>BSBM01000428.1:5202500-6402500 GCA_027924585.1 Larix kaempferi
TCAAGGTGCCAGAACAGGCACATGTATTCTTCATATTTCCTTTGTTGTCCTCTTCCTGACAAATATGACATTCATCCAGTGTAGCATCTACGCTCTCCATGGGTGGTTTCTGTTTGAAAAAAAAATGATATAAACATTACTAGGAACTCAAGCTGCTCTTCAAAACTTAAAAAAAAAAAACTAATATCAAAGAAAAATGCCCAGCTATGCAAATACGAACAAGTTTCCCCTCTTTACCTTTTTCTCTTGGAGTTTATGTTAGGTTCTCTCAGTCTGGTCTGCACTTGCCACTTAGTCTGACAGGAATTATGTTCACTGGACAATCTGCTGTAGGTAAGAGTTATACTTAAACTACTTACTTTGGTTTTAGAACCGGTGAGTATTCTGATTCTGGTTTCGAACCATCTGATTCAACTTTATAGGTGGAATAGAGATCGATCAACCTTTTATGGCCTACCCACCTGGAATTTTTAACCGTCGAAACTAACCCGATAGAGTCACAGGGGTATTATTTCTCAAATTCATTTAAGCGGGTTGAGTGGAGTATTTCAGTCTTTTTAGGACTCAGACCAGCTAGTTGGTCGAGCCTTCTTACACATCATCGATATCTCGGTCCAAAATTTATGTGATTTTAAACAGATGAGCATGAGTGCCTTTGAACTAGGAAGAGGTAAAATGAGGTAGGTTGAGGGCAATAAATGCTGTATTTTTTCACACAATCTAACAGAAAATGGTTGCGGAATTGGGCAGGATACCTCCCTCGAAACAATAGCCAACACAGATCTACAAAACAGGGTTGAGGGAGGGAAACAAATTTTAGAACAAGTAATAATATTCCCATAGTATAAATTATTGCTATGTGGAAGCTTCTCGTAAATTAAGATCATATTGGCAGCCTCCCCTATTCATTTGTATGATGTTGCAAGGATTTTGTAATGTGAAAAGGTTTTTTTCTATGCTCCGAACATGGAATCCATTAACTAATTAATGTCATCGTTAAATGCAGGGTAAGCATCCCTATAATGCCATAAAGGAAAGAGTTCATCATTTAAAGCATCAATGTACCGGATGTTCAGCCATCGTCCAAGTGGCTTGCATATGCATCTAGAGTTTAATTTTAATCATTCATGTCACGTCCAATTGAATTTTAATGGAGTCTGTGTTCCCATGCTCCCGTCGAATTAGGCCCATCACTGAATGAAATGAAGCTAGCTAAGGTGTTGAATTTAAATCATTCATGTCATGTCCAATTGAATTTTAATGGAGTCAGTGAAGCTATCTAATGCGGTCATTGATGGTTACTCTATGGCAGTCAAATTAGGCCTGTGACTAAATGAAGCTATCTAATTCTATGGAAGTCAAATTAGACCCATCACTAAATGAAGTTATCTAATGCAATAGTTGTTGTCTAATCTTCATCATCGTCATCTTTCTCTCACCCCCTTTATCTCCATCGAACACTTGGAAATATAAATTTGTAAAGATAATAACGCGCACGCGTTATGTATATAAAGAACATGCGCGCGTTTTGTATAGACAAAACGTGCTCGCATTTATTATAACATTAGGTGTGAAAACAAAAAAAAAGAATTTAACTATAACGCGCGTGCGTTATTTGAATTTAAACATAACGCGCATGCATTCCTGAGCTCCTAATCACCCACTCCACCTGTGCCCGCATGTCAGCCACATTCCTATGTGGTTGGTTCAGACTTACCAAATCCATGCTATGGAATTTACTAAACCATAGCTAATTAGACATTTCCACCATTTTTCTCAATAAGCATGTTTTTCACCGCTCTCTACCGCATGACATACATGATCATTATTGACGAAATTTTAGGCATAGATAGAATTTTTTATGTAGATTCCAAATATGTAATTTAAAAAAAAATATTGAGATTTTCTATTTATTTCCTAATTTTCTTGTGTCATCACTCAAGTCAAAAAACATACTGTTAGTGTTTATTCTGTAAATTTTTCATTTCACAACCATTTAAAAAACAAATTGTATACTGCACTAGTAGACATCGATCTCTACATGCTATAAAAAATCCAAGTCGAAATAACTGCATTAAGACCTTCAAAGGCTGCACCCACATTTGGCGTACCATTCTTGAGGTTTGATCACTTACATAATTAAAAAATAAATAAAAATTAAACATTTAATTTTGGAAAAATAGTGCTGCACTAGTGCTACAGGTTCTATACATGTATACCAATTTTTGTAGCCCGAAACCGTCATTTAGGCAGTAAAAGGCTGCACCCACAAAAACATATACCTTATCATTTGCCAAAAAAAAAAGTGACTGTTAGAAAAAATGAAATTTGACATAGTTATATAAATTTTCATTACTTAAAACTTATATATTCGGAAACGTGACTTAATTTCCTACGTTTCGTATTTTTACTCGATGCAAGATATCTTGTGTAAGTATCTCAAAAAAACCAAGTAAGTTGATGGATGCCTAATTTTTCAGTTTTTGATTGCATCTAACGCCCCGAAAATGACCCTCATTAGCTTGCACATGCCCATAAACCATTGTATCTAGAAGCAAAAACCATATTCCATAAGCTTACTATTACTCAATATATATATATATATATATATAATCATTAAAAAATATTAATAAACTATCACTTGTTCTCTCATCATCATCAAAGCCCAAAGTAATAATAAGTTTTACTTTTGCTCATCATAAATATATGTATAAAAATTCATTAAAAAATTATTAATATAACCTATCACATGTTCTCTGAAACCCTGCACCTCATAACAAAGTAAGTGATAATAAGTTTAAAGAAAAAGATTCCAACAAATAAACTGAAAAGTTTTACTCCAAAATCATAAGTGCAAGTCATAGTTGATCCAAGGATGCTTAGGAAAATAACTTTGAATATCATGAACTTTTCCATACTTTTAAGAAATAGTTTTTTTCTCAAAAACTAATTATTATTATCCTTCCCCTCGGTGGATATAAGAACAGTTCAGTCAACCCTGATAGTCACCAGCGTCTGGAATACATAGGAAGTACTTAAACCATCACTATTGATGGTCACACAACTACCTGTTATATTCATATGTGTCTTCCCATGCAGATTGTTCAGAAATAGATCTGCTCCATTATTGGTCTTGCCTGATTATTCACAAATCTGCCACCTCGCCTGGGCTCATTATTCACAGTTCCACCACTTCGGTGATCAGTTTTAGGGGAATAGAAAAGTAGCAAGACAAACATGGCCAGTGTTATGACCATGGCCAGAATTATCACTACTCCTCGAAGATTTGCCACCACACCTGGGCTGATTAATCACAGTTTCACCACTTCACTCAAGAGTTTTAAGGTAAAAGAGATATAGCAACATGAGTATGGACAATATTATCGCTAGTGCTTGAAGTCCCATCTCGTTCAAAATCCATATGGGCATCGAGGTATCTTCCTCTGGCTGCTCGTAACACTAGTCTCGCGTCCAGGAATAGAGGGATAGTAGGAAGCTCATGGTTAAAGAGGAGATCTCTTAACACAACACACGAAAGATTCACAGAATTCCCGTTAGAGCACTACTCATGGAAAGGCTTTTCAATTATATATAATGCTCCTCTAACACGTAATTAAAAAATAGTTATTCTTTTCTCTAACACATACTTAAGTGCAGCTTGGGTTGAATCTGAAAGTCATATTTATGTTTAAAAATAACGATATTCTGCACAGCTCTACTGCATGCACTATTATCATGAATAAAAGAATGCTATAACATGCAAGCATAGCATCTTCCCAATATCAAGCATGCAATCTATATATATATCTAATAGTTTCGCTCACACATTAACTCAATCATGCAACCTTAGTATTTTCCCTCACACCACTCAGCCATGCAAACGTAGCGTCTTCAACCAGTCAATAACAAATTGTGATTCCGGTAAGATCTATATGCACTGGCTTTTCTTAACATAGATAATTCAATAGCTTAACTTAACATAGATAATTCAATAAGCATGCATTTCTAGATAATTCAAAAAACATGCATTTCTACATAATTCAATAAACATGCATTTCTTTTAGGTTGTTACTTGTATTTTAACGTGGGAAAACATTAATTGTGTTTTAATATATAAATAGATTTGGAATGTGATTAGTGGTTAAACCTGGTAAATCTTAATTGTGTTTTAATTTATAAATAGATTTGGAATGTGATTAGTGATTAAGATGCTCATTTTCAGTGCTCCTTGAAATTTAAGAATGTACAATATAATTTAAAATTAGCATAGCCACTTAATTTGTGGCTGGTGAATACCCATAGATTATAAGTGAAATGTTATAAATAAGTTCCTTGTTCTTCATGATATTTTTTCTCCATGTTCATCACTTAAGAGTTATCAATATGAAGAGTACACTTGTCTCATCCTTGTGCAATCTAGGAAAAACATAGGCTCTAGTCCACCCCAAATTCTACTAGCACACCTATAGGTAACAAGTTATATGTTACTTGTTCTTTATGCTTAGTTGTAATCATTGTGTTACCTTCTTTAGTTAAATGGGGTTGTCTTCACTACCGGTTATCCATGCATAAGCTAAGAGTTAGTTATACATGCATTAGCTTAGCTACCATTTATTATATATATATGTGTGTGTGTGTGTGTGTGTGTGTGTGTGTGTGTTATAATTGTTTATTTCCAATTTTGAACAAGAACCATAAAATCAATCTGGACAATACACTTGTCCCCTCCTCCTTCAATATAGGAAAAGCATAGATCATGAATAAGTTATTTTTACTTGTTCTCCATGCTTAGTTGTAATTACATGTTATCTATGCCTCAACTATGTACTTTCTATCATTACCAATTATCCATGCAAGAGGTATGCAAGAGGTACTAGTTATCCATGAATCACTAACAATTATCCATTCAAGAGGTATTAGTTATCCATGCATCATTACCCATTATCCATGCTAGTTATCCATGCATCTACTAGTTATTTTTTATATATATATTTTTTTTATAATTGTTTATTTTTAATTTTGGACGATGACCATAAAATCAATACAATACACTTGTCCTATCTTCCTTTAATCTAGGAAAAACATAGATGGTAGTCCACCCCAAATTCTAAGATATAAACACATATCAGTATAAAGATATAAACACCTATTGATATAAAAATAAAAACACCTATTGATGTAGATATAATCAATTTTATATATAATATTAATTTAATAAAAAAAATCCAATAAAAAAATATAATTAATTTTATTTAAAAAAAGTTAATTAATTATTTCTCCTCCATGATCTTTAATTATATATAAAGATGTAGAAATAAATATATGCGACTCACAATGTTTAAAAAATATAAAGAATAAATCTATGTAAAACCATTGGGTAATGGAAATGGATGTGCAATCGACAATGGTTAAACTCTTTCAAAAACATAAATTGATACTAAGATGGCATAACTTCCCAGCTAATTAATTCTTATATTTGGAAAGATGGGTTTACCCCTCAAATGAGAATAATATCTTGATGTTATGTTAGATCTTAGTCATAATGAAAAATGTTGAGAATGATGGGAAATAAAGGTCTAATTAAGTGGGTATTAATGAAGATACCCTAGTTGTTGGTATAAGTAGGCTCATTTTTTACAGATAAGGGTATGAGGATAATAACTAAAGTATTTGAAGAAGGACAACTGCAAGCATGCATGCAAGTACTAAGGTTCATAATCTCATTTCCTTATATAAAGGATTGTTTTACATTACTTGATGTGATAAGTTTTTGCATTATCAGGTAAGAAAATTTTGTTTCCTTTTTATGAGGTATTCTCTATTTTAATTGTTTATATTAAAATATGAAAAATGAATTTTTTATTTTAGTTTTAGTTTTAAAATGTTTTGTGTTTATTAATATTATATTATTAGTTGGCATTTGGTTGAGATCAATGTAGAGGGCCAATAAATATCCACTATAGTCTAGCCACACGGGCAATTTCAATTTTACGAAAAAGAAGTGAATGAAAACTAGAATAGGAATCCACCATATTAATAAGAACATATATTATCATAAACAAATATAAAGATAAAACAACTATATTCAACATTCATATGCACTACACATTCACAAATTTTTAATGGGTACAGATACTCTTCTTTTATTCATGTTCTCTAAATACAACAAAGATATACAACATCACAATGAACAAATTCAAAATACAACAAAGATTTCTTTGTCAATAGGGCTTGAGAACAATACAATTCCTCAACTAACAACTCAATAATCTCAACTTCATTCAATTAAGTATGATGTTCACCCTAGCCTTGAAATATTTTTTATATAAAACTGGTAGCTAAAGTTGATTATGTCAAGATAAATACAAAAGGGATAAACATGACTAAGTTGATCCACTATCTAGGTCAACTTCTTAATTACATTTCATAACTCATAATTATTGGTGGTCGGCTTGCATTGTGTCCCTTTTTCCCTTTGGCACATCTTTGACAATTGTCCTGATGCTATGTTGATGTGCACTTCTACCTATCATTATCAAAAATGGAAGGGACCAACAAACCCCGACCATGAATGTTGACTATTCCGTAAGTCAATGCCTATGCTCTTTTTTCCCTACTAACAAATAGGCCAACTTGGGGACAAACTATAGAGCTTGGTTGCAAAATGAGTTGAAATACTCCAACTATGTATTCCATTCACCCAAAATAATGGAGGAACCAACATTGAATTCCCAGTCCTTAGCACTATCTAGATCCATAGGTTGATTCTTCACAAAAGCTTCCCACTCCACATCCACAAAGAAATCCAACTATTGAAGAGTATGGTATGAATATTTTGATCAACTTGTATAAGAAAAGCAATACCAAACATAATCTAAAACACAAGAATTAACAATAATGGCCCAAACACATAGTACATAGTAATTTAACATGGAAACCATAACTTGGGAAAACCATCTTAGCTAAGTGTTTCTCCACTCTCTATCTCATTGTATTTTGTTTTTTGCTTACAATCACGTTAGATACAATCCTAATTGCTTAACTAGAATTAATTTACAATGGATAAAAATAATTGGCCAAAACATGTTGCAAAGTGACCGAAAGCAAACCCAAAAAATGGTCGATGCCCCCATGCACCCCCAACCAGAGGGTTAACCATCGACTTGAGCCTCCTTTGATCTAGGAACCTACAAAGAGTACAACACATGTCCAACATTCTCCCACCATTATCCCACTTGTTGTATTCTTTTGAACATGGATCCAAAGGAGAAACATTAGTGGAGAGTATACTAAAACCCTAGCGTGCTAGTTTACAGGTTGGATGAATCGAACAATGAGTCTGGAGTCCAGTTCTCCAAATCTTGCGAACCTAGTACCAACCAGTAAAAAGTGAGAATTATATTATCTATCATTGTTCATTTTTTTTTGTCCTGGTTAGTTTAGTATAGTGGTTTCCACTCTCCCTAGGGTTTTCAATGTGTCAGCATGAAAGTGACCCTTGGGAGTCAGGTGGTCCTAGAGGTATCAGGAATCCTGTCAATCCGAATGATTCTGCTCACATGTCGAATGTTGCTCCTCCTCTTCTGTATGAGGTGCATAGGGTTTTAGGAGTCAAGATAAACCCTAACCTAAATGTCTCTTTCGATCTCGTTACGTCGACGCTCAGACATTTCACTTCTAGCTCTGTGGATGTGAAAGCCGTTGCTCCTCCTTTAGGTCTTGTTGTTTATGAAAATAAGGCAGGCTGTAGATTTTGGCGGCAGACCCGGGGGGTTAACATGATTTTTGAGTCGGGATCATCTTCTGAGAAGGAGTGTTGGTTAAGCTTTGAGAAAGTAAAAAAGGGAAGACGTGTGTGCGTTTTGTGAAAGGACATTACTTTTGATATGGTGTCGGTGTTAGCTCAGAGGGATTGGATCGGTAATTTTGGATATATAAAGTTATCTAGATCTCAAATCCTGAACTAGATTCGTAGCAAATGGAAATCTTACATTGTTATGATTCCCAGGGTCATTACACTAGTGAATGGGTGGGTAGTATTTTTATTTCTCTCTGAAGAGGACAGACAGATTATGGAGGAATGTTTTTGGGTCATTAGTTATGGCTCATTAGTACTGAACCACTGCATGTGGGTTTTGACCTGAAGTGGGAGAAACTTACGACGAGGCACCTTTGGGTGATTTTACCAATTTTCCCTTTACATTGTCAGAACCTGAAGGGATTTATGGTAGTGACTAACACTATTGGGAAGTTTATTTTGATAGAATATGAACACAAAATCCCTGCGAACTGGTGGAATTGGATGCAAAAGAAGGTTTTCCGGAGGATCTCGAGATGATATGGGAAAGAGGCTCATTCATTCAAAGGATGGACTATTGGAATATTGCATTTAGATGCCAAAAGTGTCGAGAACCTGGTCACTCCAAAGCTGCATCCCTAAGTCGTTGATTAGGTTTTCTAGTTCGGTGGGAGGTGAAGATCAGTTTGTGGATACTTCTGATGATACAGATTGTGGTCTATTTTGGGGGATTCTATTAAGAATGACGAGATAGGGTGTACCTAGAACATGTCACTGGATTTTGAGGACCCTTTTACACTCAATGAGGTAGGCTTATTATCTCTGAACCCAACCTCGATGTTCATTGTCCTAGTGTTCCAGTCTAAATGAAGGGAGGGGTTTCACCTTCGGATGAGAGGTTGTTTTCCATGTCACCTATTGTGGTTGATATTCCTGTTCTCTCCCAAGCTCATCAAGGGGATTTTTATCCTTCTCCCTTACTTGACTCAGAGTTCCCTCCCCTGATGGGCAACATAAACCCTCCTTTAGGGATTAAAATTTCCTCCTCGCTGATTAAGGAATCACCTCCTAAGATGTCTCATTCTGTGGACTCTCACAAGGATCTGAAAGGACCTATCATGGTTTTCTCATCTTTGAATACTAATAGTCCCAATATTATCCCGATCTCCTCTATTTTCAATGGAAAACGATTACGATTCGTAAACCTAGGAAAAATAAAAAAGGTTATGATTTTTCCTCTGATGACGAGGTTGGGGTATCAAAGTCGAAGGAAGGTGGAAAAGATCCCATTGATTTCACCATTCTGTTGGTCTCTTCTCTGTTTGGAAAAGGGATATCTAGAGAAAATTTTACTTCTTCTGATGTTCGGGCTCTTAGAGATGATGAAACCCTTAAGGGGGTTATCCAATGAACCTGCTCTCTCTTAATATCCGGGGGCTGGGCAGTGTCCATCAACTAACTGCATTAAGAGGCCTTTTTGATAAGATTAAAACATGTATTATTCTTCTGCAGGACACTATGATGTCATCGGTGAAGGCATGTAACAATTTTTTAAAGTCGAATCCCTCTTTGTGAGTATGTGAGATTGAGTCAAATAGGTTGTCTCAGTAAACCCTTATGGCATGGAATATGGATCTAGCTTATATGAAGGATTTTACCACTTTCGTAGGTATTCTTCTTGATGGTAAGCTGCAAGGGTATCATAAAAATATAAGGATCTTAAACATATATGGCCCATACCAAAACAAAAAACCTTTTTGGGAGCATTTATTCTTCTCAAGCTTGTTGGATGACAGTTTTTTTCATTTTGGATGGGGACCTTAATTTTACATTATCGACCTAGGAAGTGTGGGGAGATGGAAATAAGCTAGATCCATTAGCTGAGTTCTTGATTTCAGGTTTCAATTATTGTAGGATGGTGGATATTATCCCTAGTGTTCTAGTGCTGACCCAGTCTAATGGGCATTGTGGGGGTGCAGTAATTGCAAAAAGACATGACAGGTACCTTATGTCAGAAGTTCTTTGTGATGAATTGGGAAGGTACCGCACATGGTCCTACTCATCGGGTATATCAGATCATAAAGCGGTCATCCTACAGTTGGATTTTGACAGATATTTTACAAAATGTCCCTTTAAATTTAATCCTATTTGGCTTTAGGAGGATGGGCTCAAGCTACTGATTAAGGAAAAGTGGCATTCACTTTCACTTATTGTCCACTCTACTCCACTGCATAATTTAATAAAAAAGTTGTCTTTGTTAAAGGAGGAAGTTATGATTTGGGAGAAAGATAAAAAGAAATCTAATGACAAGATCTTAGCAAAAATTGATTTAGAAATGCAAAAGCTCTCGAGAACTATGGATGTGGAATATTCTTCTTCTAAAAGGAAAAAAATTCTTTTAATGCTTGAAGCGGAAAAATATAAAATTCTAAGGCATGTAGAGGATTCCTAGCTACAAAAGAGTAGGGTTGTGTGGCTAAAAGCTAGTGATAACAATATGAATTTATTCACCATTTTGCGATCCAGAGAAAGCTGATAAATTCTATTTGGGAAATGAAGAATGACAATAATGAGGCATGTTGTGATACAAAATATCTTCAAGATGCAGATGTGAAACATTTTAGGGAAATATATACAAATAGTTGTTCATGTAATATTGAAAATCAGTTAAATACAATAAAGAATTTCCCTAGATATTTTGTGAGTGAAGACTGTAATGAAATTGGTAAGAAGGTTTTGATGGATGAAGTCTTGAAGACCTTGAAGTTATTTGCGAGAGATAAAATTCCCAGCCCAAATGGCTGGACTGTAGAATTTTATTTGCACTTTTTTTATATATTGGGTAAGGAGCTGGAATAAGCAATTGATGAAACTAGAAGAAGGTGCTTGGTTCCACATAATTTGAATTATACCTATATTACTCTCATTCCTAAGAAAAATAGGCTAGAATATTTTAATGATTATCGACCCATATCTCTATCTAATCTGCTTTATAAAATTATCACAAAAATCATCACTGAGAGATTGAAGCCTTTCCTTGGTAAATATATCTCTAAGGAACAATTTGTTTTTTTGCCAAATTGACAAATATTGGATGTTGTGGGGATAGCACAGGAGGGTCTTCACTCAGTGAAACAGAAGAAATTATCGGCTTTCATTCTCAAGATGGATCTAATTAAGGCTCATGACATAATATATTGGACTTACGTGAGGTTTATTCTCATACAGATCTAGGTTTGGCACCTAAGATCACTAATTGGATAATGGCTTGCATATCTTCTGCTAGGTATGCAGTTCTTATAAATGGGACCCCTTATGCATATTTTAGTGTAAATAGAGGCATTCGTCAGGGATGTCCTCTTTCCCCGTACTTATTCATTCTGGTTATTGAAGGTTTAAGTCTACTTATTCACCAGGCTAGAGATCAAAATTAGATGAAAGGTATAAAAGTTTCTAGTGCCCTGTATATTTCTCATATACTTTTTGTAGATGATGCACTTCTTTTGTGGGAGGGCACTTTATTTGAAAGGGAGCATTTTCATACTATCATTTCTATCTTCTGTGATGCCTCAGGGATGCCTATCAGTTCTCATAAATATGCTTTTGTTTACTCTTGTGATGACCCTGTGGTTAAATATCATATTGCAACACTATTTCCTTTCAAGATGAATATCCTTGATGATGGCTTTAATTATCTTGGCTTTCATTTAAAACCACATGGATACAATAAGGAGGATTGGCTTTGGTTACTACAGAGAATTCAGAGGTTTAAACTAGTTCTTAGTCTTTCTGATTGTTGTCTTTTTGTGGTAGACTAGTTCTGGTTAGTTCTATGTTGAAGAGCATACCAGTGTATTGGTTTTCTTTGTTCCACATCCCGGAAGGAGTTATTTCCCTGATTAGAAGTAAGATTTTTCATTTATTGCGGGCTAGGAAGTTGAATCTTTCTAAATTCCATCTAACATCCTGGGAGATTATTTCAAAACCTAATTCATATGGAGGCTGGGGTATTAAGATCCTCAGCTGGTTTAATAGAGCATTATATGCAAAAAGTCTCTCGCGTGTACTATTTGATAAAGGTATTTGGGGAACAGTGGTTAAATTTAAGTACTTAAAGATATTGGATATGGTTTCTTGGCTGAGACTGAGTGGAAGAAACACTTCCTATGTTTCGTGTATTTGGAGAAATTTGTTCAAGTCCTTTTCCATTATTAATTATGTCGTTTCCTGGTCTATTGGTCAAGGTATTCAAATTTACTTGGGTGTGGACCCATTTATAGGCTTGTATTATGGATTATCTCGGGAGTTAATGGGAGCACTAGATAGTAGGAATATATTTTTTCTTAAAGAGGTTGCTAGAGAACATAATGAATTTTCTACACTTTGGAAATCAACTAGAGAGCTTGGTCTCTCTACTGAGGTGGTTGGTGAATGGGACATTTTTTTATGCAAGTTATATCAGGATGGAATTATGTTGACAAATTTCGTAGATACAATGGTATGGAACTACAATAAACAGGATGGATCAGTAAAAGAAAGCTTGGCATATAAGTTAATTCTAGAAACTGAAAGGGTGGAGAAATCGACTTGGTGGATGAAGTGAATATGGAAGGCTCATGTTCCTTTAAAAATTTAGTGTTTTTTGTGGTTATGCTTAAAAAAGAATATCTTAACTTGGGATGAGTTGCAGAGGGGAGGCTTTTAAGGTCTTGGCAGGTGTGTTCTTTGTAGCCATGCCATAGAATCGGTGAATCATTTATTTGGCGACTATGCTTTTTTTCAACAATTTTGGAAACAATTGGGGTTTTCTTTTCCCTTTAATTTTTGTTGGGACTCTTGTTCACTTGATGAAAACCTAGGTAAGTGGTGTAGTGTGCAGAGAAACCTTCTCAATCTCCCTCTTTTTGTTATGTGGGAAGTGTGGAGAGCAAGAAACTACTGGATTTTTGAGGATTCCCATTCCAATCCTGTTCTTGTGAGCATTAGAGTGAAGTCACTCATTTTTTAATATTATAGAAGAAGAGATAATTTTTGTTTTAGAAGGGTACAGTTTCTTGATATGGAACCTAATCAGTTGGTTTGTTTCTTTGATGGTACTGAGCAGAAGGGATTGTGTAGTGCTGGAATAATGATGAGATTTAATTCTACTCACTTTATTAATCTTTGGATGGGTGTAGGGATGGGAACCAATAGAAACGCTGAGCTCTTATCCCTTTGGGGCATACTCTAGTTTGCCAAAAAGCGGAATTTGGACTCATTTTTTATAGTTGGTGATTCCAAGCTTATCATTGATTGCGCTTTGGGAGATATGACCCTTTCCTCTTTAGCTTTGGTGCACTCGATCCACGGAGTTAGAAATTTGATCAATGGTTTTGATCATTTATCTTTCAAACACATCTCTACAGGGAGTACAATGCTCGAACTGATTTCTTGTCCAAGCTAGCCATTAGTATTATGGATGGTAAAATCACTTTTGAAGAATTCAGGAATGGTTTACTACTGGATTCCGGTCATTTTGGTGTTTTTGTTTAGTCTTGTATTCAGTTCCTTTTGGGAGAATTGACCTGTATTCAATTCTGGTATATTTCCTAGAATATTGCTCCTACATGTTTTATGTATTTGGTTATGATCATGAAATAGTTTCATGTGATTTGGGCATTTTAGTGAGTGGTCGTGAAGACGGTCGATAGAAGGTTTATATGTTTTTTGTGTAGTCTTATGTGGTTTGAGAAGGCCTCACTTCTCAAAATCTTGATGTATTTTGTGATACAACTTTTCTTTAGTATAAAAAGTTGTCTTTTTTTTCAGTGTGAAAATAAAATAAAATAAACCATTGTAGAACCATGTCCAGTATATATTTGAAGAACCTTACTATTGCTCATAAAAAAACCATAAACCATTGTACCTAGAAGCAAAAACCAGATTCCATAAGCTTACTATTGCTCATCATATATATATAATCATTAAAAAGTTCCTAATAAGTTCCTTTTGGGAGAACTGACCTGTATTCGATTCTGGTATATTTCCTGGAATATAGCTCCTACAGGTTTTATGTATTTGGTTATAATCATGAATTAGTTTCATGTGCTTTGGGCATTGTAGTGAGTGGTCGCGAAGACAGATGATAGAAGGTTTATATGTTTTTTGTGTAGTCTCATGTGGTTTGAGAAGGCCTCACTTCTCAAAATCTTGATGTATTTTGTGATACTTTTCTTTAATATAAAAAGTTGTCTTTTTTTTCGGTGTGAAAATAAAATAAAATAAACCATTGTAGAACCATGCCCAATATATATTTAAAGAACCTTACTATTGCTCATAAAAAAACCACAAACCATTGTATCTAGAAGCAAAAAGCATATTCCATAAGCTTACTATTGCTCATCACACACACACACATATAAAATCATTAAAAAATATTAATAAACTCTCCCTTGTTCTCATCATCATTAAAGCCTACACATCATAACAAAGTAATAATAAGTTTTACTATGGTTCATCATAAAGATATGTATAAAAATTCATTAAAAAATTATTAATAAGCTATCACATGTTCTCTTATCATCATAAAACCCTGCACCTCATAACAAAGAAAGTAATAATAAGTTTTAAGAATAAAATTCCAACAAATAAATTGAAAAATTTTACTCCAAAATCGTAAGTGCAAGTCATATTTCTACACAATGATAATGATGTACCTACAAGTCATGGTTGATCCAAGGATGCTCAGGAAAATAACTTTGAATATCATGAACTTTTCCATACTTTCGAGAAATAGTTTTTTCTCAAAAAAAAATTATTATCACTGCTACTCGAAGATTTGCACCCACAGGTCCGCCACCTCGCTTGAGCTCATTACTCACAGTTCCGCCACTTCGGTGATCAGTTTCAGGGAAATAGAAAAGTAGCAAGACAAACATGGCCAGTATTATCACTGCTCCTCGAATATTTGCACCCATAGGTCCGCCACCATGGCCAGTATTATTCACAAGTCCGCCAGTATGACCATGGCCAGTATGACCACAGCCAGTATGACCACGGCTAGTATGACAATGGCCAATATTATTCACAAGTCCGCCACCTCACCTGGGCTGATTATTCACAGTTCCGCCACATCGGTGATTAGTTTCAGGGGAATAGAAAAGTAGCAAGACAAAAATGGTTAGTGTTATGAGCATGGTCAATATTATCACAACTACTCCTCATAGCCACAATGCTAGTGGCAATGTCCCTACATTCTTTTAAGCGACCTAGCATTTGCTGCCTCAATTATATTGGGCAAAAAACTCCTCATAGCCACAACATTAGTGGCAATGTTAGGGACATTGTCACCACATGACTCTTGTTATATATAAATTTATGAAAATATGATATATATTATTATATTACTTTTAAAATATTTAATATAAAAATTTAGCAAGAAAAAATAAATTAGAATAAATATATTTTTATATAACATTTTTAAAATATAAAAAATTATATGTTTACAAAATGAACGTTAACATTTAAAGAACATCTAGATTAAATACATACACCAACTAAATGTACTTAGATAATTTTCCATCAATAATATATATAAAATCAATTTAAATATATATATATTCAAAATTTTATTTTACAAAAATATATTAAAAAGTAAAGAAATAAAAAATATGTTTTTAACTATCATGTAAATAAATGTCCATGGCCTTGCCTTTTTGTGTGAAGAAATGTCCATGCAATTTTACCGAATTTTGGTAAAATTACAATCCAATTTTAATAAATATGAAAACTTAAATTACGCGTTAATTTGAATAGTCCACATGGAGCCGTTATGTGTGTTTAGGAGGTTCCTAATGAATGCTTAGTTTTGTTAAATGATCGTTGCTAATAAGAACAGCTAGTCTCTTTTTCAAAAATGAAAGTTACGCGTGATTTTAGTACTTTCGGGGTCGTTGCTATGTATGTTTTCGTGACGACCGTACTCGCAGGATATTATCACTCATGACAAGCGCATGATTGTCGAGTACTGCCAGCTTTCCGTCCAAAACGCATGGACATTTCATGTTTCTGGTTTGCTTGAACATATTATTTTCATGAGCATCAAAGAGCCAACTGATACTTTGGTTTATATTAAACCGCAATGGCGTACCTCTAGTCTCAAAGCTCTGGTTGGAGCGAATGCCCTGTAATGAGTCCGAAGAAAGCATTCTTTCATCTAATGATTAGAAATCGGTCTATTTTCAGAGTTTTCGAATTGTTAAAATTTTGAATGATTTGGAGAAGAACATTGAAATGGAATGGGTAGGATTGGAAAGAATTGGAAGAAAAGTAGCAAGACAAACATGGGTACCGCCACCACGCCTGGGTTGATTATTCACAGTTCCGCCACTTCGCTCAAGAGTTTCAAGGTAAAAAAGATATAGCAACATGAGTATGGCCAGTATTATCGCTAGTGCTTGAAGTCCCATCTCGTTCAAACTCCATATGGGCGTCGAGGTATCCTCCTCTGGCTGCTCGTAACACGTAATCAAAAAATAGTTATTCTTCTCTAACACATACTTAGAGCACTGCTCATGGCCAGTACAACACACTTCACAGAAATCCGTTAGAGCACTGCTCATGGCCAGGCTTTTCAATTATATATAACGCTCCTCTAACACATACTTAAGTGCAGCTTGGGATGAATCTGAAAGTCATATTTATGTTTAAGCTGCATGCACTATTATCATGAATAAAGACATGCTATAAAAATAAAAATAGTTATTCTTCTCTAACACATACTTAAGTGCAGCTTGGGATGAATCTGAAAGTCATATTTATGTTTAAAAATAACGATATTCTGCATGCACTATTATCATGAATAAAGACATGCTATAACATGCAAGCATAGCGTCTTCCCAATATCAAGCATGCAATTTGTATATAACTAATAGTTTTGCTCACACAACTCAATCATGCAACCTTAGTATTTAGCGTCTTCAACCCGTCAATAACACATCGTCAATAACACATTGTGATTCCGGTAAGATCTATATGCACTGACTTTTCTTAACGTAGATAATTCAATAGCTTAACTTAACATAGATACTTCAATAAGCATGCATTTCTGGATAATTCAATAAACATGCATTTATTTTAGATCGTTACTTGTATTTTAACGTGGGAAAACGTTAATTGTGTTTTAATATATAAATATATTTGGAATGTGATTAGTGGTTAAAAGTGGGAAAAGGTTAATTGTGTTTTAATTTATAAATAGATTTGGAATGTGATCAGTGGTTAAGATGTTCATTTTCAATGTTCCTTGAAATTTCAGAATACAATATAATTTAAAACTAGCCGAGCCACTTAATTTGTGGCTGGTGAATACCAATCGATTATAAGTGAAATGTTATAATAAGTTATCAATATGAAGAGTGCATTTGTCTCATCCTTGTGCAATCTAGGAAAAACATAGGCTCTAGTCCACCCCAAATTCTACTAGGACAGCCAATTAACTTGTGGCGAGTGAACACCTATAGGTAACAAGTTATATGTTAACAACCATAAAATCAATATGGACAATACACTTGTCTCCTCCTCCTTCAATCTAGGAAAAACATAGATAGTAGTCGACCCCAAATTTTACTAGCACAACCACTTAACTTGTGCCATGAATTATCTATCACTCCCAGTTATCCATGCAAGAGGTATGCAAGAGGTACTAGTTATCCATGCATCACTAAGAGTTATCCATTCAAGATGTATTAGTTATCCATGCATCATTACCCATTATCCATGCAAGAGGTACTAATTATCCATGCATCTACTAGTTATTTTTTTTATATATATATTTTATAATTGTTTATTTTTAATTTTGGACGATGACCATAAAATCAATCTGGATAGTACACTTGCCCCATCCTCCTTTAATCTAGGAAAAACATAAATGATAGTCCACCCCAAATTCTAAGATATAAACACCTATCAATGTAAAGATATAAACACTTATCGATATAAAAATAAAAACGCCTAATAAATATGTACAAATAAATCTATGTGAAACAATGTTTCAAAAATATAAAACATAAATCTATGTAAAACCATTGGGTAATGGAAATGGATGTGAAATCGACAATGGTTAAACTATCTTTCAAAAACATAAATTGATAGTGAGATGGCATAGCTTCCCAACTAATTAATTCTTATATTTGGAAAGATGGGCTTACCCCTCAAATGAGAATAATAACCTTGATGTTATGTGAGAGCTTAGTCATAATGCAAAATGTTGGGAATGATGGGAAATAAAGGAGTAATTAAGTGGGCATTAATGAAGATATCCTAGTTGTTGGTATAAGTAGGCTCATTTTTTAAGGATTAGGGTATGATGATAATAACTAAAGTATTTGAAGAAGGACAACTACAAGCATACATGTAAGTACTAAGGTTCATAATCCCATTTCCTCATATAAAGGATTGTTTTACAATACTTGATGTAATAAGTTTTTGCATTATCGATTAATAGGTAAAAAAAATTGGTTTCCTTTTTACCAGGTATTCTCTATTTTATTTCGTTATATTAAAATATGAAAAAGGAATTTCTTATTTTAGTTTTAGTTTTAAAAAAAATTGTGTTTATTAATATTATTCTACTAGTTGGCATTTGGTTGAGGCCAATGTAGAGGGTCAACAAATCTCCACTATAGTCTAGTCACACGTACAATTTCAATCTTACCAAAAAGAAGTGAATCAAAAGTAGAATAGGAATCCATCATGTATTAATAAGAACTTATATTATCACAAACAAATATAAATATAAACAATTATATTCAACATTCATATACACTGCACATTCACAAATTTTTAATGGGTCCAAATACTCTTCTTTTATCAATGTTCTCTAAATACAATAAAGATACACAACATCACAATAAACAATTTCAAAATACAACAAAGATTTATTTTTCAATAGGGCTTGACAACAATACAACTCCTCAACGAACAACTCAATAATCTCAACTTCGTTCAATCAAGTATGCTCTTCACCATATCCTTGAAATATTTTTTATATAAAACTAGTAGCTAAAGTGGATTATGTCAATATAAATACAAATGGGATAAATATGACTAAGTTGATCCACTATCTAGGTCAACTTCTTAATTACATTTCATAACTCATAACTATTAGTGGTCGGCTTGCATTGTGTCCCTTTTTCCCTTTGGCACATCTTTGACAATTATACTAATGCTATGTTGATGTGCACTTCTACCTATATATCCTTCTATAGCTCTTATCCAAAATGGAAGGGACCAACAAACCCCTACCATGACTATTGACTCACCCGTAAGTCAATGCCTTTGCTCTTTTTTCCCTACTAACAAATAGGCCAACTTGGGGACAAACTATAGAGCTTGGTTGCAAAATGAGTTGAACTAATCCAACTATGTATTCCATTCGCCCAAAATAATGGAGAAACCAACATTGAATGCTGAGTCCTTAGCACTATCTATATCCATAGGTTGATTCTTCACAAAAGCTTCCCACTCCACATCCGCAAAGAAATCCAACTATTGAAGAGTATGGTATGAATATTTTGATCAACTTGTATAAGAAAAGAACTTACCAAACATAATCTAAAACACAAGAATTAACAATAATGGCCCAAACACATAGTACATAGTAATTTTTAACATGGAAACCATAACTAGGGAAAACCATCCTAGCTAAGTGTTTCTCCACTCCCTATCTCGTTGTATTATGTTTTTTGTTTACAATCACATTAGATACAATCCTAATTGCTTAACTAGAATTAATTTACAATGGATAAAAATAATTGTCTAAAACATGTTAGAAAATGACCAAAATCAAACCCAAAAAATGCTTGATGCCCCCACGCACCCCCATCTAGAGGGCTAACCATCCACTTGAGCCCCCTTTGACCTAGGAACCTACAAAGAGTACAACACATGTCCAACATTATCCCATCATTCTCCCACTTGTATTCTTTGGAACACATAGCCAAAGGAGAAGCATTCATGAAATTAGCTGCTATGGGTGGAAATGTCCATTAGTTCTCTACACCAAGAGAAATTTTCAATACAAGCAGAATTTTTCAATGAATCTTTATTCAAGGTATCAACCTTCATGAACAATACTTCATTCTATTCAACCATATCTCTAACAAAATGATGATGTGCATATGTATGCTTTGTCTTGGAAAGATAAGAAAAGTTTATTTGCTAGAAAATAAGTATTTGAGTTGTCACTACCTATTCTCACTAATTTTTGAACAAATCCAATACTTTTTTTTTGTAAGCTACAATATTCTATTAAACATGAAAAATAAAAAATACATCCTAAAATGCTGTTTGAGGTGGCCTAAGAGAGTGAAGCCACCATCCTAGGTACTCGAACGGATCAAAAAACATATGTCCAAAATTACAAAAACCCTTCCTTGATAGGGGAGACCAGGGAATTCCAGTAGAGACGAACTGTCGGTAGTGCCCTATGAAACTAACATCTAACAAACTATGAAGCATGTTCATACAAAATAACTGAAAAACACGAAGTTGAATCAGAACCTCCTTAGTTGGGCACTTCTAGTGCATTGTCATCAGAGAAAGTCTCCTCGAGGATTGGGCAACCATAGTATTCTTCATCATCTGAAAGCCTCTCTAGCTGCTTGATAGGAAGAGGCACGATTTTTATGCATGAGGGGGGAGAGTGTTCCTGAGTTCCTTTGACGTTCTTTGCTAAGACAGGGCCAGAGGTGGAGGGAATCGGGAAGCAAGGACCTACTGGAGCCTTGTATTTCTGCTCCATGGCCTTCGCGTTGGTTTCTGCAACAATAGTATCCTCCCCTTTCCTTCCTGCTGCAACTCCGAGGTGGCTTCCATCATGGCAGTTTGGGGCATAGTTCTTCTAGCCAAAGGTGGTTTTCAAACTCGCAATTTTTGCATCCATTTTTATTAGGTCGGCCATCAGAGCCTAAGTGGAGTCCTTGGCCTTGGCCCAATTGGCCCAATTGGTAATCATGTCCTCCATCAGGACTCCCAACATGTTCTTGACGAGACAGTAGGGGTCGATTTTCCCAGCATGTTTCCCATTGGAGAGGTGGTCTGCGATGATGCGGGCTTCCCAATTGTCTATGCGTAGGTGCACAAGAATGGAGATATCCTCCCCATATCCTTCTTCTGCAGAACAATTTACTCTGGGATTGCCATGGCCACAACCACTCCTTCCACGTCTCCATGTTCCTCGGGGTCGAGTCATGGTAGTGAACCCAAAGAACCAGGAGTAGGCAAAGCCCTAGAGGCAAACAAAATTCCAGTAACTGACCGGAGAAGCAGAATAAAACTTAATGAACGGAAGAAGACAATATGCAGAAGGAGTTTTATTCCCAGGCCAGATCCAAATATCAGAGGTGCACATGGGTGGGAAGGTCATTCTGATATACCAGCAAGGAAATGACCAAGCATGTCGTATGGATGTTGCATGCAACAGACATCTGGAGATGGTGCACTGTGGCCAAGACCAGTATGGTCGATGAGACATACTGGCAGTTAGGAGGAGTGAGCTGGAGTTGGAAGCTCCTGACTTCGTAAATGTCGCATGCTCCCTCCAGGTGTCGTGCAGGCATCATCAATCATATCACCCACATCTGGGTTAGAGAGGTATTTCAGAGAAATAGCCTAGAATTTGTTCCTCAGGGATACTGAATGGATATGAGTCAATTCTCCTTCCCATAGGGTGGAGCTACTTCCAACTCCTTCATTGGCTAAGCATTTTGCAAGCTCATTTCCTTTTTTTCGGACGTGCTGAAAAAAAATGGATCTGGTCTAAGAGAGAATGTTGGCCAGATTGTGTATCCCCTGTCTGAGTCTCCAGCAAGGGGAGATCTTGGCATCCTGGGAGCCATTGAAGAGGTAGGTAGCCATGTTAATAATAATTTGAGAGTCTCCTTCAATAATGAGCGGCAAGAGAGCTTCCCTGATGATAATGAGTAAGCCTTCTGAGAGCCCATCCAGTTTCATAGCATTGTTGTTTTCATAGCAAAGAGTGCCATAGTATACCTTTAGAATTCATCCCGAGGAATTACGAACCACTCCCCTGAAGCTCGCCTCCCCCGGGTTTTTTTTGGAGGCCCCATCAAAGTTGAGTTTGAAGAAGCCATCAAGGGGTCACTCCAAGTGTCCAAGCTAGAGGGGGAACGAAGAGGAGGGGTGGGCATAAGAGTGACATCCACCCGTCCAAAGCCCCAATTAACCAGAATCTCAATTTCAGTCTGAGAGGAGGGTAAGTCCCAATTGGACCAGACTGTGGAGAAGAGGGTTTTCTGAAGGTGCTTGGACATAGTGTCCCATATGTATTCTATGGGATTTTTTTTTCTTCAAATATTCTGTGATTTTGTTCCAACCAAATGGTCGAAACCAAGAACCCTAGGATAAGGTCCCGCAACCTATTTAATAGGTTACAGTTGAACATATCTCCTCCCCAATGGTGGAGAGTTAGAACAATGTCGCCTATTGCATGATTAGATATTCTTCACCTAGCACCTACCATATCCCAGAGCTCATTGGCAGAGGCACATGAATCGAGCAGACGGTCAATGGTTTCACCATGGCTTCCACATATAACACAAAAAGAGGGTCCATAAAAGCTACTTTTTATGAGATTGTCCTAGGTGAGGATACTTCGGTGTGATAGTAGCCAGAAGAAGGTCAAAATTTTTGGCCAGAGATTAGAATTCCAGACTTTCCCCTAGAGAGGGTTGGGTTCGACCCTTTGCTGATGAGTTTTCAAGTGATACGCCTCTTTGATGGAGTAGGTACCTTTCGGCTGGTGCCCCTAGCGAATGATGTCAGGACCAAGAGAGGCACAATATTTTATTTCTGAAGTTACTTCCAGAGGCCGTCAACTTGTCTGGAGAACCCCCATAGTGTGGGAGGAAAACAACATCTAAAGGGGGTGTTGTTTGTAGGTGTCTTGAAATCCCTGACCTGTAGGTTGATTCTGTTTTGCATGAAAATCTGAAGATCCTGAGCATCGTTTTGACTGCTCAGACTCGACATTTGTTGCCACGAGTCATACCAAAAGTTTGCATGTGCCCCTTCTCTTACTTCCCAAAAACTGTGATGTTGAATGAGAGATTTTGACAACTGGCATCCCTCCATATTAGAGATCCTGGAGGATTGAGGTCATATCGAATGAAGTGCGAGGCTTTCCACCTTGGGGAATATTTTTTATTCCAAAGTTTCTCCCAAGGGGGAGAATTGTCGGAGATCCATATCCACCAAATTTTTTGCCTATAGGACTTCATTGTTGGTATATGTATCCTGTATGCCCAGGCCCCCATCACTTTTAGGGAGAAAACCTGTCTACCACTTGACTAGGGCCCATTTTGGATGGTTATTGTCCCCTCCCCATAAGAAGGACCATTGCAACTTTTTAATACATTTGAGAACCCACTTGGGAGTAGCGAGGAATGAGAAGAGATAAAGAGGCATAGATTGAAGAACAACTTTAAGGATGATAAGCCGATTGGCCAGACTCAGAGTGCAGAAGGTCTAGGAGGAGATCCTGCTTTCAATCTTAGCTAGGAGGTATCGCCACTTGGAGTGTTTGATAACTGAGTCTGTGAGAGGCTCCCCCAAGTATTTTGAAGGGATGGAGGATGCAAATTACCCAAGGATGCGAGCTATGTTGCATTGGGTGATAGCATCCGTGTTGAAGAAGAAGATTTGAGATTTTTCCAGATTGATGGAGGTCCCAGAGGAGACAAGGGGAGACAAGGGAGAGGACCCAGCGGGTCTAGTCTTGACTGAAACCAAAATCTAGTGGCATTTTCTAAATAAAAACCCAATTCATCTTATCAAAGGATTTGGAAACGTCAAGTTTGATGAGCATACTAGGGGATTTAGTGACTTTCAAAGAATGGGTGACTTCATGATCTAAGATTATGCCATCCAAGATTTGACATCCTTCAACATAGCCATTTTGTTCAGGGGATATCAACAGTGGTAAGAGGGGCTTGAGTCTAATGGTGACAACTTTGGAAATAATTTTGTATATCACATTGCAGAGAGATATGGGTCGAAACTTACCAGGGTGAGAAGCACCTGGTTCCTTGGGGATGAGAGTGAGGAAAGTTGCATTTAGTGCTGGGAGGACCCATTTTATTTGATGAGATTCTTCAACCAGTTCCAGTACCGCTTGTTTTAGCAGCTCCCACTAGTGGTGGAAGAATTTGATGGTGAATCCATCTGGACCTGGAGCTTTTCCTTCTTCCATATGATTGAGAGCCATTTCCAATTCCTGAAGAGTGATGGGCTGCACAAGAGTGGCATTTTTCTCTTCAGTCATAATTTTTGGGATTCTGGTTGTTACTAGTTCAATAGCTCGAGATCTAGAAGGAGCCGGTTCATTGAGAAGATCCTGAAAGAAGCAGACAAGTTCTTGTTTGATTTCCTTGTGGTCTTCCAAGCTAGTGCCATCCTCGACCTTGAGAGTGGAGATTCAGTTTGAAATACAGTGTTGCAGAGTGGTACAATGGAAAAAGGTTATGTTGCGCTCCCCTTCCCGTATCCAGAGAGCTCGAGATTTCTGCTTCCAGAAAATTTCCTCCTACTCACATCATTTATCCAACTGCTCTGAGAGCGCTTGTTCCTTAGATTTGATGGATTCTGAGAGACCTTGATCCATGATGACTTGTTGCACTCCTTCCAAGTCCTTTTCTAGTTGACTTTTGGCTTTGAAAATGTTTCCAAAGGTGGTGTGATTCCACTCTCTTAGATTAGATCTAAGCATTTCGAGTTTCTGTTGCATTATGGCCATCTTAGAGCATCCCGTCACCTGCATCTCCAACCACCAAGAGCGAATGGAATCATGGAAATCCAGGTGCCTCATCCAGAATTTTTCAAACTGAAAGGGGCAGTGGATCTTCGAGCCAATATCTTTCCAAGAGAGCGCAATAGGCCAATGATCGGACCCAGTGGCTGAAAGGACCGAGGCGATTAGGAGGAATACCAAGTCAATGACATTCTCTGAGACTAGAAAAAAATAAAGATGTTTGGAAATATGCTTATCCCCTCCCTGATGGTTGTTCCAATTGTAGAATCCTTGGGAGGAGTTGAGATCGACAAGATGGTTGTTTTTGATAAGGGTGTTGAAGCGAGAGTCCTTAGCAGAAAGGACCCTACGACCACCTTTATTCTCCTCAAGGGAAGTGATTAGGTTTAAATCCCCCCCGATGATGAGGGGATAGGCTTGGTATGACGAGGAAAACCAACCCAGGTAGTCGAGCATGTGGATTTTGAGGGTGGGGGTTTGGGGGCCATAGATATTCAACAAAAACACATGAACATTGGTTCTAATAACATGCAATGGATAGCCCACTTGAAGTGCCCCTAGCATCAATGGAAATCCCTTGGCTTCCTTTCCATAGTCTGTTTATAAGGGTTTGAAAAGTAGAACGTGAGAACTTGGTCTCTTGCAAAAAGAGGACAATTGGCATACCTTGAAGAATCTTTCACTTCAACATTCTGTTCTTTGAGGGTCTGTTTAGACCTCTAACATTCCAGGAGATTAACTTAATTGGGAACCAAAGGGGAGGGGGGAGAAGAATTCCGTAAGATGGGAATATTGCCCTAACTCTTCTAGTTTGGAATCAAGAATGCTTACCCTTTGGAGATCCGTCTTGCACCCTCTTTTCTTGTTGTCTTTGCTGTGAATATTTAATTAATATTATTATTTATATATTAAATAGATTATTAGGTTAAAAAGTGAAAGGGTGTAACCCTTCGCTATTCTTGCTCAAGCCCTATAAGGCGAGCTTATTGTAACTTTATCATCATCAATCAATATATTATTATCATTTATCTCAAATGTGGAAGATGGTCTCACTTCTTAACCCTTAACTAGACATAGTTAACTCGCCAACTGGATATGGTTGCTGCATTTGGTACCAGAGCACGTATTCGGCTCCTTCAACCTGAGCTCGGATTTGGCTCCTCTTCGGCTCCTCCTACTATTGAGCTTGGTTTTGGCTCACCTATCCTCATTCTCTCCACCCATCTTCCACATCTTCTCTCCGCTCTGCATCTCCGCTGCCCTTCCCTCACCCCATGCTTCCACGCTGTTCTCATTCTTCTTCCCACCTCCTCTACTCTTCCCCACATCGCCACCCCCTCTCCTGTACTCCATCCTCCACTACACAAATTGCATCTCGCCACTCCTCCACACTATCTTCTCTCATCCACTCCGTAGTACTCACAGTTTCCTGCTCCAACTCCTGCACATGCCTCCCCACCACATCTCCTCCATCCCCACATGTCGTCCGCAGCCGTCTGTCGGCTAGCCCCCCATCCCCATGCTCCTTCTCGTGTGTTTCTCCTCCACTTCCCTTCGCCCCCTCCTACTCCCCTACCATCAGCCTCATCCATCATCTGCCTTGCTTTCCCCGAGCTCTGCTTGTGCCACCCCTCCAGACCACCTTCCGCTGCTACCCCCATCATTGCCTCCCCGCAGCTCCCTACCACTTGCGTGCTGTCCGTCATCTTCCATCTCCGTCCGCCTCTTCATGTGACCACCCACTCCTCCTATTCGCTGCATCCTTGATATTAACCCTAACTTTTAATAAAAATTAATATTTATTTTTGTTAAAAAAAATCTTAATTCAAATTATAATAAAAGTATTTGAATATAATATCTATTATATTTATTATTTTTATTTAATTTCAATCAATAATTATAGTAATAATAATTATTATTATAATTATTATTAATTAAATCTCCATAAGACATTAATTATCTTTTCCCTTACTCCAAGATTGATTCCAAATATTCACCTCCCCACACCAGGTCAAGAACCATGGCCGAGTTACGAGACCGACTAGAAAAATTAGAAAAATACCAAATTAGAGATTTAAAAATCGTCGAAGGTCTAAACTCTAGAATGGATGAACTTGAGAAAGTGTTTCGAGAATATTTAAAGGAAGAGATGAAAAATAACAATGCCGTGCTTAAAAAAGAAATCAAAGATGAAGTTGTTCTAGTACTAGAAAGAAGGTTGAGTGAAACATTTGACACTCTGAACGAAAAACAAAAAGACTTGGATGAAAAAATGAGTGCTATGACTCAAAACATAAATACCATAACCTAGAACTTGAACACCATGACGCAGAACCATAAGACATTAATGGAGGCATTACAAAGACTAACGCCTAAGATAGACCAAGTCAGTAGTCCAGACATGCTAGATGCCTCATTTCATATTTTCACACAAGAAGCACTTGCCAAGAATCAAGAAGAATTGCAAAAATAAATAAAGATTAACAATGCCACGCTTAAGCAAGAGATAGAAACAAAAGTACTGCCAGATATGGAGGCACGATTGAATAGCCAAATAGAAGCTATCAGTAAGATATTAGAGAATAAAAAAGATAAAAATCACCGCCAACAACGAAGCAGTTCAAATATGTCACTTACATCGTCCAGTAGTTCCGATCCACCATCATACCATAAAGCAAAAGGGAATCAATATCACCCTTACATAGTGTACCCGCCTATGGCAAAACTAAAGTTGTCAAAATACAATGGAAGTGAAGACCAATGCATTGCTTGGATAAACAAAGCGGAAGAATACTTCGACATTTACAATATTCAATCTGACGAGGAGAAGGTGAAATATGCGTCAATGCATATGGAAGGGTACGCCTATAATTGGTACTTATGGTGGAAAAGAGACAATTTTGCATACACCTCGAACTTGTTCAAAAATGATTTTTTTAATAGGTTTCAAGGAATCAAAGAAGATGATTTTTTTAGTAAACTTACTAGATTACAACAGGTTGGAAGCATGGAGGAATTCACACATTAGTGGGAATCTTTATCGACACGAGTATTTGGGTTGTCGGACAAACAAAGACTCGAAACTTATTTAGGAGGTCTTAAACCGTACCTCCAAAAGAGTTAAAGTTACACGACATACCTAATGTAGAGGTAGCAATACATAAAGCAAAAGCCGTAGAATGCAAACTGGAAGGAATAAAAACAAGAGGCGATAACCATTATTGACAAGAAAAAGAGACACAATGTAGGTACTGTGAAGATACTTGGTCACCCGGCCATCAATGCCACAAACCTCAACCATATGCCTATGAAATGGAAAATAGATCAAAGTCATCTAACAGTTACTCTGATAATAGAAAAAAGAAGAAAAACATATGTTGTCGATGCGGTGATGATTGGACCCCAGGCCATAAATGTAGGAACAATCAGACAATACAGTGCAAAATCATCAATGGGAAGGAAGTGCAAGTCTCTACACAAGAAATTGCGTCCGATTCTAATACCGACACTGAATCTGAATGAAGGATGACATTAGGAAAATACTCAAGCTTTGAGGACAAAGCTTTCCAAAAGGGGAAGGCAATGCTATGAATATTTAATTAATATTATTATTTATATATTAAATAGATTATTAGGTTAAAAAGTGAAAGGGTGTAACCCTTCACTATTCTTGCTCAAGACCTATAAAGGAGAGCTTATTGAAACTTTATCATCATCAATCAATGTATTATTATTATCATTTATCTCAAATATGGAAGACGGTCTCACTTCTTAACCCTTAACCAGACATGATTAACTCGCCAACCAGATACGGTTGCTGCAGTCTTTCTGAGCCTTCTATTTGTCCTGGTGAGGCAAGTTGTGAACACCTATTTTTTTTGCATTTTGGTATGGGCTAGAGATACCTCAAGGATTTGAATCTTCTTTGGTGGTATTGAGCTATACTCTTTTTTATTGCATGCATCCTCCATACTTAGGAGATCGAGGCCTCCAAGATCTGATTCACCCATTTCATCATACATTCGTATCTCCGGTCCTGTGACAACTGTCTCCACATGTATTTCCTTTTCAAGCATGACCTACTCGCTTTCCATTTCTGGATGTTCTATCTAAGGAGCCTTTAAGACTTCAGCGACTTGGCCCGAGTCTTGGTAGCTTGAGGTCTCCAGGTGGGGTTTATTTGTTTCAAATGCCATTGACTTTTCCCACTCGGCGGGACCTTCCTCTATTTCGCTGAGAGCCTCAAATATCTTTCTCGTGGTGTTACCTTTCAAGGCAATTTCCCAGGGGGATTGGGGGGCTTGTGGTTATGTCTTTTTTTTTCCTGCTTTTTGGAATCCTTCTTCATCTTTGTCGCTGCTTGATGGGTTATTTGTAGCCAACTGGTTTAATTGGAATTCCCGATACAAATTTCCATGCTCGTGGCATTTGTGGCATCGGAAGGGAACATGCTTGTATTCAATGAGTTGTATCCATTCTGCGTCTTCATGTGTGAGACTGACAGAGTCTGGGAAGTCCTGAGCGATCTGCATGTATACACAAATTCGTGCATATGAAGTGTACTTACTGATTTTTGTTTGTTCTGAATATCTAACGTAGGTACTAAGGGTATTACCTATGTCACTGAGAGTTTCCTCATCCTAGTCCTCCTGTGGGAGGGAGTACATGCGGATCCACATAGGTGCCCAAGTGAATTATTCTTTGTCAAGATTGAACCTTTCCGTCTAGTTCTGAAGGTACAATCCCACTGAGTTGAAGAAGTACGGGCTACTGTCTTCGACCCTGGCCTTGTCGTCCAACTGTTGAAAAATGATGGTGAAAAGTCCCTTTGATACATGATGGAGCTCGAAGTGGGATTTGGGTTTCCATTTGTCCATGATCCAACCTCTGAGAGCATGCTTCGTGGGCCAGATCCCAATAAATTTTCCAATGAGGGCATGATCTCTAATTCTTCGAGCTCTTCTATTAATCCTCTCGGCGGGCAGGGCAATGGAAGGCAGCTCAACCGTCTTGGTGATGCTTGTCCTTTTTCCTGAAGGGCCACTGTGGGGGCCTGGACATGGGGGGCATTTGGTGAGCAGAAAGGTACCTTAGTTCTTGAGAGGGGGATTTATTTAGATCCAATCTGCAGAGTGACGATAGGGGGATTGTTAGAGAGATACGATTTCGGAGAGGGAGACGCCTGGGAGGCGCCACGTGCCCCTCTCGTAGAGGAGGCCATGAATCAAGTCAAGCCCAAGAGGGGTAGAGAGTCGGCTCATGAACGGTGGATCTGAAGGTGATTCAGAGCTACAACGGAATCCAGAGGGAAGCCCTAACTATCGCGCATCCGGGGGGAACATTTCCTTCCATTCAACAATTGAACTATTGAACAAATCCAACAATTGAACACAATATTTTGAACCATATGGATTCCTTGCTTCCAACACTAGTTTCCAAGTATTGATATTTTATAGTTGACGATGTAACTACACCCTACCTTTTAATCATCAAGTGATTGCACCACCAAATAAGTTAAAAATATATATAGATAGATCCCCATCCTAGTTTACATTAACAAATCCTTATATATATATATATATATATATATATATATATATATCCCTATGAGGTCCAAGTATTCTTTAGTATAATATTGCATAATTTGAAGTGCCATGCGCGTGTGTGTGTGTGACTACCTTCTTTATTACCATCAAATGATCCTTCTCTCGTTTAGGCATATATCTGCTCAAAATTCTCATTGCATGGGAAATGTTGTGTCTAGTATAGACCATAGCATACGTCAAGCTTCCAACAAAACTAGCATAGGGAACACATCACATGTCTTGTACCTATTATTGAGTCTTGGGACAATGGTCTACAAATAACTTTGCACCTACAAGAACGGGAACCTTTATTAGTTTACATTCCTACTTAATAAACCTCTAAAATACTATTGCAACATATTTACCATGACTAAACCAAAGTTTATATTGGCCTAATATATTTTAATTTCCATGCCCAAAATAAAATTGTCAACGATATCTGCCATGTCAAACTTAGAAGACAACTAGGTTTTGACATCCTTGATGATTTCCTTGTTGTTTCCAATCAACAATATATCATCAACATACAAGAACACATAAATAAAATTATCACTAACTTTGTTGGGATACACACAATCATCATCTTTGCTCTTTGAGAAACCAAGTCCCAATATATAAGTATCAAACATTTGACACCACATTCTTGGTGATTGTTTTAATCCATACAAGGAATACATCATCTTACAAACCACCTCCTTTCCTTTCACTATAAAACCTTCTTGTTGTTTCATGTAAATTTATACTTCAAGATCACCATGTAGAAATTATATCTTCACATCCATCTTCTCTACTTCAAGATAAAAAATAAGAGTAATAGACAAATAAAATATGATAGAATTTAATTTAGCAACAAGAGAAAAAACCTCACAAAAATAAATTTCCTCCACCTATGAATATCCCTTAGCTACTAGGCAATATTTGTACTTCTCCACCTTAACGTTTTCATTCTACCTATTCTTAAACACCCATTTTATACCAATAGGTTGTCTTCTAGCCATAAAATCAACTAGATCCTAAGCCTCATTTCGAGGTGCTACCATCTAACAGTAGAGAGGTCTGAATAAGTGGAAATTTGAACTTCTTTTTGTCCCCCAAGTGATCCAGGAGGATCTCCTCAGTCGAAAAATGAAAAAGATCTCCATTGTTGCCGAAGTTGTCAACAAAACAAAGAGCTTGTATGTATCTTTCTAACATAACTTGAACGGGTTCGAATGGACTTCAAATGCGAAAGATATCACTTGTGGAATTTCCGGACAAAAAGGGAAAACATGAAATTAAATAAAAGGAAATGATTAATTAATATTTAATCTCTAAGCTTAAGTATTTTTCCTCTCAAATGTAAAAGGAAACTAAAGGAGAACTAATATGTATTCTTATGGTTTCTAGTCTCATGGAGACTTGAGATATTCATGGGGATGTAGATATTTTCTCTCATCTTATCCCTTGAGTTGTGCTTAGATCCTACATTATGGGATCTTGAGAGATCTTTTATCCTTAGAATGTTGAAGTTGTTTTCATCCATGTAAATCTATATAAGCTTCTCATTTGTAGGAGGAAGTGGGATTGGGATTGTAAGCCTCTCATGAGAGACATTTTGTAAGCTCATTATGGGGATAATGGGCCATTTTTTAGCCTTTCAGAGTGGGAAGAGATGGGGACTTTTCCCCATAGTTGTTCCTGACTTCCTAGTGAGGACAAAGGCATTCTCTTGTAGAATATAGATCCATTGTAATGGCATTAAGCATTTGGGGTGATTTGCATTATGTTAATGGAGTGGTTTCACGATTAAAGCGGGCCCAAGGATGTATCCAGGGGGTCTAGTGAACTTCATTAACAAGTCTGGTTTGCATATTATTTTATGTGCTTACTTGTTTAATTTTAGTTTTCATGTTGAGTTTTTAGTTATTATGCCAATTTCTTTGTGAATAATGGGAAATTGAGAATTTTGTATAAAGTATCTGGAATGGAGAAAACTAAGTCAGTTTTGTTATGCCCATTTTCAAATTAAGCTTGGTATCAGAGCCTATTTCGATCTGATTTGGACACTATTGTGGAGATTGGTTTGTGACCCCCTTTTGCTTTGCTAACATGGAAGTTTTAGAAACTATCCAATTGGTGTTTCAAAGTAGCTAGTTATATTAGAATTCTATGGTTCTGATACCATGTAATAAATTATACAAGACAAGGATCTTGAAATAGAGAAGTAGTCACTAAAAGATTACACAGAGATTAGCATAATTGAGAACAAAAACTAAGGTAGAAACATGTGAGACTGAACACAATTGATGTCAATTCCATAATAATCATATTCATTAACGATAATACAATAAATAATACATATAAAGAGAGAAAATAGAATGCCTTGAAGGAAATTTTGAAAAGATCACAAAAGGAAGGCTTACTAAAAGATAAAAAACCACCTTAGGTGACAAAATATCTTTTCAAATCAGTCTAAAGGCTCACGACTTGGAAAAAGAAGTCTTGGAAGCTCATGAGTGAATAAAAAGGAAAAATATCATGGTTTTTTGGAGAGAAGAAAAAGATGGAGGGAGAGTTGGCAAAAAAATACAGTTTTCCTAGTCAACTAGCTTTATCCTTATCCACTGAAAACCAAAAAAATGGGACAAAACTGTGTAAGGAAGGAAAGTGTCTAGCTAATTCAGGACAACCATAAAAGCAGTAGAGTCTTGTCCATAATCTTTCTAAGTGTGCCCTTGTGACTAATGATGGCCTAAGAAGGAAAATAGTGGCCAACTACCTAGTCTAAACCTAGGAAATTAATTAAAAATATTAATATTTTATCCTAAGACTAAAGTGGTTTTTTAATGTTCCAACACCCCTCCTTAAGACTGAATTAGAGTGAGAAAAGTATGTGTAGGGGCCAAGAAACATAGGATTATGTTCACCCCATTACAATTATTATGCCATGTAACTGAGGAATTAGGGAAAACCTCATGGGAATAAAACCCTCCCTAAAAAATGGACATGTGCACACCAAAACTTAATGTTGTTACTCGAAACTCAAGTAGGTGTGAGCTTGATCACATGTATGGAGGTATGTTCCTCTTGGGAATAAGTGTATCATGCTCCAAATAAATGTGCTTGAATTATCCATCAGTGGATGCAAGCGAATCTGTAGGCTCTCTGAACTTGCTCTTTGAACCAAATTTGATCTAAACAAATCCATGAATATGCAGACCATTCGGGAACTTGAAATTCGAACCAATTGAGGTAGGATCAGCTCCAAGAATTTGTATATGGTTCCTTGATATCTCCTTTGAACCAACATGGGTGAGATTGGAACCAAAATCACCAAAATATGTCGGAGATGTGAACCCAAGTGAATGGTAGTGTCCTACATCTTCAATCCAACTCTGAGAACATGTTCCCATGATTAGATAGGATTAAACAGGAAGCATGTGATCATGTAGAGAGAATGAATCATCTCCAAATTATGATATAACCTTCAAAATATACAATAGATCATCATTATTCACACCAGCAGACTCATGTGAAAGAGAGGATTCAAAAACCTCTTTAGATTCTAGAGCATAGATTGGTTTTTCTTGCTCAGAATTCAGAATAGAAAACTTATGAGAGAACATATGAGAATGGATGCACATCTCTTCAACAAAATTAGCTCCATTTATTGTATCTTTTTCATCGACAACATCAGGTTGCGCACCAGAAGAGGACGTATCTTCAAATTCAGGAACTAGTGTTGAAGACTCTGCAGTTTGATCTTCATCAAAGACAACTTCTTTGGAGAGGGTTGAGGCTAAGAATTCGAGAGGGAGAACAATTTAGGAGGTGCAAAATTCACTCTCCATATTGCTGATATGAACCTCATTAATCTTTCCAAAGACTCTATCCAAATTTCTCCATATATCCTTTGGGTATTCAACAAAATCAATAAGGTAGTGCATGCTTGAAGGAAAATCTAGACACTTGGCTCCATATGTTGTCACAATAATTCAACCAACCATATTTCTCTTATGAGGATTTAGGTTCTGCAACAATTCCTATAGACACATCAAAGATATAATGGCTCTTAAGATATGCACTCATATTTGGCTTCCACTCAGCATAATTGAATGGTGTAAGAGGAGGGACTGAATTCAAATCCATTGAAGAAGTTGTGTACCTATAAAATAAAATCTGATAATTATACTAGAAGACTCATCTAAATATAAGTTATGAGATCCCTGAGCTCCAATACCATATTAGAATTATATGGTTCTGATACCATGTAAGAAATTGTACAATCCAAGGATCTTGAAACAAAGAATTCCTCACTAAAAGATTACTCAGAGATTAGCATAACTGAGAAGAAAAACTAAGGCAGACACATGTGATATTGAACAAAATTTATGTCAATTTTATAATAATCATATTCATTAATGAGAATACAATAAATAATACATCTCAGGAGAGAAAATAGAATTCCTTGAAGGAAACTTTGAAAAGCTCACAAAATGCAGGCTTACTAAAAGCTAAAAAAACCCCTTAGGTGACAAAATATCTTTCCAAATCAGTTTAAAGGCTCACGAATTGTAAAAATCAAGATTTTGAGAAGTGAGAACTTCTCAAACCACATAAGACTACACAAAAAACATATAAAAATTCTATCAAACATCTTCACGAGCACTCACTACAATTCCCAAAGCACATGAAACTATTTCATGATCATAACCAAATACATAAAACCTGTAGGAGCAATATTCCAGGAAATATACCAGAATTGAATACATATCAGTTCTCCCAAAAGGAACTGAATACAAGACTAAACAAAAACACTAAAATGACCGGAATCCAATAGTAAACCATTCATGAATTCTTCAAAAGTGATTTTACCATCCATAATGCCAATGGCTCACTTTGACAAGAAATAAGCTCTAGCATTGTACTCCCTGTAGATGTGCTTGAAAGATAAATGATCAAAACGATTGATCAAATTTCTAACTCTGCGGATCCAGTGCACCAAAGCTAAAGAGGAAAGGGTGATATCTCCCAAAGTCCAATCAATGATAAGCTTTGAATGACCAACTATAAAAAATGAGTCCAAATTCTTCTTTTTGGCAAACCATAGTAAGCCCCAAAGGGATAAGAGCTCAACTTTTCTATTGGTGCCCATCCTTACACCCATCCAAATATTAATAAAGAAAGTATAATTAAATCTCACCATCATTCGAGCACCACATAATCCCTTCTACTCAACACCATCAAAGAAACAAACCAGCTGATTAGGCTCCAGATTAGGAAACTTTACCCTTGTAAAACACAAATTATCTCTTCTTCTATAATATTAAAAAAAGAGTGGCTTCACATTAATGCTCACAAGAACATGATTGGAATGGGAATCCTCAAAAATCCAGTAGTTTCTTGCTCTCCACAATTCCCATAGAACAAAAAGAGGGATATTTAGTAGGTTTCTCTCCATACTAAACCGCTTACTCAGGTTTTCATCAAGTGAACAAGAGTCCCAACAAAAATGAAAGGGAAAAGAAATCCCTAGCGCTTTCCAGATCTGTTGAAAAAAAACACAGTCACCAAATAAGTGATCCACCGATTCTATGGCATGGCTACAAAGAACACACCTTCCAGGACCTAAAAAGCCTCTTCTCTACAACACGTCCCAAGTTAAGATCTTCTTATTTAAGCATAACCACAAAAAACACTAAATTTTTAAAGGAACATGAGCCTTCCATATCCACTTCGTCCACCAAGTCGACCTATCCACTCTTTCAGTTTCCATAATTAACTTATATGCCAAGCTTGATTTTACCGATCCATCTTGTTTATTGTAGTTCCATACCCACTATATCTATGAAATTTTTGAACCTAATGGCATCCTTATATAACTTGCATACAAAATTGTTCCATTCACCAACCACCTCAACAGAGATACCAAGCTCTCTAGCTGATTTCCAAAGTGTAGAAAATTCATTTTGCTCTCTAGCAACCTGTTTAAGAACAAATATAATCCTACAATGTAGTGCTCCCATAAGCTCCCAAGATAACCCATAATTCTCAGTCAAGCCTATAAATGGGTCCACACCCAAGTAAATTTGAATACCTGGACCAATAGACTAGCAAATGGCATGATTACTAATGGGAAAGGAATTGAGCAAACTTCTCCAGGTACAAACAGAGGAAGCCTTTCTTCCACTCAATCTCAGCCAAGAAACCATATACAATCTCTTTAAGTACTTAAATTTAACCACTGTTCCCAAAAGACATTTATCAAATAGTACGCATCGGAGACTTTTGCAGATAATTATCTATTAAACCAATTGAGGTTCTTAATACCCTATCTTCTATATGACTTCAGTTTTGAAATAATCTCCCAAGACGTTAGATGTAATTTAGAAAGATTCAACTTCCCAACCCATAGAAAATGAAAAATCTTAGTTCAAATAAGGGAAATAACTCCTTCCGGGATGTGGAACAATGAAAACCAATACACTGGTATGCTTTTCAACATAGAAATAACTTGAACTAGTCTACCACCCAAAGACAACATTCAGAAAGACCAAGAACTGTTTTTCCTCTAAATTCTCTGCAGTAACCAAATCCAATCCTCTTTATTGTATCCATTTGGTTTTAACTGAAATCCAAGATACTTAAATCCATCATCAAGGATATTCATCTTGAAAGGAAATATTATTGCAATATGATATTTAACCACAGGGTCATCACAAGAGTAAACAAAAGCATATTTCTAAGAACTGATAGCCATCCTTGAGGCATCACAGAAGATAGAAATGATAGTATGAAAATGATCCCATTCAGATAAAGTTCCCTCCCCAAAAATAAGTACGTCATCTACAAAAAGTATATGATAAATATATAGGGCACTAACAACTTTTATACCTTTCATCTAATTTTGATCTCTAGCTTGCTTAATTAGTAGACTTAAACCTTCAATAACCATAATGAATAAGTACGGGGAAAGAGGACATCCCTAACGAATGCCTCTATTTTGACTAAAATATGCAGAAGGGATCCCATTTATCAAAAATGCACACCTAGCAGAAGATATGCAAGCAATGATCCAGTTAGTGATCTTAGGTGCCAAACCTATCTGTATGAGAATAAACCTCAGGTAAGTCCAATCTATTATGTCATAAGCTTTAATTAGATTCATATTGAGAATGAAATTCGATAATTTCTTATGTTTCACTAAGTGACAGGCCTCCTGTGTTATCCTCACATCATCCAATATTTTTCAATTTGTCCAAAAACCAAATTGTTCCTCAGAGATATATGTTAAGCCCTAAATATGGGCACATTTCCCCCATAGCAAGATTTATATTATGGCATTTGCTGAGCAGTTGATAGTTACTCCATCTACAATCATTACTTGAAACTCTGGTGCTGGATATAACAAAGAAATTGAGAGCTTTTGCTAATTTATATTGAATGAAATTATGAGTACTACCAGAATCAATCAACAATGTTAACTTTTTGTTTTTGATAAATTCTCCGATCTTGAGAGTTTGAGGAGTGCTAATTCCCGCTAATGCATGACAAGATATGGTGCGAGTAATCTCTTCAGAAGTAGTATCTTCTATATATTCATCTTGTTCTTTTGGTGCTTCTTATTCATTTTCTTCCTCGGCTTCACAATCTATGTAAAATAGTTTCTTCTGAGTGCAGTTATGGCCCTTACTATATTTGTTATCACAATTGTAACAAATCTCTTTTGCTCTTTTTTCCTCTAGTTGTTGTGGTGTTAACCTTGTAGGTTGTGGATGACTAGGGACCCCACTTCCTTCCTAATTTGAAATTTTAAACAATTTGGCCAATTTCCGAACCTTGGACTAGTGAAACCCCAAACTGTCCCAAATGATCCCAAATGGTTTCGAATTTTGTATGGAGGGTGTAAAGGACCTTTGAAACCTCTCTTGAAGTTGCTTAATCTACACCATAGATTTTTGGAGTGCATTGTGGGTGGACTCCAACTCATTTGAGAGCTTGTCATTCTCTTCTGCATCCTTCAAGGTTATTCCATGATACAAACCAACATGATCAATTAAATAATCTATATAAGAACGAAAATTCAAAAAAGTACCTTTGGTGTGCAACATTGCCTTCTGGATTTTCTCCATGTCTTCAAGGGAATATTTCTCCTCCAAACACCAACAAAATTTTGAAACCAATGCATGTGTGTCATGGAGAGTTCTCAAGGCCACTTGAATCTTCTTTTCATCCATCTTCAAAGACCTTGCAAGAAAATGAGGCTCTTGCAAATGAACCTCCTCATCATATTCTTTCTTGCTTGGACCAACTTCATGAAGCTCAAGTGGTGATGAGGAAGTTGATCTTGGTTCTTCTTCAACTGCTACAAGGTCTTCATATCCATAGTCAATGGAACTTTGGCTTGCATCAACACTTTCAAAAGTGATATTTATGTCACCAACATAGAGGTGTGAGCACCCATCAATAGGTGCTCCTTCACAATTCAAGAATCCATTAGTCGATGCTCTTTGATTCATGTCCAAAGTAGAGAGCGTCTTAGAATGATCTTTAGCATTTTCAATGAGATATGCTTCATGCTGATGTGGTGTTTCTTCATACTTTTAAGAGTCACTTGGTAGTGAATTTCGATCCTCTTCATGTAATTCTTCTTCTGCTTCACCTATTTCAGAACTAGGTGGCTCATGGGTATCCTAATTTTGCTCCTTCAAGCAAGCTGATGCATCTTGCCCCTTGGTTTCCTTAGTATCAAGATCGTTGGAGCCTCTTTTTGAAGAATACCCAAAAATTCTCTTCAATTAGGAAACACATGCATTCCATGAAGATTCGGATATTTCACTGCTCCTTTCACAAGTAGGCTAATTTTTACTCCTTTCATGCTCCTCCAAAGACTGGTCTTTGATTCTGGAACATGCATATTCTCCATACACATGGTTATAAGAATAACCATCGTTTCTTATTCCAAATGTGATCTGATGGGAGATACTTGTATAAGGTACCTCCTAGACATTACCTTCCTCATACTGTATGCAATACTCCTCATATTGCTCATCATAGTCATCATCATACTGCTCATAGAAATCATTTTCCTTTGAGGCATAGAAAGAATACTCCTCCACATACTTCTCATACTCTAAATATGAATAATACATGGATGCAACTTCTTCCTCAGTGAATGATCTTAATGCACAAGTGAAAGGAACATGCTATTATACCACTGAAATATCCCTTCTATGAAAGTTGCTCAAATTTACCCAATTTTGATTCTAGGAATGTTGTACACAAACTTTTCCAAACACCTCCAAATGTTTTTAAATTGTGGAAGGACGTACTTAGGAGCATATAGGACACTCTAATACAACCTTTAGACACCCAAAACTCTGTTATAATTATTCATGGTCTACAATTTTTATCGAGAGAAGACTTGGGACAAAACTAGTCAATTGGATTGGTGAAAATCTCCCTAGGTATGCCACTATTTTCCCTTCAAAACACTGTATAGCCTTCCCTAATATTCAATGTGAGAAATTTTTTTGTTATAGGACATCAAGGAAAACATGTGTGCAGCACTATATCAGGTTTTAGGTTTGGATAAGTCTCCCAAAGGACAACAGCTTCTAAGGCATACAATTTATGTGAAAATGGTGGACAAGGGAGCATGAATTAATGTTGCAAACTATAGTATGACTTGACGGGTATGTATAAAATGTTTTGGACATCCATTTAAATTCCTTATGCAGCTTAAATAATAGTAAACACCTCCATAAAATTCTGATATCAAACTGATACAAAACATGCTACAATCACCATGAGAATATACTAAGGAAACTAGCTTGAATATCAATGTTACTTGGAGAAATAGTACATGAAGTGATTAGTATTTCGAGCTGTGCCTCTCATGATCTATCCATTACATATTTATGTATCCATTAACAATTTCATAAGTTCTAAACAACATCCTTCCATTATCTATATGCAACAAAGAGTGCTTTATCTCACTTTAAATGAACATTGAGAGAAAGATAGTAGAATGAGAGAAGAGAAGAAAGAATGAATATGAAACCAAACTCAGATGGGGGTTGAACTTGCACCAAAACATCTCCATGAATATCTGTTGAAATTTATGAATGACCTCTCCATCAATCAACTTGTATGGGAATCTTTCATCCTCAAAATTGGTTCTAAGGCAGGGAGGATGGACATCCACCGTGCAAGGACAAGCTTGAAGCTCTCCCAAATTGCAAAGATGAAAATGAAAAATGACCCAAAAGCTGCTCCATTTCGACTTGGTCTCATTTTAATAACTTTAGTTGACTCATTTACCTCCTTATAACTCAAATTATCTCCTAATTACTCATGAAATTGGAATTAGTGGGGGTTGAGACCCTTCATTGGCCCCACATGACACTTGGCTAATATTTTGTCTCCAACTCCTCCATGAATTCAAATTGGGAATATTTTGGATTCTTTGGAGATGTGTAACTCCTCTCATGCACCCTCTTGGTCTATATTTAGCTCTTACATTGTCATAGATGTCATAGAATCTGTCATAAGTGTCATAGGTGTCATAGAATCTGTCATAAGTGTCATAATGCTTGTCATAGTTGTCATAGAATCTATCATTGCCTATTTTTAGCCCTATTACTCTTCCTCTTCCTTCATAAATGTTACCTCTTCCCTCTAACTCGAATTTGGGGATGGATCCATGTTTAAAAGAGGAATATTCTTTCATGTTGACCCCACATGTCCACTTATGCGCCCCCAAGTCCTACTAGGACCTAATGCCACTCCATTTTGGAGAATTTAACATTTATTCCTTAATTTATTGGCCTATTTTTCCACCATCAATTTAGAATATTGAATTTTCATGAGAAACTATAGACCTTGGGGTTAAATGTAAATATTTTAAATTTTCCACATAACCCTTAGGAGTTGGGTAGGCCAACTTAATTATTTATCTGAAAATCATTTAATTGGGGACATGATAGTAAGTGGTAGAATTGCTTGTTGCCATAATTTTGTTTTCAACTTTTCCTGCCACCCTAAATGCGTGCTCCAAGGGCGTAGGTTCCCAAAGGAGAACCTCATGTTGGATGCGATCCTTCAAAGTTCCAATAAAGAGATCCAACACATTATCTTCTGAAATATTCTTCACTCTGAGACTTAGCTTCTGAAATTGCTTGATGTGCTCACTAATTGGGCCTTTTTGCTTGAGATTTACCAACTAGATAAAGAAGGTTTTTCTATTTATATACCCATAATATACAATCAATTCTTCTGTGAATATAGACCAAGAGATAATAGATTCCTTTTTGCGGTCACAAAGCCATTGGTACCATACAAATTGACCAGGCCCTAAATATAAGGATGCAATAGTTACCTCCTGCAAAGTTGGAACCTGTTGTAGATTAAAGAACTACTCCATATGGAATATCCATGTTATTGGATCATTGCCATAAAACTTTATCATGTCAATATTGGGATGTTGGGTACCCCTTGGTGACCATCCCTGATTATTTCCATTATCAGAATCATTTCCTCTTGGAATATTCTTATTCATGGAATGTCTTTCAACATGGACCTTATCTTTATCCTCCTAAGTATCACGGAACACATCATCACCTAGAGAAGGAGTATCCTTTGAATTTTGTATGATATTAACAATATTTTCCATTTGTTCCATCAGCCCTTTCATATTTTCTTCCATCTTATTATCCATATGTTTCATCAACCTCCCCTCTAAATTAACAAATCAACTGCTTTAACAGATCCTTTAATCAGCTCTTCCAACTGGGACACTCGAAAAGATAGGTCTTCCCTTTCATCGTACGTTGGGGATGACTCCTCAAGTGGTTTGAGTGGAGTGTGAGTTTTTACACTTAATTTTGGTGGAATTATGAACAATACAAATATATATCACACCTTATATTTCACCACAATTATATCCTTCTACTCAAATTTATTTAAAATGGTGTAAATTTTTTCAAACCTTGTTTTAGGGCCGACTTGAAACTGAGGTAAAATTCAAATTTCGAATCCTATGGGTATAAATATTCGCCATGTTGTAGTATTAGGTGTCATGTTTATGATGTCGCATGTCTGACCTAATTCCGATATGCCAATAGAAATTTATTGTGAATCTCCCAACACTTCTTAGTTTTTGTCCTTTAAGAAGATTAAACTTGTACGGACTGCCATGTGTTCAATATTTTGGATATGAGTCTAAAAATGCTACCACATATACTTTGGTCCGTACACTTTCTAATGAAACTAGTATCACTCAATTTGGACCTTGCATGCCCCATATATAATATTTTTCCATAGAACACTTTTTTTAGATTGTTTTAGACTAGTTTTTGGACTAGTAAAAACCCTACATTCCGAGGCCAATATCTTTGAACCTGTGATGTCTCAGGACCTGAATTTCAGACCCTGAATAGTTAGGACTATTACAAAAGTGGTTTTTTAAGCTTTCTCTTTGAATCCTTGTAGAAAAAAAATTACAGATAAAATTCCAAGATGAATCATTTTGAATATGTATTGAATAGTCCAATGATTGCTATTCCAATGGGTGGTGTTGATGTTGTCTTAGGTGTTCAATGGTTCCAATCCTTGGGAACTATGGCTTTTAATTTTCAGAAGCTTTTCATGAAATTTTTATGGGAAGGAAAGGAATATGAATTACAGGGTATCACGGGGAAACCAAGTAAGGTGATAAGCTCTAATGGTATGACAAAATTGATGAAAAAGGGACATCAAGGTGTAATTGCAGAATTATGCTAATTAGATGTTCAAACATATAAGCCTCCTATTTCCCCATATCTCCAAAGAATCATTAATAAACATTGCAAGGTATTTGAATATATTATGAAAGGTCTTCCACTTGTCTGATATTTTGACCATGATATTCACTTAATTCTAGGAAGTGTTCCTCCTAACACTAGACCTTACAGATACCCTTATGGAGAGAAGAGTGAAATTGAGTGTATGGTTGAAGAAACATTAGAGGCTAGCATAATTATGCCTATCCAAATTCCTTACTCTCCACCATTGGTAATGGTACACAATCTATATGGATCATGGTGTATGTGTCCAGATTATAGAGAGCTCAACAAGATCACCATTAAAGATAAGTTTCCCATTCCTGTCATTGATGAATTGCTAGATGAATTACATGGAGCAATTTTCTTCACAAAGTTGGATCTTCGTTATGGGTATCATCAAATTAGAATGAAATATGAAGACATCCCAAAAAAAAAATTCAAAACTCATGAAGATCATTATTAATTTCTAGTCATGCCATTTGGTCTCACGAATGTGTTAGGATATTCCTATACTCCATCCTAGTCCCACCAGTATTTTGATCATTTACATTTTCAGTCATGCATGCACCTTTTAGGGTTTGCATGCATTTTGCATGCATCCCAGTCATCAGTCCAGCACCTAGCCCTCAGTTAGCCATCCCCCAGGAGCTTGTCACTATTCAGTTTTAGCCCTCCAGTTGCTTAATGCGCCCTTCTTCCTTGATTTTAGGGAGCAACTCGCCCTTCTTCACCTACCAGTCCAGTTGTCACTCAGTTATAGTCAGTTATACTTAGTTACATTGAGTTACACTCAGTTACACCTACCAGAGTTAGTTTGACTGATGGTTGACAGTTACTTGAGCATTGATGACTCCACTGATGATGATGAAGACTTCCAGTTGTGCTCCGATGACATTCTATTGATCTTATGATCACTCTGAGAGGCTAATTCGAATTGCCACCTTAGGCATTCGAATCCTCTCTACCATTGTACTATTTATTTGTCCATATTGTGATTAATTAACTAGTATGACCGAAGTATTATTGCTTCTATTCGAGTTCTACTGTACCATATTATTCTGTTGCTCATTATACTGCATGTATCACTCTTCTTCTATTCTCTTGCTTAATCCATTATTCTCTTGTGAGGTATACATCATCTCTTAGATCTGCTGTGAGGATTTTCACATGGTATCAGAGCATGTTGAGAGAATTGTTTATCTCCATTCTTGAGAGTTTTTTTGCAGGTTATTACCAAGATTTCGAGTGCAGCAGTTGCAGCAGTTTCTGCATTTTTGCAGCAGTAGCAGTTGCAGTTATTCTATATTGCTTTTGCAGGTCCTCTACAGCTTCAATGTATTCATCAAGAATTACTCCTCTTGATCCACTCAACTATGATGAATGGAAACCAAGAATGATAGCAGACTTGAAGATCCATGATTTTTTTTATTGTTATTTTGAAAGAGAGTTCGAATCCCCTGAAGAGAAGATTGACTGGTTAAATAAAAGAGACATGCACTTTGCAGCAATAATGTTTTCTTTGTGTGCATACCAGAAATTCCAATTCAAATACAGTGATGGTGTTGAAATTCCAAGAGAGTTATGGAATCCAAAAGAGATATGGGCTCACCTGGATGGAAAATTTGGCAGAGAGAATGAAGGAATTGGTCCCAACCCATTCGAAAGAAAACAAAGTGATGCATTCGCTCCTCTTGATGGTCTCTCAGATCATGAACCAATATCATCTCATATTGAAGTTGTTGACAAAGAACTTGCAGATTCTTCGCTCATGCTCAAACTTTCTTCTCTTTCTGTGCCAGCTCACACTCTAGATATTGCAGAAGGTCCTAAATCCTCTCTTGCACCAGAGTCTGTTGGTTTGCATGATGATCACATGATTATTTCAGAGGTCAAAATAGCTTTTGAAGGTAACGCATTCGCTCCTCTTCAACTATCTCCTCTTTTATACTACTATATGATCATAATTCCATGCTTTCAGAAGGTCATTGAAGAATATGGCCATTGCCATTCGCTTGGGATAATTTATCATGCATCTACTGGTTTTGATCTCACCTCTCATGGTTCAAAGGAGATCTCAAGAAGCCATGATTCAAGTCTTGTATCTAATTTGGGTTCTAAGCAATTACTGCTTGGGAAAATTTCTCATGCATATGATTGTTGGAGCCTAGGCCGCAGCTATGGTAAAGCTGCGAATTTTGAGGAAAAAGCACAAGTGTTGAAGGGAAAGTGCTAATTTTGAATAAGCACTAATTTTTGGGTAGAAGCAAACGGTGCACAGTACGGTGCCAGATGGACGAGCTCAGCGTAGATTACGGACCGAAAATTGCGGAGCTCACGCGCACACGTCAAAGGAGAATAAATGAAGCAACAGAGTAGAGGGCTCAGCTACCCTCATTTAAGGCTAAGTACAGAAGTTATGGTTGCTCTAACCAAGGAAGAGCAACGGAACAAAGCATTGAAGGCGAAGGACATGGAGCAGTAAATGATGAAGCGGCGCCCATACCCGCAATCTGCACCGAAATTCACGGAACCTGTAGGAAATGACGACGTGATTGCAAGTGGTGCCTACAGTACACCTAGCCATGTCTGTGGTTAGGGTTTTTGGGGAATAATGCCGGGAAAGGCCCACAGTTTTGTAAAGGTGCGACCGTCATGGCCACCTATATATATGTGTAATTGTAAAGGTTAGACATTAGTTAGCTAACCATTAGATGTTGAGATGTAAGATAGCTGTTTGAGATAAGCTAGCCAGCTAGTTAGTCTTCTATTGTGTTGTTAGAAGACAAGAGTTAGAGCTTGGATAGCTGTGAAGCTAATCCTTGATTTGCAGACAGTCTGAGTCGACGTCTGAACCATTGTAATCTCTGTAGAAGAGGAGACTAGATCTAAAGAAGGGCTCCCAGCTGTGTGCGTGGAGTTTCCTGGAAAGATCTAAGGCTGTAGCTGTGTGCACAGCAGGATTGTAATTCCTATTCTGAGATTAATATAAGATACACTCCCCGTGGACGTGGTTTCCCCGTGGAGGTGAACTACATAATTCTCCTTGTTACGACGTTGTGTTGTGTGATTGCATGTTTAGTTCACTATCTGTGTATACATGAACATTGCGTTATCTTTATGAATATGTTAAGTAAGTTCTCAAAGCTTCCTTGGTAGTTATAATCGTTAAGTGTCGAAGAAACCTGTAGAACGCTGTCGCTGCGGCGATTGAGGAGTGTGTTGCTGCGCCGGGGCGCAGGGCCGGAAACAGTACAGTATTGGACGCAGAGGGTAAACGCCTCGTGTGCTGGAGCAGAGATACCGCGCAGCGAGGCTGGTGAGCATAAATTCCAGCGCTGTTGCACTGAGAATTCTGCGGAAGGGTAAGGCGTTCCACTTTGAGGAGTCCTCTCAGGAGAAAGAGAGGGAGAAGATTGTAGTCTCTGCGTCGCCTAGGTTAAGGAAGCCTGATTCCTTAGCCCCCCATAGCCACTTCGGGTGAGACCTCGAGCTGCTGTGCATTTCGTTGCCGAGAGGGACAATGCGCCAAGGGGTTTTGTTGCTGCGCTTCATTAAAACCCGGGTCTATCCAAAAAGCAGCCAACAAATGGTTCCGTTGCCTTGTGACTTGTTACTGTGAGACTTGTTATTTCGGCGACACACGAGATTGATGCGAAACCCAGAGAAAGAAGGAGCCAACAAATGGTTTCGTTGCCTTGAGACTTGTTATTCCGGCGATGTGTGAAATACTGCTAGAGCCAACAAATGCTTCCATTATCGACTTTGACCCTATTACCTTGAAGGGAATGTGCTACTGGAATCCTACAGCTAAAGAAATTCAAGACTGGTTTGATTTAAAAGCTAGAGAGTTCGCTGAACGAGAAAAGAGAAGCTCTAGGCTTCAGACAGAAGACTGGTTGCAGAAGTATATTTATACTGACCTTCACGAAATTTTCTTTGTCACATTTGCACTTGAGTTGCATGCGTGGGTAGCCAAGTTAGCAGATACTAGACCCACTGTGCATGTTGATCGACCCGTCGCTTGGACGCCTGAGCTAGTCAGTATTTTGAAGCGGGTAGATAATTATGTGTCCCGCGCAGTAGACTTTTGGTTGAACAGTCTGCTGGAAGGCTTCATCACCGAGTTTGCAGTAGATACGAGAAAGAGTTTCAGCGAAGCTGAGAGGAGTTTCTTCCAAGCACACAGGGGTAAGTTCTTAAATTCTCTGAACTTATGGATTAAAATGCTTCTGTATGAAAAAGGAAAACTATGCATAGCTTCCAATGAATAGCATAGACAAGTAATGTCCGCAGATTCTTATAGTGATCCTGAACTTATTGGTTGCACTCGTAGTGGAAAATGGTATAAAGTAGGCCTTGACCAGCGTTCTTTTGAGTCTATCCCAGAAGATAGTCAAGCTCCTAGAGCGAGTCATATAGAGAGACAAGGGAGTGTTCATATCCCTTATCACCCTTTTACACCGCAAAAACCAGACGGGGCTCAGTATAACCCCACAGAAACACCTTCCAGTAGCCCGCACAGTACTTCTAGTACCTCAGCACCACCTTTATTTAAACATCCTAGAGGCACTGCTACAGCACCTCCACCTCAACCTAGCGCAAGAAGGATGGGTGATGACATGAAGCTACCAACTTTTAGAGGAACAGGGCTAGAAGACCCTGAGCAGCACGGGTTCCTATGTGAAGCCATTTGGACAATTAAGCAAATTAATGATGATGCTGTTAAGTTGGTTTAGTTAGAAACCACACTAAGAGAAAGAGCCTTAACCTGGTTCATGAAATACTCAGCAGCACAGAATAGGATGCTTGCTGATGTAAGAAGTGCTATGATTAAGGAATTCAAGAAACCTAAATCAGAATCACAGTGTATAGTCGAGCTCAAAGACATAAAACAGTTACCCACAGAGTCAGTATGGGATTTTGACCAGAAGTTTAAAGCCCTGATAGATCAATTAAGCTTTGAGTTTGCACCGCAGCAGCATAAGGAATGGTTCATTGCTGCGCTGCTTCCACACATTAGACTTCCTCTTATGCAACAGAATCTCACTACTCAGGAACAAGCTCTAGAGATGGCTATGAAACTAGAAGCTTCACCAATTGCTAGAACAAGCAACGATGTTGTGCAGTTGCAGAACCAGTTAGCAAACCTAACCTTGCAAGTGCATGATATTAAGAAAGGCAAGGAAGTTAAAGAAGAAATTTGGTGTACAAAATGTAAAGCGCAAGGTCATTCAAAGGACCATTGTCCCGTTTTCATAGAGTATACTTCAACTGGAGCACCTAACCCTTTACCACAGGCTCAGGGGCCTTGGTGTGAAATCTGTAGAACTAGAGGTCATAGACCACAAGAATGTCACTTATTACAGAAATACGTACAAACTCCAAAGAATCTATATTGCAATTTCTGTAAATCAATAGGCCATGATGAGAACAATTATAGAGCATATGATTTTATGATGGAAAGGAAACATGATGTTTATAGAGTACAATCAGAGGCACAAGGACCCACAGTAGGTCCACAGTATGACCAAGCTCACGAAGGCCGAGGAGGAAATTATAGGGGCCGCGGACGCGCAGCAGGTTTTGGTTGAGGAAGAGGACAGATTACTTGCTACAATTGTGGAGCTCAAGGTCATTTTGCAAGGGATTGCCAAAATCCTACAACCATTTGCAGATATTGTAAATCTTATGATCATGTGATTGAAGAATGCCCTCAGTTGATGGATAAGATGCAAGCAAAGATGCCACAGGTCAATCAGAATATTCAGTTGATAGGAGCAGAAAAAAGAGAACCAGATCCTACAGTTAATATAGTGACGTGCAGTGGAGCAACCACTGGTGCGCCAGAGTTGGGAACTGGAAAGCAAGCGACGCAATGGGTGCACCGCACTAATATTAAACCATCCCCGCTTGACCTGCAAAAGCAGAAAGAATCATTCAAGCAAGCTCAAGAGTATTTCTCAGATCCGAGAGCTTCAACTTCTGTCGCAATTCCGCATAATGATATCAGAACGCAAGTGCTAAGACAAGAGAACCTAGTACAAGAACAAGCCACTACATTTGGAAGACCTGATGATGAAGAGGATGCACTAGGTAGTGTCCATGCTTTCCTGAGAAACTGCTTAAAGTTGTTGCGCAATGAAAAAGCAACTATGGAACTTCAACACCTATTGGATAAGTGTCAACAATCTGCTTCGATGAACACACCGCAGCATGCTGTTCACCAGATTGGGAGTCATACTAGAACTGGAAAAGAGATGAGGCTCACAGCGCAGATTGGAGCATTTGAAATGGACGAAGTCATTTTAGATTTGGGCTCAGAAGTTAATGTTCTCACCATGCAGACATGGGAACAGATGGGTAGCCCTCAGCTTACCAGATCTCCTATCCAGCTAAGACTTGCGAATCAGCAAAGAGTTTCTCCATTGGGAAGACTACACAATGTACCTATTGATATTGAAGGAGTAACAAGTTCTGCAGATTTTGAAGTAATCAAAATTCTGGATGATAGTAGACCATACCCAGCACTTTTAGGCATAGACTGGGCATTTGATAATTTGGCTGTTATTAATTTGAAGAAAAGACAGATGACCTTTGAGGATGACCAGATTAGGGTCATTGCACCGCTTGATCCCATTCAAGGACCAAGATATATTGAACCCATTTGGGTAGAAGAAGAAGTGCGCCACATGGAAATTTTGTATCAGATGACTGCTAGTCATAGTGACTATGTCAATCCCACAGCAGATGGCCATATCAGCTGGCGATGCGATAGTTAGTGCACATCAGATTCAGAAGCAGGATCGGAAAACTGGCAGAATCGCTTACATGAGGTTTCTGCAAGGCATTGCACCATGATGACTAAATCCATTCGATGGATTGGCACATAATTGAATGACACTCCAATTTTTGATGGTTTAACTGAAATAAGTGAATTCATACATACATATGAACAACAGATCCCAGATGATTAGCGCATACAAGCATTGGATGTAGCACTGCGCGCTACACCCGCAAGATGGTGGGGTGCGCATAAAGAGAATATTCACACATGGCAAGACTGTTGTAGATTGATACTGCGCAGATTTTAGGAAACTACAGTAGAAGTGTTGCACAAATATGATGGACAGAGTGACCCCAGGTCACACGTTGAAGCATGTATTCAGCAATGGTCACATATTTCAGAAGATGAGTGGGTTCACCTATTCATCCACACGTTGGATACAGTTCCAAGGAACTGGTACACTGAAACATAATTGCGCAGAGGCACTGTCACTTGGCCTCTTATGATAGAAAGTTTTCAGCTTACCTTCAGCTTTGAGTCAGAACATCCGAGCATCGACCATGCTTTAAAGTGTATTAAAAAGAAGGTATTTGAACAATGTCCATTACCAGAATATTCCCAACCAGATTGGGCTGTCCAGATAGAACATGCCCTCGAATGCTATAATTTCACCGCTGGAGAAGAGGAGGATGATCCCCGCAACATCAATATTCCAGAATCAGAAGGGACGCACAATGTTGAAGGTCCTCAGCTTGATATCCCTACCATTACAGAACACATCAAGCTCAAAAAGATTAACATTGGTACAGAAGCTGAACCCAAGTTTGCTTCTATAGGAGATTATTGGGATGATGAAACTGTTGGCCATATTTCAAATTTATTACGTGACTACCAGGATATCTTTCCTACTAAGTTCACAGAAATGAAAGGCATCCTAGGAGATTTAGGAGTGATGCGCATACCTCTGAAAGCAGACACCAAGCCAATAAAACAGCACCCATACAGGTTGAACCCGCAATATAAAGAAAAGGTTAGAAAAGAAATTGATAAAATGCTCGCAGCAGGTATTATTGAGCCATTAGAGGAAAGTGATTGGATTAGTCCTATGGTGGTACAAGAGAAGAAGACAAAAGGAGAAATAAGAATCTGTGTGGACTTGCGCAAGCTGAATGACGCATCAGCGCATGATCCATTTCCTACTCCCTTTACAGACGAAGTGCTTGATAATGTTGGAGGACAAGAGGCTTACTCCTTCACTGATGGCTTTTCGGGATACCATCAGATCAGAATCCATCCAGACGACCGCCATAAGACCACTTTTGCGATTGAATGGGGCTCATTCCAGTATACGGTAATGCCCTTTGGTCTTAAAAACACACCTGCTATCTTCTCTCGAGTCGTTGTTGCTGTTTTTAAAGAATTCATTCATAAGTTTTTAGAAGTCTATTTTGATGACTAGACTGTGTTTGGTTTACTAAAGAACCATATAGGGAACCTGTGCATGATGTTAGAAAAATGTAGATAGTATCATATTTCCCTTAACTTGAAAAAATGTATCTTCTGTGCTCCTTTTGGTATTTTGTTGGGCCATATTGTATGCAGACAAGGACTCCTGATGGATCCTGCAAAGGTTGCCATCATTGCTAACTTACCTGCGCCCAACTCAGTTAAGCAATTGTGCACTACATTGGGACATACAGGGTACTACAGGAAATTTATCAAGGGTTATGCAAAGATAACTGTGCCTATGGAAAGATTGCTGAAAAAGGATTCAAAATTCCAATGGACAGAAGAATGCCAACAGAGCTTGGATACACTTAAAGAAAAGATGATCACTTCGCCTATTCTAGTTTTCCCAGACTGGAGAAAACCTTTTCATGTTCATGTAGATGCTTCTTCCATAGCATTGGGGGTTGTGCTTACACAACCGGGAGAAGGAGGTATTGACCACCCCATTGCTTACTCCAGCAGAAAGCTGTCCATAGCCGAGAAGAACTACACCACTACAGAAAGAGAAGGACTAGCTATGGTGTATGCCTTACAGAAGTTCAGACACTACCTATTGGGCGCTCACTTCAAAATGTATACTGACCATTCTGCTCTGAAATACTTGGTCAATAAACCAGTGTTAGGGGGAAGAATTTGCAGATGGCTACTGCTCTTCCAGGAATATGATTTTGAGGTTATTGTAAAGCCAGGTAGATTGAATCCAGGACCTGACCACTTATCTAAAATAGAGTCAGGGGAGGAACCTACAAATCTAGAGGACAATCTGCCTGATGCGTAGCTATTTTCTATTCAAGCAGCATGTGAATATTATTCCAATATTCTTGAGTTTCTCACTACCGAGCAAGCGCCAATTGAGTTTACAATCCAGCAGAAGAAGCAACTTGTTGTCAAAGCCGCAGACTTCACTTTGATAGCAGGCCAACTTTATAAGCTGGGCCCCGACGAAGTCTTGCACAGATGTATCTTACCGCATGAGAAGAACTCTATCATCGCAGAAGCGCACTCAGGTACCGCAGGAGGCCATTTTGCAGGAAAGACGACTGCGCAGAAGATCTTAGCTGTAGGTCTTTGGTGGCCAACATTGCACAAGGATACTAAGGAATTATGCAAATGTTGCGATGTGTGCCAACGAATAGGAAAACCTTCTAGAAGAGATGAAATGCCGCTAAAGCCCCAGATAATACTGCGTGCTTTTGATAAATGGGCCATTGATTTTATAGGACCTATCAACCCACCAGGAAAAAGAACCGACGCAAGATACATCATTATAGCTACTGAATACCTCTCCAGATGGGCTGAGGCTAAGCCAGTTAAGAACTGCGACGCTGCCACTGCCGCGCAGTTCATTTTTGAGAATATTATCACTAGGTTTGGATGTCCACTAATTCTAATGAGTGATCAGGGTACACATTTCCTGAATGAGACTATAGAGGCCCTTACTGAGGAATTCCAAATTAGTCACCATAAGAGTACACCCTACCACCCTCAAGCTAATGGTACGGTGGAGGCATTCAATAAGATTCTCGAGAATGCCCTGACGAAGATCTGTAATCAACAAAGAGATGATTGGGACCTTAGAGTTATAGTTGTATTATGGGCTTACAGAACCACATGCAAGAAATTAACAGGTCACACACCTTTCAGTTTGATGTATGGACAAGAAGTAGTTATGCCCATGGAATATATTGTTCCTAGTCTCAGAATTGCGCAAATTACAGAAATGGCAGATACTGATACTATGAGTGAAAGACTCTCACAATTTCTTGCCTTAGAAGAAGACAGACTTTTAGCCGGATTCCATCAACAAGTACAGAAGGCAAGACAGAAAGCTTGGCATGACAGGCATATTAAGAATAAACACTTTGAAGAAGGAGACTTGGTACTCCTCTATGATAGTAAATTCATCAAGTTTCCAGGCAAGTTTCGTGTACACTGGTTAGGCCCTTTTCGGGTGATAAAGATAATAGAAGGAGGAGCAGTTCAGCTTGTGAAGCTTAATGGAGAATTGCTTCCCACAATGATCAACAGGAGTCGGCTTAAGCTTTATCACGACGGCCACTCCGCCCTGTCGACTTAATACATTGCTAAAGAGGTGCAGATGTCCAGTGTAGTTGAAAGAGGCATCGCATTATCACAGTCTACATGGAAGTTGCGAGACACTTTTAGTCTCCGGCTTCCCACGCAGTTCCTTGAAACATCCTCACATGTCAATACAGTTTGTTTGGAGCGACCCTATTTTGCGCTCTTGTGAAGTTTTTCGGATTGTCAAACCGTCGCTCTTGCAGAATTCCCTGTGTCAAGTTTCCGCTTGAGGAGTTCTTGTTGTGGACCCCTCTATATGCACAGTTACCTATGCTGAAATGACCCACCAAAAAATTTGAATTACAAGTCGTCCTGTAGCCGCTTTGAATATTAATGAAGGATAAGTTCGCCATTTAATTGTATTCGCTCTGATAGATTTGGCTTGATCTCCCTAAAATTCGCATTTATGTCATGCGCCGAAAGCTTTAGCTTCTCCCGAAAGGCTGTCAGAGCCCGTCCATCACAATTAATGCACTGCAGAGGCGCGGGGGTAGGGGTCTTGTCAACTCATGCATAGGCATCTACAACTAGTAGCCCCACTTGCCCGCATTTACTATCGCCTTTGGCTATAAATACCCCACACTTGTATATTTTCGGGTTACTTTTCTCGAGTTGCATAGTGTCTTGTTTGAGAATCTAAGTTATTGTTTTCAGAGCCGAGTTGTGCAGACTACTTCCTTTGTTTTCAGTGTTCGTATTCTATGCTGTTCTGCCATTCGTTTGTTCAAATCCTTGTTGTCTATACCGGTTCATGACGGAGAACCTGTCAACTGAAGAAGTTGTTCGTCAATTCATGCGCCGAGGCTTAGATTTTGGCATGACTACTCCGGTGACGGCCTCGGCTTACACGCACCCTGGTTGGACTGATCCCAGACAATCTTCGGGCACAAGGGCATCTCAGCCGCAGCAGCTGGACGAACCCGTTCCAGAGCCCTTGGCCACTATGGTGAATTACATTCTGCCGCGTCCAGATGATGCACCAGAGGTGCATATCCCGAAGAATGCAAAGTATCCGATTCTGTTACCTCCACTGCCGGCTGGCGTGTGACAAGAAGGGTCCCTGCTTGGACACCTTCCACTGGTCAAGTTTTCTGATTTCAACTTGGGCGACTACAGAACGTATCCTCAGTTCACGCCAGATCGCTATTTGACGGTAGTCCACAATCCCACCAGAAAGGTTGATGAATTTGTCCTGAAGGAATTTGCCGCAAATCTTGAGCGGCCTGGACTTCTGAACATGTTAAAGCTACCGCACTTCGGGCGTAGCAATGAAGTCAATGCAGTTGTTAAGGCACTGCTATCCTGTGTTCATGGTGGTTACCTTTGGCTGGGGAGGCCAATCAATTTAAATGTCGACTTGATTCATCGTATTAATGGCCTATCTAAGGTTGGTAAGGACCCCAATATTCATTTTGTTGGAAAGGACAAAGATAGAAAGTTAGCTGCACAGTTGGTGCAGAAATACAACTTGACAAGAGGAGGTCGAGCTTATGACCTCACTATAGTTGAGGATGAAGCACTTAGATTTACAGGTAGTCTGCTTGCAGGCAGACTTCTCACAAAGTGCAAACCTAAAGAAGTTACTGGAGCTGTCGTGGAGGTCGCTATCGCAGCTGTGGAGGGAGAGCAGTACAACTGGTCTCTCTTCCTCCTCAATTCTTTCTTGGAAGACTGCCGGAACGTCCAAGACACCCCCAGTCAGTTGTTCCATGTAACGTCCCCAGCTTAACCCTATTGCATTAATATTGTAAATGATGTAAATATTGTCATTTAGTCATGGCGAGGAGCTTAAGGCCAAGGCCCCGCCACTGACTTATCGTTTTATGTATCGGCAATTAGAATAGATGCATATGGTTCTTGTGCTAGCGGTGCACAATGTAAAATCGGACATCATGTAAATATGCAATTTTAATGAAAAACCCACAACCAGCTACGCAATGCAACAAAAGAGATGGGGCCATGATCTTTACAAGGAAGAGGGAGGGAAAATAACCGAACCCTTGAGCCAATGGTTTTAATCCATGTGTCAATGGGGAAACCCATAAACCACCAACTACCCATTTTGTCTCATGCACCCAATCATTAATTCTTCCAAAGATTGGTTGGGGCAGTTATTGTCTTGGGATTGGAGAAGTATGGCAGCCAGATTTTCGTGCATGGGCAAGCCATCAGCCTGAAAATTGTATTTTTGGCTTGCTGGGCAAGAAAACCCCCATGAAATGCTGCCTAAGGAATTCGACACCCATTACGTTCTTCCTCTCACGCAGTCTGAGCTTGTTGGGGTTTTATCCTTCACATTTTTCCATGCCTAGAAACTCGTTTTTGGTATCTTGCAATAGCTGGGGGAAGAGGGATCCGATTTTGGACTGAGGGAGAGGTCGTTTTTTCCCTTGGGGCATTTTTTTTCTGGAATGGGTTGCTCTCCCAGTCGATTTTTCCTAGTTGCCAATTCGTTTTGAGTCTACCCACGTTTTTCTGGAACTGGTAGAAACCCACTGTTGGGAACTTCACTGTATAGGCATTTTTCTCATGCCCAACACTTATGCTTTTGATGATACATGCACCCATCTCTTAACAGCTTGAGAAACCCAATTGCTGATTGGCTTGGCTGATTTCGATATACCTTTGGCTAGGTGAGAGCTTGTTTTCCCCTTTTCCTTGTGGAGATCGTGCCCAGCTTGGGGGTGGCAGTGGTGCTGAGAGATTAAGGAGCACACTGGCCTACGGTTGGGTGGAACGTTGCAGAAGCGTAGCTGGTTGCCTTGGATTACTCCATTAAGATAAGTATCCTCTTGTGCTATCTTTCAATTGTTTAATGTATGAATACCTTGAATGTGAAATGAATGAGTAATTGAAATTACTTCTGCTGTGTTTTTAAAATCTTTATGCATCTTCATATGCCTGTTATAATATGTGAATGCTTATGAATAAGTTTATGGGGCTGGATGCCCGGTTTTAGCCTCACGATCCCCTCTCCATTGCACTGGTGTGATGGGTGGGGACATGACATTCCACTTTTCTTGGCTTTTAATTTTATGTGCTCTCGTCGGGTGGAAGGAACCCCCGAACACTCAGTTCCTTCCACGCCGTGTAGGAGAGGCTGCCAGAATCCGCTATGTTAACCTTTGGGATTCTAATAATCCCGCGAAGCGCAAGATGAACCGCGCTGTATTTTATGAATACTACCATCTCCTTAAAGATACCATTAAGGAAATGCCGAGGTTGAGTGAGGAGACAGCAAAAATATATGAAGGGAAGTTGGTGTTTTCTGCCAACTTGCATGAAATTTACCTCTGCCCTTGCGGAATTCAAGAAGAATGGGCAGTAAGCCTTTACAGGATGACTACTGAAGATGTTGAAGAAACTATCAAGTCTTGGTTGGATGAATGGAGGGAGGCCACCGAAATCGCATCCGCGATGCCACCCCCTGCTGCGCAAGAGAAGGATAAGGGCAAGGAAGCGCATGAGCAAAGAAGTGATGAAGGTTCAACAGAACCAGCAACCAAGAAGCAGAAGGTGTTGCATCCCTCTGAGACCATTCCCTCGGGGATCGACCAGTACTTGAAAGAGCAATTTCGCGAGCTGCAGACTGCGCACGCTCACATCAGAAGTGCTCTGGACCTGCAGTTCGTAGAATTAAAAGGTCTCGCAGGAAGATTTGCGCAAACCCATGTGCCAACATCTACTTCGCAGGCGCCACAAGCAACCACAAGTATCAAGCGAGTTGAAGTACTTGCAGAGAGGCATAATGTCGTGTACATCCCACCTACAAGCATGACACTTCCGGATCCTTTGGCCGCACTACAGGTAAGCGCAGTTGGGCCCGTTGAAATAAATTTGTCTTTGATTCCTATAGAGACTCTGCAGCTAGTGCAAGAGAAAGTTTCTGTTGAGTTGAGAGCTAGAGAGCTCTCCACATTCCATGCAAACGAAAGACTCCAATCACAGGAGATAGAGCTGAAGGCAGGCTATAAGAACATCTCTGAGAAGCTTGCACTTTTTGAGGCACAAGACACTGGGATAAGAAACGTAGTTGATGAAATCGCCCAGGAGCTGCCGGCCTGCACGATTCAACCAGACCTTCCTCTGGTTGAGAAAGTTCAAATTATTGGTGGAAGGGTGAAAGCCCTAGAGCAAGAAATAGTTGCTATGGATGAAGACCATAGAAAGCAGATCACTGAATTGGAAGCTCGTGTTGCAGCGCATTCTACAGATGATAGGTAGGAACAATTTGAAGCCCTACACAGAGTTTCCACTCAAATGAAGTCCAAAGCAGATGAAGCCGAGAACCTAATGACCCAAGCTATGGAGGCTTGGACTGAGCTTGAGAAGCTCCCTTTCAAAGTTGGTCTTTTGGAACAGGTACAAGCAGCAGAACAGTCCCTAACTGTTCTGAATGAACAAGCTAAGGCCTTAAAAGGCTTAGCAAAAATGAGGAAAATGAGTGAAGTGCGCAGAGTACAACAGCAACTGCACAAGCTCAGAAATGAAGATGCTAAACTCACCAACAACATTCAACCATTTATGGATGAGTATGCTGAGCTTGCTGCCCAAGCCGAGGCAAAGATCAAAGAAATTGCAGAATCTCGACAGATGGTTGATGGCATAACTAAAGAAGACGCCACTGCAGAAATGGTACAGACAGCTGTGGAGTGCGTATGGTTGCTCTAACCAAGGAAGAGCAATGGACCAAAGCATTGAAGGCGAAGGACAAGGAGCAGTAAATGATGAAGCGACGCCCATACCCGCAATCTACGCCGAAAGTCACGGAACCTGCAGGAAACGGCGACGTGACTGCAAGCGCCACCTACAGTACACCTAGCCATGTCCGTGGTTAGGGTTTTTGGGGAATACTGCCGGGAAAGGCCCACAGTTTTGTAAAGGTGCGACCGTCATGGCCACCTATATATATGTGTAATTGTAAAGGTTAGATGTTAGTTAGCTAGCCATTAGATGTTGAGATGTAAGATAGCTGTTTGAGATAAGCTAGCCAGCTAGTTAGTCTTCTATTGTGTTGTTAGAAGACAAGAGTTAGAGCTTGGATAGCTATGAAGCTAATCCCTGAGTTGCAGACAGTCTGAGTCAACATCTAAACCATTGTAATCTCTGTAGAAGAGGAGACTAGATCTAAAGAAGGGATCCCAGCTGTGTGCGTGGAGTTTCCTGGAAAGATCTAAGGCTGCAGCTGTGTGCGCAACAGGATTGTAATTCCTATTCTGAGATTAATATAAGATACACTCCCCATGGACGTGGTTTCCCCATGGAGGTGAACTACATAATTCTCCTTGTTACGACGCTGTGTTGTGTGATTGCATGTTTAGTTCACTATCTGTGTATACATGAACATTGCGTTATCTTTATGAATATGTTAAGTAAGTTCTCAAAGCTTCCTTGGTAGCTATAATCGTTAAGTGTTGAAGAAACCTGTAGAACGCTGTTGCTGTGGTGATTGAGGAGTGTGTTGCTGCGGCGGGGCGTAGGGCCGGAAACGGTACAGTATTGGACGCAGAGGGTAAATGCCTCATGCGCTGGAGCAGAGATACCGCGCACCGAGGCTGGTGAGCGTAAATTCCAGCATTGTTGCACTGAGAATTCTGCGGAAGGGTAAGGTGTTCCGCTTTGAGGAGTCCTCTCAGGAGAAAGAGAGGGAGAATATTGTAGTCTCCGCATCGCCTAGGTTAAGGAAGCCTGATTCCTTAGCCCCCCATAGCCACTTTAGGTGAGACCTCGAGCTGCTGCGCAGCTAGTTGCCGAGAGGGCCAGTGCGCCAAGGGGTTTTGTTGCTGCGCTTCATTAAAACCCGGGTCTGTCCAAAAAGCAGCCAACAATGATAGTTTTGATCTCACCCCTACTAGTTCAAAGGAGATCTCAAGAAACTGTTTTGAAAGTCTTAAATCTGATTTTGATTTCAAGCAAACATGTAATAGTTCTTTTTGGCATAATCTCACCCATGGTGGTTTGAAGGAGAAGACAAAGGACTATATGCACATTCAAAAATTTGATCCTACCTCAGCTGATTCGAATCACAGGTTCAAGGATCATTCTAATACTGTTGGATTTGTTCTCATCACATTCGATCTGAAGAGCAAGTACAAGAACATGCTTTTTGAGCATGATCCACTTCTTCCCAAGAAGAAGATATCTCCAGGCATATGACCAAGCATCACACATGCTTGAGTTTGGAGCTTTTATTTTTTATGTGTGCCTTACAGTCTATTTTTTGAGGAGGGGGTATGTTTCCCATGAAATTTTCCCACTTCCTTGGTTTATTGATTGTTATTATTCATTGTATTGGGTTACCTTTGGTCTTAGTTACCAGGGCCCAGGATGGATTAAGGGGGGGTGTTAGGATATTCCTATACTCCATCCTAGTCCCACCAGTATTTTGATCATTTACATTTTCAGTCATGCATGGACCTTTTAGGGTTTGCATGCATTCTAGGGTTTGCATGCATTTTGCATGCATCCCAGTCATTAGTCCAGCACCTAGCCCTCAGTTAGCCAACCCCCAGGAGCTTCTCACTATTCATGTTTAGCCCTCCAGTTACTTAATGCGCCCTTCTTCCTTGATTTTAGGGAGCAACTCACCCTTCTTCACCTACCAGTCCAGTTGTCACTCAGTTACACTCAGTTACACTTAGTTACATTGAGTTACACTCAGTTACACCTACTAGAATTAGTTTGACTGATGGTTGACAGTTACTTGAGCTTTGATGACTCCACTGATGATGATGAAGACTTCCAGTTGTGCTCCGATGATCATGAGGACACCTAGTTGTGCTCCGATGACACTCTATTGATCTTATGATCACTCTGAGAGGCTAATTCGAATTTCCACCTTAGGCATTCGAATCCTCTCTACCATTGTACTATTTATTTGTCCATATTGTGATTAATTAACTAGTATGACCGAAGTATTATTGCTTCTATCCGAGTTCTACTGTACCATATTATTCTGTTGCTCATTATACTGCATGTATCACTCTTCTTCTATTCTCTTGCTTAATCCATTATTCTCTTGTGAGGTATACATCATCTCTTAGATCTGCTGTGAGGATTTTCACAGAATGCACCTTCCGCCTTTCAAGGTTTGATGAATTCCATTTTCAAGCATTTTCTTAGAAAATTTATGCTAGTATTATTTGATGATATAGTAATCTATAGCAAGTCTTGGGAAGAGCATGTTCAGCATGTTGATAGGGTACTACAACTACTATTGGACCACCAAATATATGCAAAACATTCCAAATGTTTCTTTGGGGTGAAGGAGGTAGAGTATTTGGGTCATATTGTATCTCATGAAGGTGTCAAGGTAGACCCTAACAAAATTAAAGCCATGATAAACTGGTTGATTCCCAAAAACTTGAAGAATCTTTGAGGATTATTATGTCTGAGAGGGTACTACCGCAAGTTTGTTCAAAATTACGGAATAATAGCAGCGCCTCTAACAACATTATTGAAGAAAGATTCATTTTCTTGGACTCCAAAGGCAACTGAAGATTTTGAACAACTTAAACAGGAAATGTGCATAGATCTTGTATTGGCCACATCATACTTCACAAAAACCTTTATTGTGTAATGTGATGCTTCAGGAAATGACATTGACATTTTCTAATGCAAGAAAGACACCCACTTGCTTTCACAAGTCATCCAATCAAGGGAAAGAACTTACAAAATCCCATTTATGAGAAGGAGATGTTGGTAATACTACATGCTCTTAAGAAATGGCATCCTTAACTAATAGGTAGGCACTTCAAGGTCAAAACAGATCACGATAGTCTTGATAATTCTTAGAACAGAGACTAACTTCAGAAGAGCAACAAAATTGGGTAACCAAGATGTTGGGATATTACTTTGAAATCATCTCTAGAAAGGGGGAACATAATGTGGTGGCATAGGCACTCTCCAGAAAAGATGAAGATGTCGGGGCATTACTTTGTTCCATTTCCATTCTACAACCAAATTGGGTGGGTAGTAGTAGAAAGGTAAGAGTGGAAAAAATACCTATCCATATGGACGCTCATTCAAAAACTACAGAATGATACCAGTGTATCAGATACTTTTGTGTGGAAAAATGATTCACTACGGTATATGGATTGCTTATATTTATGCAAAATTTCCCAACTCAAGCAGAAGGTCCTTTCAAAGTTACACGCCTCTCATATAGGTGGGCACTCAAGATTCCTGAAAACTTACCATAGGGTCAAGAAGGAATTTTTTTGGGAAGGTCTTAAATCTGATGTTCAAAGGTTTGTGGCTGAATGTTTGGTTTTCCAACCGAATAAGGGTGAAACAGTTAAGACCCCAGGACTTCTACAACCATTAGACATACCTTTCCAGCGCTAGGAGGAAGTCTCCATGGACATCATCACAGGTCTACCCAAGTCTGAAGTGCTAATTTTTTAGCATCAATTCAATATACTCTAGGATCTTTACTAAGAGAATAACATGTACAACATATCAATCATATCAATCACAACAAGCAATCACATAAGACAATAGACACATAGAGTTTCCATCAGGAAAACCAAAAAGGTGAAAAACCCCACAACTTCCTCAAAGATAGAAAGAGAAATGATACAACCCAAGTACAAGAGATAGTCCTCCTAACAGCTACTCCTCCTTCCTCACTTGTGCGCCACTTTCCAATGAGTGTAGAAGTGAATAATGAAGTGATCAAATAGAGTGCTTCCTCACTCTATTTATACATGACCTGACCTACCTAATAAACTAGCAAGGATGACTTGTCTAACTCAGTCTAATAACCCATGGTAATACTAATCAGGGCTTACCCCACACTTGGTGGTCTAATAACCCATCACATGCAATTTGCGGCACTTGCGACACTTGTCAATACAAATGACGACACTTCCGTATAGAGGAATAATAACATCTCTATAGGAGTACAATATACATAGGTGAAATACATTCCGAAGTTACAATTACATCAACACTCCCTCTTAACTAGGAAGGTATTTCTCGACATGGATTTGCTAGCACAAGTCTTCTTCTCTGGATCATCGTCATCGTCATGGCTGCTGCTATCTCAATCAATCTCTGAACTACTTGTCATAGGACGTTCTACATAGCCAACCCTTTTTCATGCTAGATGTAGGCCCACCACCTGTAGGTCTTCATCATCAGTGGCCATACTGTGGAACCTAGGACTGATTATGTGCGTCAACAAAACCTAGCACAGACTATAGGATTTTTTACATGTTGACCTTCACAAAACCTTTAAAGAGCATCCCAGGATGTTACAAGCACACCGCTCTACCTGTCCGGATCTCCAGGATCTTTTCTATGTGAAATTTCGCAAAACATTTAAAGAGCATCCCAGGATGTTACGAGCACACCGCTCTACCTGTCTGTATCTCTATAGAGCATCCTAGGATATTACAAGCACACCGCTCTACCTGTCCAGATCTCCAAGATCTTTTCTATACAAAAACTATAGCAAAACCTCAAAAGAGCATCCTAGGATGTTACGAGCACACCGCTCTACCTGTCTGGATCTCCCACGATATTTTCTATGCTACCTATAGCAAGACCTCGAAAGAGCATCCCAAGATGTTATGATCACACCGCTCTACCTGTCCAGATCTCCCAGGATCTTTTATATGCTACCTGCACAACCTATCCATGGCCACAGAGTATCAACCTGATATTCACCATACATCATCCTGATGTACATCATCACATGATTAACCTGATCATCATCATAGCATCATCCTGATGCATATCATCTGGAGCAACAACCTGAAGCTCGTCATCTGTGATCATCCTGATCAAACAATGTATCCACCCGATGCATACCAAGTATCTACCTGATACATATCATACATGATCCACCTGATCATATGATGCATCCACCTAATACATATATAAATACATGATCCACCTGATCATACAATGCATCCACCTGATACATATATAAATACATGACTACCTGATCATACAATGCATCCACCTGATACATATATAAATACATGATCCACTTGATCATATCAAGCATCCAACATGATGCACATACAAATGCATGATCCAACTGATCATATCAAGCATCCAACATGATGCATATACAAATACATGAACAAACTAATCATATCAAGCATCCAACATGATTCACATACAAATGCATGATCCAACTGATCATATCAAGCATCTAACATGATGCATATACAAATACATGATCAAATTGATCATATCAAGCATCCAACATGATGCATATACAAATATATGATCAAACTAATCAAAGCATCCAACTGATGCATATACAAATACATGATCAAACTAATCAAAGCATCCAACTGATGCATATACAAAGCAGTAACTGGAGCATTGTCCTGATGCTCATCACACAATGCTTACATCCATAGCCATGGGAAGGATCCTCCTCTCACCATGCTTGGAATGGCTCCTGCAAATGTGTCCATCACTTCTTCCTCGAAGTGTCATCAATCTAAAGAACACCAAGCCTCTCTCTGAAGTATTCAAACTTCACTCTGGCTAGTGGTTTCGTCAACACATCTGCAACCTTCTCATCCGTCGCAACATATAGGAGCTTGACTGCTCCTCTCTGCACCATATCCTTCATATAGTGATATTTTATCTCAATGTGCTTCGACTTGTCGTAGAACACTACATTCTCAGATAGCTTCACACAACTTTGGTTGTCACAAAGGATACTAGTAGCCTCCAATGGGAGATCAAATAACTCAGACAGTAGCTTTCGGATCCATACTACCTCACAACTAGCCAAACAAGCTGCAACATACTCTGCCTCAGTTGTACTCAGTGCTATGCAAGACTGCTTCCTGCTAAACCAAGAGATCACACCTGATCCCATACTGAAGCAGCACCCATAAGTGCTCTTCCTATCTGCAGCACTGCTTGCCCAGTCCGAATCAACATAACCCTGCAGGTTAAACTTTTGATTCGCATCATACTTGAGCCCATAATCAATTGTACCCTTCAGGTACCTCAGAATCTGCTTTACAACAATTAGGTGAACACCTCTGGGATCCATCAAGAACTGGCTCAATGTGTTCACTGCAAAGCAAATATCTGGTCTCGTGTTTGTCAGGTACATCAAGGACCCAATCATCTGACGATACACAATGACATCAACCGGATTAGATGAAGCATCACATAGAAGCTTCAGGTTCGATGCCATAGGTGTGGCCATGTCCTTGCAATCCATCATCCCAAACCTCTTCAGGATCTCTACTACATACTTCCCTTGTCCAAGGAAGATTCCATTTGCACTTTGCCACACCTCCATTCCTAGGAAATAGTGCATCGTCCCTAAGTACTTCATCTCGAACTCGGCAACAAGCTTCCTCTTCGTGTCGAAAATCAATCTACCCTCACCTGTAATAAACAGGTCATCTACATACAAAAGTAGTATCACTGGATTGCCTTCCTCAACCTTGTAGTAAAGGTTGGAATCTGCTTTACTCTTGGTAAATCCCAAACTTGATAGAAAGCTATCTATCCTACCATACCAAGTCCTAGGAGCTTGCTTCAAGCCATACAAGGATTTCTTCAACCTACACACATATGACCCCCTGTCATGTGTCTCAAAACCAAGTGGCTACTCCACATACACTTCCTCCTAGACTACACCATTCAAGAAAGCTGTCTTGACATCCATCTGGCGTATCTTCCATTTCATCACTGCAGCGAGGGAAAGTATTGATTTGATGGAAGTGTACCTGGATACAAGAGCAAAAGTCACTTCATAGTCTATCCCCTCTTTCTGGGAGAAGCCACGAGCTACAAATCTCGCTTTGTATTTTTCTATGCTTCCATCCGCAGCATGCTTGATCTTGTAGATCCACTTGGAAGTCACAACAGACTTCCCTTCAGGTCTTGGGACTACATCCCAAACATCATTCTTCATGATCGATTGGTATTCCTCGACCATGGAATCCTTCCATTCTTTCTTTTCCACTACTTCTTCATAATTGGAAGGTTCTTTGTTCATAATATCACAGAGTAGGGCAACATAGCTGGTATGAGATCTAGTTCTCTTCCTTTCTTTGTGTTCTTCTTCTGGAATGCCATATATTTATGCATCTTGAATGAGCTCTCTAGCCCATGTAGGTTTCCTCTTGTGAGAGTTCTTCTGATGGGGTGGATCTACAGGTTCTTGCGGATTTTCAACTTCATGATATGCTTCTAGAATTGCTTCAGTCATGGTGGTGTCTTGGAATCTAGTTTCCTTTGGTTCTTCATGATCTTCAATAGGTGCCTTCTTTGATTTGATGTAACCTGAGTCTTCATCAAATGTTACATCCCTGCTGACATCAATCTTCTTTAACCCTGGAAAGTATATTCTGTAAGCTTTCGAGCTTTCACTGTAACCCACGAAAATGCCATTCTTTCCTAAAGGATCTAGTTTAGTCCTCTTTTCCTTTGGAACATGTGTATATACTAGATAACCAAATATTCTGAGATGGCTGACTTCAAGTTTCTTACCAGAGAAGACCTCTTATGGTGTCTTGTTGTCCAATATCTTGTCAGGTGTTCTGCTCTGCACATATACAGCTGTCCTAGCTTGCTTCTTTCCATAGATGCATAGGTAGATCCTGGTCATGTAGCATTTCCTATGCTGCTTCCATCATTGTTCTATTCTTCTTTTCTGCAACTCCATTCTATTGTGGATTGTAAGGAGCACTCAACTCCTTCTTAATTCCTGAATCACTGCATAACCTCTTGAAATCACCTGAAGTGAATTCTCCGCCATTGTCAGATCTGAAGGTCTTGATCTTCTTATCAGCTTGATTTTCCATCAGGGCTTTGAATTCCTTGAACTTATCAAACACTTCATCTTTGTTCTTCAAGAAATAAACCCAAATATTCCTAGAGAAATCATCAATGAAAGAGACATAGTATACATACCCACTTAGAGAACTGGATGACATCGGACCGCATACATCGGAGTGGATAATTTCCAAGATTCCTTTGGCTTTGCTTTCACTACTTGGAAATTCCTTATTAATGTTCTTTCCTTTTGCACATCCTTTTCAAAAACCTTCATGCTTTGTCTTGATTTCAGGAAGACCCTCTATAGCTTTACTTGCAATTGGTAGTGCTCTATAGTGCACATGTGCAAGCCTTCTATGCCAAAGTTCACTTGGCTCCATGGATTCATGTACCATGGCATGTTTAGGTTGTCCCTTCAATTGTACAATCCTCCCTCTTGCTCTCCAATCACCACTGCATCATCTATAGTTTTACCCTTTGGCCACATTAGGACTTGGCTATCTACAAATGCAACCCTCATGCCTTTTGCATCCAATGCAGATATGGAGAGTAGGTTCTTCTTGAGCCTAGGTACATACAGAACATCTTTCATCTTCAAAGACTTCCCAGAGTCTAGGTTGTAGGAGGCTTCACCACTTCCTTTGATAGGATATTGATAGTCATCCCCAAGTTTCACTTTATGGGGTGACTCATGTTTAGATAGATCTACAAAGGATTCTTTAATCCCAATCACGTGTTTGGAAGCCCCACTATCAATAAGCCAATCATCACATCCATGAGAGATAGTACCTGTGAGAGCAGAGATTAGAACATATTCATCTTCACTTGATGAATCATCACTTTCTGCTCTAGCCTTCTTCTTGGGAGGTTCATCATCCTCAGCAGCATGAGCATGAAATCTCTTCTTGTTGTACCTCTTCTTCTTGTTGAATTTGTTGTTGTTGTCTTTCTTCTTCTTGGGACAATTTGAAGCAAAGTGTCCTATTTCATTACAGTCGAAACATGAAACATGGGAGAGATATTTCTTCTTATGATGAGGGTGAGAATGTTTCTTGTTATGAGATCTCTCCCTCTTAAAATTGCTTCCCTTGGTGTGTACTGTGAGAGCTTGATCTTCATTCCCCATCTTTTCTTCTCAGGCCACAAGCCTTGCTTCTTCTTGTGAATATTCCTCCCATAGTCTACTGAAGGAGATCAACTTCCTTCTTGCACAAATTCCTTGGATGAAGGAGTCCCATGACCTAGGTAGGCCATTCAATGTGGTCATAACAACTTCACCATTATCCACTACTTCATCCATAGCTTCATGTTGTTCCTTGATTTGAGAGACCTTAGAAAAATAGGATTGAATGGTCTCTCCATTCTGAAGTTTTATCCTTTTCAATTGGTTCCATAGAGTCATCTTCTGATTTATGTTCTTCCCTTCAAATATCTTGGTCAGGGAATCAAACATCTCCTTGGGTGTCTTTAGAGATGACACATGTGGTATGATATGGTATTTTATAGAATCAACAATGATCATCTTTGCCTTGACCATGTTCTTATTATGTAAGGCCTTAGCCTCTTCTTCCTCTGGGACAGGGACCCCTTTACTTATGTAAGTGTCCAATTCATTTTCTTCCAGGATTAACCCAATCCTATACTTCCATGCTCGGAATTTATCATCCCCTTCAAGCTTATCCTCAAGCTTGGTGTGGCGAAACATCTTAAAGAGTACTTCAAATGGAAATAGAAAAGATTTAGGTCTTACCACTTGATTTGCAGAAATTTGGATCTGGTGCTGGATTAGGGTTTGCTAGAGAAACCCTAAAAATTCAAAATGTGAATTTCAAACTTCTAAAAGGATATAAATATGCGCCTTGATGAGCTGATCAGCCTGGTATACTCAGAAATTGAAATCTGCAAAGTTTCACCCTTCAAAAATGCTTTTCAATCTCCTGGATTCACTAGGGAGGACCCTGAATTAGGGTTTGAGTTTCCCAGAGCTTCACCCAACCAAAAAGTTCAATACAAAGCTCTAAACTTCGATTTTTCCAAGCGGCTTCTATCTATGGTATCAGATTTCAGAAATTCCTATTTTTGTGGAAACCCTAATGTTTAGGACAAAAAATGAAAGTGCTCATAATTGAATTCTGATTGGACAGAAAGATGCGCCTTGATGAGGAGAGTCAATCTACCCTAGTGCCTTTCAAGATCTATGGAGAGAAACCGAATAAACAAGAATCCCTAGATTCCGCAACTACACAGTGTCTTCTTCTTAGGTTAGCTCTGATACCATGTTAATTTTTTAGCATCAATTCGATATACTCTAGGATCTTTACTGATAGAATAACATGTACAACATATCAATCATATCAATCACAACAAGCAATCACATAAGACAATAGACACATAGAGTTTCCATGGGGAAAACCATAAAGGTGGAAAACCCCACAACTTCCTCAAAGATATAAAGAGCAATGATACAACCCAAGTACAAGAGATAATCCTCCTAGCAGCTACTCCTCCTTCCTCACTTGTGCGCCACTTTCCAATGAGTGTATAAGTGAATAATGAAGTGATCAAATAGAGTGCTTCCCGCACTCTATTTATACATGACCTGAGTGGCCTAATAAACTAGTAGGGCCGACTTGTCTAACTCAGTCTAATAACCCATGGTAATACTAATCAGGGCCGACCCCACACTTGGTGCTCTAATAACCCATCACATGCAAGTTGTGACACCTGCGACACTTGTCAATATAAATTACAACACTTCCGTATAGAGGAATAATAACATCTCTGTAGGAGTACAATATGCATAGGTGAAATACATTCTGAAGTTACAATTACATCAACATGAAGGAAAGAATGTTATTATGGTGGTTGTTGATAGACTCACTAAGCACGCACACTTTGTACACTCTCTCACCCTTTTAATGCAAGTATAGTAGTTGAAGCCTTGATGGAAATTGTTCAAAAGTTACATGGAAATCCAAAGATTATTGTAAGTGATAGAGATCCAATTTTCACTAGAAAATTTTGGAGTGAATTATTTTCTTGTTTGGGTACTCAATTGGGTCATAGTTCATCTTATCACCCTCAATCTGTTGGGAAAATTGAGATTGTAAACAAGTGTTTGGAAGGATATCTTTGTTGCTTTGCATCTCATAAACAAACACAGTGGGTGAAATGGTTGTCTTTGACATAATGTTGGTACAAAACTTCCTTCCATACATCATAAAAAATGTCTCCATTTATGGCACTTTATGGGTACCAAGCTCCATCTATCACATCTCCCTTAAAAGGAAAATCTAAATTTCAAGTCCTGGAAGATCACATAGAGAACCAACAAGAAGTTCTCCAGATACTTAAGGACAACCTGACTATGTCAGAAAACAAGATGAAACAACAAGCTGATCAACATCGCAGTGAAAGGAGTTTTGAAGAACGAGATTGGGTATTTCTCAGGCTACAACCTTATAAGGAGATGTCTCTCAAGCAAATAAATAAGGGCAATAAATTAGCACCCAATTATTATGGTACTTATAAAGTGTTGCAGAATATTGGTAGTATGGCTTACAAATTGGAGCTCCCTTCATCTTAAAGATTACATCCAGTTTTCCATGTTTCTTGCTTAAAGAAGGTAATAGGAGACAAGATCCCAATTCAAACAATCTTGTCGGAGCTTGATGAAGAAGGAAAAGTCATATTGGAACTTGAACAAATCATTGAAACAAGTACTAAACAACTACCAGTGGAAGATTCGACATGGAAAGATGAGTCCTTCATACATAGGCATCTGCAACTAATCAAGCATTGATGAAAACACTTGTCTGAATGGGAGGGGCATGTTAATCCCTAAACATGGGCACATTCCCCCCTATATTGTGGCTCATTACAGTAGTTTTGATGTCGGTTTTGGTCCATTAGTGGTAATTTTCATTATTATGGTTATATTAGTTATGTCGGCTTGGATCAGTTAGTTGGGATTGTACCCCTTAGTCTCTTATATATAGGAAGAATACCTTTCATTTGGAATATCTTGTCTTGTATTATATTGTGTACTTAGTGCATTGTATAAGGAGGTTTCCCCCTCACAGAGGCTTTTAATTCATCTATTTTCTTCAATCAAGTTGTAGAGGACTCTTTCTAATCTATTTATGCTCTTTTCATACTCTTTCTGGAAATTTGTTGCATAACAATATATTTACCAAGGAAAGGCTTCAATCTCTCAGAGATGATTTTTGTGATAATTTTATAAAGCAGATTACATAGAGATATGGGTCGATAATCATTAAAAGAGTCTGGCCTATCTCTCTTAGGAATGAGAGTAATATAGGTAGAATTCAAAGTATGTGGAACCAAGCCCCTTCCTCTAGTTTCATCAATAGCTTATGCCAGCTCCTTACCCATGATATCAAAAAACTGCAGATAAAATTCTACAGTCCACCCATCTGGGCCAGTACTTTTATCTCTAGCAAATAACTTCAAGGTATTCAAGAATTCATCCACTGAAACCTTCTTACCAATTTAATTACAGTCTTCATTGCCAAAATATCTAGGGATCTTTATTGTCTTTAATTTATTTTCAATATTAGATGAACAACTATTTGTATATATTTCCCTAAAATGTTTCACAGCTGCATCTTTAAGAGATTTTGTATCACAACATACCTCATTACTGTCATTCTTCATTTCCCAAATAGAATTTATCAGCCTTCTCTGGTTCGCAAAACGATGAAAAATGTGTATTGTTATCACTAGCTTGTAGCCACACCACCCTACTCTTTTGTCGCCAGGTCTCCTCTATATGCCTTAGAATTTTCTATTTTTCCACTTCAAGCATTAAAATTCTTTCTTTCCTTTCAGAAGAAAAATATTTCACATCCACAATCCCCGAGAGATTTTGTTTTTCTAAATCAATTTTTGTTGAGATCTTCTCATTAGATTTATTTTAATCTTTCTCCCAAATCATAACTTCCTCCTTTAACAAAGACATTTTTTTTATTAAACTATGCAGTGGAGTAGAGTAGATAGTAAGTGAAAGAGAATGCCACTTTTCCTTAATCAACAGCTTAAACTCATCCTCCTCAAGCCAAATAGGATTAAATTTAAAGGGATATTTTACAAAATATCTGTCAAAATCCAACTATAGGATGACCGATTTATGATCTGATATACCCGATGAGTAGGACCATGTGCGTGACCTTCCCAATTCATCACAAAGAATTTCCGACATAAGGTACCTATCATGTATTTTTGCAATTCCTACACCCCAACGATGCCCATTAGACCAGGTCAGCACTAGAACACTAGGGATAATATCCACCATCCTGCAATTATTGAAACCTGAAATCAAGAACTCAGCTAATAGTTCTAGCTTATTTCCATATCCCCACACTTCCTCAGTCGATAACGTAAAATTAAGTTCCCCGTCCAAAATGAAAAAAATGTAATCTAGCAAGCCTGAGAGGAATAAATGCACCCATAAAGGTTTTTGTTTGTATGGGCCATATATGTTTAATATCCTTATACTTTTATGATACCCTTTCAGATAACCATCAAGAAGAATACCTATAAAATTGGTAAAATTCTTCATATCATCTAGATCCAGATTCCATGCCACAAGGGTTCCCCCAGACAACCCATTTGAGTCCATCACATAGAATCGCCAAGAGGGATTCAACTTTAAAAAATTGTTACATGCCTCCACCAATGAAATCATAGTCTCCTGCAGGAGAATAATACATGGCTTAATATTATCTAAAAGGCATTTTAATGTAGTTAGTTTATGGCCACTGCCCAACCCCCGGATATTAAGAGAGAGCATGTTCATTGGATAACCCCCTTAAGGGATACATTCTCTCTAAGAGCATGAACATCAAAAGAAGTGAAATTTTCTCTATATAAACCTTTTCCAAACAGATAAGAGACCGACATATTGGTGAAAACAATGGGATTTTTCCACCTTCCTTCGACTTTGATACCCCAACCTCATCACCAAATGAAAAACCATAGCCTTTTTCCTTTTTATTTTTCCTAGGTTTATGAATCTTAACATTTCCATTTAAAATAGAGGAGATTGGGATAATCCAGGACTATCAGTATTCGAAGTTGAGAAAATCGTGATAGGGCCTTTAAGATCTTGGTGAGAGTCCATAGAATGAGACATCTTAGGAGGTGATTCCTTAATCAGTGAGGAGGAAATATTAATCCCTAAATGAGGGTTTATGTTTCCCTTCAAGGGAGGGAACTCTGATTCAAGTAAGGGAGAAGGAGAAACATCCCCCTGATGAGATGGGGAAATAATAGGAATATCATCTACAATAGGTGAGATAGAAAACAACTCGTCATTCGAAGGTGAAACCCTTCCCTTCATTCATATTAGAACACTAGGACAAGGAACATCGAGGTTGGGTTCAAAGATAATATCCATACCGTCATTGAGTATAAAAGGGTCCTCATAATCTAGTGACATATTCTGTCTACACCCTACCTCGTCATTCTTCACAGAATCCCCCAAAATAGGCATCTCTAGAGAGCTAATAAGTTCATCCACAGACAAATTTTTTAAAAGGACAAGCAAATATTGAACAAACTTACTGAAAAAGGAGCATGCCGAAGAATGATCCAATGGGAGAGGAAACCTAAGACCACAATCGATATCATCAGAAGTCTCTGCAGCCTGATATTCACCTCCCACTGAACTAGAAACCCTAATCGATGACTTAGGTCATGTAGCTTTGGAGTGACTAGCTTCTCAACACTTGTGGCATCTAAATGAAATGTTCCAATAGTCCATCCTTTGAATGAATGAGCCTCCTTCCCATATCATCTCGAGATCCCTTGGCAAACCTTTTTTCGCATCCAATTCAACCAGTACCCGAGGGGATTTTCTTTCTGAGCCCATCTAGTGCTCATATTCTATCAAAATAAACTTCCTAATAGTGTTAGCCACTGCTATAAATCCCTTCAGGTTCCAGCAATGTAAAGGGAAACCTAGTAAAATCACCCAAAGGTGCCTCTTCGTAATTTTCTCCCACTTCGGGCTTAAACCGACATGCCAGCAGTTTAGTACTAATGAACTATAACCCACGACCCAAAAAAGTTCCTTTATAATCCTCCTATCCTCTTCGGAGAGAAATAAAAATACTACCCACCCATTCACTAGTGTAATGACCCTGAGAATGTTAACAATGTAAGATTTCCATTTTCCACAAATCCAGTTCAGGATCTCAGCTCTATATAACTTTATATATTCAAACTTACCAATCAAATTCTTATGAGATAAAACTAACACCATATCAGTAATTTCCTTTCCCAAAACACACATAGGTCCTCTTTTTACTTTCTCAAAGTTTAACCAACACTCCTTCTCAGCAGATGATCCCAACTCAAAAATCATGTCAACCCCTTGGGTCGACCGTCGAGCTAGAGACCCTCCCTTATTTTTAGAAACAAAAAGACCCTAAGGAGGAGCAAGGGATTTCACATCCCCAAATCTAGAAGTAAAATGTATGAGCATCAATGTAACGATATCGAAATAGACATTTAGGTTAGGGGTTTGTCTTGATCCCCAAAACCTTGTGTACCTCATATGGAAGAGGAGGAGCAACATTCGACATGTGAGCAAAATCATTTAGGCTGACAGGATTCCTGATACCACCAGGACCACCTGACTCCCAAGGGTCACTTTCATGCTGACACATTGAAAACCCTATGGAGACTGGAAACCAATTTACTAAACCAGCCAGGACAGAAACAAATGAACAATGATAGATAATACAATTCCCACTTTTAACTAGTTGATACTAGGTTCGCCAAATTTGGCGAACTCGACTCCAGACTCATTGTTCGATTCATCCTTCATGTAAACTAGCAAGATAGGGTTTCAGTAGAGTCTCTGCCACTTCCATCCTCCCCATTTTTGCTTGATGAGCAATAGTAAAGTTCTTTGAATATATATTGGATATGGTTCTTGTTTCTATATACAATAATGTTTATGGGATATATATGGTAGATGGTTTCTCGAGGGATATCATGAAGATAGAATTTATTATAGAAAAGAGGGAAGTTGTTAAGGGTGGCAAGTTTGTAATTGAATTCAATGCATAGACACTGGTATATTATTTGAGGTTGACTTAATAGTTGTAGATTCTGCTTGTTGGAAGTATGTGTATTAGCAAATATTTAATGTCATTGTACATACTGGCATAAAAGACTTCAAAAGACCATGCATATAATATTAAAATCAAGCAGTGTTCATGGCATTTAATTTGTCATTTTTTATTCTAGTAACATATGTTGGACTAGTGTTCTAACATAATGATGTGGGTAACTAGTCTTTATGTCAATTATACCCAAGAATCTAATGTAAATGTGCTTAGTAGTATAGGTTCTGTATCTTTAGGTTTCCAAATCTCAACATTATCTCGTAACAAAAACATGTTTTAAGCTAATGTAAATGACCACAAAATCACAACTCGAGCCTCCAAGAGTCCTAAGAAAGTATGGATAAAATATATGTTATGGGAACTTTCCCTTTTCCTCTTTAATTGTTTGAATTATTTCTTATGTGTCATTGTTAATTCTTTAGCGGGCATCAAAGCACTGTTGGGGCTTAAGTGTTGGTAGTTGAAGAGAAGATGCTGAGAGGAAGGACACACATCAAATGTGGTGGGGATTTTCATTTAGTTTGGGCCGTATTATCAGCAATTGTCTCCTAATTCCTACAAAAGAAAATTGGATCAGAGAAAATTCTAAGTGTATGTACAAATTACATGTAATGTGTGAGAATAATTATTGTCCAAAGAATTTAGTTGATTTTTTTACGAACCAGTATTGTGGTAATCATTTGGATGTACAGTTATTGTTTTATTTCTTAGAGACGTTGAAGTTATGAATTGTACATTGATTGAGTACATCATTGAGATTGTACATAATTTGTTGGAATAGATTTGTAAAATGTAGTGAGGTTAGGTTGTCGACACATGGGTGCTGTAAGACTGGAAACATGGGCCTTTGTAATTATGCAACAACCAGATAGAAAATGAAGAAATTTTTAAGTGTCGATTTTCTCAAACAATGACAACAACTATTTTCAACTAGACTTTAGATTTTGAGAATTTGAATAGTTGAGAGAAAGGTAACATCTTTCAAAAATTCTAGCTATTAAAAAAGGGGAAGGGAAAATAAATAATTTATTTTTTCAATCGATTGTGTTGACATTTAGGTAATCTTTGGTATGTCATGAGATGCAGGTGAGTTAGGTGTATTTTATGTTAAATATGGGAATATGGTGAAAATAAAATTATTAATAAATTAAATAATATATTATCGGTCCAAGAAGATGATATGTATAATTTAATTTTAATTTAACTTAATCAAAATTATATATTTAATTTGATTTGAAGAAATTAAAATTAGAAATTATTAAATATTTATTTAATACGAAATTATGTAAATAATTAATATAAAATAATAAAATCATGTAGGGGTGTAGACTAACTCGCAAAGAAGTGAAATGATATGACACATTATAAAAGAGGTCACTAGCTCAAATCCGACCTCGTGTCATGTGAGTACCAGCCCTACCCAATTGTTAATTCCCCTAGTACAAAATAATAATGATAAAATATAAAATAATAAAATAAGTTACCATCATTTATTTAAACTTTAATTTAAAATTACGAGATAAAATATGAAATCGTTTAATCTTCTTAAACTCGGTTTTCAATCACAAGGTAAAATACTTATACATTTTTTGGAGCTTATTTCACACTTAATAATTTGTATATTAATACAATTATGTATTGAATTATTTAGTGATTTGAGTAATGATATTGATAAGACAACATTTGCATATGGTTAGTGTAAACCCTACCTACTGTTGTGGAAAAAATTGCACAAGTGCACTCTTCCACTTGGTTATGGGATAGGACTTGTAGGCTGCAGCAAGGCCTTAGTCCTTGGAGCCCCTGTGGGGTGTCGTTGGTATTCCTCCAAGTGATCCTGCAAGAGATTGTTAGTGTAATTCACATGCAAACAATGAAATATGAAAAATAAAAAATAAAAGAGATGGGGGGAAGAATGCAAACTCCAGTAACAATCCAAGATATGATAAAGCACTTTTGTATTGCCCAATTGTATAGCTGTACAACACTTAGGAGGTGTGGGATTCAAGGGAAGCCAACAATCTCCCTTAGGGAGGCCTTTTTTTCCCAAACTAAATGCTATGTTAATGGTGAAACAATGGAGAGAAACTCTTTCCCCTTTAAGGAAGGTGGCAAGGGATATTGGGAATGCTCACAATGGTAGGAAGTGGTGGGCTATGAGGAAGCTCCAACTCAAATATAGAAGATAAACTTGATCTTGATTTCTCTCTACCAAATGCATGCCAATGGCTTCATTTTATAGGCCAAGAAGTGGCCAACAAACAACTAGATCCAAATGTTAACTCATATCCTCCATGAACTAGTTCCCAAGTACACCAAGGGGGATATTTAATGCCACCAAGTGTGTGAGGGGTTTAATTTGGGTTCATGGAGGTGATGGAGACTTCAATGCACTGCGAGGAGTTAGTGGTCCCACTGTGCGCGACTATCGAAGGAATAGTTGTGGGGGTGTAGTGCGGGCGTTATTATGGTAACTTGTGCTACACTAGAAATTCCACAAGTGATATCTTCAACATTTGAATTCCATTTGACCCCGTTCAAGGTGCGTTATAAATCTCCATGCGAGCTCTTTGTTGTGTGGACAAATTTAGAAACAATGGATATATTTTTCATTTGTCAACTGAGGATATCCTCCTAGGTCAAACCTCCCCACAAATGAAACTTTTGGTCCACCAAAATTATTACTCCATCATAATGGAAATATTTGATCTCTCTTGTGGATTTTTATGTCTATGTTATCTTTAAATCCTTTTCCATGGTTGTCTGTTTGCTTCTTAGACTGGTTTACTTGAACTTATGGCCTATTTTAGGGTGTCCAGTACAACAAAAAATGCACCCTGTTACAATAATATCATGATTAGCCTTTTTATGTTCCCAAAATACATTGACAATGGTCTTTTACCTGCAATCAAATTCCTTTACTAGCTCTAGGAAGAGTCTTACACTCCATGATGTAGTTCCCACTCCTGATATGCATATCAAATATCTTCAAAAAGCCTCATTATTCCTTTCCTTCACCTTTGTACTTCAGAATAAGAATGACCATGCTTGACACTTACATCAATATGCAGCTCCAACAAATAATAAAAGCAATGCAACAATTAGGAAACAAGCATGATTCCTCTCACTCTCCTTCAAAGAGTGGCCTTGTCTCTCCTTCATATGAAGGGAAAATATAAGCAAGACTCTACTTTCTTTATTCAGGAGTTATAATATACTCTTGAATAAATTTACAATGCTGCCAAGAAGCTTAGGAATCCCTTCAAGACTCCTTTCACCCTCAAAATATCTCAAGGGTGGCTAATAATCCTCACTTACATATTGCAACATTTAAAATTTACATAACAAAGCATAATGCAAAACTCTTGCAAATGATCATTACCAAAGTTAATATGGTGAAGTGTTTGGAATCGTATTCATTAACACGTATGTGTTCTTGGCCTTGTCGAAGGGAAAGTGCATTGACTTTGGATTGATCCCCAATCCAAACCTTCATCTCTTGACTCTATATGAAGTGCCAAAAGCTTGTGGTCCAATGGTGGAGTGCATAGAATGATGTATCGACCCCAATCCAACCACAAATCATCCTTCAGGCCTCGACCTCTACACCTTCAATAAATCATACTTATAAATTCTGTAACAGTGGAAGCATCAAGAGGCTCATGAGGATCCATTAGGGCACCTGTAAATCATCTGTTATTCACCCTAGAGAGGTCTGCCAAAGGTCGACCCTGAAATTCTGCAAAGGAATGGAATCTTCCATATGAATGGATTTCATGAACTTCTTAGGGATAAGAGATGATTCCATCTCCTCCTCATCTTCCTTTTAGTAGATATGAAATTTTCCCAATTTAAATGCATAAACACCATCGTCACATCCAAATTGATGAACCATAGATTGAGAAGGAGAAATGTCTGAATACCAAAATTGTGAATTTATTGAATCCATGTTCACCCAATATGGATGTATAGATCATGCCTTCAACACCCATATATATGGGAACCTTCACACTTCCTCTGCGCTATGATAACACTAGCACACATCCACGATGTCACTCCCATGCATAAAAACAACATGCCATGATATCTCCTCATGCTGAGGTCACTGATATCGTGCAACTAGTCCAAAAAAAGTCTAAGCACACGGCTATATTCACTACCCTTCCTCCATGCCTATTAGAACATAAATTGTACCTAATCTTTTTTAATATTTTTCTTTGTTTCTTATTTCCTATTTTCTTTTCATTTTTGTTTATTTGAATTACATTACATAATGCTAGCTTTATTATTTGATTTTTATTATTAGTTTGTTTTATTTTTGGGGTAAAACATTGGCTTATAGGTAATTCATTTCATTTAAAAAGGTCTTCAAAATATGAGCTAACCTAGTTCTAACATTTTTGTAAAGTTTTTGTGCATGTGTTATAATTAAAAATTAAGATAGCACATTCTAGCGCAATTATCAAATTTTACATACACCAGCGCTGCTAGAATGTCCTCTGTTTTAGTTACTTTCATTGGGTGCAGATTTCGAAGTGATGGAAACAAATTTTTAAAAACCAAGAGAGGTTTTTGTTCATCATCGACTCATTCACAAAAACCTCTCTCAGTTTTGAAACAAGTGTCATGGTTGGAAATATTCGAATTGATCTTTACGGACTATTTTCCAGGGTTTAAAAAAACATTCAATATTTTCCTGTTTTAGGCATCATCTTGCGGTGCATATTTCGATCAATTGGAGAAATTTTTTTAAAAACCAAGATATTTTTTTGTTCATCACGGTCTCATTCACAAAAACCTCTCTCATTTTTTGCATAGAGATGTCTAGATGGACTCAGAGATTGAAAATTTGAAGAAATCCTTACAGCAACAAAGAACATAGGTTACATTTATGACTGAATCAAATGAGAGACTTATGAATGTTGATGTATATGTAACTTTGGAATGTATTTCATCTGTATATTTTATATATATTTATTGTACCCTTATAAGAGATGTGTTATTCCTCTATAAGGAAGTGTCGTCATGTGGATTGACAAGTGTCGCAAGTGTGTGTACTTGCCGATGGGTTATTAGACCACCATTTGGGGTCGGCCCGGAATTATATATAATATAATGTTGATGTATCTAAGTAGACAAGTCGGCCCCATTGGGTCACTAGGCAAAAAGGTGAGTATAAATAGAGATAGGAGATCTCTATTTTACTCACTCGGAAAAGTAACTCACTCTCTCTCTGGAAAGTGGCGCACTAGTGAGGAGGAGGAGGATCATCTGCTAGGAGACTATCTTAGTGTTATTTGGTTGTATTTTGGTTAAGCCATTGCTCTCTCTATCTCTGAGGAAGTTGTGGGGTTTTTCACCTTAGGGTTTTCCCCACAGAAACTCTGTGTCTCTTGTCTCTATGCTTTTGATTCTTGTGATGCTTGTGATGCTTGTCATATTATGATTGTCATGCATTGATATACTGTAGATGTTATTCTCTCAGCAAAGATCCTAGAGTATAATGAATTAATGCTCAAAATTTAACATGGTATCAGAGCTAACCTGAGAAGAAGACATTTTGCAGTGACGGAAGCTTGTGTTCCTTGTTTATTGGGTTCCTCTCCACAGATTTTTGAAATTCAGTATAGTAGATTGGATCTACTCATCAAGGCGCATCTATCTGTCCAATCAGAATTCCGTTCCGAGCATTTTTAGATTTGGCCCTAAAAATTAGGGTTTCCACAAAAATAGGAATTTCTGGAAACTGAAGGCACAGCTGGAAGCTCCTTGCAAAAATCGAAGGTTAGATCTTTGGATCGAGATTTTTGGCTGGGTAGATCTCTGGGAAACTCAAACCCTAATTCAGGGCTCTCCCCAGTGAACCCGGGAGGACAAAAAGGCAATTTTGAAGGGCAAGACTTTGCTGATCTCAAATTCTGAATGTACTAGGCTGATCAGCTCTCCAAGGCGCATCTTTCTATCCTTTCAGAATTTGGAAATTCACATTTTGAATTTTTAGGGTTTCTCTGACAAACCCTAATCCGGGACCAGATCCAGTTTTCAGCACTTCAAGTGGTAAGTCCTAAATATTTTCTATTTCCATTTGAAGTACTCTTAAAGATGTCTCTCCACACCAAGCTTGAGGATAAGCTTGAAGGGGGCTGATAACTTCCGAGCCTGGAAGTATAGGATTGGGTTAATCCTGGAAGAGAATGAGTTGGACTCATATGTGAAAGAAGACATCCATATCCCAGAGGATGAAGAGGCCAAGGCATTGCACAAGAAGAACTTGGTCAAGGCAAAGAGAATAATTGTTGATTCTATCAAAGACCATCTCATACCCCATGTGTCTTCTCTTAAGACACCCAAGGAGATGTTTGACTCTTTGACCAAGCTGTTTGAAGGAAAGAACATAAATTGGAAGATGACCTTGTGGAACCAATTGAAAGCAGTGAAGTTTCAGAATGGAGAAACCATTCAATCTTACTTTTCAAGGGTCTCCCAGATCAAGGAACAACTAGAAGCAGTGGATGAAATGGTGGAGAATGGTGAAGTGGTGATGACCACTCTAAATGGCTACCCAGGTCATGGGATTCCTTTATCCAAGGAATTTGTGCAAGGAAGAAGTTGATCTCTTTCAGTAGACTTCGGGAAGAATGCTCACAAGAAGAAGCAAGGCTTGTGGCACGAGAAGAAAAGATGGGGAATGAAGATCAGGATGTCACAGCTCACACCAGGAAAGGAAAGTCCAAGAGAGAGCCATCTCACTCCAAGAGATCTTCACATCACTTCAAAGAAAGAAGAATATGCTTCACCTGTAATGAGAAAGGACATATTGCCATAAATTGTCCTAAGAACAAGAAGGACAATAACATCCCCAACAAGAAGAAGAAGGGTAGCAAAAGAAGGTTTCATGCTCATGCTGCCGAAGATGATGAACCCCCAAAGAAGAAGGCTAGGGCAGAAAGTGATAACGATGATGACTCATCAAGTGAAGAAGAGTATGTTCTGACCTCTGCTCTCACAGGTACCATCTCCCATGGCTGTAATGATTGGTTGATTGATAGTGGGGCTTCCAAACACATGACTGGGTTTAAGGAATCTTTTGTGAATCTATTTGAACATGAATCACCCCATAAGGTGAAACTTGGGGATGATTATCAATACCCAATCAAAGGAAGTGGTGAAGCCTCCTACAACCTAGATTCTGGAAAATCTCTGAAGATGAAGGAAGTCCTCTATGTACCTGGGCTCAAGAAGAACTTACTCTCCATCTTTGCATTGGACGCAAAAGGTATGAGGGTTGCATTTGTGGATGGCCACATCCTAATGTGGCCAAAGGGAAAGAACATAGATGATGCAGTAGTGATTGGAGAGCAAGAGGGAGGCTTGTATAAATTGAAGGGACAACATGAACATGCCATGGTGCATGAATCCATGGAACCAAGTGAATTTTGGCATAGAAGACTTGCTCACATGCACTACAGAGCACTTCCAATTGCAAGCAAGGCAGTAGAGGGTCTTCCTGAAATCAAGACCAAAAATGAAGGTGTTTGTAAAGGATGTGCAAAAGGTAAGAACATTAAGAAGGCTTTCCCAAGCAGTGAAAGCAAGGCAAAAGACATCCTAGAAATCATCCACTCAGATGTATGTGGCCCTATGTCATCCAGTTCCCTGAGTGGGTATGTTTACTATGTCTCATTTATTGATGACTTCTCCAGGAAGACTTGGGTATACTTCTTGAAGGGAAAAGATGAGGTGCTTGATAAATTCAAGGAATTCAAAACCTTGATGGAGAATCAAACTGACAAGAAGATCAAAACATTCAAATCCGACAATGGTGGAGAATTCACCTCAAATGACTTCAAGAAGCTTTGCAGTGATTCAGGGATTAAGAGGGAGTTGACTGCTCCTTATAATCCTCAACAGAATGGAGTTGCAGAAAGGAAGAACAGAACTATCATGGAAGCAGCAAGGGAAATGTTGCATGACCAAGATCTTCCTATGCATCTATGGGCAAAAGCAGCTAGAATAGTTGTATATGTGCAGAACAGAACACCCCACAAGATATTGGACAACAAAACACCAGAAGAAGTCTTTTCTGGTAAGAAACCTGAAGTCAGCCATCTCAGAATATTTGGTTGTCCAGTATACACTCATGTCCCAAAGGAAAAGAGGACCAAACTAGATCCTTCAGGAAAGAAGGGTATCTTTGTGGGTTACAGTGAAAGTTCGAAGGCTTATAGAATATACTTTCCAGGGTTCAAGAAGATTGATGTCATCAAGGATGTAACATTTGATGAAAACTCAGCATTCATCAAATCAAGGATGACACCTACCGAAGTTTATGAAGAACCTAAGGAAACAAGATTTCAGGACACTACCATGACTGAAGCAGTTCCAGAAGCTGTTCGTGAGTTTGAAGATCCACAAGAACCTGTAGATCCACCCCGTGAGGATAACTCTCACAAGAGGAAACCTGTATGGGCTAGAGAGCTCATTCAAGATGCAGAAAGATTTGGTATTCCAGAAGAAGAAAACAGAGCAAAGAAGAGAACCAGATCACAGACCAACTATGTTGCTTTACTTTGTGACATTATGAACAAAGAGCCTTCCAGTTATGAAGAGGCAGTGGAAAAGAAAGAATGGAAGGATGCAATGGTTGAGGAATACCAATCAATAATGAAGAATGATGTTTGGGATGTTGTCCCAAGACCTAAAGAGAAGTCTGTTGTGACTTCTAAATGGATCTTCAAAATAAAGCATGCTGCAGATGGCAGTGTGGAGAAATACAAAGCAAGATTCGTAGCCCGTGGATTCTCTCAGAAAGAGGGAATAGATTATGAAGAAACTTTTACACCTGTAGCCAGGTATACTTCCATCAGAACAGTACTTGCCCTGGCTGCAACTATGAAATGGAAAATACACCAGATGGATGTCAAGATTGCTTTCCTGAATGGTGTAGTAGAAGAGGAAGTATATGTGGAACAGCCACTCGGTTTTGAAATACATGACAGGGAGTCATATGTGTGCAGATTGAAGAAAGCCTTGTATGGCTTGAAGCAAGCTCCCAGAACCTGGTATGGTAGGATGGACAGTTTCCTATCTAGTTTGGGCTTTACCAAGAGTAAAGCAGATTCCAACCTTTACTACAAGGTTGAGGAAGGGAATCATGTGATTCTACTACTGTATGTGGATGACCTATTTGTGACAGGAGATGACAGACTGATTGCAGATACTAAGAGGAAGCTTGCAGCTGAATTCGATATGAAAGATTTGGGAATGATGCACTATTTCCTAGGTATGGAGGTGTGGCAGAGTGCAGGTGGGATCTTCCTTGTTCAAGGGAAGTACACAGTAGATATCCTGAAGAGATTCGGGATGATGGATTGCAAGGCCATGGCCACACCGATGGAATCGAATCTGAAGCTTCTATGTGATGCTTAATCTGAGCCAGTTGATGTCTCTATGTATCGTCAGATGATTGGGTCCTTGATGTACCTGACGAACACGAGACCAGACATTTGCTTTGCTGTGAACACATTGAGCCAGTTCCTGACGGATCCGAGGAGTGTTCACCTGGTTGCTGTAAAGCATGTTCTGAGGTACCTGAAGGGTACAGTGGATTATGGGCTCAAGTATGAAGCAAATCAAAAGTTTAACCTACAGGGTTATGTTGATTCAGATTGGGCTGGCAGTGCTGCAGATAGGAAGAGCACATCTGGGTGTTGCTTCAGTATGGGATCAGGTGTGATCTCTTGGTTTAGCAGGAAGCAGTCCTGCATAGCACTGAGTACAGCTGAGGCAGAGTATGTTGCAGCCTGTTCAGCTAGTTGTGAGGCAGTATGGATACGGAAGCTACTGTTTGAGTTATTTGATCTCCCGTTGGAGGCTACTGGTATCTTCTGTGATAACCAGAGTTGTGTGAAGCTGTCCGAGAACCCAGTGTTTCATGACAGGTCAAAACACATAGAGATCAAATATCACTATATCCAGGATATGGTGCAGAGAGGAGCTGTGAAGCTCCTGTATGTTGCGACGGACGAGCAAATTGCAGATGTGCTGACGAAGCCACTAGCCAGGGTGAAGTTCGAGTACTTCAGAGAGAGGCTTGGCGTGCTTCAGATCGAGGACACTTCAAGGAAGAAGTGATGGACACATTTGCTGAAGCCATTCCAAGCATGTTGGAAGGGGGATCCTTCACATGGCTGTGGATGTAAGCGCTGAATGATGAACATCAGGAGGATGTTCTGGTTTCTACTTGGATATGATCAGTTGGATCATTATATGTATTTTGTGTATGCATCATGTTGGATGCTGGATATGATCAGTTGGATCATTATATGTATGTATGAATGCATCATGTTGGATGCTGGATATGATCGGTTGGATCATGTGTATGTATTTTGTATATGCATCATGTTGGATGCTGGATATGATCAGATGGATCATGTGTATGTATTTTGTATGAACGCATCATGTTGGATGCTGATGGATACATTGTGTGGATCATGTATCTTTATATGATTAGGCAGATCATGTATGTTGATGGATACATTGTGTGGATCATGTATCTTTGTATGATCAGGTAGATCATGTATGCTGATGGATACATTATGTGGATCATGTATCTTTGTATGATCAGGTGGATCATGTATGCTGATGGATACATTGTGTGGATCATGTATCTTTGTATGATCAGGTGGATCATGTATGCTGATGGATACATTGTGTGGATCATGTATCTTTGTATGATCAAGTGGATCATGTATGCTGATGGATACATTGTGTGGATCATGTATCTATGTATGTATCAGGTGGATACTTGGATGATTGTGGATGACGAGCTTTTCCAGATGACATGCAGCAGGATGTTGCAGTGATGATGATCAGGTTGATCATGTGTACATCAGGATGATGTTTGATGAGTATCAGATGATACTTTATGGCCGTGGATCAGGTTGTGCAGGAAAGCATGTAATTTGTGCCCTGGGAGATTTGTAGATGGTCTTTCGAGGTTTTTCCTATGGCATGTAATTCAGTGCCCTAGGACATCTGGCAAATGCTCTTGCGAGGTTTTGCTTGGGAGGACATGTAATTTGTGCCCTGGGAGATCTGCAGATAGTCTTTCGAGGTTTTTCCTATGGCATGTAATTTGGTGCCCTGGGATATCTGGCAGATGCTCTTGCGAGGTTTTGTCCTATGGCATGTAATTTGCTCCTGGGAGATCTGGACAGGATGAAAAAGGCCTCAGATGCTTCAGCCAGGTTTTGCCATGACCACATGTAATTTGCTCCTGGGAGATCTGGACAGGATGAAAAAGGCCTCAGATGCTTCAGCCAGGTTTTGTGGTGAGATCACATGTAATGTGCTCCTGGGAGATCTGACAGGTAGAGCTGAGTGCTCGTAATAGCCTGGGATGCTTCAGCTAGGTTTTGTGATGAGTCACATGTAATGTGCTCCTGGGAGATCCTACAGGTAGAGCTGTGTGCTCGTAATAGCCTGGGATGCTATAGCCAGGTTTTGTGACGCACGTAATGAGTCCTGAGGATTCCACAGTATGGCCAGTGATGATGAAGACCTGCAGATGGCGGGCCTACATCCAGTATGAAAAAGGACTGGCTCTATAGAACTTCCTATGACGAGTAGAGTCAGAGATTGGTTGAGATAGCAGCAGCAGTGACGATGATGATGATGATGCATCGATGACGATGATCCAGAGAAGAAGACTTGTCTAGCAGATCTGTGTCGAGAAATACCTTCCTAGTTAAGAGGGAGTGTTGATGTATATGTAACTTTGGAATGTATTTCATCTGTATATTTTATATATATTTATTGTACCCTTATAAGAGATGTGTTATTCCTCTATAAGGAAGTGTCGTCATGTGGATTGACAAGTGTCGCAAGTGTGTGTACTTGCCGATGGGTTATTAGACCACCATTTGGGGTCGGCCCAGAATTATATATAATATAATGTGGATGTATCTAAGTAGACAAGTCGGCCCCATTGGGTCACTGGGAAAAAAGGTGAGTATAAATAGAGATAGGAGATCTCTATTTTACTCACTCGGAAAAGTAACTCACTCTCTCTCTGGAAAGTGGCGCACTAGTGAGGAGGAGGAGGATCATCTGCTAGGAGACTATCTCAGTGTTATTTGGTTGTATTTTGGTTGAGCCATTGCTCTCTCTATCTCTGAGGAAGTTGTGGGGTTTTTCACCTTAGGGTTTTCCCCACGGAAACTCTATGTTTCTTGTCTCTATGCTTTTGATTCTTGTGATGCTTGTGATGCTTGTCATATTATGCTTTTCATGCATTGATATACTGTAGATGTTATTCTCTCAGCAAAGATCCTAGAGTATAATGAATTAATGCTCAAAATTTAACAATGAAAACAAACAAGAGGTTAAGGGAATATTTGTAAGATGTCAATGCTCATTATCAAGAGCTGATTGTAGTAGCAAAGGAAGCCTTAAGAAGAAAAGGAGAAACAGAGGTCCAGGCTGAAAAATTAACCAAGCAGATCTAGGATTTGAGCAAATAGAATGAGGAGAACATAGAAGATTGTACAGGGAAGTGCAGATGGATTTTATAGTAAGTGATGATAAAAACCATCTCATTTTCCTTCAGTTTTTATTGAGATTGTCCTAGCTTGTACCTTCATAGTCTAGGTACAATTTCTAGCACAAACATCTTTGGCACCGTTGCTGGGGACGAAAGTGAAACATATTTTGCTTGAGATAGTTTATGAATTTGATTTTGGAAGGTGAACAAGATCAGACATTGTTACAAACTACTTTTTCACTAGTAATAGTTCATTGTGGCTTCAAGGAAAGTAAACACAAGGGGTAGACCTACATCTCTATTACATCCAGGAGTCTTAGATCCTGAGCAAATCTTGAAAGAAGCTAGACAAATTCGAAGATCTTAGTCTTCTCCTTCTTTGTTTACTCCTGATCAGTTACAGTTAGTATCCTCTTTTGCATATTCAGAATGCCACCTAGTGCAAAAATGTCCAAGTATTTTCACATTTCATTTTGTTGATTTAAAAAAAAATGAAATAACATTCATAACATATAAAATAAAAATAAAATGAAAACTATTCAATTTAAAATAAATAAAAAAATAGAAGTAGAAAGGAATGAAAGACTGAGAAAAAATCAAATAGGGACTAGGTACAATTCCAGTCCTAACATCTGGCTCCAGCTGGTGGATCAAAGTGTTAATTTTTCGATAATTTCATTCAAACATTATCTAGGATCCTACTAAGAGAATAACATGCACAACATAACAATCATAAACACAAGAGACACAGAGTTTCCTCGGGGAAAACCAAGAAGGTGAAAAACCCCGCAACTTTCTCGGAGATAGAATAAGCCCCAATACAAAGATCACAAGGATCAACCCCACAAATATAGATGTATCCAGCAGCTACTCCTTCTCCACTTGTGTGCACTCCTCTCTCAACTAATGCGAGTTGGATGAGTGAGTGAATGAGTAAAATGAGAGAGACACACTCTCTATTTATACACTACTTCACTTGTCTTTTAACTCTAACTAGGTCGGCCCCAACTTAACCACTTAACATAATGTTGACTGGGCTAGCCCCACTAGGGTGGTCTAATAACCCTTTAACCCACATCACTCATATAGGGCCGACCCCACCAAGGTGGTCTAATAACCCATTAGATATAAGTCACGACACTTACAATATAACTTGTGACACTTGCAAATACAAATGACGACACTTCCAATCAGAGGAATAATACATCTTCGTTGGGGATACAATAAAGTACAAATGTAATACATACAATATAAAAGTGAATATCTTCCAAAGTTATAAATACATCAACACTCCCTCTTAACTAGGAAGGTATTCTCTTGTCACAGGCCATCAATACATATCGGCACAAATCTTCAATTCTAGAGCTGGATCATCGTCACTGGATCACGAAGCATCATCGTCACTACTACTGTACTGGTCATCTCGATCACTGGGCTATCTCTCAATTCTTCTCGTCATAGGAAGTTCTATAGAGCCAACCCTTTTTCATGTTGTTTGTAGGCCTAGCCTACTGTAGGTCTTCAACATCTCTAGCCATCCTGTGGAATGTGCATCGATAAAACCTCGAAAGAGCATCCCAGGAATTTTACGAGCACACAACTCAACCTATCGGATCTCCCAGGATCTTTTACATGTTGTCAGGAAAAACCTTAAAAGAGTGTCTTGCAACCTGCAAGATCTCTAAAGAGCATCCGAGCTCAAACTATCGGATCTCCAGGACTGATTACATGCCTCCTGTAGCAAAACCTCGAAAGAGCATCCGAGCTCAAACTATCAAATCTCCCAGGATCTTTTCTATGCTACTTGTAGCAAAACCTCGAAAGAGCATATGAGCTCAAACTATCGTATCTCCCACAATATTTTCTATGCTACCTGCACAATCTGTCCATGGCCATGGAGTATCAACCCAATAATCATGATCATACTGATCATCATATAATACATCATCCTGATGCACACCATCATCACATGATCACCCTGATCATATACACAGCATCATCCTGATGCATATCATCTCGAGCATCATCCTGGTGCTCATCACACATGATCATCCTGATCATCATCATATCATCATCCTGATGCATATCATCTGGAGCATAGTCCTGATGCCCATCACACATGATCATCATCATAGCATCGTCTTGATACATATCATCTGGAGCATCATCCTGATGCTCATCACACAGTGCTTACATCCACAGCCATGGTAAGGATCCTCCTACCACCATGCTTGGAATGGCTCCTGTAAATGTGTCCCATCACTTATTCCTAGAAGTGTCTTCTATCTGAAGAACACCAAGCCTCTCTCTAAAGTACTCGAACTTCACTCTGGCTAGTGGTTTGGTCAACACATCTACAATCTGCTCATCTGTCGCAACATACTGGAGCTTCAATGCTCCTCTCTACACCATATACCTGATATAGTGATATTTGATCTTGATGTGCTTCGACCTGTCATGGAACATCGGGTTCTATGACAACTTCACAAAACTCTGGTTGTCATAATAGATACAAGTAGCATCCAACTAGAGATCAAATAAATCAAACAGTAGCTTCCTTAGCCATACTGCCTCACAACTAGCCAAACAAGTTGCGACATACTCTGCTTCAGCTGTACTTAGTGCTACGCAGGATTTCTTTTTGCTAAACCAAGAGATCGCACCTAATCCCATACTGAAGCAACACCCCGAAGTGCTCTTCCTATCTGCAGCACTACCTACCCAATCTGAATCAACATAACCCTCTAGGTTAAACTTTTGATTTGCATCATACTTGAGCCCATAATCAATTGTACCCTTCAGGTACCTCAGAATATGCTTTACAACAATCAAGTGAACATGTCTAGGATCTGTCAGAAACTTGCTCAAGGTGTTCACCACAAAGCAAATATCTGGTCTCGTGTTTGTCAGTTACATCAAAGACCCAATCATCTAACGATACATCATGGCATCAACCAAATCTGATGAAGCATCACTCAATAGCTTCAGGTTCAATGCCATAGGTGTGGCCATGGCCTTGCAGTCCATCATCCCGAACCGCTTCAGGATCTCTACTGCATACTTCCCTTGTCCAAGGAAGATTCCATCTACACTCTGCCACACCTCCATACCTATAAATTAATGCATCATTCCCATTTCCTTCATCTCGAACTTGGAAGCAAGCTTCCTCTTCGTGTTGGCAATCAATCTATCCTCACCTATCACAAATATGTCATCCACATACAATAGGAGTATCACTGGATTGCCTTCCTCAACATTGTAGTAAAGGTTGGAATCTATTTTACTCTTGGTAAAGCCCAAACTGGACAGGAAGCTGTCTATCCTATCGTACCATGTCCTAGGTGTTTGGTTCAAGCCATACAAGGATTTCTTCAATCTGCACACATATGACCCCCTATCATGTGTCTCAAAACCAAGTGGCTGCTCCACATACACTTCCTCTTCGACTACACCATTCAAGAAAGTTGTCTTGACATCCATCTGGTCTATCTTCCATTTCATCACTGCAACTAGAGCAAGTATTGTTCTTATGGAAGTGTATTTGGCTACAGGAGCAAAAGTATCTTCATAATCTATCCTCTCTTTCTGGGAGAAGCCATGAGCTACAAAGCTTGCCTTGTATTTCTCTATGCTACCATCTACAACATTTTTTATCTTATAGATCCACTTGGAAGTCACAACAGACTTCCCTTCTGGTTTTGGGACCACATACCAAACATCATTCTTCATGATCGAATGGTATTTCTCGACCATGGAATCCTTCCATTATTTCTTTTCCACTACTTCCTCATAGCTGGAAGGCTCTTTGTTCATAATGTTGTAGTCCTTCTTTTGTAGGTGATTGTACACGATATTTCCTACAATTTAAATTCAATTGCATGATTAGCAACTTATCATAGTTTATAGAACAAAGTCTTACACATATGTCATACAATCATGCAATTATCTTAGCCAATGCTTCAATACAACATTCATCCATATCTTGTATTCATACGGTAACTTTCTAGATGCCTTCCATCTCTACCAGAACATTGTTAAGAGTTTGCACTACTCCCAACATGTTAGCAAAGAGGTTTCATTCTAGATAAGTAGCAATGGAATGTTGTACAGTGCCATATGCCACTTACCCATCACATGCATATTATCAGTATACTATTCATTAAATGCAATTATTCTAATATGCATAATACACAACCTAAGTCTAGGAACATATATACATCATTGAACAATATTATTTAAACAATCAGATATACAAGAAATGATAATTCAAATACTTATCTTTGTTTTATTGGGTGGACTCCCTCTCAATCTTTTCTTCCTTTCTACAACTCCATTTTGTTGTGGATTGTAAGGAGTGGTCAAGTCCCTCTTAATCCTTGAATCACTGCATAGCTTCTTGAAGTCTTCTGAAGTGAATTCTCTGCCATTGTCAGATCTAAAGGTCTTGATCTTCTTTTAAGTGTGGCTTTCTATCAAGGCTTTTAATTCCTTGAATTTACTGAATACTTCATCTTTGTTCTTCAAGAAATGGACCCCAGTCTTCCTAGAGAAATCATCAAATAAAGAAACAAAATATACATACCCACTGGATGACATTGGACTGCATACATTGAAGTGGATAATTTCCAAGATTCCTTTTGTCTTGCTTTCACTGCTTGGAAATGTCTTTTTTTTTGCACATCCTTTGCAAACACCTTCATACTTTGAATGGATTTCAGGAAGACCTTCTACTGCTTTTCTTGCAATTGGTAGTTCCCTATAGTGCACATGTGCAAGCCTTCTATGCCAAAGTTCACTTGGCTCCATGGATTCATATACCATGGCATGTTCAGGTTGTCCCTTTAATTTGTACAATCCTCCCTCTTTCTCTCCAATCACTATTGCATCATCTATGGTCTTACCTTTTGGCCACATAAGTACTTGGCCATCCATGAATGCAACTCTCATCCCCTTTGCATCCAAAGATGATATGGAGAGAAGATTCTTCTTGAGTCCAGGTACATATAGAACATCTTGCATCTTTAAATATTTCCTAGAGTCTAACTTGTACGAGGATTCACCACTTCCTTTTATAGGGTGTTGATAGTCATCCCCAAGTTTCACCTTATGAGGTGACTCATGTTGAGATAGGTCCATAAGAGATTCTTTGAATCTTGCCATATGTTTAGAAGCCCCACTATCAATAAGCCAATCATTACACCCATGTGTAGCAGTACTTATGAGAGCAGAAATTAGAACATATTCATCGTCACTTGAAGAGTCTTCACTTTCAACCTTAGTTTTCTTTCTGGGAGGTTCACCATCCTCAGCAGCATGAGCATGATACCTCTTCTTGTTTTTCTTCTTCTTGTTGTTGAGGGCTTGATTATTCTTGGGATAGTCTGAGGCAAAGTGTCCCTTTTCATTACAAGAGAAGCATCTAACACGAGAGAGATATTTCTTCTTTTGATGGAAGTGAGAAGATTTCTTTTGATGAGATTTGTCCCCCTTGAACATACCTTTCTTGGTGTGTGCTATGAGAGCTTGGTCTTCAATTCCCATCTTCTCTTCTTGGGCCACAAGCCTAGCTTCTTCTTGTGAGCATTCCTCCCATAGTCTACTGAAAGAGATCAATTTCTTTCTTGCAAAAATACCTTGGATGAAGGAGTCCCATGACCTAGGTAGGCCATTCAATGTGGTCATGACAATTTCTCCATTCTCCACTACTTCATCCACCGCTTCAAGTTGTTCTTTGATTTGAGAGACCTTAGTAAAGTAGGATTGGATGGTCTCTCCAGTCTGGAACTTTACCCCTTTCAATTGATTCTGCAGAGTCATCTTTTGATTTATGTTCTTTCCTTCAAACAACTTGGTCAAGGAGTCAAACATCTCCTTAGGTGTCTTTAGAGAAGACACATTGGGTATGAGATGGTCTTTTATATAATCAGCAATGATTCTCTTGGCTTTGACCAAGTTATTCTTGTGTAAGGCCTTAGCCTCATCTCCCTCTGGAACTGGAACCTCTTCTTTTATGTAGGTGTCCAAATCATTCTCTTCTAGGATTAACTCAATCCTATACTTCCATGCTCGGAAGTTGTCAGCTCCTCCAAGCTTATCCTCAAGCTTGGTGTGGTGAGAAATCTTAATGAGAATCTCAAATGGAAATAAAAGATTTAGGTCTTACCACTTGATTTGCTGAAAACTGGATCTGGAGCTAGTTTAGGGTTTGTTAGAGAAACCCTAAAAATTCAAACTTTGAATTCCAAACTTCTGAATGGATGAAAATATGCACCTCCCTGAGCTGATCAAGCTGGTATACTTCAATTTTGAAATCTGCAAAATTTGACCCATCAAAATTGCCTTTGAAACTTTCGGATCTTCTGGTCAAAATCCCAAACTAGGGTTTGATAATGCCCGGGGTTCTTCCTAGCCCAAAAGTTCTATCTTGTGCTCTAAACTTTGATTTTTCTAAGGAGCATCCAGCCGTGGTCACAGATTCCAAGAATTTCAACTTTTGCAGAAACCCTAATTTTCCACCTTTCCGATCAAAACCCTGAACTAGGGTTTGATGGAGCCAAGGGTTCTTCCCAACAAAAAATTTTGATCTTGGTCTCTAAATTTAAATTTTCTTGAGGATCATCCAGCCATGGTCTCAGATTCCAAAAGTTCCAACTTTCTTCGAAACCCTAATTTCCCATAGTAGTGATAGGCCAAAAACTGAAAATGCTCAAAATTGAATTTTGTCTCGACAAAAAGATGCACCCTTGCAAGGAGAGTCAGCCTAGCCTCCTGCCTTTGATGAACTGAGGAGAGAAACCCAAAAATTAAGAATCCCTAGCTTCTGCAGTTGCACAATGTCTTCTTCTTAGCACAGCTCTGATAGCATGTTAATTTTTTGATAATTTCATTCAAACATTATCTAGGATCCTACTAAGAGAATAACATGCACAACATAACAATCATAAATACAAGAGACACAGAGTTTCCTCGGGAAAACCAAGAAGGTGAAAAACCCCGCAACTTCCTCAGAGATAGAATAAGCCCCAATACAAATATCACAAGGATCAACCCCACAAAGATAGATGTCTCCAGTAGCTACTCCTCCTCCACTTGTGCACACTCCTCTCTCAACTAATGTGAGTTGGATGAGTGAGTGAATGAGTAAAATGAGAGAGACACACTCTCTATTTATACACTACTTCACTTGTCTTTTAACTCTAACTAGGTCGGCCCCAAATTAACCACTTAACATAATGTTGACTGGGCCGACCCCACTAGGGTGGTCTAATAACCCTTTAACCCACATAACTCATATAGGGTTGACCCCACCAAGGTGATCTAATATCCCATCAGATATAAGTTACGACACTTACAATATAACTTGCGACACTTGCAAATACAAATGACGACGCTTTCAATCAGAAGAATAATACATCTTCGTTGGGGATACAATAAAGTACAAATGTAATACATACAATATACAAGTGAATATCTTCCTAAGTTACAAATACATCAACAGAAAGCCTCCTTGTGAGGTTTCAAGATCCCATAGACTAGTGTTTTCTGCCATCAAACTGAAACTTCCCTGCCATTCTGCAAAATTCCATTAGGAAATTGGAGTCTTTATTCAACTTATCTCATACCGGTATATACAATGAGTGACAACTTCCTACCTTTAGTGACTGTAAAAATGCTTAAGGAATCGTCCATTCACTGGATTAGACAATTCCTCACCTTCCAAACTCTGCAGTGCAAAGGTATTATTCTCCAAAATTTTAGAAATTATGAAAGCGCCCAGCCATAAATTATCAAACTTACCATAACCAACTCTTTGATATTTCCTAGCATCCCACCTGAGCACCATGTCTCCAAGAGAAAAAGTATCTTCTTTAACCTTCCTATCAAATTTCTCTTTAATCTTGTTCCTATAAGCCTGAGCTCTTTCTGCTAAAGCTTCTTATTCCTGTTGAAGTTCAATCAATGAGAAGATTCTTTTCTGAATACCATTTGGTTCCTCTTGATTGTATTGAAAAAATTTCATTACTGGAATTCCTAATTGAATGGGAAAAACAGTATCAGTAACATATACCAATTGAAAGGGAAACAAACCTATTGCTTTCTTAGTAGTTATTCGATCTACCCACATAGCATACTTTAACATTGAATCCCAAGATCTCTTATTCTGACTTAACAATTTCTTCATACTCTGGATGATGTTTTTGTTGGTTGATTCTGCCAACCCATTCCCCTGGGGGTAATATGAAGTAGAATTTTTCAAGATAATTCCATTCTCCTCACAAAAATTAACCATGGCTTTGGACTTGAAAGCTTGAGCATTATCAGTCAACAACTTTCTTGGACAACCAAACCTACTCAAAATATTTTCTTGTATAAACTTGATAATGACTTTATCAGTTGCATTCCATGTAGGAATTGTTTCCACCCATTTCGTGAAAAAATTAGTAGCTGTTAGTATCCATTTGTGTTGTCCGCTGGAAGCAGGATTGATTTCACCTATGAAATCCAATACCCATTGTTGTAAAGGAGAATTCACCACAATAGGTTTCAAAGGTAAGGATACAAGTTTCTGTTTACCAACAAATTTTTGGCATTGAGCACAAGCTCTGACCTGCTAATATACATTTGTAAATAAATAAGGCTAGTAATACCCAGATCTTAGAATTTTGTAAGTTGTAGCTTTCCAATATTTGTGACCTCCACAGGCACCTTCATGCAGTTTTGAAATGACTTCTTCCGATTCTGATTTCTCCAAACACCTGAGCAATAATCCTCCGGGATCTTTCCAATGCAACTGTTGATTTACTAAACAATATTTAGTGGCTTTCAACTTTAATGATCTAGCTTCTTTTTTATCTAAATGAGCAGGACACTATAAATGCAATATAAAATGAACTATATCAGCATACCAAACTGATTCTGCATACTTATCAATGATTTGTTCTTCATTTTTCCTTGTTTGCAACTCCTCCTGAGTTGGTCGACTTGCCACTAAATGAAGACCAAGGGCTTCACAATTCCAATCAGCCAAAAGTTTAGCCAAACCCTGTCCTTTGACTAGCTTAGTAGGTTTTATCTCCACCTCATATTCCATAATTTTCGCAATCCATCTCCCCCTCTTACCTTCACTGTCTGGTTGTGTTAAAATTTCCTTGATGGCAGCATTAGGTACATAAGCAATAATCTTTGAATGCAAAATATAAATTCTGAAGAACTTCAAGGCATTAACCAATGCATATGCTTGCTTTTCTAATGTACTATATTTCAATTTTGAATCTCTAAGAGTTTTACTAAATTAGAAGTCATTAGGTTTCTCTAATCCATCTATATTCTTTTGTAGTAGAACAGTGGCTATAGTGTCTTGAGATGCAAAAGAGAAAGTAAAGAATTCTTTCAAAAAATTAGGGATTACCAGTACTGGGGCTTCTGTCAAATCTTGTTTGATCTTTTCAAATGAACCTCTAGCTTATGCTGTCCATTTCACCTCCTGATCTTTCCTCAACATAGATGTTACTTGTTTGATTGTTTCAGCAAAATTTGGAATGAACCATCTCAAAAAATTTATTTTTCCAATAAACGATTGGACATCCTTCTTACTTCTAGGAATACTGATCTTCATAATAACCTTAACTCTTTCAGGATCTACTCTAATCCCAGCTGCTGAAAATAGATGTCCCAAAAGCTTACCTTCCTGAACAGCAAAATGTGACTTCTTAGGATTTAAAGACAATCCAAACTTCCTGCACTTCAAAAATGTTTGTCTGAGATGTTTCAAATGCTCTTCATTGGATTTAGAAAACACAGTGATATCGTCCAAATAAATTACTACAAATTTTTCATTTTCTCCAACAAAAGCTATATCCATAGCTCTTTGAAAAGTTGCACCAGCATTCATCAAACCAAACGACATCTTGTCATACATGAATGTACCCCAAGGGGTAGTGAAGGTTGTTTTCTCCCTATCATCTAGATGTACAACAATTTGATTGTAACCCGAGAATCCATCAACCATTGATATTCTCTGGGCACCTACCACTTTCTGCAAAATTTGTTCAATATTGGGTAATGGATAGTTATCCTTCAGTGAAGCTCTATTCAAATTGCGAAAATCCACACATAATCTTATCTCTCCATTCTTTTTACGCACTGGTACCAAATTTGCTACCCATGATGAATATCTCAGTGGAACAATAATCTTTGCATCTAATAACTTTTTAACTTCTTTCTCTATGACTGGAATCAAAGTTGGGTTAATTCTCCTTAGTTTTTGTCTAAAAGGCTTCACATTTGGTTTCAAAGGAACTTTATGCTGAATTATGCTAGTGTCATAAGTCTTCAAGTCTTCATAAGACCAAGCAAAAATGTCAACAAACTCCTTCAACAACTTTACATACCTGTTCCTTTCTTCAACTGAAAGTGATTAGGAACTTTCACCATCTTAGGTTGATCTTTTGTACCAATGTTACAACTTATAATGTTCTCTTATGCGGATTGTGTTAACACTAAAATTGTCCTCAGTCTTTGTGTGTTTTTCTCAAATATTTGTTCTTCTTTTTCACTTTCATGTTATTTTTATTTTAGATTTTAAATGTTTTTTATGAATGATTTTGATTTACTCTTTAGTTTCATGTTTTAGTGTTTTAATTAATTCCACCCTTAGTGGCTTATCAAATATTATATTTCCCTTCGAGGTTTTCAAAATGCTAACTTAATTATATGCTTATGATAAATTCAAAGTTTAACCTTTGTTTTTGAGCCTATATGCCAAAATTGCAATGGAGAAGCATTAAATATAAGAAAATCAAAGGCATTTCAAAAGATAGTGTGAAAATTCAACCAAAATAGGCAAAAAGGAGCAAAAGACTATAGTCTGGAGGCAAAATATTATAAAGATTAACCATTGTGCAGGTTACACCATTGATTGGGTGTGGATAGGAGATCTACGGTCCTCATCTGATGTCGCATGGCCAAGTTGTGTGGGAGGAAAAGGAGGTAGGTGGTAGTGAAAGGGAAAACCAGCTGCTATGTTTCAAATGCAAAGAATATCACAAATGGGAAAGGTGGTATGCAAAACCAACAGGAGAGGATGCCATACCGCCAAAGTAAAAAGTATGTTGCTGACCATGTGGACTGCTAAGATGAACCGAGGAAAATCCTGCAGCTAAAATTCAAATTTACAAAAAGTGCAAATGCAACAGAATAAATGATGGTCCAGATCATTGCAGGATTGATCAATGGTCATGGATGATCAATGCATCGGTAAGATGCATGGTGGATAGAGGAGATGGTCGATGCGACAAAGCAAAACCACTCGACAGGTGTCAGCTCCAGGTTATCTTGCAAGCGGGATAAGTGGTAATGGAAACAACTTTGGAGGTTCGCGGTGCCACTTTTAAGACATATGGTAATTGATGAACGGTGGAGATTGAAGTTGGAAAGGTGATTGGATGGTTGATGGAGACAGAGTATCACGATGGTAAAAAGAGATCAAATCCGACAGCTAAGAATGCTGCACGAGAGATCAACAAATGAAAAATGTAAATAGCTAGAGAAGAAGATTGAAGGATAAGAGAATGAGGTTATATATATAAAGACGCATGTGGAAAGTTGACATTGTTCTTCGGACCTATTAGACTTAGAAGCTTCTGGACGTGAGAAAGAAAAAGAAGACAACAGTAGGCGTTATTCTCATAGTTTTTCGGTGTCAGTTTTTGCACAGGTGTCATGAATCGAGGAGTTAAAGAAGTAGAACACTGGTTTATTCAACAAATTTTTAGCACTGGAGACTCAACAAACTCGAGATAAGAAGAAACCCCATGCCTTGGAAGGCGTAGCAATGCTGGTTGAGGCTGCCAAGCAGTTATGAGTTAATATCTCTAGCCGTCAAATATTCTAATTTTTTTATCATATACATAATTGTTAGCAAGCTTAGAGTTTTGAAATTAAATGTAACTATTTTTTAATAGACCTAAAGGTAGTTATTAAACTACTTTATTTTGTAAAGCATAAAAAGATAGAAAGTTTAGACTAGAGCGGTTGGATTTTTGTTTCAAGAAATAATATATAGATTGGAGCATTTGGATACATATTCAAACTAATGCATATGGCTCTCCTGTAAGTTTTGAAGACTGAGATTGATCTATATATGAATATAAGCCACTATTTCTTGTCTATTGATTTTGTTTATGGTCATTTTGACCACTCAACCTGTGATTTCATTCCTTGTTTAAAGTTTTTACTCATGCGAATGCTCATGTGTTGTGGATTGAACCAGTACTGTGCAAATGAATGTTTAAGGTTTATGATTATTATCTTACATTGTTATATCTCAGTTCTTGAATTTGCATGATTTATTTTTTGCTTTGGTTGAATGATTAATTACCTTCTTGAATATGAAACTCTCAAACCACAAAATCACAAAAACAAACCCTATTTTCTGTTGATTATTTTGAGATTGTACTAGCTTGTTCCCTCCGTAGTCTAGGGATGATTTCTAGCACAAACAGATTGCACGGTAGGATTTAATAGAGTATCATCTTTAGAAAAAATCCTCTCAAGGGGAACCAAACCCTTGGGAATGAAGTTCCCCTTTAACTCAATAATCTTATGTTCAGCAATTGTATTTTCTGTATATGTAGCAATATCATCAACTTCATCATCCTGGTCCTGGTCAATCAGTGAATTAGAAAATTCCCCAATCAATTCTAAGAATTTTTTAATTTCCAAATCATCCTGAAAAACTCTCCACTATTTAATATTATCTGGTACTGCAGGCCTGTACTTAACTTCAATCGAATACTTTAACTGGGTCTGTTTTGGAATTTTGAAATGTGTGGCTACCAAAGCCAATGAATCTGTTGTTTGGTTTTGATCCCTAGGAATAAAGGAAATATTGAATGCTACAAAGAAATAATATCCCATACCTCAATTTTGTATACCTTCAACAAATCCTGTTTTACCTGATATTTGTCCTTCACCTGTTGGACCACTAGTTTGGAGTCGCCAAAAACAGAAAGCTATTGAATTCCCAAATCCTTTGCAGCTCTTAGCCCAAGTATCAGTGCTTCATACTCAATTGTGTTTTTAGTAGTAAAAAATTCCAATTTATACATTAAACAAATCACCTCCCCTCCTGGAGAAACCAAAACAATACCCTCTCCAGCTCCTTCCTTAGATGATGATCCATCAAAATACATTTTCCATAATTCATATCGCTGTTCAATAACAGGTCTAACTGGTGCTTCTTTTTCTACTCACAGTATACCATTTGTATCTTCATTGCTGAAATGTAACATGCAAGTTTTTTCACAGGTGTCCTAGATCAAGAGATATGGATGGTTCTCTAAGACCCATTTTTCATAAATTCGCCAAATTTCCCTAGAATCCGATTTTGCTATTTTGGGTATATTCGACCCTAGAGTTTTGGATCTCATAAACAAACTTTGTAACTACTAAATAGTTTTGAGACCTGAAAAAGTGAATCTGGAACCATTTCAGTTTGATCTTTGTAATTATAAAAGGAAGAAAAGCATACACTATTGGGGTTGGTTTTTGTTCGGGAGAAGGGCTTTAGAACTGATGATGTTGTTTACACTTAGACATATACAATATACTCTCATGTAAGTGTTTTGAAGACTGAGAATTGATCTGAATATATTATATAAGCCATCTATTGACTCTTATTTCTGGTTTATGTTTATGGTTTGTTTAACCACCTGGTTGACAATTTCATTTCTGGATAAAAGTGATTATCTTGTGAATGCATATGAATTTGTGGACAAAACTAGATTCTTATTGAATGAATGCTTAGGGTGTATATCTATGTTTTATATATTTACACCTCATATTTTCAAGATTTATTTATGATTAGTGATTGTATATGTTTGATATTTAATTACCCCCCTTCTTATGAATGATTCCTTCACACAAAAATTACAAAAACATATTCATTTTCTTTTAGTTTTCTTGAGATTGTTCTAGCTTGTACCCTTTATAGTCTAGGGACAATTTCTAGCACAATTTTTGCAAAATTTGTTCAATCTTAGGCAATGGATAGTTATCCTTCAGTGAAGCTCTATTCAAATTGCGAAAATCCACACATAATCTGATCTCTCCATTTTTTTATGCATTGGAACCAAATTTGCTACCCATGATGAATATCTCAGTGGAACAATAATCTTTGCATCTAATAACTTTACTTTTTGCAAAATTTGTTCAATCTTGGGCAATGGATAGTTATCCTTCAATGAAGCTCTATTCAAATTGTGAAAATCCACACATAATTGATCTCTCCATTCTTTTTATGCACTGGCACCAAATTTGCTACCCATGATGAATATCTCAGTGGAACAATAATCTTTGCATCTAATAACTTTTTAACTTCTTTCTCTATGACTGGAAGCAAAGTTGGGTTAATTCTCCTTAGTTTTTGTCTAAAAGGATTCACATTTGGTTTCAAAGCAACTTTATCCACTTTTTTAGGTCTGGAAATTGTTTAGCAGTTACAAAGTCTGTTTATGAGATCCAAAACTCTAGGGTCGAATATACCCAAAATAGCAAAATCGGATTTTGGGGGACTTTGGCGATTTCTGAAAAATGGGTCTCAAAGAACCAGCCATATCTCTTGATCCGGGACACCTGTGCAAAACCTGAGAGAGGTTTTTGTGAATGATTCCGTGATGAAAAAAAACATCTCTTGGTTTTTAAAAATTATCCTCCAATTGATCGGAAGACGTGCCGAAAGAAGATGACTAAAACAGAAAAAATCATTAAATGTTTAACCTGAAAAATGGGTCATAAAGATTCATTCGAATCTTCCAAACCATAACACCTATTGCAAAACTGAGAGAGGCTTTTGTGAATGGTTCCATGATGTTCTATTTCATCTCCTTGTAATCTGTGCTCGATTACAATGACTAAAACAAAGGAAAAATAGACATTTTAGCAGTGCTTATGACCAAAATAATCTATCTGAGCGCCTCCATGTAGTGTTGAATATTGACCTGATGCTAATGGAATGTCTAATTTTCTGAAAATTGGTTCTGAAAATGAAGCTTTTGAACTCAACCTTTGTTCAAAACTGGGAACAATTTCTTCCTCTTTAACTCTATCACATTCCTTAATTGGATTTGACTCTTTCTCCAACTTAGGAATTAAAAACCTTCGTAGTCATCAAATCTCACAATAAGGGTTAGGAAAAATATTAGCCTAGGTTTAAAGACTTAAGAAAATTGAAATATATTATAAGCCATCATCTAAAGCATGTAATAGAAAGTAAAATAAAATAATAAACAACACTCATGTAACAAGGAATGAGAAAACCAAAATATCACTCATAATAACTCAAATAAAGGAAAATACAAGACAACAAGAAATGCGAAACCAAGAAAAACTAAAAAGACTAGGTACAATTCTAGTCCTAACATCTGGCTCCAATTGGGGGATAAAATACTCCTTGTGAGCTTTCAAGATCATGTAGACCTTGTGCCTTATTCATTGGGTGATGGAGTCATTTGTATCTCGTTCCCAGCCTATTCCAAAACTTGCAACCCTTCTCTTCCAACTTAGAAAAAATATTCTCTTCCTGCCCTAGATGATTAGATTGTATTTGAATATTCTTTGCAGAAACTTCTTCATTTATAATCTTGATATCTTCCTTCTAAAACTCTGAGAATTAAATAAGAAAAGACTGAGCACTGCTTCCATTGTCTCTAAGATTTTGAATTGAAATTTACTCGTGATGAAAATTCTCAATGCTTTCTCCAAATTCTGATTTATAACAGTCATATGTTGGTTCTATACTATGAGCATCAATGCATGCTGATATAAAAATATGCTCTTCAAAATCAGACTCTGCTTTTGAGTCACAATTGTCATATAGAGGGCCTGATTTTTTATGGACCATAGATTCACTGACCTCAATAAACTATTGATCAAAACTTCTAGGAAAATGGTGAATTTCTTTTTCTTGACCTTCAACATTCGTATCTTTATATTCATCAAATAGAGGAGAGCTGATATATAATTCTATGTGTGTCGATGAAAATTTGTATTCCTCTAAATCATCTAGATACTGATCATACTTAGGTTCATTTGCTGAGATTTCTGAAAATGTTTCAACACCATCAACAGAAAGACAAGCCCTATGTTCAATTAAATCTTCAGTTGGATTAACATACAAGGAAGGCATTGTGCTTTCTTCATATTCTTCATGAATATGATCAGAACTTCCATCTTCTTCAGTTACTCTTGAAAAAATAGTCTCCTCATGCTCTATCCAACATTCTTCATTGAAAGCATGATCTTCATCAAAAGAATGATATTCAAAATTATTTAAAACAATAGTTTCTTCACCAAAAGGTTGATCTTCACAAGGACTTTCAATGACAAATGTTACATGATAATGATGTCTTGAATCTTGAAAATTGTCAAATACCTCATGAACTTCATTCTTTTAAAATATTTCTTCATAAATTTCATCAGTAAGGCTATCTTGATCATTATTGCTAAGAGTTTTTTTGAATTCAAATTGCTCACAACAGTCTTACAATATGAATGAAAGGAAACATAAAAATATTTTATTGAAGAAACGCTAGAGACAGGAAGATGTTGATGTATTTGTAACTTCGGAAGATATTCTTCTATGTATTACACTTGTACCTTATTGTACATCCATTAGAGATGTTACATTCCTCTATTGGGAAGTGTCTTCATTTGTATTTGTAAGTGTCATCATGTGCATCGACAAGTGTTGTCATTTGTATTGATGGGTTATTAGACCACCAGTGTGGGGTCAGCCCTGGTTAGCACATGTGGGTGGGTTATTAGACTTGAGTAGCAAGTTGTTAACACCCAAAAAGTGCTCACTATCTCATCTAACCCATTGCATGACTCATTTGTTCATATTTCCTACCATATTTGCCTCCAAAACCTTAAAATCCCATTAAAAAGCCTCCAAAAGGCCAAAAACCCATTAAAAAGCCTCCAAAAGGCCAAAAAACCCCTTTTTCCCCCCAAAAATACTCCAAAATAGCAAAAACCCTCTAAAAAGGGAATAAAAAATACAAAAAAGAGGAAAAAGAGGGAAAAAGGAAGCAAAAACCGTATACAGCTGACCTAAACCATATGGTGCTCAAAACCATGGGCCAACACTCCACCACTAAAAACCTATAAATAGGTGATGGAGGCCCCTCATTTCAGATCCACAATCATCTGTATCCTTACTCTGCCAAAATCACTCCTGAAACCCTAGCTCACCCTTGAGCTACTTTCACACTTGAGTGCCCCTTTGGCCCATTTCCAAAACCCTTTAGAGAAAGAGAAAGGAACAACACTGGAGCTTGGAGCAACCCTCTTGGACTATTGCAAAGGCTTCATCAACCTTCACATTGGAGGTATAATCTTTAATACAAAAAACCATTCGTATTACCTTTCTGTTATTTTATGCACATACTTAGAGTAGTTTACTGTTTTACTGTATTTTTCAAACTGCTACTAAGGAGTCCCTTCTCCTTAGTAGGTGCTCATTTGCACAAGCTAGGGTGAAAACCCTAGCTACAGTTTTGACGACTCCCCTAGTGTTCCTTTGAATTTTTGGTTATAGTTTTAAACGTTTTTAATTTTCTGCAATAGTTTTCTATTTTTTCCTTTTGGCTGTCCCTTTCGGCCACTATAAACCGCGTCTTTTTCCCTCCGCAGTTGCGTTCCGACCGCGTCTCTCAGACTGTTACATGTGATCCGACTGCGGCTCTCAAACTATTACTGGTGGTGTAGCTAGGGTTTTACCCCTAGCTTGTGCGAATGAGCACCTACTAAGGAGAATGGACTCCTTAGTAGCAGTTCAGTAAATGTAAATAACTAAGCTAAAACAAAAATTAAATTACTTCTAAAACATGCATGAAACATAAACAACAAATTTAAAGAATGGTTTTTTTTTGTATTGATATTACCTTCAATGTGAAGGTTTGATGAAGCCCTTTTCAATGTCCAAGAGGATGCTCCAAGCTCCAATATGCTCCTTCTCTTTCTCCAATGGTGGGAATGGGCCAAAAGTGGCTCTCAAGGTGAAAGTAGTTCAATGGTGAACTAGGGTTTCGAGAGAGATTTTGGCAGAGTAAGGGTACTTGTGATTGTGGATATGGAATAAGGGATCTCCATCACCTATTTATAGTTTTTTGGTGGTGGAGTGCTGACCCATGGTTTTGGGAAACACATGGTTTTGGGCAGCTGTATAGGGTTTTTTTCCTCCTTTTCCTCATTATTTTATATTTTTCTTCCCTTTTTAGGGGGGTTTTTTCTATTTTTAGAGGAATTTTGGATATTTTTGGAGGAAAAATGGGTTTTTTTAACCTTTTTGAGGCTATTTTAAGGGTTTTGTGGCCTTTTGGAGGCTTTTTAATGGGATTTTTTGGGATTTCAATGGAAATATGGTAGGAAAATGGACAAATGAGCCATATAATGTGGTAGATGAGGTAGTGAGCACTTTTTGGGTGTTAACAGGTGGTTTTCAATCTGTTACCTGCGATCTGACCGCGGCTCTCAGCCTGTTTCATGCAGTCCGATTGTGGCTGTTCACCCTTTTTCCCGCGGGCTGCTTGCGGCTTGCAGCCCTTTTTCTGCTTCCCGCCTACACCTTGTTGATGTGTATGTAACTTTGGAATGTATTTCATCTATGTATTTCATATATATTTATTGTACCCTTATAAGAGATGTGTTATTCCTCTATAAGGAAGTGTCGTCATGTGGATTGACAAGTGTCACAAGTGTGTGTAATTGCCGATGGGTTATTAGACCACCATGTGTGGGGTCGGCCCTAAAATATATATTATATTGTGGATGTGTCTAGATAGATAAGTCGGCCCCATAAGGCACTGGGAAAATAGGTTAAGTATAAATAGAGATCGGGAGATCTCTATTTGGATCATTCGGAAAGACACACTTCTCTCACTCATAAAGTGACACACTAGTGAGGAGGAGGATCATCTGCTCTAGGAGACTATCTCAAGTGTATTTTGGTTGTACTTTGGTTGAGTCATTGTTCTCTCTATCTCTGAGGAAGTTGTGGGGTTTTTCACCTTAGGGTTTTCCCCATGGAAACTATGTGTCTCTTGTCTCTCATGCTTTTGATTCTTGTAATGCTTGTCATGCTTATTGTGATTGTTATGCGTTGATATACTGTATATGTTATTCTCTCAGTAAAGATCCAAGAGTATTGTGAATTAATGCTCAAATTTTAACATGGTTTTAGAGCTAACCTAAGAAGAAGACATTTTGCAGTGACAGAAACTTGAGTTTCTTGTTTATTGGGTTTCTCTCCACCGTTTTTGGAAAAGCAGTATAGTAGATTGACTCTACTCATCAAGGAGAATCTATCTATCCAATCATAATTCAATTCTGAGCATTTTCAGATTTGGCCCTAAAAATCAGGGTTTTCACAAAAATAGGAATTTCTGAAATCTGAATCCATAGCTGAAAGCTCCTTGTAAAAATCGAAGTTTAGAGCTTTGGATCGAGATTTTTGGCTGGTAGATCTCCAGGAAATTCAAACCCTAATTCAGGGCTCTCCCTAGTGAACCGGGGAGGACAAAAAGGAAAATATGAAGGGTAAAGCTTTGCTGATCTCAAATTTTGAATACACCAGGCTGATCAGCTCAACAAGGTGCATCTTTCTATCCTTTCAGAAAGTTGAAATTCACATTTTGAATTTTTAGGGTTTTTTCGACAAACCCTAATCCGGGACTAGATCCAGTTTTCAGCATTTCAACTGGTAAGACCTAAATATTTTCTATTTCATTTGAAGTACTCTTTAAGATGTGTCACCACACCAAGCTTTAGGATAAGCTTGAAGGGGCTGATAACTTCCGAGCTTGGAAGTATAGGATTGGGTTAATCTTGGAAGAGAATGAGTTGGACTCATATATAAAAGAAGACATCCCTATCCCAGAGGATGAAGAGGCTAAGTTATTTCATAAGAAGAACTTGGTCAAGGAAGATAGAATCATTGTTGATTCTATGAAAGACCATCTCATACCCCATGTGTCTTCTCTAAAGACACCCAAGGCTATGTTTGACTCTTTGACCAAGCTATTTGAAAGAAAGAACATAAATCGGAAGATGACCCTACAGAATCAATTGAAAGGGGTCAAGATGTCGAATGGAGAAACCATTCAATCCTATTTCTCCAAGGTCTCTCAAATCAAGGAACAACTTGAAGCTGTAGATGAAATAGTGGAGAATGGTGAAATTGTTATGACTACTTTGAATGGCCTACCTAGGTCATCGGACTCTTTTATCCAGGGGATCTGTGCTAGAAAGAAGTTAATCTCCTTCAGCAGATTATGGGAGGAATGTTCTCAAGAAGAAGCAAGGCTTGTGGCAAGAGAAGAGAAGAAGGGAAATGAAGATCAAGCTCTCACAGCTCACACTAAGAAGGGCAAGTTCAAGAGGGAGCCATCCCATCACAAGAAGAAATCTTCTCATCATTTTCACAAAGACAAGAAAGATCTAAGGTGTTTCACTTGTAATGAGAAGGGTCACTTTGCTTCAGAATGTCCCAAGAACAAAAGGGACAAACACAACAACAACAACTCCAGCAAGAAGAAGAAGGGTAACAAAAGAAGGTACCATGCTAATGCTGCCGAAGATGATGAACCTCCAAAGAAGAAGGCTAGGGCAGAAAGTGATGATAGTAATGATGACTCATCAAGTGAAGAAGAGTATGTTCTAATATCTGCTCTCATAGGTACTATCTCCCATGGTTGTAATGATTGGTTAATTGACAGTGGGGCTTCCAAACACATGACTGGGTTTAAAGAATCCTTTGTAAATCTGTCTTAACATGAATCACCCCATAAAGTGAAACTTGGGGATGATTATCAATATCCCATCAAAGGAAGTGGTGAAGCCTCCTACAACCTAGATTCTGGAAAATCTTTGAAGATGAAAGAAGTCCTTTATGTACCTGGGCTCAAGAAGAACTTACTCTCCATCTCTGCATTGGATACAAAAGGTATGAGGGTTGCATTTGTGGATGGCCAAGTCCTAATGTGGCCAAAGGGAAAGACCATAGATGATGCAGTTGTGATTGGAGAGCAAGAGGGAGGATTGTATAAATTAAAAGGACAGCCTGAACATGCCATGGTGCATGAATCCATGGAGCCAAGTGAACTTTGGCATAGAAGACTTGCTCATATGCACTATAGGGCACTTCCAATTGCAAGCAAGGCTGTAGAGGGTCTTCCTGAAATGAAGACCAAACATGAAGGTGTTTGCAAAAGATGTGCAAAAGGTAAGAGTATTAAGAAGGCTTTCCCAAGCAGTGAAAGCAAGGCAAAAGATATCCTCAAAATCCTCTACTCAGATGTATGTGGTCCTATGTCATCTAGTTCTCTAAGTGGGTATGTTTACTATGTCTCATTTATTGATGACTTCTCCAGGAAGACTTGGGTATACTTCTTGAAAAACAAAGATGAGGTGTTTGATAAGTTCAAGGAATTCAAAACCTTGATGGAGAATCAAACTGACAAAAAGATCAAAACATTCATATCCGACAATGGTGGAGAATTCACCTCAGGTGACTTCAAGAAGCTTTGCAGTGATTCAGGGATTAAGAGGGAGTTGACTGCTCCTTATAATCCTCAACAGAATGGAGTTGCAGAAAGGAAGAACAGAACAATCATGGAAGCAGCAAGGGCAATGCTGCATGACCAGGATCTACCTATGCATCTATGGGCAGAAGCAGCTCGAACTATTGTATATGTGCAGAACAGAACACCCCACAAGATATTGGACAACAAGACACCAGAAGAGGTCTTTTCTGGTAAGAGACCTAAAGTCAGCCATCTCAGAATATTTGGTTTTCCAGTATACACTCATGTCCCAAAGGAAAAGAGGACCAAACTAGATCCTTCAGGAAAGAAGGGTATCTTTGTGGGCTACAGTGAAAGCTCGAAGGCTTGCAGAATATACTTTCCAGGGTTCAAGAAGATTGATGTCAGCAGGGATGCAACATTTGATGAAAACTCAACATTCATCAAATCAAGGAAGGCACCTATCAAAGTTTATGAAGAACCTAAGGAAACTAGATTTCAAGACACTACCATGACTGAAGCAATTCCAGAAGTTGTTCATGAGTTTGAAGATCCGCAAGAACATGTAGATCCACCCCGTGAGGATAACTCTCACAAGAGGAAACCTGCATGGGCTAGAGAGCTCATTCAAGATGCATAAATATTTTGCATTCCAGAAGAAGAACACAGAGCAAAGAAGAGAACCAGATCACATACCAGCTATGTTGCTTTACTCTGTGACATTATGAACAAAGAACCTTCCAGTTATGAAGAAGTAGCGGAAAAGAAATAATGGAAGGATGCCATGGTTGAGAAATACCAATCAATAATGAAGAATGATGTTTGGGATGTTGTCCCAAGACTTAAAGAGAAGTCTGTTGTGACTTCCAAATGGATCTACAAAATCAAGCATGCTGCAGATGGCAGTGTGGAGAAATACAAAGCAAGATTCGTAGCTCGTGGCTTCTCTCAGAAAGAGGGAATAGATTATGAAGAAACTTTTGCACCTGTAGCCAGGTATACTTCCATCAGAACAATACTTGCCCTGGCTGCAACAATGAAATGGAAAATACACCAGATGGATGTCAAGACTGCTTTCTTGAATGGTGTAGTTGAAGAGGAAGTATACGTGGAGCAGCCACTCGGTTTTGAACTACAAGATAGGGAGTCATATGTGTGTAGATTAAAGAAAGCCTTATATGGCTTGAAGCAAGCTTTGAGAACTTGGTATGGTAGGATGGACAGTTTCCTATCTAGCTTGGGATTTACCAAGAGTAAAGCGGATTCCAACCTCTACTACAAGGTTGAGGAAGGGAATCCTGTGATTCTACTCCTGTATGTGGATGACTTATTTGCAATAGGAGATGACAGATTGATTGTAGATACTAAGAGAAAGCTTGCTGCTGAGTTCGATATGAAAGATTTGGGAATGATGCACTATTTCCTAGGTATGGAGGTGTGGCAAAATTCAGGTGGGATCTTCCTTGGTCAAGAGAAGTACACAGTAGATATTCTGAAGAGATTTGGGATAATGGATTGCAAGGCCATGGCCACACCCATGACATCGAATCTAAAGCTCCTATGTGATGCTTCATCTGAGCCGGTTGATGTCTCTATGTATCGTCAGATGATTGGGTCCTTGATGTACCTGATGAACACGAGACCAGATATTTGCTTTGCAGTGAACACATTGAGCCAGTTCCTGACGGATCCGAGGAGTGTTCATCTGGTTGCTGTAAAGCATGTTCTAAGGTACCTGAAGGGTACAGTGGATTATGGGCTCAAGTATGAAGCGAATCAAAAGTTTAACTTGCAGGGTTATGTTGATTCAGATTGGGCTGGAAGTGCTGCAGATAGGAAGAGCACATTTAGGTGCTGCTTCAGTATGGGATCAGGTGTGATATCTTGGTTCAGCAGGAAGCAGTCCTGCGTAGCACTGAGTATATCTAAGGCAGAGTATGTTGCAGCCTGTTCAGCTAGTTGTGAGGCAGTATGGCTACAGAAGCTACTGTCTGAGTTATTTGATCTCCCTTTGGATGCTACTGGTATATTCTGTGATAACCAGAGTTGTGTGAAGTTGTCTGAGAACCCAGTGTTTCATGACAGGTCGAAACACATAGAGATCAAATATCACTATATCATGGATATGGGGCAGATAGGAGCCGTGAAGCTCCTGTATGTTGCGACGGACGAGCAGATTGCAGATGTGCTGACGAAGCCACTAGCTAGGGTGAAGTTCAAGTACTTCAGGGAGAGGCTTGGTGTTCTTCAGATTGACGACACTTCGAGGAAGAAGTGATGGACACATTTGCTGAAGCCATCCCAAGCATGTTGGAAGGAGGATCCTTTGCACGGCTGTGGATGTAAGCGCTAGATGATGAGTATCAGGACAATGCTCCAGTTACTACTCTGTATATGCATCATGTTTGATGCTGGATATGATCAGTTGGATCATTTATATTTGTATGTATGTACACATCGTGTTGATGCTGGATATGATCAGTTGGATCATTTATATTTGTATGTATGTACGCATCGTGTTGATGTTGGATATGATCAGTTGGATCATTTATATTTGTATGTATGTACGCATCATGTTGATGCTGGATATGATCAGTTGGATCATTTATATGTATGTACACATTATGTTGGATGTTGGATATGATCGGTTGGATCATTTGTATGTATTTGTATATGCATCATGTTGGATGCTTGGACCATGTATCTGTATCAGGTGGATACATTGTATGATCAGGTAGATCATGTATGTTGATATGTATCATGTAGTTGTATTTGTATCAGGTGGATCATGTATGATGATATGTATCAGGTAGATACTTGGTGTGCATTAGGTGGATGCATTGTATGATCAGCTTGATCATGATTATGAGCTTCAGGATGTTGCTCCAGATGATATGTACTAGGATGGTACAAGTGATGATGATCAGTATGATCATGGGCATCAGGATGATGCCTCGTGCGATGATGATCCGTTGGATCATGAGTATCAGGTTGATACTTGGAGGTCAGAGATGATATGTGGCAGGTTGTGCAAATAGCATGTAATCAGTGCTAGGAGATCTTACCAGTCGTGCTGCGACACATAAATGTTCCTAGGATACTCTTTCCGGTATTTCTATGTAGTATGTAATCAGTCCTCAGATATCTGATAGGTTGAGTTGTGTGCTCATAATCAGTCCTGGGATGAAGTATTACTACGGAGACATGTAATCAGTCCTAGAGATCCGAGAGCTTGAGCTGTGTGCTCGTAATTAGTCCTGGGATGCTCTTTAGAGATCTTGCTGATCGTGCTGTGGCACATAAATGTTCCTGGGATGCTCTTTAAAGGTTTTTTCTATCCACATGTAATCATTCCTAGAGATCCGAGAGGTTGAGCTGTATGCTCGTAATAAGCCCTGGGATGCTCTTTAGAGATCTTGTCGGTCGTGCTGTGGCACATAAATGTTCCGGGGATGCTCTTTAAAGGTATTATGGAGGAGATGAATGTAATTAGTCCTGGGAGATCTTGCTGGTCGTGCTTAGGCACATAAATGTTCCTGGGATACTCTTTTCGGTATTGCATCCGCACATAAAATTAGTCCTGAGAGGCCACCTCTATCATACCGTTTGCATAGATGATGAAGACCTGCAGGTGGTTGGCCTACATCCAGTATGAAAAAGGACTGGCTCTGTAGAACTTCTTATGATGAGTAGAGTTAGAGAATGGTTGAGATAGCAGTAGCAGTGACGATGATGATGACGATGCATCGATGATGATGATCCCGAGAAGAAGACTTGTCTAGCATAACTATGTCGAGAAATACCTTCCTAGTTAAGAGGGAGTGTTGATGTATATGTAACTTCGGAACGTATTTCATCTATGTATTTCATATATATTTATTGTACCCTTATAATAGATGTGTTATTCCTCTATAAGGAAGTGTCATCATGTGGATTGACAAGTGTTGCAAGTGTGTGTACTTGCCGATGGGTTATTAGACCACCATGTGTGGGGTCAGCCCTAAAATATATATTATATTGTGGATGTATCTAGATAGACAAGTTGGCCCCATAAGGTCACTGGGAAAACAGGTTAAGTATAAATAGAGATCGCAAGATCTCTATTTGGATCATTCGGAAAGACACACTTCTCTCACTCAGAAAGTGGTGCACTAGTGAGGAGGAGGATCATCTGCTCTAGGAGACTATCTCAAGTGTATTTTGGTTGTACTTTGGTTGAGCCATTTTTCTCTCTATCTCTAAGGAAGTTGTGGGGTTTTTTACCTTAGGGTTTTACCCACAGAAACTCTGTGTCTCTTGTCTCTCATGCTTTTGATTCTTGTAATGCTTGTCATGCTTATTGTGATTGTTATGCATTGATATACTGTATATGTTATTCTCTCAGTAAAGATCCAAGAGTATTGTGAATTAATGCTCAAATTTTAACACACCTTTCGGCCTTTTTCCCGCATCCCGCCTACGGCTTTCAGCCATTTTCCTGCAACCCGCCTGCACATTTCGGCCTTTTTCCCGTGTCCCACCTGCGGCTTTCAGCCATTTTCCTGCAATCTGCCTGCACATTTCTTCCCTTTTCCCACTATCTGCCGACGTCTTTCAACCAAGTTCCTGCAACTTGACTGCGACTGTAGACCTGTTTCCCACGGTTCGACCGCTTAGATTTGCCACAAACCCGCGGTCTGTTTTCTGCACTTTTTCCACTGTTTTGAAACTAGCACTTTGCTGCAATATTTTCTACACCTGCACAGCCACCTGTCCTATCTACAGTCATACTTCCCTACAGCCTTTTTTCTGCATTATTATTTATGTTCCATTTACAGAACATTTTTTAAATTTCAGCATTTTAATTGAAAAGAGAAAATTTTGCATTTCAAAGTTTAATTTCTGCATTGATATTTTTTACTTAGAAAGTTGCCCACCCCATGGCACTTTTACTTGGGTTCATCATCTCACACGCACACACTCTGTCACCTAATTCAAGTGAGCCCTAAAATACTACTTAACACAACCAACATTCTAACCCCACTTAGGGAACACATAAGAATCTTGTAGTTAGGTAGGAGCGGGGGGATAAGCATCCAAATAACACACCTCGGTTGCTTACACTTGAGACATAGCTGTTGTCCATTAGGGAACCAAAATCCCCTAGTATTTTTTGACACGGTTTAAAACCAATTTATCGGGAAGGCCTCTCCCCTAGGAGGGTTGAAGTCGCCAGACTGGTTCCAGAAGCTTGAGTGGAATACTGCAATCCATTCAGTAACCGAAGGATACCTTTTGCAGTTCTCGGTGTATCACCCGTATGGGGATACAATGGTGATAGAACCAAACGATAGATTCACCCAACCGAACGTGTCATGAACGGGGTATCTTAGTTGCTTTTCTTCTAGGATTGAATACCTGGTGTCCCTCCTGGTAGGGGGATATCTTTAGCCACTTGGCTCTACTATCCATATTGTCTGACTTGGATTTCATCACCTTGCAGAGGATATGTCTAGTTGAGTTAGAATACTATTTAGCTAGGTGTTTGCATGTGTTGATGTATATGTAACTTCGGAATGTATTTCACATATATGTATATTGTATTCCTATAGAGATGGTATTATTCCTCTATAAGGAAGTGTCGTCTTTTATATTGTAAGTGTCGTAACTTATACTTGATGGGTTATTAGACCACCTTGTTTGGGGTCGGCCCTGTATAAGTCATGTGGGTCAAAGGGTTATTAGACCACCCTATTGGGGGTCAGCCCACTCAGCATTATGTTATGTGGTTAAGTTCGAGCCTACATGAGTTAGGTAAAAAGGCAAGTCAAGTCAAGTATAAATAGAGTGCGGCTCTATTTGCTCACTCACTTCTCACACATGCACTCAAGGAGGAGTGGCGCACTTATGGAGGAGGAGGATCTGCTGCTAGGTTATGGCTATCTCTCTTGGTTGGTTGTATCATTGCTCTATCTATCTCTGAGGAAGTTATTGGGGTTTTTCACCTTTATGGTTTTCCCCAAGTAAATCTTTGTGTCTCTTGTGTGCTTGCATTATTGTCTCCATGATTGATATGCTGTAGATATGTTGTACATGTTGTTCTCTCAGTTAAGATCCTAGATCAGATTGAAGTAAATTCTGAAAATTTAACATGGAATCAGAGCTAGCCTGAAAGAAGGCATGATATGGCATGTATGACACTTGTTGCACTTACGATGCTAGGGCTTGATATAGCAAAAACCAGTCATCGTAGAACTTTCGCTATAAATCCGTTTTGGAGAAGTTTTCGGATCTGAAATTGTTACAGGACAAATCTAAGCTCCCCATGTACCTTGTGTCCAAAGGACAACCTCTAATTCGTTGTACTTTGTGATTTATGATTTGTACAATATAGGGTTTCTGCCTCTTCCAGATATGAGTCAAAATCAGGTGACCTTGGGAAAAAGGTCATAACCTGGGATAGGAAGCTCCAAATGAAATTTTGTAAAATGTGACAGGTAGTACACAAACTATAATATCTCAGAAAACTTTTTCAGAGGCCTATGTTTTACCAGTGACACGTGGCACTCCGTACAAGTTCGCTCTCCTGTATTATCCCATAAACAGGTCACGTTGCGACACTTGGCATAACTCTCTCTCAGAAAGTCCAATTGAGGTCAGACCTGTCAGGATGGAAATATAACAGGCCGAGCTATCTTAAGAAACTTTTTCAGAGGCCAAATTTAAAAAAGTGACACGTGGCACGTCGTACAAGTTTGCTCTCCTGTTTTATCCCAAAACAGGTCACGTTGCGACATTTGGCATAACTCTCTCTCAGAGAATCCAATTGAGGTTAGACCTGTCAGGATGGAAAGATAACAGGTCAGGCTATCTCAAAACAACTTTTGCAGACTCTGTGGATCAAAAGGTTCAGAGTTACACCAGAAACAATCAGGTACATATTTCTGTCAAAACAGAATTATTTTTGAGTACCTTCATTCATGGCTTCCAGAATTTAGGGCTTCGTAGAAAGTTGGAATTTTTGTAATCCGAGACCACGGCTGGATGCTACTCATCAAAATAGAAATTTAGAGACCAATATCAGAATTTTTGGTTGGGCAGAAGTCCGGGCTTGATCAAACCCTAGTTTGGGACTTTGATCAGAAAAGTGGAAAATTAGGGCTTCTGTAAAAATGGGAATTTTTGAAATCTGTGACCACGGCTGGAAGCTCCTCAAAAAAATAGAAGCTTAAAGATTTGGATCAAACATTTTGATGGGGTAGAAGAGTGGGCTTCATCAAACCCCAGTTCAGGGTCACGTCCAGTGAATCTGGAAGTTTCAAAGGCAAAATTGAGGAGTGAAACTTTGTAGTTTTCAAATTCTGAATATACCAGTTTGATCAGCTCATCAAGGCGCATATTTCTATCCTTTCAGAAGTTTGAAATTCAAAGTTTGAATTTTTGGGGTTTTTCTGACAAACCCTTATCTAGCTCCAGTTCCATTTCTTGCAAATCAAGTGGATAGGGTTAATCCTAGAAGAAGATGGATTGGTCACCTGCATAAGTGAAGGAGTTCCTGTTTCAGAGGGAGATGAGGCTAAGGCCTTACATAAGATGATTACAAGCGATCTCGACAGGTATGAATCATCAAGGTATGTTTTGAGATTTGTTCATGATTAATTTTATGGTATGTTTGTCTTCATGTTATTACGGTTAGTACAATCTTGATTTTAGACTTGTCATATCACCTTAATAAAACTATGAATGCACGATAGAAAATATTCATTGATTAGGGTGTTGACACTTATAATTGTACTAATGCATTATGGTGTTGTATGAGGTTTATGTGTCTACTAACATGAAAGGTACACCAAGAAAGACAAATCATGTTCTGGTCCAAGAACATATGGTCATGATAACATGAGGACAAAGATTTATCCATTGTCATGGATCTCATAGAAGATCCATTTACGAGGTATGTATAACTTGGTTTTGTAATGGTTAACATATGAGACATGCAGGTTACTAGCACAAGTCACTGAAGAGAACCAAAAGACATTATGCGGGTATGTTAGACATAAACTAGCTAGCATGCTAATCCAGGTATGTTTTTCCTATATCAAGCTAGAATCCTACCTTGGTTTAGGATCTTATACTGTTGTGTTGTTGATAATGATTATTCATAAAGTCATAGGTTTGAATAATCATGATTGTATGCATATTATGTTTCTTATCGTAATTGATGATATGACTAACCAGAAGAATCATGATGGTATAGGTTTGAATAATCACAAGTTTTATGCATTTTATATCTCTTATCTTGATTGATGATTCAACTAACTTGAAGAGTCATAGGTTTGAGTAATTATAGGTTTAGACATGTTATGTTTCTTATGATTTGACTAACCATAAGAATCCTACATAAACCTTGAATGCTAATGCTTATTATTTTCTGTTTGAAATGATCATGACTATACATGCTTGAGATTATTGTGTTTTAATAGTATATTAATGAATGTATGATTTTATATGAGATCACAAGGATAACACAATCATGATACTAATAAGCATGCATAGGGACCAAGGATGAATGTAAGTTCAAGGACAGGTAATCCAGGAAGCAAAGATCAAGAGGGAGCTGTAGCTAGGGTTTTACCCCTAGCTTGTGCCAATGAGCACCTACTAAGGAGAATGGACTCCTTAGTAGCAGTTCAGTATATTAAACTAATTATGCAATAAACAAAACATTAAATTATTTCTAATACAAGCATGAAGCATAAACACCAAAATGAAAGAATGTCTTTGTATTGATGTTACCTTGAGTGTCAAGGTTGGTGAAGCCCTTTGCAGTGTCCAAGAGGATGCTCCAAGCTTCAAGAATGCTCCTTCTCCTTCTCCAAGGTTGGGAATGGGCCAAAGGTGGCTCTCAAGGTGAAAATAGTTCAAAGGTGAACTAGGGTTTCGAGAGAGATTTTGGCAGAGTAAGGGTGCTTGTGATTGTGGATATGGAATAAGGGATCTCCATCACCTATTTATAGTTTTTTGGTGGTGGAGTGCTGACCCATGGTTTTGGGAAACACATGGTTTTGGGCAGCTGTATAGGGTTTTTTCCTCCTTTTCCTCATTATTTTATATTTTTTATTCCTTTTTAGGGGATTTTTGCTATTTTTGGAGGAAAAGGGGGTTTTTTAGCCTTTTTTAGGCTATTTTGAGGGTTTTTTTGGCCTTTTGGAGGCATTTTAGGCCTTTTGGAGGCTTTTTAATGGGTTTTTTGGGATTTTTAATGGAAATATGGTAGGAAAATGGACAAATGAGTCATATAATGTGGTAAATGAGCTAGTGAGCACTTTTTGGGTGTTAACAGATTGCCCCCTGATGTGCGAGGTCAGGAGCTCATCGTATGGCCGATGGACATCATAAGTCATGAATGGTTTTCCTGGGATGTGGAGAGAAGAGAAGAAACAAACTGAAGCCCGGAACAACGATCCCGAACAACTGCAAGAACTAAAAGTACATAACCTCAATAATGGATGAGGAATCATCTGATCATATGGACGAGGCGGGCATTCCCATGCTCGTATCAGGATATAACATAATAACAACAATGGGGTCCAAAAAATGGGGACCTGAAATATACATGACCTCAAATACTGACTGAGGAATAATCTCAATATATGAAAGGAACACACTCCAGTGGTTTATGAAAGGATGCAGATATTCAGAGGGAGTTGACCATCTCTCTACATTCCACAACAGAAAGTTGTAGAAGAAGCTACTGCAGATTAGGACTCCAGCAACTCCTGCAAGAAAGCAAAGACTCAGAGGGAGTCCACTCAACGTACAAACAAAGATAAGTATTTTAATTATCATTTCTTGCATATATGTTTGTTTAAATAAAATTGTTCAATGATGTATATGTTCATGTTCCTAGACTTAGGATATGTATTGTGCATATTAGAATAGTTGCATTGATGAACAGTATACTACTAATATATATGGGTAAGTGGCCTATGGCACTGTACAACATTCCATTGCTACTTATCTAGAATGAAACCTCTTTGCTGACATGTTGGGAGTTGTGCACACTCTTAACAATGTTCTGGTAGAGATTGGAAGGCATCTAGAAAGTTACAGGATATGGATAAATGTTGTATTAAAGCATTGGCTAAGATAATTGCATGACTGTATGACATATTTCTTTATGTGTAAGAATTTGTTCTGAAAATTATGAGATGTTTCTAATCATGCAATTTAACCTATTTTGTAGGAAAGACCGCATATCTTCACCTACAAAAGGACTACAACATTTTTTCCAGCAACAAAGACATTTATTGAAGATATTGAAGTTCCCAGGATCTGGGATGAAGAAAGGGAATGCCATGATCCGTCGATCATGAAGAATGATGTTTGGGATGTAGTCCCAAGACATGAAGGGAAGTTTGTTATGACTTCCAAATGGACTATCAGATCAAGCACGTTGCAGATGGCAGCATTAAGAAATATAAAAGTGATGAAATAGAAGATGCACCAGATAGATTTCAAGACAGCATGGTGTAGTCATATATGTGTGCAGAACTTGGTATGGTAGGATAGATAGCTTTCTATCCAGTTTGGGCTTTACCAAGAGTAAAGCGGATTCCAACCTTTACTACAAGGTTGAGGAAGGCAATCCAGTGATACTATTTTTGTATGCAGATAACTTGTTTGTTACAGGTGAAGAAATATTGATTACCGACACGCAGCGGAAGCTTGCTGCCAAGTTCGAGATGAAGAACTTGGGGATGATGCACTATTTGTTTTTGGCATGAAGGTGTGGCAGAGTACAGATGGAATCTTCCTTGGACAAGGGAAGTATGCAGTAGAGATCCTGAAGAGGTTCGGGATGATGGAATTCAAGGCTATGACCACACCTATGGCATCGAACTTGAAGCTTCTATGTGATGCTTCATCTGAGCCAGTTGATGTCTCTATGTATCGTCAGATGATTGGGTCCTTGATGTACCTGACGAACACGAGACTAGACATTTGCTTTGCTGTGAACACATTGAGCCAGTTCTTGACGAATCCGAGAAGTGTTCACCTGGTTGCTGTAAAGCATGTTCTGAGGTACCTGAAGGGTACAGTGGATTATGGGCTCAGGTATGAGGCAAATCAAAAGTTTAACCTGCAGGGTTATGTTGATTCAGATTGGGCTGGCAGTGTTGTAGATAGGAAGAGCACATCTAGGTGTTGCTTCAGTATGGGATCAGGTGTGATCTCTTGGTTTAGCAGGAAGCAGTCCTGTGTAGCACTGAGTACAGTTGAGGCAGAGTATGTTGCAGCCTGTTCAGCTAGTTGTGAGGCAGTATGGCTAAAGAAGCTACTGTCTGAGTTATTTGATCTCCCGTTGGAGGCTACTGGTATCTTCTGTGATAACCAGAGTTGTGTGAAGCTGTCCGAGAACCTAGTGTTTCATGACAGGACGAAACACATAGAGATCAAATATCACTATATCAGGGATATGGTGCAGAGAGGAGTTGTGAAGCTTTTGTATGTTGCGACGGACGAGCAGATTGCAAATGTGCTGACGAAGCCACTAGCCAGAGTGAAGTTCGAGTACTTCAGAGAGAGGCTTAGCGTTCTTTAGATCGAGGACACTTCGAGGAAGAAGTGATGGACACATTTGCTGAAGCCATTCCAAGCATGTTGGAAGGAGGATCCTTCACATGGCTATGGATGTAAGCGCTGGATGATGAGCATCAGGATGATGTTCTGGTTTCTGCTTAGATATGATCAGTTGGATCATTTTTATGTATGTATGTATGCATCATGTGGATGCTGGATATGATCAGTTGGATCATTTTATGTATGTATGTATGCATCATGTGGATGCTGGATATGATCAGTTGGATCATTTTATGTATGTATGTATGCATCATGTTGGATGCTTGGACCATGTATCTGTATATGTATCAGGTGGATACATTGTGTGATCAGGTGGATCATGTATGGTGATATGTATCATGTATTTGTATTTGTATCAGGTGGATACATTGATGATCAGGTGGATCATGTATGATGATATGTATCAGGTAGATACTTGGTATGCATCAGGTAGATGCAGTAATGATCAGGATGATCATAGATGACAAGCTTCAGGATGTTGCTCCAGATGACATGCAGCAGGATGTTGCAGTGATGATCAGGATGATCATAGATGACGAGCTTCAGGATGTTGCTCTAGATGACATGCAGTAGGATGTTGCAGTGATGATCAGGATGATCATAGATGACGAGCTTCAGGATGTTGCTCCAGATGACATGCAGCAGGATGTTGCAGTGATGATTAGGATGATCATAGATGACGAGCTTCAGGATGTTGCTCCAGATGACATGCAGCAGGACGTTGCAGTGATGATGATCAGGATGATCATGGATGCATCAGGATGATGTATGGTGAGTATCAGGATGATACTCTATGGCCGTGGATCAGGTTGTGCAGATGAGCATGTAATCCGGTGCCCTAGGAGATTTGAAGATGGTCTTTCAAGGTTTTGCCTATGGCATGTAATATCGGTGCCCTGGGACATCTGGAAAATGCTCTTTCGAGGTTTTGCTCTGGGAGGACATGTAATTCGGTGCCCTGGGAGATCTGCAGATAGTCTTTCGAGGTTTTGCCTATGGCATGTAATAGCGCCCTGGGATATCTGGCAGATGCTCTTGCGAGGTTTTGTCCTATGGCATGTAATAGCACCCTGGGAGATCCGATAGGTTGGGCTATGTGCCCGTAATCAGTCCTAGGATGCTCTTGCGAGGTTTTGCCATGACCACATGTAATAGCACCCTGGGAGATTTCAGGTCAGAGTTGTGTACCCGTAACATCCTGAGATGCTCTTGCGAGGTTTTGTGGTGGATCACATGTAATAGCGCCCTGGGAGATCCTACAGGTTGGAGTTGTGTACCCGTAACATCCTGGGATGCTCTTTCGAGTTTTTGTGGTGGGGTCACATGTAATAGCGCCCTGGGAGATCCTATAGGTAGAGCTGTGTGCTCGTAACAGCCTGGGATGCTCTTTCAAGGTTTTGTGACGCACATAATAAGTCCTGAGGATTCCACAGTATGGCCAGTGATGACGAAGACCTGCAGGTGGTGGGCCTACATCCAGTATGAAAAAGGATTGGCTCTGTAGAACTTCCTATGACGAGTAGATTCAGAGATTGATTGAGATAGTAGCAGCAGTGACGATGATGATGACTCGATGACGATTATCCAGTGACGATGATCTAGAGAAGATGACTTGTGCTAGAAGAACTATGCTGAGAAATACCTTCCTAGTTAAGAGGGAGTGTTGATGTATATGTAACTTCGGAATGTATTTCACATATATGTATATTGTATTCCTATAGAGATGGTATTATTCCTCTATAAGGAAGTGTCGTCTTTTATATTGTAAGTGTCGTAACTTATACTTGATGGGTTATTAGACCACCTTGTTTGGGGTCGGCCCTGTATAAGTCATGTGGGTCAAAGGGTTATTAGACCACCCTATTGGGGGTCGGCCATGTGGGTCAAAGGGTTATTAGACCACCCTATTGGGGGTCAGCCCACTCAGCATTATGTTATGTGGTTAAGTTCGAGCCTACATGAGTTAGGTAAAAAGGCAAGTCAAGTCAAGTATAAATAGATTGCGGGAGGCACTCTATTTGCTCACTCACTTCTCACACATGCACTCAAGGAGGAGTGGCGCACTTATGGAGGAGGAGGATCTGCTGCTAGGTTATGGTTATCTCTCTTGGTTGGTTGTATCATTGCTCTATCTATCTCTGAGGAGGTTATTGGGGTTTTTCACCTTTATGGTTTTCCCCAAGTAAATCTTTGTTTGTGCTTGCATTATTGTCTCCATGATTGATATGCTGTAGATATGCTGTACATGTTGTTCTCTCAGTTAAGATCCTAGATCAGATTGAAGTAAATTCTGAAAATTTAACAGCATGCTCCCTTACCTCCTTTTGGTCTAGCGAGTCCACTATTTTTATTTTCTAGGAAACCTGCTGCTTGTTGGTATTCTGACCATTTCTGTTGATACTCCACTTATTGTATCACGGTTGTTACAGTAAGTGTTTTGAGTTGGTTGTTGGCCTGAGTGCCATATTTTTTGAGCTCTCCTTCTGCAAACTCGGTTGCATTAGGGTTTTTATTTGTTTTTCACTCAACACAACCCCCAGATACTTGACACCATCTATCACCATTGAGTCCTCGAGACATTCTCGGCACCTCCAGGGTCATCCCCCATAGCACGGTTCACTTGACATCACCCATGATAGACATAGATCTTCATCACTTGATACCACTCATCATAGATCTCGAGCTTTGTCACTTGACTCCACTCGTCAATGGCATAGAACTCCATCACCCAATCTAGATGCCCCTTATTTTACCTCTGATTCTGAGGCAGAGTCCGAGAACCCCACTTACACTGCACCAACCAACCCCATGGCTGGCATGACTTCCACCCCTTTCTTTGTAGGGACTATTGGTGGAGAATCCACCACCACACTAGCTACCACACCTGCTTTGGGTATGCCCTCGATGGGGCCCACATCTAACATTCCGATCACTGTACCCATTCTAGTAGCTAGCATACCTATCCCCACTCCATCAGTGACTCACACTACCCTAGGTGGTGCAGGACCATCCCATACCACTTTCGTTCCTCCACTTGGGGGAAACATCCCAAACCCAGCCCCTCCACTTGGGGGCATTGGCCCCAACATGGTCACAACCACTAGTATGTCACATCCTTCTACTAGTTTTCCATTCATGGATAGTCTCAACCTTCCTGACCTAGCTAGACTGACTAACAATCCCATTAGACATGACCCTACGTGGCCTCACATGCCCACCAAGATCCCCTCCAACATCCCTAAGTTTGAGGGCAAGGCAGGTGAAGACCCCCAGAACCATATTATGTCCTTCCATCTATGGTGTTCCTCCAACTCCATAGTGGATGACTCTGTCAGCCTCCGTCTGTTACATCGCACCCTCATTGGCTTTGCAGCTAAGTGGTACATCAAGCAGCCCCATGGGACCCATGCCACCTTTACTTCCCTTGCCTCGACTTTCCTGTAGTTCTTTCAGTTACCTGTCCACTATGACGCTGGAGTTGAGATCCTAGTGTCTTGCAAATAGAACACGGCTACCCACATCACTAACCACATTCATGAGTGGAGTTGATGCCGCAGCCTCTACAAAATCAAGTTAGACGACCGTATCTTCTTAGATTGGTTTCTAAAATCCCTCCTTCTTGTCATTTCCAAGGATGTGGCATCCGAATGACCCCAGTCCAAAGAAGAGGCCATCCTCAAAGCCCATCAATTTGACCTTATTTACACCTAGTCGGGTTATTTGTGTTCCATCATACCTGACGCCCTTCACGGTGATTCCTCCCGACATGATGCGCTGGGGGCATCCCATGCCGTAGATGGCATCATTGGCTGTATTGCCTCGCATCCCCAACCCTTTTTCATAGCACGTCCTAGCCATGGCCCCAACCTTTCACGGGCTACATCTCAGTCCAAAGCAACCAATTCATATGCTCCCATGGCACATCACCACCATTCCCACGGAACCTCATTTCCACCTCAGTGATTTGGTCATGCATCCCCCGCTTACGCCCCCCCGGTTGCACCTCAGCCATATTACCACCCACAGGCTGCACCAGCTCCTGTTTCCTCTCAAGCCCAACCTGCTTATTACTTGCCACAGGCATCCCCTGGGGAAAACCCACAACCCGTTCCACAGATGTATCAGAAACCCCCACAAGGTTCAGCACCTGTCCAGCCTCCACCTACTTATTATCCGCTGTAGCCTGCTCCTGCACCTGCACAACCCCAGAACTCACCTGCTACCCAAGGGCAAGTGTACGCCCAACATAATCCGTAGCAGAACCAAAATAACCAGCGCCAACAGGGCCAGCAAAACCATGGCAAAGGCCATAACCGTGGGAACAACCCCCCTCCAGACCAAGGTGGGAAACCTCCCAATCCCCCAAACAACAATAATGTGGCACCTGTCAACCAGAACCCTGATCGGCCACCCAAGCAGGCCAAAATTCCTAATTTGCAAACAAACCATCCTTGTTCTATTTGCGGGGTATATGGCCACTACACAAATGCTTGCCCACATTTGGAGCAAGCTTGGTAACTCTGGATCGATGATGCCCATCCCCAAGGGAACACGGTGCCTCAGGCACCTCCCAACCCCCCACCACCTCAGCATCAACCCTTGGTGCTACAAAACCCTTTACCGACCAAAGGCGTAGTGAACACTCAGCCATTGGCTCCCCCTCGAGGAAACGCGCCGCCACAATAGTAGATCACTTATGCCGTTCCTGATCAACCCATGTTAGACTCAGGTACCCACCACTTGTTAATGATGTCATCCACCGATGTCAACCTCCAAACCTGTCGAAACCAATATGGCTCTACCCCTGAAGCCCCTCCCGCGAACAAAAACACTAATGCTCATCCCACTAATCAGATGTTACGTATACCTCCGGCTCCACTAGATGGTGCCTCCAAAGCACCTCGCTTCCCACTTTGTCACATCAACAATAATCCCAATGCTTGCGCTGCGTCTAATTACAACATTGTAGATGACTTAGCCCAGTCTCCAGCAGCCATGTCTGTGTTAGAGGTCTTAAAAAACTGTCCTTCACAGCGCAAGACTTTGCTCTCTGCCATTGGTGCTATTGACCCAAATGATTCATGACTGATGGCCTTCGATTTGGACCAATCCGAACCACGCTTGCTTCCACTTTAGCGTTCCAAGTTTCTATTTATGTTTGGAATCTTGTCATCCATCGATGCATTATCGATCAAGGTGCCTCTACATGCGTTATGTCCACATTCGTTTGGCAGAAGTTGGGATCCCCTACTCTCCAGTAGTCCACCATTGCGTTGCGAGCCTATGACGGCCGTTCGGCTCAACCCCAAGGTCTCTTAGCTAATGTCCCCGTCCAGTTGGCTGGAAAAATCGTGCTCATTGACATAGAGGTCATCAATGCCCAACTTGATTATAACCTCTTACTTGGCCGCAGCTACATGTATGCCATTCGGGCGGTTGCCTCATCCGTTTTTCATACCATGATGTTCCCCCATGACGGATGCGTGGTTAAGGTCGATCAACTCACCTATTACGATCCCAATGCCCCCGCTGCACCTGAAAATGTTCTCCCCGTGGTTGAACAACCTGTTTGTGGTGCAACTACATCGTTTGTTTCCTCTGCGGGACACGAAGTTTACTCAGATACGCTGATGACCTCAACATTCCAATCCATTCCACCCCCATCACCCACGACCGAAGTATCTGACCTATGTACCCTTTCCCACAATACACAAACACCCAACAATCAACTGCCCTTGTTACCCAAACCACCATTGGTACCTAGTCACATTGGTGTTACACCCATCCACACAATCCCCTTCCTATTCCCTCCCTCAGGAGTAGTAAGCACCCCAGTTATGGCTACTCTCAGCCTCCCCGGGTTAACCTTAGGATTACTTGTGTGGTATATTTCACCTCCTGTTCCCCCGTCGACACCAAATGTCATCCTACAAATGGTGCAACCCATCACCACTACTAGTCAACCACCTGCCGGTGTCACTACCCCTTCGTCATCTATGAATCCCCCCCTCTTATCAAGCGCATTGGGGGCTGAGGCGCACAACCATACATTGTTGTAACCCTGCCCAAAACAGTTAAAACCCCCCCCATGTTTCATGCTCCTCCCAAATGCTCGTTGTGTGATGAGTTAGGCCATCTGAATCATCAATGTCCATAATTACCTGCATTACAGGAACACATGCAAATGCTTGACAATGACCCCAACATCCCGGTTGTCCAACTCGATCCAGCCCCTAAGCCTCGTGATAAATCACTGCGTACTAACCACCCTTGTGCAATATTCGGTATTTACGGCCATTACTCACATCACTGTCCTGATCTCCCAGATTAGAGAGCATCTCTCTACGAGATGAATAGTTTGGACCTTGAGACGGCACCCCCCACAATTGAGGAGATCCACCCCCCAGTATCACCATCTATATGATCTATTCGACTACCACTCCCTCATCAATCGATTTGACAACTTAAATTTTCCGCAATGATGAGAAGATTCTAGAGTCTCTCACTGCCCTGGATTATCCCTAGGAAGACACGCACCATCGTTCCTATTTCCTCCCAGAAGAGTCCTCCTCCACCACAGCCACCCAATTTGCGGTTGAGTCCAAAGATTTCCTTCCCACCAAAGTCGACTGGTTTAAGGATCCCATTCCCGCTCCTGATGCCTTTGAGGAAGGTAACATGGCCAACATCTCACCCACAATCCAAATTGATATCACTTCCCCAGGAGGTGCCCCTGAACTCATCACTTTAGGAGCCTCCTATAGTGAATATGAGATCGAAGAGTACAAAAAACTTTTCCAAGAGTTCCGTGATGTCTTTGCCTGGTCCTATACCAAAATGCCTAGTCTTCACCCCACTATCATAGAACACCACATTGACACCCCTGGGATAGGGGGCATGGTCAACCATTTTGACCCTACCCCATCACATCTATCTTGGCACGTCCATGATCCGATCGTTCAAACCAACACATATGTGATTCACAATCATAAACCCCATGCACATAGCATGGGGGCAGGTCCTTAACCTTGCTCACTTTTTCACATGCATGATCTCAACCATTTTTGAGGTCACATATCACTTGTATATTTTATTTGATTTGATACGCCTAGTATTTCACCCCCGCGGGCCATCATTTCTTCCCACCACTGCATCCTTGGCTTGATGGGCTCACCTTTATTTGCAACCATTTTTTAACCTAGTTATTTCCTTTGACCATTCCGGAGTCCTTATGACGTCCATTTTTCACACCATTTGCACCGTCGGATTCATTTTTCTATGCCTGTGATCATGCTTGAGATCATTTCTCGCTCTCACCAAAAACTTTTGGAATTTTTTCCATACACGTCGCCATCTCGGTTTGCATGCCACATCAGCCGTAGCCCATTTTTTGATATACTTTATATCATTGGATTCATTTTTCTGAGCCCGTGATGATGCTTGAGATCATTTCTCGCTCTCACCAGGTACAATTTCAACATTGTGTCCTGATACCTTGCTGCCTCAGTTTGTGCACCACATCGGCCGCCATCGGATTATTCCACATTTTTACATGAGCCATTCACTCCTTTCATGCTGCAATTATTTCATTATTTTGCAACCATTCATTATCCCTCAAGGAGGCCCACAAGTGTTCCCCCCCTCCCTCGTTCTTGGTCATCATCAATGTTCCTTGATTTAGCACTTCCTCCTTGCTTGGCCATTCCTTTTGTTCGGTATAATTTTATCCCTTTTTCGGCCGGACAAGTCCTTTACTAAAAAGGCACTTAGGGAGTTTCTGTTAAGCTCTTTTCTGACTCCTAAAACAATGAAAAGATCGCTGAGCAATCTTGCTTCCTTTCATGCTCGTTAAAGTACCTGAAAGGGCGTCTATTTGGTATAAGTTTAACCCTTTTCTGGACCTGGTAGACTAATTATGAAAAAGGAATATTCTAGTCACACCGGCTAGAAGAGTTCTTCATTGCATCCTTTTATGCTTATTCGGGCCTTGGAGACTAACACACAAAAAAGAAACCCCCTGGAGTCTGCTTATCGCTTTCAAACTCTCTAAAATTGAAAGCAACCACGAGCATGCACTGTCCTGGGCTCGTACAAATCCACACGACAGTACCATTCCATTATTTCAGAGTCTTCTTATCGCTTTCAAAATCCTTAAAATTGAAAGCAATCATGAGCATGAATTGTCCTAGGCTCGTATAAATCCACACGATAGTACCATTTTGAACACACTTCTTCTCATTCCTTAACTCATGAAGAAGTCCCCCCATGCCTCTCGGCACTATGATCGATCATCTCGACAGCACTGCCAATCAGGTCGCCTTTGTTCATGTTGAATATTGTAACTTCTAAGAATATTATATTTGTATATTATTTATTCCGGAGATGTTCCATACCTCCGATGTGATTATACTATGAATCTGGAGATTTTTATTCCTCCGAATTGGTTGTGGTAACTATGGTTATTAGACCCACCATGTGGGGGTCGTCCTAGTCAGTTATAATAGGGTATTTAACCTAATGGTTAAATACGAGCCTACATGTACTTGTGTAAAATACATGTCAGTGTAGTGTATAAATAGAGGAGGTATGTTCCTCATTTCACACACACACACACTTGAGAGAGGCGCACTTATGGAGGAGAGGTCTGCTATGGTGGAGAAGGAGATCATGTCTTTGGTTTGCATCTTTGTATATTGTTGGTCATCTATATTGAGGAAGCTTTACTGGGTTTTCTACCCCATGAGGGTTTCCCAGGATAAATCTGTGTCTCTTGTGTTTATGCTATGCTTGTTGTTTCTTCAGTGATCCTGTATATGCTATTATTGTGAAATGGAATGTAATGCTGCTATTTTATGTCTTAGCATATTAAATTTTTAACATGGTATCAGAGCTAACCTGAAGGAAGACAAGGTATAGCACTTACAACACTTGCTTTACTAACGACAATTTGAAGGTTAGGGTTTTACATAGCAAAAACCAGTCATCGTGGAACTTTCACTATAAATCCATTTATGCAAAGTTTCAGGGTCTGAAAAGTTTACAGGTCGAAGATAACATCCCCAGGTACCTTGTGTCCAAAGGGCACCCTCATATTCGTTGTACTTTATGAGTTATGATCCGTACAAGTTAGGGTTTCTACCTCTTCCATATCTCAGTCAAAATCAGGTCACCTTGGAAAAAAGGTCATAACTTGGGATAGGAAGCTCCAAATGAATTTTCGTAAAATGTGACAGGTAGTACACAGACTTTACTATCTCAAGAAACTTTTTCAGAGGCCGAAGGTGAACCAGTGACACGTGGAACGCCATACAAGTTCGATCTCCTGTTTTATCCCATAAACAGGTCACGTTGCGACACTTGGCATAAGTCTATATCAGAGAGTCCAATTGAGGTCAGACCTATCAAGATGGAAATATAAAAAGGCGATCTATCTCAGGAAAAGTTTTCAGAGGCCGAAGTTCAAATAGTGACACGTGGCATGCCGTACAAGTTCGCTCTCCTGTTTTATCCCATAAACAGGTCACGTTGCGACACTTGGCATAACTCTCTCTCAGAAAATCCAATTGAGGTCATATCTGTCAGGATGGAAAGATGACAGGTCAGGCTACTACAGAAAAAGTTTTCAGACCCTGTGGAGAATAAATTTCAGAGTTATAGCAGAAACAATCAGGTGCATATTTCTGTCAAAACAGAATTATTTTTGGAGCACCTTTATTCATGGCTTCCGGAATTTAGGGTTTCGGAGAAAGTTAGAATTTTTGGAATCAGAGTCCACAGCTGAATGCTACTTAGGAAAATTGAAATTTAGAGACCAAGATCAAATTTTTGGTTCGGTAGAAGACCGGGCTTCATCAAACCCTAGTTCGGGTTCCTGTCCAAAAGATCCAGAAGTTTCAAAGGCAATTTTGAGGGGTCAAATTTTGGAGATTTCAAAATTGAAGAATGCTAGGTTGATCAGCTCAGCAAGACACATTCTTCCATCCATTCAGAAGTGTGAAAGTCAAAGATTGAATTTTTAGGGTTTCTCTATCAAACCCTAATCAAGCTCCAGATCAAGTTTCAGGGGGAGTTGAGGCTAAGGCCTTACATAAGAAGACTACAAAAGGTCTCGACAGGTATGACTTAAGGAGGTTCAGGTATGCCTTGAAATCTGATTCTTGATTAAGTTCATAATGTGTTTGTCTTCATGTTATTTATTTGTACAATCTTGATTAATGTTATTAATTGTCTTATCACCCTAGTAACAATATGAATGCATGTGAATGATCGAAGACATTCATTGATTAGGGCTATATGATTGTACTTATGCATTATGGTGTTGTGTAAGGTTGATGTTGTCTGCTAACAAGACACAGGTACATCACAAAAGACAAATCAAGTTCCATGACCATGACAACATGAAGACAAAGACTCACGAGGTATGTATGACTTTGTTATATTATGTTTAACCTACGAGACATGCAGGTTCTAGCTCAGGATCTCTAAATCATTGAAGAGATTGTTTAGTTATGTTGTACATAACTAAGCAGGTATACTAATCCAGGTATGTTTTCCTATGTCATGTTAGAATCTTACCTTGTGTAAGTATACTTGGTATGATTGGTTAGTAATCAAGGGTTTATGCATACTAGATGAAACAAGAATATGCATGAGTAAAAGAAGACTTGCTTGAAACCCTGAATACTAATAATCATGACTATACATATTCAAGATTATTTAGAATTAGAATATTTTGATAATATTGAGAATATACTAATGAATGTATGTTTGTGTATGAGATCATGAGGATGACACTAGTGTACACTTGAGCATGCACAGTGGTACAGAATGAATAGAAGTTCAGAAGACATACAGAAGATCAAGTGGGAGACAACCACACAAACATAAAAGATAAGTATTTGAGTTGTTATTAGAAATAGTAAATGATATTGCTTGTATGCATATTTGTATTCCTAGGATATATCATGCTGAGTGTAAACATTCATAAAGCATTGAACAGTATATTACTAATATGCATATGATTGGTAAATTGGATAAACATTCCATTGTTGCTTATCTAGAATGAAACCTCTTTGCTGACATACTGAGAGCTGTGCACACTCTCGATAGTATGTTCTAGTAGAGATGGAAGGCATCTAGATAGCCACTGTATGCATACAGGATATGGGAAAGTGTTGTGCCAAAGTATTGGTCAAAATAGTTGCATAACTATGTAAATGATATCTGTATGCATAGTAGGTTATCATATGATTTGATGATTATGAAGTATTACTAATCATGTACTTAATTTTGATTTGTAGGAAAGATCATGATGAATGATGAACTCTGAACAAGCGATGGATGTTCAACAAAATATTTACAAATCAAACACACTATAGAAAGCTTGTGGTTAAGAGATTCTCTTAGAAAGAGGAAGAGAATCATGATGAGTTGTTTTGCTCCAAGGGACTAGATAAGACCATTCTCTTAATAATGTAATCAGGTTCTATATGGGTTCCCAGGATCGGTAGTCAATTGATGAGATTAATGATCATCATGGGTGATGTGGATCTCAACCTTTTCTACAAGGTTGAATATGGGTTCTATACACATATGAAATGGATGCAAGAAGGAACTCACACAGAGTTCGAATGATTTTGAGGCTCATATTAGTAGACCCATCTGACGAGAGATGGCACAGATAGATATGCAGAAGATCACTCAATGCTGAGTGTGAATAATGGACAATTGACAGCTTCATGACATAGCTTGGGCTTTACCAGAAGTAAAACTGTTCCTAACCTTTACCTTAAGGTTGTGGATGATGAACCTATCATACCATTATTGTATGACGATGATCTCTTTCTGACAAGGAATGAGAAACAGGTCATGAAAATGGCTGCAGAAATGAAAATGAAAGATCTTGAATTAATGCACTACTTCTTAGGTATAGAAGTATGGCAAGATCCAAAAGGAATCTTTTAAATCAAGGTAAGTATGCTGTGAAGTTTCTAAAAAGATTTGATATGTTGGAGTATAAAGCCATGGCCATTCCCATGGACTCCAACTTGAAGTTGTTAGTTAATGACTCATCGTATTTAGTGGACCTAACCCTATATAGACAAATCATTGGGTCATTGATGTATTTAACAAATACTAGGCCAGATATATGCTTTGCTGTAAATACCCTAAGTCAGTATCTAGTAGAACCTAGAAAGGTTCACTTAATAGCTACAAAGCATGTAGTGAGGTACCTAAAAGGTACATTAGATTTTTGGTCTATGTTATCTTAGAGTTCATGAACTCCGTTTACATGGTTACTCAGATTCTGATTGGGCAGGAAGTGTCTCAGACAGAAAGAGTACATCAGGTGGATGTTATAGTCTTGAATCTGCCATGATCTCATGGTTCAGCAAGAAACATTCTAGAGTGGCTCTCAGTACTGCTGAAGTAGAATATATGGATGTTTGCTCTGCCAGCTGTGAAGCAGTATGGCTTCAGAAGCTTTTATATGGAGTGTTTGACTTAGAAATGGATCCCACTGTGATTATGTGTGATAATCAAAGCTGCACTGAAAATCCTGTGTTCCATGATAAGTCAAAACACATTGAGATCTGTTACTTCTATATACAAGACATGGTGCAGAGAGGAGCTATCAAGCTCGAGTATATAAGCACTGAGGATCAGATTGCCGATATCCTGACTAAACCTTTGTCTCGAGTAAAGTTTGAATACTTCCGAGACAAGCTTGGTATAGTCAAGAAGGACCCTCCTCGAAAGGGGGAGTAGTATAGTATTTGATAACAATTCTGTCCCTTAAATTTTATTTTGTTGTACCTAGCTACTTACAATTATTTAGATTTAGAACTCTTATATATCTTTTATTTTAGATGTATACATGTTTTGATGTGATGTATACATGTTTTGATGTTAGATGTATTAGTGAGAATACATGCTAGATGTATACATGTTTTGAGGTGATGTATACATGCTTTGATGTTAGATGTATTAGTGAGAATACATGCTAGATGTATACATGTTTTGAGGTGATGTATACATGCTTTGATGTTATATGTATTAGTGAGAATACATGCTAGATGTATACATGTTTTGATGTGATGTATACATGTTTTGATGTTAGATGTATTAGTGAGAATACATGCTAGATGTATACATGTTTTGATTAGTAATGTATACATGTTTTGATGTGATACATGCTCTTGGACATTTGTACCTGTATAGATGTGAATACAGATGAGGATTGGATCATCCTTGAACTTAAGTTCTAAAGTGAGCCGTAGACATGAGGTCTCCAAGAATGAAGTCCTTAGTGGACAGTTGAGGGGATTGGATCATCCTTGGACTTTCAGTCCTAAAGAGAGTCGTAGACGTGAGGTCTCCGAAAATGAAGTCCTTAGTGGACAATTGAGGGGATTGGATCATCCCTGGACTTTCAGTCCTAAAGAGAGCCATAGACGTGAGGTCTCCGAGAATGAAGTCCTTAGTGGACAGTTGAGGGGAATGGATCATCCCTGGACTTTCAGTCCTAAAGAGAGCCGTAGACGTGAGGTCTCCGAAAATGAAGTCCTTAGTGGACAGTTGAGGGGATTGGATCATCCCTGGACTTTCAGTCCTAAAGAGAGCCGTAGATGTGAGGTCTCCGAAAATGAAGTCCTTAGTGGACAGCTGAGGGGATTGGATCATCCCTGTACTTTCAGTACTAAAGAGATCCGTAGACGTGAGGTCTCCGAGAATGAAGTCCTTGGTGGACTTGAGAGGATTGGATCATCCCTGGACTTTCAGTCCTAAAGAGAGCCATAGACGTGAGGTTTCCGAGAATGAAGTCCTTGGTGGACTTGAGGGGATTGGATCATCCCTGGACTTTCATTCCTAAAGAGAGCCGTAGACATGAGGTCTCCGAGAATGAAGTCCTTGGTGGACTTGAGGGGATTGGATCATCCCTGGACTTTCAGTCCTAAAGAGAGCCGTAGATGTGAGGTCTCCGAGAATGAAGTCCTTGGTGGACTTGAGAGGATTGGATCATCCTTGAACTCAAGTTCTAAAGTGAGCCATAGACAGGTGTCTCTGAGAATAGAGGATAGGACTGCATCGTCCCTGGACCTTGGTTCAAAATGCATGTGATTGGATTAATCATCCTTAGACAGTAAATCCAGGAAGGATAGTCTTAAATGTGATTGTGATTGGATTAATCATCCTTAGACAGTAAATCCAGGAAGGATAGTCTTAAATGTGATTGTGGTTGGATTAATCATCCTTAGACAGTAAATCCAGGAAGGATAGTCTTAAATGCGATTGTGGTTGGATTATTCATCCTTAGACAGTAAATCCAGGAAGGATATTCTTAAATGCGATTGTGGTTGGATTAATCATCCTTAGACAGTAAATCCAGGAAGGATAGTCTTAAATGCGATTGTGGTTGGATTAATCATCCTTAGACAGTAAATCCAGGAAGGATAGTCTTAAATGCGATTGTGGTTGGATTAATCATCCTTAGACAGTAAATCCAGGAAGGATAGTCTTAAATGCGATTGTGGTTGGATTAATCATCCTTATACAGTAAATCCAGGAAGGATAGTCTTAAATGCAATTGTGGTTGGATTAATCATCCTTAGACAGTAAATCCAGGAAGGATAGTCTTAAATGCGATTGTGGTTGGATTGATCATCCTTAGACAGTAAATCCAGTAATTCCAAAAGGAAGGATAGTCTTAAATATGATTGTGGTTGGACTAATCATCCTTAGACAGTAAATCCAGTAATTCCGAAAGGAAGAATAGTCTTAAATATGATTGTGGTTGGACTAATCATCCTTAGACAGTAAATCCAGTAATTCTGAAAGGAAGGATAGTCTTAAATATGATTGTGATGAGATTGATCTAGTAATTTCGAAAGGAAGGATCATGTATATAGATGACGATGCTGATGATCGTGTGATGACGATGCTGCTGATCGTGTGATGACGATGTTGATGATCGTGTGATGATGATGCTGCTGATCGTGTGATGACGATGCTGCTAATCATGATATGACGATGCTGATGATCGTGTGATGACGATGCTAATGATCGTGTGATGATGATGCTGATGATCGTGTGATGACGATGCTGATGATCGTGTGATGACAATGCTGCTGATCGTGTGATGACGATGCTGATGATCATGAGATGACGATGCTGATGATCGTGTGATGACGATGTTGATGATTGTGAGATGACGATGCTGATGATCGTGTAATGACGATGCTGATGATCATATGATGACGATGATGCTGATCGTGATGGTCTAGATGACGATGTTGATGATCGTGAGGATACAGATGTTGATGTTGCTATAGTTGTTCGAGTGCTGCAGAAGATAAAGACTCAGTACTGAAGATGTTGATGTTCCAGTAACTGGTTGAGTTACTGATGATGTTAAGAAAGCTTCCAATGATTTATAGATGTATCATGTATGATGTATGACTCGTTGCTCCTGCAGATGTTGTTATAATATCCTTCTCGTTAAGGGGGAGTGTTGAATATTGTAACTTCTAAGAATATTATATTTGTATATTATTTATTCCGGAGATGTTCCATACCTCCGATGTGATTATACTATGAATCCGGAGATGTTTATTCCTCTGAATTGGTTGTGGTAACTAGGGTTATTAGACCCACCATGTGGGGGTCGGCCCAGTCAGTTATAATAGGGTATTTAACCTAATGGTTAAATATGAGCCTACATGTACTTGTGTAAAATACATGTCAGTGTAGTGTATAAATAGAGGAGGTATGTTCCTCATTTGACACACACACACACTTGAGAGAGGCGCACTTATGGAGGAGAGGTCTGCTATGGTGGAGAAGGAGATCATGTCTTTGGTTTGCATCTTTGTATATTGCTGGTCATCTATATTGAGGAAGCTTTACTGGGTTTTCTACCCCATGAGGGTTTCCCAGGATAAATCTGTGTCTCTTGTGTTTATGCTATGCTTGTTGTTTCTTCAGTGATCCTGTATATGCTATTATTGTGAAATGGAATGTAATGTTGCTATTTTTTGTCTTAGCATATTAAATTTTTAACAGTTCAGAGTATTCTGCAGTCTCCTGCCATTTTACACCAACTTGAGTATCACTCACTCCAGTCACTATCCTTGATCCATTACAGCTATGATCCCTTTCCCACTAGTTAGTTTCATATGTTTCCCAATCATCCCCGCCATCATACTCTGCACAAAAGAAGTTTGAGTCCACCCACTCTACTTGCCCAGTTATCCCCCACAGTATGTCAGTCCTACCATCAGTACTCTCACACTTTGGTTCTCCACCTCGTGCTTCTATTAAGGAAACATCATTTCCTTGCTAGTTGCAGGTCTCCCTCTGTCGACAGCAACCCATCTATTCCAAAGGATAGACCCAGTGGTCCTTGCGCATTGGACTCATCACCATTTGTGGTGAGTGCCTACAGACCATTTTGAGAGGAGTCATTAGTGCCTCTCTAAGTGGTTGTTTCTCACATGCTCGACTTCAACACCTTGATTGCATCATTGAGAATCGCACAGGGTTTATATCCCTTCAGTTATTGGTCGAAGACCCGAGATTTCCCCTGACTCTAGCACATTGGTGAGTCACTTCGGAACTCCCATTTATATTTTCCCGTGGATGTCCGGGTTGCATTGGCGATTGTATTCTGAATCCATCCAATTATATGCTTCCTTGAGTACCTAGTTCAGTTCCAGTTCAGTGTACCATTGAGGGTATGACTCCCGTCACTATGATCCAGTAGCTCATCAGTTCCTCTGGTACCACACTTAGCAGCACTGTTGTTATTCTAGTGTATCAGTTCTTCAGCTTAGACATGGTCAGCCCAGCAGTATGTCCCAGATTTGTGTCCCCTCTGGACCCTTATGATGTACACAGTGTTTCTCTATGTATCTTACAGGTCCCCCTTTTCGGGCCCCACAGTTATTTTTTATGTATCTTGCTACGAGCATGGGTATGCCCGCCTTGTCCATATATTGAGATTCTGCCTCATTCATTATTTGAGGCCATGTATATTTCAGGTCCCCATTCTTTGGACCCTCTTGTTATTGTTCTATATCTTGATACGAGCATGGGAATGCCCGCCTCATCCATATGTTCAGATTATTCCTCATTCATTATTGAGGTCATGTACTTTCAGTTTTTGCAGTTTGTTCGGGACCGTTGTTCCGGGATCTAGTTCATTCCTTCTTCTCTCCACACCCCAGGAAAACCATAAAATACTTATGATGTCTATCGGCCATACGATGAACTCTTTCCCTCACACATCAGGGGGCAATCTATTAACACCCAAAAAGTGCTCACTACCTCATCTACCCCATTGCATGATTCATTTTTCCATATTTCCTACCATATTTGCCTCCAAAACCTTAAAATCCCATCAAAAAGCCTCCAAAAGGACAAAAAACCCCTTTTTCCCCCAAAAAATACTCCAAAATTCCTCCAAAATAGCAAAAACCCTCTAAAAAGGGAATAAAAAATACAAAAAAGAGGAAAAAGAGGTAAAAGGAAGCAAAAACCATATACAGCTAACCTAAACCATATGGTGCCCAAAACCATGGGCCAGCACTCCACCACTAAAAACCTATAAATAGGTGATGGAGACCCCTCATTTCAGATCCACAATCATCTATATCCTTACTCTGCCAAAATCACTCCTAAAACCCTAGCTCACCCTTGAGCTACTTTCACACTTGAGTGCCCCTTTGGCCCATTTCCAAAACCCTTTGGAGAAAGAGAAAGGAACAACACTGGAGCTTGGAGCAACCCTCTTGGACTATTGCAAAGGCTTCATCAACCTTCACATTGGAGGTATAATCTTTAATACAAAAAACCATTCTTATTACCTTTCTGTTATTTTATGCACATGCTTAGAGTAGTTTACTGTTTTACTGTACTGTCTTTTATTTACTATATTTTTTGAACTGCTACTAAGGAGTCCCTTCTCCTTAGTAGGTGCTCATTTGCACAAGCTAGGGTGAAAACCCTAGCTACACAAGTCGGCCCCCGTGAATTAATTGGCAGGTCAAGTCAAGTATAAATAAGAGGGGTGTGTCCCTCATTCTATTCATTCACTCAATTCTCAAGCTCGCATAGCTAAGAGAGAAAGTGGAGCACTTGTGGAGGAGGAGGAGCATCTGCTAGAGACATCTCTTTGGGTTTGATCCTTTTGATCTTATACTTGGGTTTATTCTATCTCTGAGGAAGTTGTGGGGTTTTTCACGTTCTTGGTTTTCCCCAGTGAAACTCTGTGTCTCTTGTGTGATTTCTTTTGTGTTTATGATTGATATGTTGTAGAGATATACTGTACATGTTATTCTCTTAGATATCCTTATGATAATGGAATGAAATTATCAAAAAATTAACAGAAGAGACCTGAACCTTCTATCCATCACTGTTCACAATACCTGATTTGCAAGCTGAAACCAACCACATAATGCAATCATGTTGTCCTACAACTGAAAATTGAAAATAGCAGTTCCATTCTCCATTTCTTCCTGCAAACTGTACCTTGTTTTTGTTTCCCTGGGAGCACCTCTACTCTTTATTAAAAACTGAAAACTAACAAGCTAGAAACAAACTGCAAACCCAATCCAAACTGGAAATAAAATGCTCATAAAGAGATCTTACTTTTGTACAGATCCTAATCTAACCAGTTACACTGATGAGATCAAGTAATATCAAATTGCCAGTGTAACCATGCCAAAAATTTTCTCATATACTGGATTCCTTTCATGCTTTTAATGGGGAAAAAGGAAATTTTGTACAATAGAAAATTGTTATAAAATGGAAGTTTGTACTTGCAGTTGATCAGAGATGCACAAGTCGAATAAATAAAGACCTTCAGATAAGAGGCTACTGGATCATAAAAATAAAAAGAAACCATATTTTCTTTAAATACCTCTGCTTCTTGTTCAAGATAAATGAACTGCCTTTGGGTAAATTCTGACTTCATTGTTTCCAAAAAAAAATTCTTTCACAATCATTTGAAAACCATCTTTTACTTTCCAAGATATGTTGATTTAATTCTGTATTTAAGGTCTCACACATATCTTCATACTGATCTTTAAAAGTGTTATTCTTATATAAAAATTCCTGGGAATTTTCTTAAGCCAACAAACTTTCATATTCTAACTCAAGTGCTTTTAGAAGCTTCTTCATTAAAAAAAATTTATCCTCTTCACTAGAGATGTTATAAGAATGTAAATAAGAAGATAAATCTTCCTCCCATTCATCATAAGAATAAATGCCTATCCATCCTTTGAATTTTTTAAGAAAAGCAGAGTTTGCCATGAAATCTGATATCTCGATTGATGAAGCAACTGGACCAGCAGCTGAACTCACCATTATGAATCCAATGGAGACACACATAAATATTTAGATTGTAAATTCTTCAACCATGGTGTTCGTCAGGTGAATGATTGTAGTCACTTTCATATGCCTATTATTTGTTCACCTTCAAGCAATAGATCCCTAAAAATATCGCAAGGAAGATATGCTTCACTTCCATCCCCAGCAACAGCGTCAAAGATGTTTGTGCTAGAAATTGTCCCTAGACTACAAAGGGTACAAGCTAGAACAATCTCAAGAAAACTAAAAAAAAATGAATATGTTTTTGTAATTTTTGTGTGAAGGAATCATTCATAAGAAGGGGGGTAATTAAATATCAAACATATACAATCACTAATCATAAAGAAATCTTGAAAATCTGAGGTGTAAAGATATAAAACATAGATATAAACCATAAGCATTCATTCAATAAGAATCTAGTTATGTCCACAAATTCATAAGCATTCACAAGATAAACACTTTTATCCAAAAATGAAATGATCAACCAGGTGGTTAAACAAACCATAAACATAAACTAGAAATAAGAGTCAATAGATGCCCTATATAATATATTCAGATCAATTCTCAATCTTCAAAACACTTACATGAGAGTATACTATATATGTCTAAGTGTAAACAACATCATTAGTTCTAAAGCCCTTCTCCTGAACAAAAACCAACCCCAACAGTGTATGCTTTTCTTCCTTTTATAATTACAAAGATCAAAGTGAAATGGTTCCAGATCCACTTTTTGCAAAATTTATTCAATCTTGGGCACTGGATAGTTATCCTTCAATGAAGCTCTATTCAAATTGCGAAAATCCACACATAATCTGATCTCTCCATTCTTTTTATGCACTAGCACCAAATTTGCTACCCATGATGAATATCTTAGTGGAACAATAATCTTTGCATCTAATAACTTTTTAATTTTTATCTCTATGACTGGAAGCAAAGCTGGGTTAATTCTCCTTAGTTTTTGTCTAAAAGGATTCACATTTGGTTTCAAAGGAACTTTATGCTGAATTATGCTAGTGTCATAAGTCTTCAAGTCTTCACAAGACCAAGCAAAAATGTCAACAAACTCCTTCAACAACTTAGTGGCTTATTAAAGTATTTCATTTCATTTTATAGTCTTCAAAATACTTATTTAAAATTTTCCCTAACTCCTATAATCAAAATTTAACCTCTATGTTGAGTTTCTTTTGCAAAATCTTCATTGGAGACATTTCTGCAGTGCAGAATGAAACTGCATACACTAAGGCACTGCTGGAATCCGAAATCATGGAAGTTCGTGGTGAATTCATAGAAGTTGTTGGCAAATTCATTTTATTGATGATCGAAGACCACTAAGGAGTTGTTTGTTACATGATAACACTTGTCAAATTCATGATGAGAGCTGAAGATAGGGGAAGGCCACGGATTTTAAACTTGGAAGCCATGTATTGTTGAAGAGTTGTCAAAATTTCTAATTGTGTTAGTTCCAAGAAACCAGCCATTGATTAATTGCAAGAAGTATGGGTAAGAGTGGCAAGATAGTTCGGTTCGAGCCAATAGATACAAGCTAGGCCACGAGTTTCCCTGAGTGTGCATAATTATTCAGAATAGCTGGGTGGTTTAAATTCTTTGAGCAAATTTCAGGTTTCAATGTTGATGTAACCCATGCTCTTTCCCAGAAATTTTCTAATGGAGCTGTAAGCTCTACTACTCTGAAGTTTGAACTGACAGAAGGTCTAATTGTTGAAGCTATCGGTGTGCCCTTGGAAGGAGAATCATGGTTTAAGAAAACCCCATTTGACTTCGACCCTAGCTCATTTCTGCTACCAGGTTGTGGATCCCTTGACTGGAGCAAAGGGGGTACATTGCAAATGGATTTAGCATATGCAACCATTCCAGTATTCGAAGGAGAAAATAGAAGATTGTACAGAGAAGTGCAGATGGATTTTATATTAAGTTATGATAAAAACCAACTCATTTTCCTTCAGTTTTTATTGAGATTTTCCTAGCTTGTACCTTCGTAGTCTAGGTACAATTTCTAGCACAAACATCTTTGGCACCGTTTCCAGGGACGAAAGTGAAACATATTTTCCCTGGGATATTTTATGAATCTGATTTTGGAAGGTGAACAAGATCAGACATTGTTACAGACTACATTTTCACTGGTAACAGTTGTTGGCAGGCGGTTTGATGAGGAAAGATCACGATACCACTGACGCCACGACACGTTGGATGAAGGCGCAAAAGGAGTATCTTGGGCCAAAGGTTACCGCACTTGGTGGGTTTTAGGTCACTTGGACCATGTATCTTGTAAATATTGAGTCAAGTATACCGCAGTTGGCGGGTTTTGGGCCATGTATTTTGTAATATCGAGTCATTGTACCGCGGTATGTGGGTTTTTAGGTCATTAGACCAAGTCAGTTAGTAGATTGTCCATAGGTGTCAGTTAGGAAAGTGGACAAGTATTGTAAGTGTCGAAAGCCTATAAATAAAGGAGAATTGTAAGTGTTAGAGGGGGGATAGGAGAGGATAGAAATCAGTGGATAAGAAGTAGAGGTAGAGCTATATGCGGAGATTAACAGAGATAATGCGGATGTTGCAGAAAGACTTATGTACTGCTTTGGGTTTGCCACAGTAATATAAGGATGATGATTTGGTGCAATCTATGTGTAATGTTGCTCAGTGCCTATGTTATTGCATATTCTTAATGCAGTTATCTATTTTTTGTTGCTATAATGTGAATTCTGCAATAATGTGTTATCTGTCTATGTGAAAATGCTATGATTAAAGTAATGTGTGATCTCTGTTTTTGGTAATGTTAAATGCTGTGGTGTGCTAGAACTTGATGATGAATGATTAGAATTGTTGTTAGTGTCATATTGCCGCAACTTGCCTCCTCCCTCGGCAGAAACATGGTTCCGTTTGCTCTTCCTAGATGCCTCGGGTGAGACCTCATCCACTATGCGGGTGTTGCTGGGTGGGCTCAACTATGCCCGGGCCGGTGCCCAGGGAGACGGTGGCATGGGTCGACAGTCAGTGGACCCCTGTCGACTGTGAGGTCACAATTCGATCAACAAATGGTTCCGTTGATGGGACCTTGTGCAGAGTAGAAGGAGGTCATGTTGTGGCACCCAATGAAGCTAGAGATACAGAAATGGTTCGATAAGAAGTTACAGGAGTTCGCTGAAGAAGAAAGTCAGAACATGCGGCTGATGGTAGATCACTGGGTAGGAAGATATATTCATGACAGTCCACATGAATGGTTTTTCTGTGAATTCCCAGTCATTTTGTATGAAAGGTTATCGAAACTGACATTCCAGAAGAGGAACTTCCAGGGTTGTGAGCTGACCACTTGGACCCCAGAGTTGATTCAGGAATTGCAGGAAGCCGATAATAAGGCATCGCAGGCTATCGAAGTTTGGCTTAATAGCATTTTGGAAGGATATATTACAGAATTTGCAGTCGATACGAAGAAATCCTATAGTGAAGCTGAAAGATACTTATTTGACAGACTGAGGGGAAGGTTTCTGCTATCGCTCCAACTGTCGATTAAGATGCTAATTTGCGAGAAAGGTATATTAAAGATGCACCTTGATCAATAGATAGCCTGGTGGGAGGAGGCCGTGGGTACCGCGACTGTTGGGGAACGGTGCATGATATGGTGAAGGGGTAGATGGGTGCAGACCATGAGGAGACTATGAGAGAAGCCGAGGAAGAAAGTGCCATTACAAGGGGAGGAGCAAGGTTCCGATAGGAAAAGAGGCAGAGGATATGAGAAGGTCCTGCTGCTATCAGACTGCAAAACCGTGAAGGAAGGCCACCCAGGACGAAGTGACCTCACAGTCCTGATAGGAATGACCAAGCTACGCCTAGGATAGAGGCAGGACCGAACCCTAGTGCCCACGTGCCCACACCTCCGCTCACTAGCTCTCAACCAACAAGAAAAACTACTTCGACATCGCTGAGTACGTCGACACCGCAAAAGTTAATTGGTAGTAGTACAGCGACAGGAGGAAGGAAGCCCAAGATGGTGGGTGATGATGCTACGCTACCGCTGTTCCATGGCAGTGTGACAGACAACCCAGAACAGTATTGGTTTTTGTATCAAGCAGTCTGGACCGTGAAACAGATCACTGATGACGATGTTAAGAAAGGACAGTTGGCCACGACTCTGAGGTCACGCATTAGATTGGTTCATGAAATTTGTCTTAGTCCCTATGGGGGCCCCAGATAAGTCATTGAATGAGATTCGGGAGGGGCTAATTGCTGAATTTAGATGGCCTAAGTCGGAGGCCCAGTATATTACTGAATTGAAGGAAATTAAGTAGTATCCCAATGAGACGGTATGGGATTTTGACCAGCGATTCAAGACACTGATGGAAAAGGTTAGTTTTGATATGAGTGTTGTCCAACATAAAGAATGGTTCATCGCGGCACTGCTACCCCACATTCGGGTGTCGCTGATGCAACAAAACATATCGATGCCTAGCGAAGATCTAGAGATTGCAATGTGATTGGAGGCATCACCGATTGGAGATAATGCAGCTAGGATGTCGCAGATACAGACATAGCTCGCTAACCTGACTATACAATTGCAAGATTTAAAGAAGAACAAAGAACAACGTGATGAAGTATGGTGTACATGATGTCGACGAGAGGGACATGCGAAAGATGATTTCCTAGATTTTTGTCACTATTTGGTCTCAGGTGTGCCCAATCTGCTAAATGGAAACAGTATGCCATGGTGTCGTGTCTACCAGGTGTTTGGACATGGTCATGATAATTGTCCATATATGCAGAAAATGTTTGCAACCCCGCGAAATATGTATTGCACCTTCTATAAGTCGGTAGGACATGATGACAAGGATTGTCGTCCATATGGGTTTCTACAGGAGAGAAAGTGTGATGCATTCTATGTCAAAGATGATCAGCGTGTTGCACCGCTACAGCCGCAGGTAGCTCAGCCGATACCTCAACCACAGATGCAGTTTGTACCGCTGCAGTTCGTACCGCAATATACACCGATGAACCCCCCGCAGCCTCAATATGTGCAACAACCGCAGTATGCACCACAAGGGCAAGGGATGCTTCCAGCACCCATGCGGAAGCAATTTAACCAACCTCAATATCTGCAGCAGGGAGGCTATCAAGGAGGCTATAGGGAAGACTTGGTGGTGGATTTGGTCATGGAGGTGGAGGCCAAGGTGGTCATGGACCTGTTCAATGTTACCACTGTGCTATATGGGGGCACTATCAGCGCGACTGCCCACTGCACCAGAATCAGTATACATTTTTCTCTAGTAATGATCATACCATCGAGAATTGTCCACAGTTGATTGCAAGATGGCAGGCTGGGAACACTCCACAGCTACAGAACCCAGTACAACAACTAGTGCAGAACCCAGTGCAGCAACCAGTGCAGAACCAGCCCCCATGACTACCGACAAATGCTAATGAAAATGAAAATCAACTAGGGAATCTGTAGCAGAATCAGACACAAGGTGCTCATATTGCGACTATTTCTGCAGAACCGCGACCACAAGATGCATCGATGGCTGTTGTCACTCGTGGAGGTAAGACGACTGGGGAAGATGGTTCATGACCACTAATTTGGTTAGCTGGTTAGAAGACGGTACCTTTTGACATTGATATGGAGTGGGAAACGTTCTTGGAGGCACGTCGCACTTTGGAGAAAGACCGTGGTAAGGCTATTGTTTGTGATATGCCGCCTATCTTTGATGCTACATCAGACATCGATCGACCACCACCATGGATATTGCAGAAGTTCCTTGAAAGTTGTCTATCATTGGCACAAGACCCCGTTGCTTTGGTTGATATTGAGGGATGGTTGCAGCAACTTCCAAAGGGACGTCAAGAGTCTGCAGTCAACTCTTTACAGAGACAGAAGATTGGCAAGGAAATGCGAATGAATATTCAGATCGATGATTATGATGTTTACTTTGTGATTCTTGATCTTGGTTCAGATGTTAACATCTTAACCAAGCAGGCGTGGCAAAAAATGAAGAGTCCCCCATTGAGCCGGTCTCCTGTGCAGCTCCGGTTGGCTAACCATGTGAAGGTTACACCTATTGGGCGAGTTTAGCGGCTTACAATTGATATTGAGGGCATGAAGACTTATGCCGACTTCGACGTCATTGAGGTAGTTGATGGAGGAAGCTCCTATCCTGCGCTATTGGGGATAAGATGGGCAAATGATAATGGAGCTGTAATCAACTTCAAGAAGCGCATGATGACTTTTGAGAACCGCAATTTTCAAGTTATCACTCTGTTGGATCCGGCTGAAGGACGCCGATATGTTGAACCTATCAAAGATGATGATCACACTGGTTGGGATCATGCATTCAATATTTATGAGGACTACATTCATCTCACTATCTATGATGAGCTGGAGTGGCGTAGCAAGAGTTCTGCATCTTCTGATTCTAATGATGCATTGGAACATTGGTAGAATTGCATGCATGAAGTATCCATCCGGAAGTGTGGTTTAGTTATGCAATCTTTGTGTCGTGTTGCGACAGAAATGATCACACTGCCTATCTATGAGGGGTTGCCTGGCTTAGACACCTTTGTAGCAGAATTTGAAGACCGTGTTCCAGAACCACATCGACTGCTAGCCTTGGAGGAAGCACTGAAGGTTGTTCCAGCACGCTGGTGGGCGACACATAAGAAATTTATTAAAGATTGGTAGCAGTGTCAAAGGTTGATGATGGTTCGATTTGGCAATACTGAGGTTTATCACATTGGCAAGTATGATGGTCGAACTGATCCCGGTGATCATGTGATGTAGTGTCAACGATTGTGGGTAGCGAGACCCAGAGATGAGTGGGTTCATGCTTTTGTCCATACTTTGGAGGAGATATCGCGCTCATGGTACACTGCAGCCGAGTTGCGCCGTGACATTACAACATGGGGGGATTTGACGATCTGTTTCACTCATACCTTCACATTTGCGGATGCCAACCCTGATGTCCATAACGCCCTGTAGCTCATCCGTGATGTGATATTTTAGGTTGTTTCGGTGACCTGCCCTGTTGACCCGCACACCCACAGTCAGATGCAATCTCTCATGGAGTGCTTCAATGTTAGTGGAGAGCTAGGGGACTATGATGATCCCCGGAATATCAACATTCCCGAATCTGAAGGAAGTCGTGATGTGGTACCACCTGTTGCACCAAGTAATCCATTCAACCAGCTGTTACAGCTTCGTAAAATGAATATCGGCACTAAAGCCACTCCCAAGTTTGCTAATGTTGGGGATTATTGGAATGATGAGATGATGAGTAAGGTCACCGAGTTACTGCATGAATTTCAAGACGTGTTTCCCACAAAGTTTTCCGAAATGAAAGGAATCCTGGGTGATTTAGGAGAGATGAGGATTCCATTGAAACCAGATGCTAAGCCAGTCCGACAGCGACCTTATTGGCTAAATCCACGACATACAGAAAAGGTCAAGGTGGAACTTGATCGGATGCTGGATGCTGGTATTATCGAACTTGTGGAAGAATCAGAAAGGATCAATCCTATGGTGGTCCAAGACAAGAAAACAGGCGAAGTGCACATTTGTGTCGATTTGCGAAAGTTGAATGATGCTTGCTTGCATGACCCCTTTCCGACCCCATTTATTGGTGAAGTACTTGAAGGAGTGGGTGGCCAGGAGATGTACTCTTTCACTGATGGATTTTCTGTCTACCATCAGATTCGCATTGCCAAGGAATATCACCACAAGACAACCTTTGTTACTGAATGGGGCTACTTTCAGTACACGGTCATTCCGTTTGGTTTGAATAATGCACTTGCGATATTTTCCCAGGTCGTTGTTGCTGTGTTCAAAGATTTTATTCAGAAGTTTCTGCAGGTATATATGGATGATTGGACTATTTATGGGTTGATTCACGATCATTTGGCCAATCTGGGGTTGATGCTTGAGCGATGCCGACAGCACTAGATATCGCTGAACTTGAAGAAATGTATTTTTTGTGCTCTGTTTGGGATATTGCTGGGTCATATTGTGTGTAAGCAGGGATTGTTGGTCGATCTAGCCAAGATTGCGCTTATTTTGGGGTTACAACCACCGACCACTGTTAAGCAGTTGCGCGTGACTTTGGGTCACACAGGATATTATCGCAAGTTCATTAGGGGATATGCTGCGATTAATGCCCCTATGGAGAAGTTGTTGAAAAAGGATGCGGCATTTTAGTGGAATACAGAATGTCAAGAAAGTTTCGAAATGCTCAAAGTGAAGATGGCGTCGGCGCCAATTTTGGTTTTTCCGAACTGGAGCAAGGAATTCCATGTCCACATTAATGCTTCATTAATTGCATTAGGGGTTGTATTGGCTCAACTAGGCGAAGGTGACATTGATCATCCCATTGCTTTTTCTAGTCGGAAGTTGTCTTCTGCAGAATGCAACTACACTACCACAGAATGCGAAGGTCTGGCCATGGTTTACGTGCTGCAAAAATTTAGGCATTATTTGTTAGGTGGCCACTTTAAAATGTTTACCGATCATTCTGCATTGAAATACTTGGTCAATAAGCCTGTGTTGGGGGGGGAGATCTGCCGATGGCTACTTTTGTTTCAGGAATTTGATTTCGAAATCATTGTGAAACTGAGACGGTTGAATGCTGGACCAGATCATTTGTCATGGATTGACACAGGGGAGGAACCGACTAATATCGATGATGGATTGACGGATGCCCAGCTGTTCCATGTTTCCGCTGCTAATCACTATTTTGATGACATCCTTCGGTTATTGGCGACCGGCACATCGCCCGATGACTTTACCACTGCTCAAAAGAAGCAATTGGTCGTCAAAGCTGCTGACTTTCAATTGATCACAAGAGAGTTGTATAAATTGGGTGCTGATGAGATATTGCGCAGATGTGTCTTGCCACATGAGCAAGCACAGATATTGGCTGAAGCACATGGCAGAGTTGCAAGATGCCATTATGGCAATCGGGCGACTGCCTGGAAGGTACTATGTGCAACGCTTTGGTGGCCCACATTACATAACGATGAGACAGACTATGCACGGTCTTGTGATGTTTGTCAACGAACTGGCAAACAGTCCAGACGCGATGAGATGCCATTACTACCTCAATTAACACTACAACCATTTGAGAAATGGGTTGTGAATTTTGTAGGGCCGATCAATCCACCAGGGAAACATATAGGTGCGCAGTATATTATCACAGCGACAGAGTATTTGACCCAATGGGTAGAGGCGGCACCTGTAGTTGATTGTTCTGCAACAAAAGCTGCCCAGTTCTTGTTCAATCACATTATCACTCGGTTCGGCTGCCGCAAGATTTTACTGCGTGATCAAGGCAGCCATTTTCTCAATCGCACTATCAGCGCATTAACGGAGGAATTGCAGATTCAGCACAAGAAGAGTACACCGTATCACCCACAGGAGAATGGGATGGTAGAGGCGTTTAATAAAGTATTGGAGCATGTATTAACAAAAGTGTGCAATGCCAACCGTGACGACTGGGATTTGAAAGTTCCAGCGGTGTTGTGGGCTTATCGCACCACATGTAAAAGGTTGACTGGTCAGACACCTTTCAAGCTGGTATATGGGAAGGAAGGAAGCGATTATGTCTATGGAGTACATTGTTCCAAGCTTACGTATCACGGCTGTTACAAGCATGGATGATGTTGCTGCATTAGACAAGCATCTACCACAATTGGTGGAACTTGAAGAAGATCGATTTATCGCTGGATTTCATCAAGGAGTGGAGAAGGATCACCAGAAGGCATGGCATGATCGCCACATAAAAAACAAGCAGTTTCAGCAAGGTGACTTGGTGCTATTTTATGACAGTAAGTTTATGAAACATCCAGGCAAGTTGCAGATGCATTGGCTGGGTACCTACCACATCATTGGTATTACTTCAGGAGGAGTGGTTTAGTTGCAGCAATTGGATGGGGGGATGCTCCCCAAGCTGGTAAATGGTCACCGGTTGAAGCCCTATCGCACGAGCTTAAAGCAGTGCGATGTCTGAGTTGCATTGTAAAAAACAAAAAAAATAAAAAATAAAATGATGAAATGGACGATGATGATTGTTGCAGGTTGCTTGGTGGCAGATGGTGCACCAACAGAAGAGGGTATGCGCAAGTGAGAGAGGCTTGTGACACCATTCAAGGACCCATGATGATGTTACACTCAGGCTTGCCGATGTATTTTGTATGATGAATTTGGGAGGGTATGGTGAAGTGGTGTGATTACTAGCCACCCTCTCTACACATGATTGCCCCTGACTAATTTCGTGGAGTTCACACATGACAACAATATGTTTTTCACGATGGACTGGGATGATCAGCAGGGTTGTTCACGTGGTGGCACACGGGAGCTGTGTTGGCAGCATGGTCGCCTCCACCACTGTGACAGTCGACTAGCTCATACAAATAGATGAAAGGTACTGGGGCATCACTCCCCCCATCATGACAAAGGAGGGTCCGGCTATAAGTACCTAAGGAAGTTGATAGTTCACCATCCAAAAGTTGTTTTGACCAAGACTGGTTATGCTATTTGATCCTGTGTGAGTTGAGTTGTGAGAAATTCCAAGGAGGCTGTGGAAATGATCCGCTTTGTTTCCCATGGTAGCACCCCAAGGGCCCTGCGAGCTCGAATGATGAGTGTCCCTGAGTGTCTTGATACAGCGGGTGCACTTACGCTGTCTACGCCTGTGCCGGTGCCAAGGCGACTGTGGTATGCGTCGACAGTGAAATGGACCCCTGGTCGATCCCGCATGATTCAGTATACAGTAGTCTTTCGAAGAGTTGTGCTATTTTTTATCGAAACACTGGTTGGGGCAGTAACTCCCTGGCCTCAGTAGACGACGGGCGACAACGTGAAATAGATGTGCTAGATTCGTTCACTGATCTCACCCCTTGGTACTGTTTGTCCTCTTTTCTTTTCATTCTGCACTATTCCATGCGACTGGAGGATGAGTTCACGATGTACCTGATAACAGGTCGGGGGTTTCCTATTCTAATGGAGGGATTACAGAATTGGTAGTTGAGGATCTATACAGCCGAACGAAGGAGACAACAATTCTGATCCAGACAGCAAGAACATATGTAGTTGACGTTGCTTGAGGGCGAGCCACAAGATTGTGTTGGGGGCCTGTTGGCAGGCGGTTTGATGAGGAAAGATCGCGGTACTGCTGACACCGCGACACGTTGGATGAAGGAGTGAAAGGAGTATCTTGGGCCAAAGGTTACCGCACTTGGCGGTTTTTGGGTCACTTGGACCATGTATCTTGTAAATATTGAGTAAATTATACCGCATTTGGTGGGTTTTGGGCCATGTATTTTGTAATATCGAGTCATTGTACCATGGTATGTGGGTTTTTAGGTCATTAGACCAAGTCAGTTAGTAGATTGTCCATAGGTGTCGGTTAGGAAAGTGGACAAGTATTGTAAGTGGTGAAAGCCTATAAATATAGGAGAATTATAAGTGTTAGAGGGGGGATAGGAAAGGATAGAAATCGATGGATAAGAACTAGAGGTAGAGCTATATGCAGAGATTAATAGAGATAATGCGAATGTTGCATAAAGACTTATGTACTGCTTTTGGTTTTCCACAGTAATATAAGGATGATGATTTGGTGCAATCTGTGTGTAATGTTGCTCGGTGCCTATGTTATTTCATGTTCTTAATGTAGTTATCTTTTTTCTCTTGCTATAATGTGAATGCCGCAATAATGTGTTATCTGTCTATGCGAAAATGCTGCGATTAAAGTAATGTGCGATCTCTGTTTTTGGTAATGTTAAATGCTGCGATGTGCTAGAAATTCATGATGAATGATTAGAATTGATGTTAGTGTCATATTGCCGCAACTTGCCTCCTTCCTCGGTGGAAACATGGTTCCATCTGCTCTTCCTAGACGCCTCGAGTGAGACCTCATCCGCTCTGCAGGTGTTGCTAGGTGGGATCAACCCTGCCCGGGCTGGTGCCCAGGGAGACTGTGGCATGGGTCGATAGTCAATGGACCCCTGTCGACTGTGAGGTCGCAATTCGGTCAACAACAGTTCATTATGGCTTCAAGGAAAGTAAACACACGGGGTAGACCTAAATCTCCATTACATCTAGGAGTCTTAGATCTCAAGAAAATCTTGAAAGAAGCTAGACAAATTCGAATATCTCAATCTTCTCCTTCTTTGTTTACTCCTGATCAGTTAGAGTCAGTATCCTCTTTTGCATATTCAGAACTTCAATCAAAAGAGAAAAAACAGAAATTATCTTGGTTAATTCCTTCTACACCAATTGACACCTTTCAGATTTTCACTAATCCATTGTCTTGTCAAAAGATAAAGACTGAGCTTCCTGGTAAGACTCCCTTGTTTCAGTTTAAACCTTGTAAACTCTCTTTTCATCCAAGTTCAAACAAAGTCAGTCAACCTCTTTCTTGATTGAGCCAAATTAGCTTCAAGATGGAAGGACAACAGACTCTTGATATGATGGACCAAATGGTAGCTTCTAGATATGCTCCTTTAGTTCTTCCTCATCCCCTAAATGCTCTTCCAGCTGGAGATTATCAGAAATATCTTCCTAGGTTTAATGGTTAGGGTGAAACCACTGTTGAGGAACATTGGAATGCATTTCTAAGTTATGCAGACAATCAGAATATTGAAGCTAAAGATGTGTGGATGAGGATGTTTGTACAGATTTTAGAAGGGGAGGTAAGAAGATGGTTCCGAGAATTTCCAGCTAATTCAATAACCCTAATTGAAGAACTCTAAGAAATTTTTATGAGACAGTGGGGAGATACTAAAGATCACACTTATTATATTACAAAGTTTGCAGCTTTGAAAAGAAAAAAAGATGAAATAGGAGCAGATTTCTCAAAACGCTTCAATAAGATGTATGGAAAGATCCCATCTAAAATCAAGCCTTCTAAAACCTCAGCCAAGTTAACCTATACCAATTCCTTTGATCACAAGTTTTCCTTGCATCTAAGAGAAAGAAGGTCAGTGACTTTGTTGAACATTCAAGAAGCTGCCCTGGAGGTTGAATCAAACATTTTAACTTCGAATAGGCTTAAAGATCAGTCATATTATCAGGTGCATGATCGGAAGGGTAAAAAAAAAAAATACCATCATCCTCTACATCTAAAATAGCAGAGAGTAAAATGGATGAGATGACTAAGTTGGTAAAAAGTTTAGCTGCAAAAGTGAGTAAAATGGAATTGGAAAAGAATACGAATAAAACTACACAGGAGGGAGAAAGAAATCCTAATCAGTTTAGGCATCCATTTGTTCCTAGATTCATCCCTAGAGAAAGAAGAAACAATGATAATTAGAGGGAAAGAAGGGAGAATGAAGACCAGAGAGTTCCTCCCCCATTCCAAAATAATCTAATAGATGAAGTTGAAGATTTATAGTATGAAGATTTAAATCAGAATTTAAATTACTTTGGAGAGCTGTCATCAGAAGGTTTCCTTACTGAATATAACTATCAAAATTCTGAGTTTTTTGACTCACATATTCATAAAAAAGAAAGTGGTTATAGCCCTGAAGTTTTAGCTGGTATTTATCAATCAGAACCCAAGAAATCTTATGATCTAAGATTAGGCCCAAAAAAAATTGCTTCGATTCCTAAAAGGAAGATGGCTCCTCTTTCCAAACAATCATCTAATCCAACACTGGAAAAGAGACAAAATCATGGTGACCAAGCCAAAGCTGCAAAAATTGAACAAAGTAACAAAAATGTGCAAACTTTTAATTTTAAAAATGAACTGTATAAGGTTAAGATTCCAGTGCCATTAACTGAATTGATGAAGACTCCTTTCTATAGAGATCTTGCATTTTAAATACTGAGTTCACAAGCTAATTATTTCCCTTCAGAGACTGTAAATTTACAAGAAGAACACCCTAGAATCATTCTTGGATTTGCCTCATCTGATAAGCCTAGAAATAGCTCAAAATTTCCTCCACCTTTTTATATCACCTTGACTATCCATGATCAAATGATCCACAACTGCATGTTAGATTTTGGAGCTTCCCATAACTTGTTGCCTAAATCAGTCATGGAGGCCCTTGGTCTGAGTGTTACAAAACCTTATCATGATTTGTTTTCATTTGACTCCAGAGAAGTAAAATGCCTAGGGGTAATTAAGGATCTTGTGGTAAGTTTGGCTCAGCTACCTATGAAGAGTGTGATTATGGATGTGGTGGTTGCTAATATCTCGCCCAAGTTTGGCATGTTACTTTCAAGGTATTGGGAAAATAAAATAGGGGGTACATTGCAAATGGATTTAGCATATGCAACCATTCCAGTATTTGGAGGAGAACATAGAAGATTGTACAGGGAAGTGTAGATGGATTTTATAGTAAGTGATGATAAAACCAACTCATTTTCCTTAAGTTTTTATTGATATTGTCCTAACTTGTACCTTCATAGTCTAGGTACAATTTCTAGCACAAACAACGCCCATGGAAGATAGATTCCACCGATTTAATTTCTCCATGATTGAACAATAAATAATTCATCCATTTCCATGGTCCAACAAACGTGGGCCCAATTCCTTAATAAGCACTTACAGAGGAACATCAAGATGAAATTTCTAGAACACCTTCACTCATTCATAGAGAAAATCACCTACGCAGACTAGATAGGATATTATTAAATACAACTTCTTCCTTATGTAGAGAATCACATATGATACCATAATGTATTGACAAGGGTGCTCTATCACTGTGAAATGGATCACCGGATTGATCCATAGTTTGCACATTTTTTTAACTATGGTATTCGACATTGTTCTTTTCATCCTGGATGACCACTGGGCCACCTGCCTCCACCAAATCTAAATTCCAATTTAAGCCAAGACATAATTGACATGTGGAAGAAAACAACATTACATGTAAATATACAAAGGAATGCTCCCTTTGTCCAAACAAGATACCTGAAATACAATGTTGAAGTCTGTGCAATGAAGAAATTTGGTAAAACTAATATCTCATCCGAAAATTGGATGGAAAAAATCTAACTCCATGATCTCTCTAATTGAGCTAGAAATATCTATCAAATGGCTAAATTTATCACATTTAGATGTTACAAGTGGCTGGTATTTAAAAATAATAGTGATATTTTGTGCCATGTTCATGAATGATGTCTAAATTGAAAAGTCGAAGTCCCAGCCTTTGGTGGAGTTCGGTTGCAAGTTTATCAAGCAACAATGTTGGAGGAAACTCCCCAACATGTGGATCTAAATCTGCATCATTAGCTAAAGCTGCAACAATTGACACCCTTGGAAATGTAATCACTACATAGCTCAAAGATTTACTTTCATCCGCATCATGTAAAGGAAACCTGATCATATGTTAGTGGCAATGTGTTAGCACTCATAATTCTCCCTTGGTTGTGGAGGGTTAGTTCTAAGTTAACTATTTCAAACCAATCTTTAGGAGGAAAACTACAATTTTTCCTACCAGAGAGGGCTCTCTCAACAAATAAATACAATGGCTAGAGATATTTAAAAATGATTTTGTTTTTAAAAAATTGTAAGAGCATGAAACACATGGATAACATTCGGCGTGGAGTCCAAATATGAATATGTAAAGACCAACAGAATTTTAACAATGAGGATTTTTGCAAAGGCAAGGTAGTTGTTATTTTACAGTCAAGTTCTTGTTTGGTAGGTGGTATTTGAAGAAAGAATGAAATTCCAGAAATATTAGGCACCAGTCATGGATGAATCCAACATTGACTTTAGAGGAAAAATGTGAATACTTTGATCCGATTAAACCAGAGCATAGTCACATGAATTCTGATTTAAACAACACTCTCATCAAAGCATGATGGGAAAACATAATGAAAATAATTTCACTGGAAAGAACAAATCACATAAAGGAAGGGAAATTACAGATTGCAATTTAATCAACACCAGAATCTTTGCTCTTCAAAATGTGCTCAACTCTGCATGGCTATCTTTATTAAAACTGAAACAATCTCGATACAAAATGTATGTCTCTTTCATGGGTTCCGTTAACACCCAAAAAGTCCATAGTTTTTTAATTATTTTTGTTAAAGCATTTATATTTCAGAAAAAGCCTTTTAGTTTTTGCAAATTGAGATCGTCTTGTTTTTATTTGTAATCAATTGCCCAAGCGAGGCACTTTCGTTTTTAGTTAAATAATCACACTTGCACACAATCTACCACATTTTTAATTAACTGAGCCTTAGAATCTACATAAACCCAACCAACACTTTAACCCCACTTGGGGAACACTTGAAGAATTTTGTAGCTAGGTAGGATTGGGGGGATAGTTGTTCCAATAACACCCCTCAATTATTTACATCTGAGACATAGTGGTTGTCTTTTAGGGTCCCAAAAATCCCTTATTATTTGTTGACACAGTTATATACCAATTTATCGGAAGGCCTCTCCCTTAGGAGGGTTGAAGTAGCCAGACTGGTTCTGGAAGCCTGAGTGGAATACTGCTATCCATTCAATAACCAAAGGATACCTTTCACAGTTCTCGGTGTACCACCCGTATGGGAGTACAGCGGCAATAGAACCAAACCCTAGATTCACCCAACCGAACGTGTCATGAACAGGGTATCCTAGTGCCCAATTTTTAGGATTGTCTACCCAGGGTCCCTCCCGGTAGGGGGATATCTAGCCTTTGATTCCACTACCCATATTTTTTGACTTGGATTTCATCACCTTGCAGAGGATATGTTTAGTTGAGTCATAATACCACTTTTAGTTAGGCATTTGCATGCTCTACTACCCCCCTTGGTCTAGTAAGCACCACTTTTTTCTAGGAACTATTTGATTTTTGGTATTCTTACCACTTTTCTTGATTCCTCCACTTATTAGAGCATAAATGTTATAATAAGTGCTTTTGAGGTTGGTTGTTGGCCTGAGAGCCATTATTTTTTCACACTCCCCTCCTGCACACATTGTTGCACTAGGGTCTTGAGTTTTTTATCTCACCACCATCCATTGCTATTTCTAGACATATCTCACCATTGAGAACTTAAGACGATCTCGACGTTGTCAGGGTGAACCCCCTCAATTCGGTACACTTGAATTTACACATCATAGATGTAGAGCGTTATCCCTTGACTCCACATGTCATCGAAATTAACACAGTCATCCAATTCTAACACGCCTCATTTCATATTTGATTATGAGGTTGAATCCGAACACCCTACCGAGACATCACCAACCAACCCCATGGTCGGATCACAATATGACCCCCTTTTCACCAGTGCTATTGGAGCTACATCAAAAAACCCCACCACTCCCGTAAAAATCACGGTAGCCACACCCCCTCTAGGCATGCCTAACATAGGGTCCACACCCCCTCTAGGCATGCCCAACACAGGACCACCACCTATTTTGGGTATGCCCAACATGGGGGTCACCCCCCCTCTCATTACCACTACCCAAATCCCAGAAATTACCGAAACCATTCCTAACCCATCTGCAACCCATGTTGCACTTGGAAACGCACCACCCTCCCACACCACATTGGATGGAGGAAACATCCCTTTCACACCTAGCATACCCTTAGGGGGAACTAGACCACTCCATAATGCTACCATTAATAGTTGTGCCCCAGTGACCACACCACACCCATCTTCCAGTCTGCCATACATGGCTAGTCTAAACCTACCAGACTTGGAAAGGTTAACCAACGACCCTATTAGACACAACCCTACATGGCCCCCCATTCCCATAAAGCTTCCCTCAGATATCCCAAAATTTGAAGGAAAAGCTGGAGAAGATCCCCAAAACCATATCATGTCATTTCACCTATGGTGTTCCTCAAACTCCATAGTAGATGATTCTATTAGATTAAGACTTTTACAAAGAACTTTCACTGGCTTTGCAGCCAAGTGGTACATTGAGCAGCCACATGGGACACACCCCACTTTTACATCCCTCGCCTCAACATTCCTTTAGTTCTTTCAACTACCTGTATGCTATGATGTAGGAGTGGAAATAATTTTGTCTTGTAGACAGAACACCGCTACACACATCACTGATCATATCCATGAGTGGCATAAGCGCCATAGGCTCTGCAAGATAAATCTTGATGATCGTATCTTTTTGGACTGGTTCCTCAAATCACTCCTCCCCCTCATAGCCAAAGATGTAGCTTCCGAACGACCCCAGTCAGAAGAAGAATCTATCTTAAAAGCTCATCAATTTGACCTCATATATGCCTAGTCTAGATATCTATACACCATTTTACTGGATGCCCTGTGCGGTGATCCATCCCACCATGACGCGTCGAGGGCATCCCATGCCAGCGACGGTATTATCGGCCAGGTTATGGTGCAAAACAAACCTTTTACCATGATGAGTACAAACAATGCCCCATACCTTTCTAGGGCTTCATCTCACTATGGAACTACAACTTCGTATGCTCTAGTAACACACACCCACCACACTCATGGACCCTCATGTCCACCATAGTGTTATGGTCACACACCTTCAGCCTATACACCTCTAGTTGTACCCCCTACGTATTACCATCAGCAGGCCACACATGCTCCTATTCACCCACAAGCCCCAGCGGCTTATTACCCACCACATGCAGTGCTTGCTACACCACAACCTCCAGTCGCTCAGACTTATCCTCCAAACAACAAAAATGCTACCCCCACTAACCAAAACCCTGATTGACCACTAAAACAGGGTAAGAACCCCAATTTACGAACAAACCACCCATGTTCCATATGCGGGGTATACGGCCATTACACACACACTTGCCCCCATTTGGAGTGAGAGCGCCAACTATGGTCTGATGATGCCCAACGCCAAGGGCATGCAGCACAACCAGCGCCACCTCCTCAACCACAACCCATGGTGCTGCAGAATCCTTTTCCCACACAAGGAGTGGTGAACACTCGTCCGTTGGATCCTCCTTAAGAAACCATAGTACCCCAACAGCAAATCACATATGCTGCACACACAAACCAACCAATGGATTCAAGTACTCATCATCTCCTTATGATGAAATCATCTGACGTGAATCCCCAAACGTGTCGAAACCAATACTCCCCCGTTGCACCTAAAAATGATCTCCCTATGATTAAACAACCAGTTCAGAACGCACCTACACCGTTCATCTCCACAGTCAGACCCGGATTATACTCGGAATCACTTATGACTTCCACATTCCAATCCATCCCATCCCCTTTGAAGATAACCAAGATATCTGATTTGTGCACCCTCTCGCATAACACACAGGTACCAAACCAATAGCCCCCTTTACTCCCACAACCACCTTCAGTGCCAACTCACGTAGGAGCCACACCAATTCATACTATCCCATTTTTATTTCCCCCTTCAGTTGCCATCAGCACACTAGTCATGGCTACACTTAATCCCCCGGGATTGTCATTAGGACTATTTGTATGGTACCTACCTACCCCAACCCCTCCCCCAACACCAAATTTCATTTTACAATCGGTGCAACCCATCAATACTTCTAACTGTCCACCCCCCGGTGTAGCAAACATCCAGAATCGACCACCTCCAACAGTGGCCACCGCATCAACATCCAATTATACTCCTCCACCACTCCGCAACAATGGAGGCAGAGGTCCACAAACCTACACAACTGGACCCACAGCTCGCACCCCCCCAACGACTCCCAAATTAGCAAAGAATCCCCCAACAACTTGTGTACTCCCTAAGTGCTCCTTGTGTGACGATATAGGCCATGCTACACATCAATGTCCGCAATTACCAACACTTCAAGAACACATGCAAATGTTGGATGATGACACTAACATCCCAGTTGTCAAACTAGAACTGTCCCCTCAACCTCGCAATAAATCGTTGCGTACCAACCACCCTTGTGTGATATGCAGCATTTACGGCCATTACTCACATCACTGCCCTGATCTCCCAGATTATAGAGAAGCTCTATATGAACTGAATAATGCCTATCTAGAAACATCCGCTCCTACCATTGAGGAAATTCATCCCCCACCATCTTCCTCCTCGGAAGAAATTAACACCATTTACACGGTTTCCACTGGATACCCCTCTGTCCAGTCAGCCCCTTCCATTGATCCCTTTGACACACATGTTCAACCCTTTCAAATCGACGAGGAAACCACATGTCCACAACATGGGGGTAGGCCCAAAACCTTGCCTACTCATCATCATCATGATTCTCATTAGAGATACTGGGGGCATCCACCTCATAAGGGGAATCCCCCATCATCATATCATCACTTCAGTATGCCACCATGACCCATAGCCTCATGGTATACCCCCCTGCAAACAGTTGCTCAATGCCCTATTGATCCCTCTTTGAGACAACATCTGCACCACATTGACACCTCTGAGTTAGGGGGCATAATAGATTACCTTGACCCTGGGATAGGGGCATGATCAATCATTTTGAACATTCCCCATCACATCTATCTCATTATTTCAATGACCCCATTGTTCAAACCAACACATATGTGATCCACAATCATAAACCCCATGCACATAGCATGGGGGCAGGTCATTAACCGTCCTCACTTTTTCAAATGTGTGATCTCAACCATTTTTGAGGTCACATATCACTTGTATAGTTGATTTGATTTGATACACCTAGTATTCTTCCCCCACAGGTCATCATTTCTCCCCACCATTGCATCCTTGGCTTGGTGGGCTCACCTTTATTTGTAGCCATTTTTTAACCTAGTTATTTCCTTTGACCATTCCGGAGTCCTTATGACCTCCATTTTTCGCACCATTTGCACCGCCAGATTCATATTTCCATGCTCGTGATGATGCTTGAGATCATTTCTCTCTCTCACCAAAAAATTTAAGACATTTTTTCCATGCCCCTCATTGCCTTAGTTTGTGTGCCACATCGGTCGTGGTCCATTTTTTACGAGTCTTATATCGTCGGATTCAATTTTCCGCGCTCGTGATGATGCTTGAGATCATTTCTCGCTGTCACGCCCATATTTTTTGGGCATTTTTTTCCATGCCCCCTCGTTGCCTTGGTTTGCATGCCACATCGATCGTCGTCCATTTTTTATGAGTCTTATAGCACCGGATTCAGTTTTCCATGCTCGTGACAATGGTTGAGATCATTTCTCGCTCTCACACCCATATTTTTTGGGCATTTTTTTTCCATGCCCCCTCGTCGCTTCGGTTTGCATGCCACATCGGCCGTCGTCTGTTTTTGACAAATTTTATACCGCCAAATTCAATTTTTCATGCTCATGATGATGCTTGAGACCATTTCTCGCTCTCACCCCCCATCATTTTTGGGCATTTTTTCAAAATGCCACTCATCGCCTTGGTTTGCATGCCACATCGACCATTGCCCATTTTTCACAATCTTTATGTCGCCGGATTCACTTTTCCATGTTCGTGACGATGCTCGAGATCATCCCTTGCTCTGACCAATACCTTTTTGTTTGGTATAATTTTACCCATTTTTCGGGCCAAGCAAGTCTTTTACGAAAAAGGCACTTAGGGAGTTTCTGTTAAGCTCTTTTCTAACTCCTAAAAAAATGAAAAGATAACCAAGCAACCTTGCTTCCTTTCATGCTCGCTAAAAGTATCTGAAAGGGCGTCTACCTGGTATAATTTTACCCATTTTCTGGACCTTGTAGACTAATTACGAAAAATGAATACTCTAGTCACATCGGCTAGACGAGTTCTCCATTTGCATCATTTTATGCTTTTTCAGGCCTTGGAGACTAACATACGAAAAAGAACACCAATGGAGTCTACTTACCACTTTCAGACTCTCTAAAATTGAAAGCAACCACGAGCAATCATCGTCTTGGGCTCATATAAATCCATAGGACGGTACTCCACCACTAGTGCAGAGTCTTCTTATCATTTTCAGACTCCGTAAAAATGAAATCACTCACGAGCATGAAAAGTCCTGGGCTTGCATAAATCCACAAGACAGTACCATTTCATAGAAAACTTGTATCCCTTCTTGGAGCTCATTAAAACCATGAAGAAGGACCCAACGGTGCTTTTCGGTGCCACAACAGATCATGTCTACTCATAAGGCAGCGTCCCCATTATGGTCGGCTTTGTTCAGAGTATTCTGCATGATGTCACCCAAAGAATCTCCCAATAAGCATCCACTAGCTTGTCCCCCCAGAGTCACTCCAGTCTATAGTACATACCCTTGATCCCTTAAAGCCATGATCCTCACACCTAAAAGTCAGTTCCCTATGTTGCTAGGTCAACCATGTCATCATGCTCTGAACAAAGGAAGTTTGAGTCCACCCACTTTATGACCCCAGTTATTTCCCATCCCCACAGTATAACAGTCCTACCATTAGTACTATCACACTTCGGTTGTACACCTCGCACTCCTATCAAGGAAACATCATTGCCTTGATAGTTGCTGGTCTCCCTCTGTCGACGCCAACCAAATTTATTCCAGAGGATAGACCTAGAGGTCCCTGTGCCTTGGACTCATCACCATTTATGATGAGTGCCTACGAATCATTTCGAAAGGAGTCCTCAGTGTCTCTCCAAATGATTGTTTCTCACATGCTCGACTTCAACACCTTAATCACATCGTTGAGACTCATACAGGGAATTGGTCCTTTCAGTTATTTATTGAAGACCCCGGATATCATCTGACTCTACCACATATGAGAGTCTAATTAAAGAGACAACTAGTTACATTTTCCTATGGATATCCGGGTTGCACTTGGCTACAATTTTCAGATGTTGGACACCTTTAGTTTCAGCAGTTCATCAACCCTTCTGATACCTTATTCAGAACGGTTGTTGCCTTTTTTCTAGTATATCAATTATTCAGATCAGTCATGATATGACCATGAGTATGTACCAGCATTGTATCCCCTCTGGACCAGTATGATGTACCAGCAGATTTTTATGTATTTCTTTAGGCCCCCCTTCGTGGGCCTAATTGTTATGTATATGTCTTGATACGAGCATGGGAATTCCCACCTCATCCATAGTCAGAGATTATTCCTCATTCATTTTGAGGCCATGTAATATTTTTCAGTTTTTGTAGCTTCCATGGGGCCGTTTCTCCAGTCTCCAACCGGTCTCTTCTCTTCCCCAAACCCCAGGGAAAAGACAAAAGAACTATGATGTCTATCGGCCATACGATGAGCTCCTGCCCTCACACATTAGGGGGAAATCTGTTAACACCCAAAAAGTGCTCACTAGCTCATTCCCTTATTCACATGACCCATTTGTCCACTTTTTCCACCATTTGAGCCTCTGTAACCATCAAAAGGTCATCAAAAAGACCACAATACACCCTTTTTCCCCTCAAAAGATATATTTTTCCTCAAAAAAACCATCAAAAAGGGTCCAAAATTCCCAAAATATTAAAGGGGAATAAAAATATTCAAAATATTCAAAAAAGGAAAAAAGAGGGAAAAAGGTACCTAAACCATGTTGGTCAATACCATTGGTTTCCTCAAAACCATAATGGTATTCCCCATCACCAAAAACTATAAAAAAGTGATAGGGGCTCCTCACTTTCCATCCATCCATTTCATCCTATCCTTATGCTGCCAAATTCCCATTGAGAGCCATTGCCTCCCATTTTGAGTTTGAAGATCCCCATTTCAGCATCTTGGAGAAGAGACCATTGGAGCCTGGAGCACCTCAACCTTGGAGCTGCTCAACACTAAACATCCTCACCATTTGAGGTATTATAATACAAAAACCATTCTTTGTTACATTTCTTGTTCTTTCTGTTAATCTTTTTAAATTTATTTTTATATGCACATGTTAATGCTAGATTAGTTTGTAATTGTTTTTACTTTTCATCTTGAGACTGTTATTACTTTGTTAATAGGTGCATCCTTGCACATGCTTGGTTGAAAAACCAAGCAACAGGTTCTAACCCCTATTAAATTGTAAAAGCATGCATTTATACATAAAAATATCATTGAGATAAACCTAAATGCTTGCTTTCTAAAAATAGAAATCTATAACTACTTATTACATCTTTCACAAAACTAAATTTGCATAATCTCCAAAAATGCTAGAAAATAACTGCTGAGTAAGTGTTTTGTTCTTGTTTCTTTTTTGCCATGGGAGATTGATTTGGATGCCCTTCGAATGTTCAACTGATTCCTTCACTTGTGGAACTAATTTCCTAAAAATATAATGAAGATAAATTGCTTGAGTTCTAGGATTGATGAGTTTGATTCTATGCCTAAAATATTTTCCAATCTGAAAAATGTATGCTTGGCCACCACATGTTCTGGAAACAGATGAGCTGGAAAAGGTAAGTCTTGTCTTCTTCTAATTGTAGGCAACAGGTCCCAATCATTCGACGAAAAATGACAAATTTTATGTATTCACGTGCACTTGGCATTTTATACCTTCCAAAAGGTGGTTTCGTGGTGGTGGAAGGTGGTTTCCCTTACCACCTTCATGGATTGTGAAATGATACGATGCTCACATGTGGAAAGCGGTATGGTATTTCGCAACCGCTGTGAGATTCATTTCATCACGCATGTTTAGGGTGCGAAATGGATACTGGCCGTTGATCTAGTTGTTTCCTAATCAAGCGACCATCAATCTTGTCCTTCCTTTAATGTCACTTTATTTGACTTTTCAGTAGGCTTTGCCTCCATTATTCACCTCGCTTTTTCTCCAGCGAAACTTCATTTCCGTCGTTGATCTTTTCCTGTGCGATCTAGACCATTGATTGATTTATGTGGTATTACGAGGTACTTTATTTGATTCTTTAGATCTTCTTTGGTGTTTCCAATGGTCATATGGATCATTTACTTTGGGACTTGGCACCTTCCTCATCCAACTTAGGATATATCAAAACAAGTTTTTGGATTGGCAATCTTTCATTCAAATTGGAAAAATAATGTGCCAACACAATGCATGTGACTTCATTGTTCCAACCACTACCAATGGCTTGGAAACCAATGTCAAATTTAACCCTGCTTTAGAAACAACACTGGGAATGGAAACAAGCTCCCCAGTTATGACCTATTGGAACATTAAAAACCCACTTTAGACTTAGGGTATATTACATTAATCATTTTTTATTAATTTCCTAGGTTTAGACTAGGTAGTTGGCCACTATTTTCCTTCATAGGCACACACTTTCCATCATTATCCATTGTGGATAATATTTTGCTTCTTTTATGATTGTCCTAAATTAGCAAGAGCGCTTTCCTGCCTTACACAATTTTGTCCTTTTTTTCCTTTTTCAGTGGCCAAGGATAAAGCTAGTTGACTAGGCAAACTATCTTTTTTGTCCAACTCGCCCTCCATCTTTTTCTTTTCTCCAAATCCATGATATTTTTCCTTTTTCTTCACTCGTGAGATGCCAATACTAGTTTTTCCAATTCGTGAGCCTTTAAACTGATTTGGAAAGATATTTTGTCACCTAAGGGGTTTTTTTAGCTTTTAGTAAGCCTGCATTTTGTGAGCTTCTCAAACTTGCCTTCAAGGCATTCTATTTTCTCTCCTGAGATGTATTATTTATTGTATTCTCATTAATGAATATGATTATTATGGATTTGACATCAATTATGTTCAGTATCACATGTTTCTACCATAGTTTTTCTTCTCAATTATGCTAATCTTTGAGTAATCTTTTAGTGAGGAATTCTTTGTTTCAAGATCCTTGGATTGTAGAATTTCTTACATGGTATCAGAACCATATAATTCTAATATGGTATTGGAGCTCAGGGATCTCATAACTTATATCTAGACGAGTCTTCTAGTATAATTATCAAATTTTATTTTATAGTTACACAACTTCTTCAATGGATTTGAATTCAGTCCCTCCTCTTACACCATTCAATTATGCTGAGTGGAAGCCAAAATGAGTGCATATATTAAGATCCATTATCTCTTTGATGTGTCTATAGGAATTGTTGCAGAGACTAAATCCTCATAATATAAATATGGTTGGTTGAATTATTGTGACACAATATGGAGCCATGTGTCTATATTTTCCTTCAAGCATGCACTACCTTATTGATTTTGTTGAATACCCAAAGGATATATGGAGAAATTTGGATAGAGTATTTGTAAAGAATAATGAGGTTCATATCAACAATATGGAGAGTGAATTTTGCACCTCCTAAATTGCTCTCCCTCTCGAAGTCTTAGCCTCAACCCTCTCTGAAGAAGTTGTCTTTGATGGAGATCAAACTGCAGAATCTTCAACACTAGTTCCTGAATTTGAAGAGACATCCTCTTCTGGTGTGCAACCTGATGTTGTCGATGAAGAAGATACAAGAAATGGAGCTAATTTTGTTGAAAAGTTGTCCATCCATTCTCATATGTTCTCTCATAAGTTTTCTATTCTGAATTCTGAGCAAGATAAACCATTCTATGCTCTAGAATCTAAAGAGGTTTTTGAATCCTCTCTTTCACATGAGTCTGCTGGTGTGAATAATGATGATATATTGTATATTTTGAAGGTTAGATCATAATTCATAGATGATTCATTCTCTCTACATGTCACATGCTTCTTATTTCATCCTATTTGATCATGGGAACATGTTCTCAGAGTTGGATTGAAGATGTAGGACACTACCATTTGCTTGGGTTCAAGTATCAAACATATTTTGGTGATTTTGGTTCCAATCTCATCCCTGCTGGTTCAAAGGATATATCAAGGAACCATCTACAAATTCTTGGAGCTGATCCTACCTCAATTGGTTCGAATTTCAAGTTCCAAAATGGTTTGCATATTCATGGATTTGTTTAGATCAAATTTGGTTCAAAGAGAAAGTTCAGAGAGCCTCCAGATTCGCTTGCATCCACTGATGGATAATTCAAGCACATTTATTTGGAGCATGATCCAATTATTCCCAAGAGGAACATACCTCCATACATCTGATCAAGCTCACACCTACTTGAGTTTGGAGTAACAACATTAAGTTTTGGTGTGCAGGTGTCCGTTTTTTAGGGAGGGATTTATTGCCATGAGGTTTTCCCTAATTCCTCAATTACATGGCATAATAATTGTAATCGGGTGACCATAATCCTATGTTTCTTGGACCCTATACATACTTTACTCACTCTAATTCAGTCTTAAGGAGGGGTATTGGAACATTAAAAACCCACTTTAGACTTAGGATAAAATATTAATATTTTTTAATTAATTTCCTAGGTTTAGACTAGGTAGTTGGCCACTATTTTCCTTCCTAGGCCATCATTAGTCATAGGGGAACACTTAGAAATATTCTGTACAAGACTCTACTGCTTTTATGGTTGTCCTGAATTAGCAAGAGCACTTTCCTTCTTTACACAATTTTGTCTTGCTTTTTTGGTTTTTAGTGGATAAGGATAAAGCTAGTTGACTAGGAAAACTGTATTTTTTTGCCAACTCTCCCTCCACCTTTTTCTTCTCTCCAAAAACCATGATATTTTTCCTTTTTATTCACTCATGAGCTTCCAAGACTTCTTTTTCCAATTCGTGAGTCTTTAGATTGATTTGAAAAGATATTTTGTCACCTAAGGGGGTTTTTTATCTTTTAGTAAGCCTTCCTTTTGTGATGTTTTCAAAATTGCCTTCAAGGCATTCTCTTTTCTCTCTTTATATGTATTATTTATTGTATTATCATTAATGAATATGATTATTATGGAATTGACATCAATTGTTTCCAGTCTCACATGTTTCTACCTTAGTTTTTCTTCTCAATTATGCTAATCTCTGTGTAATATTTTAGTGACGACTTCCCTATTTCAAGATCCTTATCTTGTATAGTTTATTACATGGTATCAGAACCATAGAATTCTAATATAACTAGCTACTTTGCAACTCCCATTGGATAGTTGCTAAAACGTCCATGTTAGCAAAGCAAAAGGGGGTCACAAACGAATCTCCACAATAGTGGCCAAATCGGATCGAAACAGGCTCTGATACCAAGTTTAATATGAAAATGGGTGTAACAAAAATGACTCAGTTTTATCCATTCTAGATACTTTATACAAAATTCTCAATTTCCCATTATTCACAAATAAATTGACATAATAACTAAAAACTCAACATGGAAACTAAAATTAAACAAGTAAGCACATAAAATAATATGCAAACCAAACTTGTTAATGGAGTTCACTAGACCCCCTGGCTACATCCTTTGGCCCGCTTTAATCATGAAACCGCTCCATTAATATAATTCAAATCACCCCAAATGCTTAATGACATTACAATGGATCTATATTCTGCAAGAGAATTCCTTTGGCCTCACTAGGAAGTTGTCATGTCCCAAATTTGGAATTGGGTCACAATGGCCTAATCACATTGGCCATATTCATTATAGTTTGTAAAATTGATGTTAAAGGTCAAATAATTGCCAAGGAGGAAAATTACTAGTTTCCTAGGTTTGGGGTGGAAGCTTTGGGATTTGGAATAATGGGGATAATAAATGATGTTTGAACATTAGAGTGGCATAAATATTTAATAAAGGATCTAAATAAAAATATACAAGTGAAAATCAAAGTGGCATTTGATCATGAAGACACATGGAGGAAGTGGGACCCACATATGGCTAGATTTCCCCACTACACTTGGCATCATTCTCTCACCAATTTGAATTCAAGGTGAATGGTAACATACTTGGGGAAGTCCAAAAGGTATTATTCATTGCATGACTCATCCAAGGTCTAAATATAGAGGAAGAGTAACTCCCATGGAAGAGGAAGAGGCAATTTGGAGCTAGTGAGACACTTGGGCTAGATTCCCTAGCTCTATGACAACAATGATGAAGATGCTATGACACCTATGACAAAAATCAGACCTGAAGTCTGACATATGACATATATGACATGTCAGTGCTAAAAATAGACTCCAAGAGGGCGCTCAAGGGTGTTAGGGCAGCTAAGATGCTTCCACATGTGATTTGGTGGAAGTGGGAAACTAGGAATTGTTGTACAAGTGGCGTTCTTTGGAATCTCTTCCCAACTTGAGTTGGCATGAGTCTCTTGGAAGGAATTCGACCCATGGAGGACATTAGAACTTTATAAATGTCAATAACAAAGAATGAAACCAGCTTTTGATCATTTGTAGAATTTGCAATTTCATTTGTGAAGAGAGAGAGCTAGTGGATGACTAGTTTCTTGCCTTAGCCAATTTCGAGGGTGAAAGATTCCCATCCAAGTTGGTAATTGGAAAGGCCATTCAGACCTTTCATTTGGATCTTTAATGGAGTCTTTATTTGCAGGTGTAAGCTACAGGGCAGCTCATGGTTTCTTCTATTGCAGCTCACTCCTTCAACCATTTCCAGTTTTGATGGCATATTCTTGATCCTTGAGGGAGGGCGTTTTTGGTGAGCTATTGTACTCTTTGGGGAAGATTTTAATGCCCCATTCCTTTTGTAATATGAATTAAATACTCTTTTATTCATCTCCAAAAATTTTCAGGTTGAAATTCCAAGTAGAAATGTATAAATCTCATTTTTAATGGAAGAACAATGCCATTTCCCCACTACCTTATTGTGAGCCAATGTATTGATGATGATTTCGAATGAATGGATGATTCTCTGATATATTTGTGATAAATATATTTCCATGGATGTATTATACAAGTTTCATGTACTGTACTTGAGCATTTGAATCATTTTTACTCAGTTTAATTGCATTGGGAGAAGAAATAGTGCCATTTCCCCAAGGGTCGAATTGGGGATTTTTGCAATTGGATGGGAGAGGGTGAGAACAGTTGTAATAAACCATTAATGGTGCATATGAGACCTTAATAACATACTTAACACATTACATACCTCTTTTTATAAATTTGAGTGGGTTTGGAGGCATTTGGGAAGCCATTTTCAGTACTTACCTTAGGGGGATTTGAACCCCAAATTACTAGTAAAATTGCATACTTGGTCCAGAATCTTAAGAGAGTTTGCAGAGGTCTTTTGGTGGCCACATGTTATCCCTGAACATCATATTCAATTCCTAATATCATTCATAAACCTTCCTTGAATATTTGAAGGCATTTGGAGTCAATTTGAGACCTAGAGACCAATACTAGTCAAAGGGAAATCACTAGTAAAGTTACCTACATTGACCAGAATTGAAAGAGTATTTGCAGAAGTGTTTAAAGGTACAAAGGCATCCCTGAAACACATATTTATGTTCTAATATCATTCATATACCTTCTCAGAATATTTGGGATCCTTTGGGGCAAATTTGGGACCTAGAGATCGAAACTAGTCCAAGGTCGAACCAAGGAAAAAAGTGGAAAATTGCAATTTTAATAAAATTCCTAATAAGGGACATTACAGAAGTCAAGAACAACTATGGGGAAAAGTCCCCATCTCTTCCCACTTAAAAGGCTAAAAAATGGCCCATTATCCCCATAATGAGCTTACAAAATGTCTCTCATGAGAGGCTTACAATCCCAAGCCCACTTCCTCCTATGAATGAGAAGCTTATATAGCTTTACATGGATGAAAACAACTTCAACATTCTAAGGATAAAAGATCTCTCAAGATCCCATAATGTAGGATCTAAGCACAACTCAAGGGATAAGATGAGAGAAAATATCTACATCCCCATGAATATCTCAAGTCTCCATGAGACTAGGAAACTAGAAGACTACATATTAGTTCTCCATTAGTTTCCTTTTACATTTGAAAGGAAAAATACTTAAGCTTAGAGATTAAATATTAATTAATCATTTCCTTTTATTTAATTTCACGTTTTCCCTTTTTTTCCGGAAATTCCACAAGTGATATCTTCCGCATTTGAAGTCCATTCGAACCCATTTAAGTTACATTAGAAATATACATACAAGCTCTTTGTTGTGCAGACAACTTCGGAAACAGTAGAGATCTTTTTCATTTTTCGATTGAGGAGATCCTCCTGGATCACTTGGGGGACAAAAAGATGTTCAAATTTCCACTTATTCAGACCTCTCTATTGTTAGATGGTAGCACCTCAAAATGAGGCTTAGGATCTAGTTGATTGTATGGCTAGAAGACAACCTATTGGTATAAAATGGGTATTTAAGTATAGGTAGAATGAAAACGTTAAGGTGGAGAAGTAGAAATATTGCCTAGTAGCTAAGGGATATTCCTAGGTGGAGGAAATTTATTTTTGTGAGGTTTTTTCTCTTGTTTCTAAATTAAATTCTATCCTATTTTATTTGTCTATTACTCTTATTTTTTATCTTGAAGTAGAGAAGATGGATGTGAAGACATAATTTCTACATGGTGATCTTGAAGTGTAAATTTGCATGAAACAACAAGAAGGTTTTATAGTGAAAGGAAAGGAGGTGTTTTGTAAGATGATGTATTCCTTGCATGGATTAAAACAATCACCAAGAATGTGGTGTCAAATGTTTGATACTTATATATTGGGACTTGGTTTCTCAAAGAGCAAAGATGATGATTGTGTGTATCCCAACAAAGTTGGTGATAATTTTATGTATGTGTTCTTGTATGTTGATGATATATTGTTGATTGGAAACAACAAGGATGTCAAAACCTAGTTGTCTTCTAAGTTTGACATGGAAGATATCATTGACAATTTTATTTTGGGCATGGAAATTAAAATATATTAGGCCAATATAAACTTTGGTTTAGTCATGGTAAATATGTTGCAATAGTATTGTAGAGGTTTATTAGGTAGGAATGTAAAATGATAAAGGTTCCCATTCTTGTAGGTGCAAAGTTATTTGTAGACCATTGTCCCAAGACTCAATAATAGGTACAAGACATGTAATGTGTTCCCTATGCTAGTTTTTTTGGAAGCTTGACGTATGCTATGGTCTATACTAGACACAACATTTCCCATGCAATGAGAATTTTGAGCAGATATATGCCTAAACGAGAGAAGGAACATTTGATGGTAATAAAGAAGGTATTCACACACACACACACACGCGTGGCACTTAAAATTATTTAATATTATACTAAGGAATACTTGGACCTCATAGGGATATCTATATCTATATCTATATCTATATATATATATATATATATAAGGATTTGTTGATGTAAACTAGGATGGGGATCTATCTATATATATTTTTAACTTATTTGGTGGTGCAATCACTTGATGATTAAAAGGTAGGGTGTAGTTACATCGTCAACTATAAAATATCAATACTTGGAAACTAGTGTTGGAAGTAAGGAATCCATATGGTTCAAAATATTGTGTTCAGCTATTGGATTGTTCAATAGTTCAATTGTTGAATCCAAGGAAATGCTCCTCCCGATTGCGCGATAGTTAGGGCTTCCCTTTGGCTTCCGCTGTATCTCCGAATCACCTTCAACTCCCCCAGCTATGAGCCGCCTCTCTACCCCTCTCGGGCTTGACTTGCTTCATGTCCTCCTCTACGGGAGGGTCACGCGGCCCCTCCCAGGCATCTCCCTCTCCAGAATCATAGCTCTCTAACACTCCCCCTACCGCCACTTTGCAGATTGGATCTGAATAAATCCCCCTCTCAACAAATGAGGCACCTTTCTGCTCACCGAATGCCCCCCCTAGGTCTAGGCCCCTGCAGCGGCCCTTCAGGAAAAAGGACATGCATCACCAAGACGGCTGAGCTGCCTTCCATTGCCCTGCCCGTTGAGAGGATCAATGGAAGAGCTCAAAGAATGAGATATCATGCCCTCATTGGAAAATTTATTGGGATCTGGCCCATGGAGCATGCTCTCAAAGGCTGGATCATGGACAAATGGAAACCCAAAGCCCACTTCGAGCTCCATCTTGTATCAAAGGGATTTTTCACCATCATTTTTCATCGGTTGGATGACAAGGCCAGGGTTGAAGACAATGGCTCGTACTTATTCAACTCAGTGGGATTGTACCTTCGGAACTAGATGGAAAGGTTCAATCTTGACAAAGAAGAATTCACTTGGGCACCTGTGTGGATCCGCATGTACTCCCTCCCACAAGAGTACTGGGATGAGGAAATTCTCAGTGACATAGTACCCTTGGTAGCTACGTCATATATTCAGAACAAACAAAACTCAGTAAGTACACTTCATATGCACAAATTTGTGTATACATGTAGATCGCTTAGGCATTCCCAGACTCTGTGAGTCTCAAGGATGAAGATGTAGAATGGATACAACTCATTGAATACGAGCATGTTCCCTTCTGATGCCGCAATGCCACGAGCATGGAAATTTGTATCGGGACTTACCCTTAAACGAGTTGGCTACAAATAACCCATCAAGCAACGACAAAGATGAAGAAGGATTCCAAAAAGAAGGAAAAAAAAAAGACATAACCACAAGCCCCCCAATCCCCCTTGGAAAATTTCCTCGAAAGGTAACACCATGAGAAATATCTTTGAGGCTCTAGGTGAAACAGAGGAAGGTCCCGCCGAGGGGGAAAAATCAACGGCATTTGAAACCAATAAACCCCACCTAGAGACCTCAAGCTGCAAAGACTTGGGCCAAGTCATTGTAGTCTAAACAGTTCTTGAGATAGAACATCTGGAAACAGAAAGCGAGTAGGTCATGCTTGAAACATAAATGCATGTGGAGACAGTCATCTTAGGACCAGAGATACTAATGGATGATGAAATGGGTGAATCGGATCTTGGAGGCCTTAATCTCCTAAGTATGGAGGATGAATGCAATAAAAAAGAGTATAGCTCAATACCGCCAAAGAATATTCAACTCCTTGAGGTAGCTCTAGCCCATACCAAAATGCAAAAAAAATTAGGTGTTCACAACTTGCCTCACAAGGACAAATAGAAGGCTCAGAAAGGCAGCAAGAAAAGAGGGCGCAAGACGGATCTCCAAAGGGTAAGCATTCTTGATTCCTGACTAGAAGAGTCAGGGCAATATTCCCATCTTACGGAATTCTTCTCCCCCCTCCCCTCTGGTTCCCAATTAAGTTAATCTCCTGGAATGTCAGAGGTCTAAACGGACCCTCAAAACATAGAATGTTGAAGCGAAATATTCTTCAAGGTATGCCAACTGTCCTCTTTTTGCAAGAGACCAAGTTCTAATGTTCTACTTTTCAAACCCTTATAAATAGACTATGGAAAGGAATCCAAGGGATTTCCATTGATGCTAGGGGTGCTTCAATAGGTTTATCCATTGCACGAAATCCTACTTATATCACCCTTGGGGAATTCGCCTCCAATCCCCATTCCCTCTTTGCCTCTTTTCATATTATTGGAACCAATGTTCATGTGTTTTTGTTGAATATCTATGGCCCCCAAATTCCCACCCTCAAACTCCACATGCTCGACTACCTGGGTTGGTTTTCCTGGTCATACCAAGACTATCCTCTCATCATCGGGGGGGATTTTAACCTAATCACTTCCCTTGAGGAGAAGAAAGGTGGTCGTGGGGTCCTTTCTGCCAAGGAATCTCACTTCAACACCCTTATCCAAAACAACCATCTTGTCGATCTCAAATACTCCCAAGGCTTCTTCAATTGGAACAACCATCAGGGAGGGGATAAGCCGATTTCCAAACATCTCTATCATTTTCTAGTCTCAGAGAATGTCATTGACTCGAGAGTCCTCCTAATCGCCTTGGTCCTTTCGGTCGCTGGGTCCGATCATTGTCCTATTGCGCTCTCTTGGCAAGATATTAGCTCGAAGATCCACCACCCCTTCCAGTTTGAAAAATTCTGGATGAAGCACCTGGATTTCCATGATGCCATTTGCTCTTGGTGGTTGGCGATGCAGGTGACGGGATGCTCTAAGATGGCCATAATGCAACAAAAACTCAAAATGCTTAGATCTAAGCTAAGAGAGTGGAATCACACCACCTTTGGAAACATTTTCAAAGCCAAAAGTCAACTAGAAAAGGACCTCGAAGGAGTGCAACAAGTCATCATGGATCAAGGTCTCTCACAATCCATCAAATTTGTGGAACAAGCACTCTCAGAGCAGTTGGATAAACGATGTGAGCAGGAGGAAATTTTCTGGAAGCAAAAATATCGAGCTCTCTGGATACGGGAAGGGGAGTGCAACACAACCTTTTTCCATCGTAGCACTCAGCAACACCGTATGTCAAACCAAATCTCCACTCTCAAGGTCAAGGATGGCACTAGCTTGGAAGACCACCAGGACATCGAACAATAACTTGTCCACTTCTTTCAGGATCTTCTCAATGAACCAGATCCTTCTAGATCTCGAGTTATTGAACTAGTAACAACCAAAATCCCAAAAATTATGACTGAAGAGAAAAATGCCACTCTTATGCGGCCCATCACTCTTCAGGAAGTGGAAATGGCTCTCAACCATATGGAAGAAGGAAAAGCTCCTGGTCCGAACGGATTCACCATCAACTTCTTGTTAGGAACCCATGTCTTTACTTTGTTAGTATGTTGTTGTTGGATGCATATGCTTTGTAAGTCATCCCGTAGTATTTGTTGATCAATAGTTTGTGTTATTATTGTTGGCGCATATGCTTTGTAAGTCACCCGTAGTATTGTTGATCCATAGTTTGTAGTGGCCCATGGTTTTGACCCATAGTATTGGTGCCTAGACTTAGTATATAAGTGTGTGTTGAGACCTATGAAGGCACCAGGAAGTTATTTGTATTGAGCTTTCTCATAGCAGGTTTCCCCCTCGAAGTGGCCTGTGATCAATATAAAAGTGATTCTGAGTTCTGTCATTTATGTTATTTTGCATATTCGTATTAATTAATTGTTGCAGGTGCATCACATCTGGTATCAAAGCACTTTCTTGGGCTCGCTGGGTGAAATTTCTGCCAATTTTTTTTTCACATCTGTTGCAGGTTCAGATTTGGGAATAATCCCTATCCACTTAACTGTGGGAAGTACTTGGGCATAAGCCCTAAAACTCATTGTGAGGAGTACCACAGGAACCCCGAAGTAGCTGGTCCATTGAGAGGACCTGCCAGCGAAAAGGGCAACGACCCCTACCTAATTGACCAGTTCCCACCCGTGAAGTAAACCAAGAGCTGTCGTTTGTGGCAAAGTGATTATCAGTTTTACCTGAGCCATGGAGTGAGGGGTACTGCCCCAATACGCAAGCCGTCGGACAACATTGGTGGCCGAGTGAAACCCCTGAACTGTTAGGAAGCCGCACATACCTGGGGTCCATATCTACTTTCAACTGAACTATTGTCAATCACTACTGCACCATTTCAGATCCATTTTGCAAGCCATTCCAGATCCAGCCATTTTCAATCCATTTGGCACTATTCCAGATCCCTTCTGAGCCGTAGCCACTCCAGTCTAAAAAAAAAAATTCAGTTTTTTGTCCATATCTCCCTTGTTTTCCCTCTGTTTCCCTTGAAATTTTTGGGGAACCCCTGTCATCCCATTCTTCATATTTCATTCCTGAGGACCCTATCCCCAATTCCCCTTCCCAAAGCCCGAAAGCCCACATTTGTCTATTTTTAGGGTTTGCCATAAGTTCCTCAGATTTCAGCCAATCACCTTCAAATTTTACCACAGAGTTCCTTTCTGAATTCTGCTTCTTTGTCCCCCTCTGCCAAATTTTCCCATTCTTTCACCCCACTTCTGAAATCCTCATTTTTGCTTCCCTGTCTAGTCGACAGTGTCCAACACCTAGTCAAACCCCAATTACCCTTCATGTTTTTTTCCAAGTCTAGATTTTCCCTTACTGAAGCAGTTTCTATTTTTGTTTTCCTACCCAGTCAAAAAAAAAAAAAAACTCCTGGTTATGGTTGTCACCCGTGCAGGAGAAAAAACCATGGAAGAAGCACTTGCAGCCATCTAAGCCAAACTCCAGGATCTGGATGAAAAATTTCTCGACCTCCATCTTGAACATTCAGCTATGAACAACAAATGACAGTCCGAGTCTTCATCAGACAATGGGTTCTCTTCTTCTAGCAATTTCCGTGGTCTGAAGCTTGATTTTCCTCGCTTCAATGGTACTGATCCAACTGGATGGATCTATCATGCAGAACAGTATTTTAGTCTGCATAATACTTTTGATGTCAACAAAGTTCTGCTGGCATCCTTTCATTTGGAACAGGAAGCTCTTCAACGGTACCGTTGGTACATCAAGGCTCATCCAGAGCCCAAATGGTCAGACTTTTGCCAGCTCCTTTTGCAACGATTTGGTCCTAGTGCTTTTGATGACTTCACAGGAGCCCTCACTAAACTTCACCAAATTGGCACTGTGAGAGAGTATCAAACCGAATTTGAGAACCTATCCAACCACACCGAAGGATTGTCTGATGACTTTTACCGGAGTTGTTTTATCAGTGGTCTAAAGGATGCCGTCCGCTCTGAGGTCAAAATGTTCTGTCCCACCACAATGATGGAATCCCTAGGGTTGGCTAAGTTGGCAGAAGACAAGATTGTAGCCCAACAACGCTCCAAGCCCACTTTTGTTCCCTTCCAAAATATGGGTTCTCAGCGACCACCTATACCGTAGGCTCCTCGACCGACTCCTATCAAGTGTTTGTCTGAAACAGAGATGCAAGCACGCCGAGAAAAGGGGATTTGCTATAATTATGATGAGAAATTCACTCGGGGACATAGATGTGTTCAGCAAAAGCTCTATCTCTTGGATGCGGAGTCTCCGCCTACCTCTGAAATTGGTGACGAAGATCCAGAAACACTAGATGCTCCGGTTGACATTCAGGAACCGCCTATTGACCCTCCGTCTCAGGATGACCAGCCAGAGATATCTCTCCATGCTTTAGCTGGAATCACCACCCCCCAAACAATGCGGGTTAGGGGTTACTTCAAGAACCTTCCTCTTACAATACTCATTGATTCTGGTAGCACTCATAATTTCATTGACCCTCGGATCGCCAAACAAGCTGATTGTTTTATCCATCCTTGCTCCAACTTTGAAGTCATGGTTTCCAATGGGGGCACCTTACCTTGCAAAGGGAAGTGTCAAAATGTGCGTATCTCTATGGGAGATTATACCTTGTGCTCTGACATGTTTTCCTTGCCCTTAGGCAGATGTGATGTGGTTTTGGGCGCTCAGTGGCTACGCACACTTGGCCCTATCTTATGGGATTTTGCTGAACTTTGGATGCAGTTTTCCCTCAATGGAAAAAAACACACGTTGACAGGATTACAACCAAGTTCTCTCAGTATCATCAGTTCACATCGCATGGAAAAACTCCTCAAGAAGAATTCACATGGTGTCATCGCTCAGATCCATTCCATTCAGATGCAACCATCAGCGGTCTCCACTACTCCTTTGGATCTACAACAAATTTTGGATCGATATACAGGTGTCTTTGCTGAACCAGTGGGATTGCCACCTTCCAGGCCAGAAGACCATCATATTCAGCTCCTTCCTGGCAGCTTCCTCCCAACATCAAGCCCTATCACTACCCATTTCACCAAAAAACGGAGATTGAAATGCTCGTTCGGGACTTATTGAAGCAAGGTATTATTCGCCCAAGCACTAGTTCCTTTTCTTCTCCAGTTATTCTTGTCCGCAAAAAAGATGGGTCATGGCGCCTCTGCATTGACTTCCGAGCACTTAATCACCTCACCATCAAGGATAAGTTTCCAATTCCTGTTGTTGATGAGCTTCATGGGGCTCACTTTTTCTCCAAGTTGGATCTTCATTCTGGGTATCATCAAATTCGGGTTCATGAGGATGATATCCCTAAAACAGCTTTCCGCACACATGATGGCCATTATGAGTTTTTGGTCATGCCCTTTGGCCTCACTAATGCTCCTTCCACATTCCAGGCCTTAATGAATAAAATATTTCGACCCTACTTGCGGAAATTCATTCTGGTATTCTTTGATGATATCCTCATCTACAGTAAAACATGGGACGAACATTTCCAGCATCTGGATCTTGTCATGCAACTTTTCTCTGACCATCATGCCCATGCCAAGTAGTCTAAATGTGTTTTTGGACAAAAGGAAGTTGAGTACCTCAGGCACATTATCTCAGCACAAGGGGTTCGCGTGGATCCTGCCAAAATCGATGCCATGAACAATTGGTCGCATCCTCAGACACTCAAGAGCCTTCGTGGTTTTTTGGGGTTGACTGGATACTACCGCAAGTTTGTCAAGGATTATGGGAATATTGCAGCTCCATTAACTGCTCTATTGAAAAAGGATGCTTTTACATGGACACCTGCTGCTCAGTGTGCATTTGACAAACTAAAACAAGCTATGTGTACTACACCTATGCTAGCTATGCCTGATTTTTCCAAGCCCTTCACTATTGAGAGTGATGCTTGCAGCAATGGACTTGGTGCTTTTCTCCTTCAAGATGAACACCCCATTGCGTTCACCAGCAAATCCCTTTCAGGTAAGAATTTAGCTGCCTCTACCTATGAGAAGGAAATGATGGCTATTTTGCATGCAGTACAGAAGTGGTGCCCATACCTATTAGGGAATCATTTATGCATCAAGACTGATCACCAGAGTCTGAAATATTTCTTGGACCAGCATGTCTCCTCCCCGGCACAACAGAAATGGGTTAGCAAACTCATGGGTTATGACTATGAGATCACTTACAAGAAGGGTAAAGACAATATAGTGGCAGATGCTCTTTCTCGCACATTTTATGCCCAAGGTTCTCTTTCAGCTATTTCTATGCCTGTTCCAAATTGGTTGCAATCCATTCAACAAGGTTATGTTAATGACTCTTCCTTATTTCAAATCATCAAACGCTTGACCAACAACCCTTTTGTTGTACCACATTACTCTTGGGATGGTGCTTCCCTGAGATATAAGGGTCGTCTGGTGCTTCCCCAGAGCACAGATCTTCAACAGGCTGTCTTCTATGAACTCCATGCTTCTCCATCGGTAGGGCACTCTGGGTTCCTCAAAATGTATGAATAGGCACAGCGTAACTTCTTTTGGCAGGGAATGAAAAGGACAATTCAACAGATGGTGGCCGAATGTGATACCTGCCAGTGCAATAAGGGTGAAACAACACTCCTTCCTGGATTGCTTGAACCCTTACCCATACCTACATGGATTTGGACAGATATTTCTATGGATTTCATTGAAGGGATCCCTAAATATGGTGGGAAGATAGTGATTCTCATTGTGGTTGATCGCCTCTCCAAATATAGTCATTTTTGTGCTCTCAGCCATCCCTATACAGCCTCCTCCGTCGCTCAAATTTTCCTAGACCAGATCCCTTCTTCCATTGTCTCGGATCGTGATGCGACTTTCACCAGTCATTTTTGGACAGAACTATTTCGCCACACTAGCACCAAACTGAAGATGAGTTCAGGGTATCACCCACAAACAGATGGTCAGACTAAAATTATCAATAAATGCTTGGAAACCTATCTTCATTGCTTCACCTCAGAACAACAACATCAGTGGGAAAAGTGGCTCCCTCTCGCTGAATGGTGGTACAATACCTCTTACCACACTGCCTCTAAAATGACCCCATATGAAGCAGTCTATGGTCAGGCACCTCCAGCTCTTCTTCCATACACCCCCACCAGTTCACTAGTTTAGGAAGTTGACATGGTCCTTCGAAACCGCAATCAGATTCTTCGCATTTTCCGGGACAATCTTCACATGGCAATAAATTGCATGAAGCAACAAGCTGATCAGCACCATTCTGAGCGCACTTTTCAAGTCGATGATATGGTTTTTCTTCATCTCCAGCCTTACAAAAAATCCTCCTTGAAACTCAAAGGGCATCATAAGCTCGCTCCAAAGTTCTATGGGCCATATCAAATTCTTCGGAAGATTGGGTCCATTGCTTATAAATTGGAACTTCCTTCTTCTTCCCGCATTCATCCAATCTTTCATGTCTCTTGTCTGAAGACATTTCTTGGCACCAACATCAGTGGACAAACGATTTTACCCGAACTGGATAATGAAGAATCCATCCTTTTGGAGCCAGAGGCCATCCTCAATCGGTGCATGCATCATCTTCGCTCTCGCTCTATCACAAAGGTCTTAATTCAGTGGCATGGCATGCAACCAAAGGATGCTACATGGGAACCACTCCTTCAGATTCAACAACAATTTCCACATCTAAAGCTTTGAGGACAAAGCATTTTCTAAGGGGGAGGGGATGTTAGGAACCCATGTCTTTACTTTGTTAGTATGTTGTTGTTGGACGCATATGCTTTGTAAGTCGTCCTGTAGTATTTGTTGATCAATAGTTTATGTTATTATTGTTGGCGCATATGCTTTGTAAGTCACCCGTAGTATTGTTGATCCATAGTTTGTAGTGGCCCATGGTTTTGATAGTATTAGTGCCTAGACTTAGTATATAAGTGTGTGTTGAGACCTATGATGGCACCGGGAAGTTATTTGTATTGAGCTTGCTCATAGGAGGTTGCCCCTTCAAAGTGGCCTGTGATCAATATAAAATTGATTCTGAGTTCTATCATTTCTACTATTTCGCATATTCGTATTAATTAATTGTTACAGGTGCATCACACTTCTTCAACCACTGGTGGGAGCTGCTAAAACAAGCGGTGTTGGAACTGATTGAAGAATCTTGTAAAAAACAATGGGTCCTACCAGCACTAAATGCAACTTTCCTCACTCTCATCCCCAAGGAACCAAGTGCTTCTCACCCTGGTAATTTTTGTCCCATATCTCTCTACAATGTGATATACAAAATTATTTCCAAAGTTTTCGCCATTAGACTCAAGCCCCTCTTACCACTGTTGATATCCCTAGAACAAAATGGCTATGTTGAAGGATGTCAAATATTGGATGGCATCATCTTAGCTCATGAAATCACTTATTCTTTGAAAGTCACTAAATCCCCTGGTATGCTCATCAAACTTGACGTTTCCAAATCCTTTGATAAGATGAACTAGGTTTTTATTGAGAAAATGCCACTAGCTTTTGGTTTCAGTCAAGACTGGACCCGCTGGGTCCTCTCCCTTGTCTCCCCTTCTTTCTTCTCTATCATGTTCAATGTCTCATCGTCTTCCACCTTATCCCCTTCAAGAGGCATCCAGAAAGGGCACCCACTCTCCCCCTTTCTTTTTATCCTTATGGCGAAAGGTTTAGAAAGGATGATAAACATCGATCTAAACATGGAGAACCTCCGGGGTCTTACCTTGCATTGAAGCAACCCAATAGCCTACCAGCAATTTTTTGATGACAATATCCTTTTCAAAAACCCCTCGGTTCAGGAAGACTATAGGTTCAAAAAATCCTCCAAAACTTTGGTGATGCCTCTGGGACCTCCATCAATCTGGAAAAATCTCAAATATTCTTCTTCAACATGGATGCTATCACCCAATGCAACATAGCTTGCATCCTTGGGTACTTTTCATCCTCCATCCCTTCAAAATACTTGGGGGAGCCTCTCACATTTTCAATTATCAAACACTCCTTGTGGAGAGACCTCCTAGCTAAGATTGAAAGTAGGATCTCCTCCTAGACCTTCCGCACTCTGAATATGTCCAGCCAGCTTATCTGCCTTAAAGATGCTCTTCAATCTATGCCTCTTTATCTCTTCTCATTCCTCGCTACTCCCAAGTGGGTTCTCAAACATATTAAAAAGTTGCAATGGTCCTTCATATGGGGAGGGGACAATAACCATCCAAAATGGGCCCTAGTCAAGTGGTAGACAGTTTTTCTCCCTAAAAGTGATGGGGTCCTGGGCATATGGGATACAGATACCAAAAATGAAGTCCTATAAGAAACAATTTCGTGGATATGGATCTCCAACAATGCTCCCCCCTTGGGAAAAACTTTGGAATCACAAATATGCCCCACGGTGGAAATCCTCGCACCTCATTCGATATGACCTCGATCCTCCAAGATCTCTAATATGGAGGGATGCCAGTTGTCAGAATCTCTCATTCAAAAACATAGTTTTTGGGAAGTAAGAGAAGGGGCACATGCAAACTTTTAGTACGACTCGTGGAAACAAATGTCGAGTCTCAGTAGTTAAAATGATGCTCAGGATCTTCATATTTTCATGCAAAACAGAATCAACATACAGGTCAGGGATTTCCAGACACCTACAAACAGCACCCCCTTTAGATGTTGGTTGCCTCCCACACTATGGGGGTTCTCCAGACAAGTTGACGGCCTCTGAACAGAACTTCAGAAACGAAATGTTCGTGCCTCTCTTGGTCCTGACATCATTCGCTGGGGGCACTAGATGAAAGGTACCTACTCCATCAAAGAGGCGTATCACTTGAAAACTCATCAGCAAAGGGTCGAACCCAACCCTCTCTGGGGGCGAGTTTGGAATTCTAATCTCTGGCCAAAAATTTTGACCTTCCTCTGGATACTATCACATCGAAGTATCGTCACCTAGGATAATCCCATAAAAAGCAACTTTTATGGACCCTATTTTTGTGTTATGTGTGGAAGCCATGGTGAAACCATTGACCATCTGCTCAATTCATGTGTCTCTGCCAATGAGCTCTGGGATATGGTAGGTGTCAAGTGCAGAGTATCTAATCGTGCAAGGGACGACATTGTTCTAACATTCCACCAATGGGGAGGAGATCCATTCAACTGTAACCTCTTAAATAGGTTGTGGGATGTTATCCTAAGGTTCTTGGTTTGGACCATTTGGATGGAACAGAATCATAGAATATTTGAAGAAAAAAAAATCCCATAGAATACATATGGACATTATGTCCAGCACCTTCAGAAAACCCTCTTGTCCACAGTCTGGTCCAATTGGGACTTCCCCTCCTCTCAGACTGAAATTGAGATTCTTGTTAATTAGGGATTTGGATGGGTGGATGTCCCTCTTACGTCCACCCCTCCTCTTCATTCCCACTCTAGCTTGGACACTCGGAGTGGCCCCCTGATGGCTTCTTCAAACTCAACTTTGATGGGGCCTCCAAAGGAAACCCAGGGGAGGCGAGCTTCAGGGGAGTGGTTCGTAATTCCTCAAGATCCATTCTAAAGGTATACTATGGCACTCTTTGCTATGATAGTAACAATGCTGCGAAACTAGATGGGCTCTCAGAAGGCTTACTCATTGTTATCAGGGAAGTTCTCTTGCTGCTCATTGTCGAAGGAGACTCTCAAATTATTATTAACATGGCTACCTACCTCTTGAATGGCTCCCAGGCCTCCAATATCTCCCTAGCTGGAGACTCAAATAGGGGCTACACAATCTGGCCAACATTCTCTCTCAGAATAGATCCATTTTTTTCAGCACGTTCGGCGAAAAGAAAATGAGCTTGCAGACTGCTTAGCCAATGAAGGAGTTGGAAGTAGCTCCACCCTATGGGAAGGAGAATTGACTCATATCCATTCAGTAGCCCTGAGGAAAAAATATCAGGCTGTTTCTCTAAAATACCTCTCTAACTCGGATGCGGTTGATACGATTGCTGACGCTTGCATGACACCTGGAGTGGGCATGTGACATTTAAGAAGCCAGGAGCATCCAACTCCAGATCACTCCTCCTAGCCGCTAGTATGTCTCATCGACTGGACTGGTCTTGGCCACCATGTGCACCATCTTCAGATGTCTGTTGCGTGCGACATCCATACCACATGCTTGGTCGTCTCCTTGTTAGTATATCAGAATGACCTTCCCACCCATCTGCACCTCCATGATTTGGATCTGGCTTGGGAATCAGACTCCTGATGCATGTTGTTTGTCTTCTTCCGTTCATTAAGTTTTATTTTGCTTCTCCAGTCGGTTATTGGACTTTTGTTTGCCTCTGGGGCTCTGCCTACTCCTGGTTCTTTGGGTTCACTACCATGACTCAGCCTCGAGGAACATCGAGATGTGGAAGGAGCAGTTTCGTTCGTGGCAATCCCAGAGTAAATTAATCTGCAGAAGAAGGATATGGGGAGGATATCTCCATTCTTGTGCTCCTGCGCATAGACAATTGGGAAGCCTGCATCATTTCAGACCACCTCTTCAATGGGAAACATGCTGGGAAAATCCACCCCTACTGTCTCATCAAGAACATGTTGGGAGTCCTGATGGAGGACATGATGACCAATTGGGCCAAGGCCAAGGACTCCACTCAGGCTCTGATGGTCGACCTAATAAAAATGGATGCAAAAATTGCGAGTTTGGAAACCACCTTTGGCTAGAATAACTATGCCCATCTTTCCAAATATAAGAATTAATTAGTTGGGAAGCTCTGCCATCTCACTATCAATTTATTTTTTTGAAAGATAGTTTAACCATTGTCGATTTCACATCCATTTTCATTACCCAATGGTTTTACATAGATTTATGTTTTATATTTTTGAAACATTGTTTCACATAAATTTATTTGTACATATTTATTAGGCGTTTTTATTTTTATATCAATAGGTGTTTATATCTTTACACTGATAGGTGTTTATATCTTAGAATTTGGGGTGGACTATCATTTATGTTTTTCCTAGATTAAAGGAGGATGGGGCAAGTGTAGTATCCAGATTGATTTTATGGTCATCGTCCAAAATAAAAAATAAACAATTATAAAAAATATATAAAAAATAACTAGTACCTCTTGCATGGATAATGGGTAATGATGCATGGATAACTCATACATCTTGAATGGATATCTCTTAGTGATGCATGGATAACTAGTACCTCTTGCATACCTCTTGCATGGATAACTGGTAATGACAGATAACTCATGCCACAAGTTAACTAATACATCTTGAATGGATAAATCTTAGTGATGCATGGATAACTAGTACCTCTTGCATGGATAACTGGTAGTGACAGATAACTCATGCCACAAGTTAAGTGGTTGTGCTAGTAAAATTCGGGGTGTTCTACCATCTATGTTTTTCCTAGATTGAAGGAGGGGACAAGTGTGTTGTCCATATTGATTTTATGGTTGTTGTTCAAAATTGGAAATAAACAAGTATAATATATATATATATATATATATATATATATATATATATATATATATATATATATATATATATATATATATATATATATATATATATATATATATATATATATATATATATATATATAACTGGTATCCAACCCCATTTAACTAAAGAAGGTAACACAGTGATCACAACTAAGCATAAAGAACAACATATAACTTGTTACCTATAGGTGTTCACTCGCCACAAGTTAAGTGGTTGTCCTTGTTACCTATATGTTTTTCCTAGATTGCAAAAGGATGAGACAAATATACTCTTCATATTGATAACTTATTATAACATTTCACTTATAATCTATTGGTATTCACCAGCCACAAAATAAGTGGCTGTGCTAATTTTAAATTATATTGTATTCTTAAATTTCAAGGAGCATTGAAAATGAACAGCTTAACCACTAATCAGATTCCAAATCTATTTATAAATTAAAACACAATTAACCTTTTCCCACTTTTAACCACTAATCACATTCCAAATATATCTATATATTAAAACACGATTAACGTTTTCCCACGTTAAAATACAAGTAGCGATCTAAAATAAATGCATGTTTATTGAATGATCTAGAAATGCATGCTTATTGAATTATCTATGTTAAGTTAAGCTATTGAATTATCTATGTTAAGAAAATCCAGTGCATATAGATCTTACCGGAATCACAATGTGTTATTGACTAGTTGAAGACGCTAAGTTTTCATGGTTGAGTGGTGTGAGGGAAAATACTAAGGTTGCATGATTGAGCTGTGTGAGCAAAACTATTAGTTATATACAGATTGCATGCTTGATATTGGGAAGACGCTATGCTTGCATGTTATAGCATGTCTTTATTCATGATAATAGTGCATGCAGCAGAGCTGTGCAGAATATCGTTATTTTTAAACATAAATATGACTTTCATATTCATCCCAAGCTGCACTTAAGTATGTGTTAGAGAAGAATAACTATTTTTGGGTTATGTGTTAGAGGAGCATTATATATAATTGAAAATCCTGGCCATGAGCAATGCTCTAACGGGAATTCTGTGAATCTTTCGTGTGTTGTGCTTTTCTGTATTGTGTTAAGAGCTCTCCTCTTTAACCAAGAGCTTCCTACTATCCCTCTATTGCTGGACGCGGGGGCCAGTGTTACGAGCAGCCAGAGGAGGATACCTCGACGCCCATATGGATTTTGAACGAGATGGGACTTCAAGCACTAGCAATAATACTGACCATACTCATGTTGCTATATATCTTTTACCTTAAAACTCTTGAGCGAAGTGGCAGAACTGTGAATAATCATCCCAAGCGTGGTGGTGGAGTAGTGATAATACTGGCCATCGTCGTAACACTGGCCATGTTTGTCTTTCTACTTTTATATTCCCCTAAAACTGATCACCAAAGTGGCGGAACTGTGAATAATGAGCCCAGGCGAGGTGGAGGACCTATGAATAATCAGGCAAGACCAACAATGGAGCATGTATATTTCTGAACAATCTGCCCAGGAAGACACGAATGAATATAACAGGTATTTGTGTGACCATCAATAGTGATGGTTTAAGTATTTCCTAGGTATTCCAATCGTTGGTGACTATCAGGGCTGACTAAACAGTTCTTATAACCACTGAGGGGAAGGACTTTTCTATCGTCCAACCTTTCTCTCTTTCTGATATATTTTATTTAATATTAATTTGTGATAATAATAATTATTTTTTGAGAAAAAACTATTTCTTGAAAGTATGGAAAAGTTCATGATATTCAAAGTTATTTTCTTGAGCATCCTTGGATCAACCATGACTTGTAGGTACATCATTATCATTATGTAGAAATATAACTTGCACTTATGATTTTGGAGTAAAAATTTTCAGTTTATTTGTTGGAATTTTTTTCTTTAAACTTATTATTATTTTCTTTGTTATGAAGTGCAGGGTTTTATGATGATAAGAGAACATGTGATAGCTTATTAATAGATTTTTAATGAATTTTTATACATATCTTTATTATGAACAATAGTAAAACTTATTATTACTTTGTTATGATGTGTAGGATTTAATGATGATGAGAACAAGGGAGAGTTTAAATTAATATTTTTTAATGATTATGTGTGTGTGTGTGTGTGAGCAATAGTAAGCTTATGGAATATGGTTTTTCTTCTAGATACAATGGTTTATGATTTTTTTATGAGAAATAGTAAGGTTTTTTAAATATATATTGGACATGGTTCTACAATGGTTTATTTTATTTTATTTTCACACCTAAAAAAAGAAAAAAAAAATTATTAAAGAAAAGTATCACAAAATACATCAAGATTTTGAGAAGTGCGGCCTTCTCAAACCACATAAGACTACACAAAAAACATATAAACCTTCTATCAACCGTCTTCACGACCAATCACTACAATTCCCAAAGCACATGAAACTATTTCATGATCATAACCAAATACATAAAACCTGTAGGAGCTATATTCCAGGAAATATACCAAAATTGAATACAGGTCAGTTCTCCCAAAAGGAACTTATTAGGAACTTTTAATGATTATATATATATATATATATTGATGAGCAATCGTAAGCTTATGGAATATGTTTTTTGCTTCTAGATACAATGGTTTATGGTTTTTTTATGAGCAATAGTAAGGTTCTTTAAATATATATTGGACATCGTTCTACAATGGTTTATTTTATTTTATTTTCACACCGAAAAAAGACAAATTTTTATATTAAAGAAAAGTTGTATCACAAAATACATCAAGATTTTGAGAAGTGAGGCCTTCTCAAACCACATAAGACTACACAAAAAACATATAAACCTTCTATCAACCGTCTTCACGACCACTCACTACAATTCCCAAAGCACATGAAACTATTTCATGATCATAACCAAATACATAAAACCTATAGGAGCAATATTCTAGGAAATATACCAGAATTGAATACAGGTTAGTTCTCCCAAAAGGAACTGAATACAAGACTAAAAAAAAACACTAAAATGACCGGAATCCAGTAGTAAACCATTCCTGAATTCTTCAAAAGATATTTTACCATCCATAATACTAATGGCTAGCTTGGACAAGAAATCAACTCGAGTGTTGTACTCCCTGTAGATGTGCTTAAAGATAAGTGCTCAAAAACATTGATCAAATTTCTAACTTCGTGGATCCAGTGCACCAAAGCTAAAGAGGAAAGGGTGATATCTCCCAAATCCCAATCAATGATAAGCTTCAAATCACCAACTATAAAAAAATGAGTCCAAATTCCGCTTTTTGGAAAACCAAAGTAAGCCCCAAAGGGATAAGAGCTCAACTTTTGTATTGGTTCCCATTGCTACACCCATCTAAAGATTAACAAAGTGAGTAGAATTAAATCTCACCATCATTCCAGCACCACACAATCCCTTCTTCTTAGCACCATCAAATAAACAAACCAGCTGATTAGGTTCCATATTAGGAAACTGTACCCTTCTAAAACACAAATTATCTCTTCTTCTATAATATTCAAAAAAGAGTGACTTCACTCTAATGCTCACAAGAACAGGATTGGAATGGGAATCCTCAAAAATCTAGTAGTTTCTTGCTCTCCACACTTCCCACAGAACAAAAAGAGGGAGATTGAGTAGGTTTCTCTGCACACTACACCACTTACTCAGGTTTTCACCAAGTGAACAAGAGTCCCAACAAAAATAAAAGGGAAAAGAAATCCCCAATTCTTTCCGAACCTATTGAAAAAAGCACAGTCGCCAAATAAATGATCCACCAATTCTATGGCATGGCTACAAAGAACACACCTGCCAGGAAATGAAAAGCCTCTTCTCCGCAACACGTCCCAAGTTAAGATATTCTTATTTAAGCATAACCACAAAAACACTGAATTTTTAAAGGAACATGAGCCTTCCATATTCACTTTGTCCACCAAGTCGATCCGTCCACCCTTTCAGTTTCTAGAATTAACTTATATGCCAAGCTTGCTTTTACCGATCCATCCTGTTTATTGTAGTTCCATACCACTGTATCTGCGAAATTTGTCAACATATTTCTAGCCTAATATAACCTACATAAAAAACTATCCCATTCACCAACCACCTAAACAGAGAGACCAATCTCTCTAGCTGATTTCCAAAGTGTAGAAAATTCATTCTGTTCTCTAGCAACCTCTTTAAGAACAAATATATTCCTACGCTATAGTGCTCCCATTAGCTCCCTAGATAACCCATAATTCTCATACAAGCCTATAAATGGGTCCATACCCAAGTAAATTTGAATACCTTAACCAATAGACTAGGAAATGGCATGATTAATAATGGGAAAGTACTTGAGAAAATTTCTCCAGATACACGAAATAGACGAAGTGTTTCTTCCACTCAGTCTCAGCTAAGAAACCATATCCAATATCTTTAAGTAATTAAATTTAACCATTGTTCCCCAAATACCTTTATCAAATAGTACACGCCATAGACTTTTGCATATAATGATCTATTAAACCAGCTGAGGTTCTTAATACGCAACCTCCATATGACTTAGGTTTGGAAATACTCTCCCACGATGTTAGACGGAATATAGAAAGATTCAACTTCCCAGCCCACAAGAAATGAAAAAACTTACTTCTAATGAGGGAAATAACTCCTTCTGGGATGTGGAACAAAGAAAACCAATACACCGGTATGCTCTTCAACACAAAACTAAACAGAACTAGTCTACAACCCAAAGACAACAATCAGAAAGACCAATAACTGGTTTCCCTCTAAATTCTTTGCAGTAACAAAAGCCAATCCTCCTTATTGTATCCATTCGGTTTTAAATGAAATCCAAGATAATTAAAGCCATCATCAAGGATATTCATCTTGAAAGGAAATAGTGTTGCAATATGATATTTAGCCACAGGGTCATCACAAGAGTAAACAAAATCATATTTATGAGAACTGATAGCCATCCCCGAGGCATCATAGAAGATATAAATGATAGTATGAAAATGCTCCCATTTAGATAAAGTTCCCTCCCCAAAAAGAAGTGCGTCATCTACAAAAAGTATATGAGAAATATACAGGGCACTAGCAACTTTTATACCTTTCATCTAATTTTGATCTCTATCCTGCTGAATCAGTAGACTTAAACCTTCAATAGCCAGAATGAATAAGTACGGGGAAAGAGGACATCCCTAACAAATGCCTCTATTTACACTAAAATATGCAGAAGGGGTCCCATTTATAAGAGCTGCATACATAGAAGAAGATATGCAAGCCATGATCTAATTAGTGATCTTAGGTGCCAAACCTATCTGAGAATAAACCTCACATAATTCCAATATATTATGTCATAAGCCTTAATTAGATCCATCTTGACAATGAAAGCCGACAATTTCTTCTATTTCATTGAGTGAAGACCCTCCTATGCTATCCCCACAACAGATCCAATATTTGTCAATTTGGAAAAAAAAAATTGTTCCTTGGAGATATATTTACCAAGGAAAGGCTTTAATCTCTTAGAGATGATTTTTGTGATAATTTTATAAAGCAGATTACATAGAGATATGGGTCGATAATCATTAAAATATTCTGTCCTATTTTTCTTAGGAATGAGATTAATATAGCTATAATTCAAATATGTGGAACCAGGACCCTTCTTCTAGTTTCATCAATTGCTTATTCCAGCTCCTTACCCAAGATATTAAAAAAATGCAGATAAATTTCTACAGTCCACCCATTCGGGCTAGGACTTTTATCTCTCACAAATAACTTCAAGGTATTCAATACTTCATCCACCGAAACCTTCTTACCAATTTCATTACAGTCTTCACTGACATAATACCTAGGGAAATTCTTTATTGTCTTTAACTGATTTTCAATATTACATGAACAACTATTTGTATATATTTCCCTTAAATGTTTCACATATGCATCTTTAAGAGATTTGTATCACAACATGCCTCATTATTGTCATTCTTCATTTCCCAAATAGAATTTATCAGCTTTCTCTCGTTCACAAAACAATGAAAAAATTCATATTGTTATCACTAGCTTTTAGCCACACCACCCCACTCTTTTGTCGCTAGGTCTCCTATATGTTCCTTAGAATTTTCTATTTCTCCGCTTCAAGCATCAAAAGTCTTTTTTTCCTTTCAGAAGAAAAATATTCCGCATCCACAGTCCTTGAGAGCTTTTGTATTTCTAAATCAATTTCTGTTAAGATCTTCTCATTAGAGTTCTTTCTACCTTTCTCCCAAATCATAACTTCCTCCTTTAACAAAGACACCTTTTTTATTAAACTTGCAGTGGAGTATTGGACAATAAGTGAAAGTGAATGCCACTTTTTCTTAATCAGTAACTTTAACTCATCCTCCTCAAGCCAAATAGGATTAAATTTAAAGGGATATTTTACAAAATCTCTATCAAAATCCAACTTTAGGATGACTGCTTTATGATCTGATATACCCGATGAGTAGGACCATGTGCGGTACCTTCCCAATTCATCACAAAGAAATTATGACATAAGGTACATGTCATGTCTTTCTGCAATTCCTGCACCCCCACAATGCCCATTATACTGGGTCGGCACTAGAACACTAGGGATAATATCCGCCATCCCGCAATTATCGAAACCTGAAATCAAGAACTCAACTAATGGTTCCAGCTTATTTCCATCTCCCCACACTTCCTCAGTCGATAACATAAAATTAAGGTCCCCATCCAAAATGAAAAACTATCATCCAACAAGCTTGAGAAGAATAAATGCTCCTAGAAAGGTTTTATGTTTTGGTATGGGCTATATATGTTTAAGATCCTTATATTTTTTTGATACCCTTTCAGGTTACCATCAAGAAGAATACCTACAAAAGTGGTAGAATCCTTCATATAAGCTAGATCCAAAGTCCCTGCCACAAGGGTTTACCCAGACAACCCATTTGAGTCCATCGCACAAACTCACCAAGAGGGATTCAACTTTAAAAAATTGTTACATGCCTCCACTGATGAAATCATAGTCTCCTATAGGAGAATAATACATGTTTTAATCTTATCTAAAAGGCCTCTTAATGCAGTTAGTTGATGGCCACTGCCCAGCCCCCAGATATTAAGAGAGAGAAGGTTCATTGGATAACCCCCTTAAGGGATGCATCCTCTCTAAGATCCCAAACATCAGAAGAAGTGAAATTTTCTCTAGATAACCCTTTTCCAAACAGAGAAGAGGCCAACGGAATGGTGAAATCAATGGTATTTTTTCCACCTTCCTTCGACTTTGATACCCCAACCTCATCACCAAAGGAAAAACCATAACCTTTTTCCTTTTTATTTTTCCTAGGTTTATGAATCATAACCGTTTTCCATTGAAAATAGAGGAGATAGGGGTAATCCCGGGACTATCAGTATTTGAAGTTGAGAAATCTGTGATAGGGCCTTTCAGATCCTGTTGAGAGTCCTTAGAATGAGACATCTTAGGAGGAGATTTCTTAATCGGCGAGGAGGAAATGTTAATCCCTAAGGGAGGGTTTATGTTTCCATTCAGGGGAGGGAACTCCAAGTCAAGTAAGGGAGAAGGAGAAACATCCCCCTGATGAGATTGGGACAAAATAGGAATATCAGTCACAACAAGTGACATAGAAAAAAATCCCTCATCTGAAGGTGAAACCCCTCCCTTCATTTAGACTGGAACACTAGGATAAGGAACATTGAGGTTGGGTTCAGAGATAATAAGCCTACGCTCATTGAGTGTAAAAGAGTCCTCAAAATCCGGTGACATGTTCTGGTTACACCCTACCTCGTCATTCTTAATAGAATCCCCCAAAATAGGTGTCTCCAGAGAGCTAAGAAGTTCATCCACAGACAATTTTTTTAAAAGAACGGGAAAATATTAACAAAATTACAGACAAAGGAGCACCCATAAGAATGATCCAATGGGAGAGGAAACCTAAGACCACAATTGATATCATCAGAAGTCTCCACAAACTGATGTTCACCTCCCACCGAACTAGAAAACCTAATCAACGAATTAGGGATGTAGCTTTGGAGTGACCAAGTTCTCGACACTTGTGGCATCTAAATGCAATCTTCCAATAGTCCATCCTTTGAATGAATGAGCCTCCTTCCCATATCATCTCGAGATACTTGGGAAAACCTTCTTTCACATCCAATTCCACCAGTACCCGAGGGGATTTTCTTTCTGATCCCATCAAGTGTTCATCTCTTATCAAGCTAAACTTCCCAATAGAGTTAGTCACTGCCATAAATCCCTTTAGGTTCTAGCAATGTAAAGGGAAACTTGGTAAAATCACCCAAAGGTGCCTCATCATAAGTTTCTCTCCCTTCGAGTCGAAACCCACATGCATTGGTTCAGTACTAATGAACCATAACTAACGAAGAAAAAATGCTCCTCTATAATCCGTCTGTCCTCTGATATGAACCGTTACACCAAAACCTCGAGATGTTAGTGAAGGCCGCCCACTAGGATCTTAACATCCTACCACGCTCTGCAGTCCAGACTCTGGGATGGATGTGTGCCCGTATGGTGGTGTCCCTTTTGCACCGTACGAGCCCCAGGCGAACACTGCAATGCCGACGTTTCCACCCGCTCTGTGACTTGAACCTTGGTGGAGGCTCTGATACCAAATGATATGAACCGTTACACCAAAACCTCGAGGTGTTAGTGAAGGCCGCCCACTAGGATCTTAACATCCTCTTCAGAGAGAAATAAAAATACTAACCACCCATTCACTAGTGTAATGACCCTGGGAATGATAACAATGTAAGATTTCCATTTGCTACAAATCTAGTTCAAAATCTCAGCTCTAGATAACTTTATATATTCAAAATTATCGATCAAATCCCTCTGAGCTAACACTGACACCATATCAAAAGTAATATCGTTTCCCAAAACACACACATGTCTTCCCTTTTTTACTTTCTCAAAGCTTAACCAACACTCCTTCTCAATAGATGATCCCGACTCAAAAAGCATGTTAAACCCCCGGGTCTGCCCCCAAGCTCTAGACCCTCCCTTATTTTCAGAAACAACAAGAATTGAAGGAGGAGCAAGGTATTTCACATCCACAAAGCTAGAAGTGAAATGTATGAGCGTCGGCATAACGGGATCGAAAGAGACATTTAGGTTAGGATTTATCTTGACCCCCAAAACCCTATGTACCTCATACAGAAGAGGAGGCACAACATTCGACATGTGAGAAGAATCATTCAGACTGAAAGGATTCCTGATACCTCCAGGGCCACCTGACTCCCAAGGGTCACTTTCATGCTGACACATTAAAAACCCTACGGAGACTGGAAACCACTATACTAAACTAGCCAGGACAGAAAAAAAAATAAAAAATGAACAATGTGTTGGTGTCCATTTTGTCACTATTTTTTATCAACAATTGTACTCTGAATGGAGTTATTTTCATTATTTTCGCTACTGTAATAAAGTATTCTCTTTGCCATTCAGATCGTCAAATAGTTCAGGTATGCATATATTTACTTATTATGCAAATCTTGTTCGCATCTTGCTATATTATGATTTATTTATGTTAAAATAACATTTTCTGGGCATACTTGGTATTTAAGTTTTGATTTACAGGCTGCGTTTCTCAAACGACCTTTCCTTTAGACTGTGTGTTACGTTCTAATGCTCAGCTGCCTTTAGCTCGTCATTCAATCTCGCATTCAACCCGCAGAATTAGCGGTTGGCATACCTTGGGTCATTAAAGTCAAAAAATGGACACGTGGGTTCTATTTGCCACGTGATGGTCATGGTTAATGAGTGATGGTTCTAGAAGATCCGTCCCTATGCCTGCAAAGCTTGACAGCACATCATGCTTCCACGCTAACACTCCAAACTCTGATTTGTCTGCGCATTCAGTTGAGGATCATGCATGTTGGTTCACGCCGGTGTTCTAGAGGAGTCCAGTCTTCCCACACTCATCCTACCAACACAATTCCATGCCCACGTCAACATTCTCTATGCCACTTTCCTTGCTCGTTCGGCTTGGGATCACGCACATCCATTCACACCATCGTTCTGGAAGAAGCTCGCCCTCCCATGCTCAGTCCACCAACACACTGCTCACTCCACGTCAAAGATAGATCGATGCTCCAAGCAGCTACGTGAAGGAACCGACCCCGTGAAGATTGATTGATGCTGCCTGCACTGGAATTCATCACTTAGAGCAGCTAGTTACAGTCATTAACGCCTCTGTTATTAGAGAGGTTGACTCTATCAACCTTCTCATCCATTGTAATTTATAGATAGATGTCTGCTTAGAGAAATAGAGTTAGTCATTAGTTTATAGTCATTAGTCGTAAAAGTTTAGTTATCAGATAGCATAGAGAACAGACAGAAGTATCATGTAATTTTCTCAGTAATGGAAGTTTCAGTACATTGATGCTCTACTGATAGTGGTTAAGTCGATTTAGTTTCATCTCTGATTGCTAGGAAGGGCCCCTCATCAACCAGAGGTTTTGTTGTTTTGTTATTTTCTTTCTGTTATTAAATAGTTTATCTTTCAGTTGTTTAAATTGTCTCTGTTTGTCTGTAAATTTTTTTCCTTTGTCTTCCTGTAAATTGTGTATTGCTGTTAATATAATCTCTTCTTCTGAACTAGGAATGGTTGACCAAGTTTACTATTTTGTAGTTTGTTTTACAGTCTTCTTCCATCACTTGTAGTTAGATATTGCTTCACATTCTTCTATAGTTAGCACTAGTTTCCTTAGCCTCCTTCTCTTTGTTAGTTTCTCTTCTTGTGGCTGTAGGTTAACACTCTCTTCCATCTTAATCTTCTTCTCACATCTCATAGAAATAGTTCCTCTTCTTAGATAATGATTAGAATAAATAGTTCCTTGTTAGTTTAGCCTCTAACTAGTCAATCTTTTGCTTCCCTTGCATTGTAGGATCATACGCATCAACCAGCTGGTAATTAAAATCATCCAAAATTATTCTTTCCCTTAGTTTAAATCGTTTTCCTTCATTCGGACTGTCATTTAGACAGGCATTCGGATTGTCATTCGGACTTTTATCCTTTCTGCACTGTTTTAGTCTTTTTCAGAATCCAATTTTTTCTGCCTTTCAAATATAATGATTCTTGCTTCTAATTAACAGTTTTAGATGTAATTTAAATCTTGTTTCATGTTACATAGAGTTCTTAATTAAGTTTTATCATTATTTCATCCTTCCATATTATCTTCCTCAATCTTCTTTTTACCCTTCTTCCAAAGTTAAGTTCTTTATATCTGATTTGCTATTTAGTTACTGTTTCATAATTTTTCAATCTTATTTTTTAGATAGTTTGTTTTCAAGTCATAGTTAATAATTCCATTTTCTTTAAGTTGTTTTAGCTTGTTAATCATAGGACTAGTGTCTGTTCGTACACATAATGAAGATGTTCATGACATAAGATTTGGATCAGAAATAAATATCTTTATCAAGTTTTCTACTTGCTTCCATAATAAATATCTTTATCAAGTTTTCTACTTGTTTCCAAATCAAATCCAATTTAATTAAATATCTTTATTAAGTTTTCTACTTGCTTCTAACTTAGATCAGTTTTATGTTGTTCATATATGGATAAACAGTAGTTCATGATGTTTAAAGTTAATTGTAGTTGGATAATCTTTAGTTTGCACTTGTTCGTAGAAGTTAAGTTAGATTTACTTCCATTTTGTTTCCTTGTTACATTTGAAAGTCACTACGATTCATTCATTCCAGTTCCTATCACATTTGATGTACATAACCAAAACGAGTGGAATTAGATAGTTCAGTCTAGTATAATTTACATTTACAAGTTCTCCCTAGTAATTGTAATTTGGTTATCAGTTCTTTTCCTATATTAGTTGTGAATTAATCATTTCATATATGTAGTTTTTATTTTGCTCATAATTGTAATCTGAAAGTTAAATTCATTAGTTTCTCGTTTGTTCAGAAGTCGTTGCTTCTTAGTATTTGTTCTTTCCTATTGTTTACCATAGAGTACAGTAGTATAATCTAGTACTATTCTGATCTATTGGTTTGGTCTACTCGGTTTAATAGTTGTGTTTTTAAACATTTGACTTGTTTTTTCATTTTGAAAGATATTTCGATCTTTACTTTATTAAATATTTCTAAGGTCTGACAAACCAAAATTTAAGTACCTCTCTACCCAAGCATATATTTTGTCTCAACTCTAAGTTTACTAATCCTGGTTGATAAATAATATTAGGTGTTTACTTTGAGATAGCTCACACACCCAACACAATGATAGATAATATAATTCTCACTTTTTATTGGTTGGTACTAGGTTCACCATATTTGGAGAACTGGTTGGTACTAGTTTAGCGATAATACTGGCCATACTCATGTTGCTATATCTCTTTTACCTTAAAACTCTTGAGCGAAGTGGCATAACTGTGAATAATCATCCCAGGTGTGGTGGTGGACCTGTGGGTGCAAATCTTTGAGGAGCAGTAATAATACTGGCCATGGTCATAACACTGGCCATGTTTGTCTTGATAGTTTTCTATTCCCCTGAAACTTATCATTGATGTGGTGGAACTCTGAGTAATGAGCCCAGGCGAGGTGGCGGACCTGTGAATAATCAGGCAAGACCAATAATGGAGCAGATATATTTCTGAAGACATGGATGAATATAACAGGTAGTTATGTGACTATCAATAGTGATAGTTTAAGTATTTCCTAGGTATTCCAAACCCCCATGACTATCAGGGTTGGCTAAACAGTTCTTATAACCACTGAGGGGAAGGACTGTTCTATTGTCCAACCTTTCTCTCTTTTTGATATATTTTATTCAATATTAATTTGTGATAATAATTATTATTTTTTGAGAAAAAACTATTTCTTAAAATTATGGAAAAGTTCATGATATTCAAAGTTATTTTCCTGAGCATTCTTGGATCAACCATGACTTGCACTTATGATTTTGGAGTAAAAATGTTCAGTTTATTTGTTGGAATATTTTTATTTAAACTTATTATTACTTACTTTGTTATGTGGTGCAGGGTTTTATGATGATTAGAGTGTTAAGTTTTAAACCAAATAGACTAGCAAGATCACTGAAAGAAACATAATCACAAGATAGACACATAATTTACCCTGGGAAACCCTCATAGGGTAGAAAACCCAGCAAAGCTTTCCTCAATAAGATGAACAACCAAAATACAAGATGTGCTCCAAGACTTGTCCTTCTTCTCTACCTCACATGTAGACCTCCCAGACACAAGTGCGCTACTTTCTGAGTTGTGGAAGTGTGTCAAATGAGGAGCTCTCCTCCTCTACTTATACTAGTTCTCGACTCACCAAAATCCCTAATCGGGACGACCTCTCCTAGAGAAGTCTAATAACCCCTAAATAATAAACTCAGGGATGACCTCCACATGGTGGGTCTAATAACCGTAGTTACCACAAACCATTGGAGGAATAAACATCTCCAGATACATAATATAATAACCTCGGAGGGATGAACCATCTCCGGAATAATAAAGTACAAAATATAATATTCTTAGAAGTTACAATATTCAACACTCCCCCTTAATGAGAAGGATTTATAACAATGTTTGTAGGAGAAAGGAGACATCGACTTCATCATAGTACATCTATATATCATCGGAAGCTTTCTTCAATACATCAACATCAGTAACTCAACTAGTTACTGGAACATCAACATCATCGTCATCTCACAATCATCAACATCGTCATCACATGATCATCAGCATCATCATCACATGATCATCAACATCATCATCACACGATCATCAGCATCTTCATCACACGATCATCACCATCGTCATCACACGATCATCAACATCGTCATCACACGGTGATCAGCATCGTCATCACATGATCATCAGCATCGTCATCACACGATCATCAGCATCGTCATCACACGATCATCAACATTGCCATCACACAATCATCAGCATCGTCATCACACGATCACCAGCAGAATGCTCAATCCCGATCTCTTTAGGACATAGGTCCATGGATGATACAATCCAAATCACGTATCTTTTGAATCGAGGTCCAGGGATGATACAGTCCTATCAACTCTAGTGATCCTTCCTTTTGGAATTACAAGATCCATCACAATCATGTTTAAGACTATCCTTCCTTTCGGAATTACAGGATTTACGGTCTAAGGATGATTAATCCCACTCAATCTCTTTTAAGACAATCCTTCCTTTTGGAATTACGGGATTTCTGGTGTAAGGATGATTAATCCCACTCAATCTCTTTTAAGACAATCCTTCCTTTCGGAATTATGGGATTTACGGTCTAAGGATGATTAATCCCACTCAATCTCTTTTAGACAATCCTTCCTTTCGGAATTACAGGATTTACGGTCTAAGGATGATTAATCCCACTCAGTCTCTTTTAGAAAAACCTTCCTTTTGGAATTACGGGATTTACGGTCTAAGGATGATTAATCCCACATGTCCACTAAGGACTTCATTCTCGGAGACCATACGTCTACAGATCAATTCAAGGGACCGAAGTCCGGGGATGATACAATCCCCACCTGTCCACTAAGGAATTAATTTTTGGAGACCATACGTCTATGAATCAATTCAAGGGACCGAAGTCCGGGGACGACACAATCCCCACCTGTCCACTAAGGACTTCATTTTTGGAGACCATACGTCTACGGATCAATTCAAGGGACCAAAGTCCAGGGACGATGCAATCCCCACCTGTATCCTCATCAATACAGATATCATTAGTACATCACTAGTACAAGTACATACAATTATCCTCATCAATACATGTCTACATGTCATAAAACCATGTATCCACATTAATACATCAATATAAAAACATGTATCCTCATCAATACATCAGAATGTAGAAACATGTATTCTCATCAATACATCAATATAAAAACATGTATCCTCATCAATACATCAGAATATAGAAACATGTATTCTCATAAATACATCAGAATATAGAAACATGTATTCTCATCAATACATCAATATAAAAACATGTATCCTCATCAATACATCAGAATATAGAAACATGTATTCTCATCAATACATCAAGAAACAAGTAATATGAGTATTCTAAGTATAAGAGTCCTAAATCTAAGCATATATAAATATCTAGGTATAATAAACAGGTATCCTTATCATCGACCTTGTTGTTGATGAGGGCAATCTCATCATCAGTGATTATATCACTCCCCCTTCCGAGGAGGGTCCTTTTGAACTACACCAAGCTTGTCTCGAAAATATTCAAATTTCACTCGAGATAGAGGTTTGGTCAATATGTCAGCAATTTCTTCCTTAGTACTCACATACTCGAGCTTAATAACTCCTCTTTGCACCATATCTCGTATGTAGAAATATCGGATCTCTATGTGTTTTGAATTATCATGGAACACTGGATTTTCTGTCATCTTGATACAACTTTGATTGTCACACATGATCACAGTGGGATCCAATTCTAATTCAAACACTCCAGATAATAGATTCCGAAGCCACATTGCTTCACAACTGGCAGAGCATGCAGCTATATATTCTGCTTCAGCAGTACTGAGAGCCACACTATATTGTTTCTTGCTGAACCATGAGATCATGGTAGATCCAAGATCATAGCATCCACCTAATGTACTCTTTCTGTCTGAGACACTTCCTGCCCAGTCAGAATCTGAGTAACCATGTAATCTGAGTTCATGATTTCCAAGATAATATAGACCAAAATATAATATACCCTTTAGGTACCTCATTACATGCTTTGCAGCTATTAAGTGAACCTTTCTAGGTTCTACTAGATACTGACTCATGGTATTTACAGCAAAGCATATATCTGGCCTAGTATTTGTTAAATACATTAATGACCCAATGATTTGTCTATATAGAGTTATGTCCACTAATTATGATGAGTCATTAACTAATAAATTCAAGTTGGAGTCCATGGGAGTGGCCATGGCTTTACACTCCAACATATCAAATCTTTTTAAAATCTCCACAACATACTTACCTTGATTTAGAAAGATTCCTTTTGGTTCTTGCCATACTTCTAGACCTAAGAAGTAGTGCATTAATCTGAGATCTTTCATCTCGAATTCTAAAGAAAGCTTCTTCTTGCATTCAATAATTTGTTTCTCATTTCCGGTTAGAAATAGATCATCTACATATAACAACAGTATAACTGGTTCATCATCCATCACCTTGAGATAAATATTAGGGTCAGCTTTACTCTTGGTAAAGCCCGTGCTTGTTAAGAAACTTTCAATCGTTCCGTACCAAGCTCTGGGAGCTTCCTTCAATCCATATAATTCCTTTTTCAGTTTGCATACATGAGTTCTCCCATCTTTAACCTCAAACCCTTGTGGTTTCTCTATGTACACTTCTTCTTCAATTACACCATTTAGAAAAGTTGTCTTAACATCCATTTGGTGTAATTTCCACTTCATCATAGATGCAAGTTCCATGATGGTTCTAATTGAAGTATACCTAGCAACTGGTGCAAATGTTTCTTCATAGTCAATTCCCTCTTTCTGAGAGAATCCTCTAGCTACAAATCTTACCTTGTATTTTTCAATGCTACCATCTACAACATGTTTTATCTTGAACATCCATTTGGAAGAAACCACACTTTTATCTTTTGGTTTGGGAACTATATCCCAAACATCATTTTTCATTATTGACTGATATTCTTCTGTCATTGCTTCTACCCACTCTTTCTTCTGAGCTACCTCTTCATAGCTAGTAGGTTGTTGATCCACAAGATCACTCATCAAGGCCACATAGTTTGATACTAGCTTTGGTTTCTTTCCTTCTCTAGTGGAGCCTTCAAGAGCTCCATATTTTCATCTCCTTGAATAATGTCTCTAGCCCATGCTGGCCTTCTTTTTCTAGATAAATTTGTAATTGGGGGTTCTTGTGGTTCTAACATGTCATGATCCTCTAGTGCATCATCTTCAGAGATGGGTATAGCTTCTGTGATTCTAGGAGGTGTCTCTTCTTCATAGACTTCTTCAAGTTGGCAATTCCTAGATTTCTTGAGAGCTGCTTCTTCATCAAATGTTACATCTCTACTTATTTCCATATGATGAAAACCAGGTATGTAAATTCTGAATGCTTTGGATGATTCACAATATCCAACAAATATTCCCTTCTTACCAGAAGGATCCAACTTGGTTCTCTTTTCTCTTGGAATATGAATGTACACAGGACAACCAAATATTTTGAGATGACTTACCTCAGGCTTCTTTCCTATGAATACTTCTTCTGGAGTCTTGAATTCAAGAGCACTATGGGATAGTCTATTTTGTACATAGACTGCTGTCCTAGCTGCTTCATCCCATAGATACATGCGTAGATCTTGGTCATGTATCATAGTCTTTACAGATTCCATGATAGTTCTATTCTTTCTTTCAGCAACCCCATTTTGTTGGGGATTGTAGGGAGTGGTTAATTCCCTCTTGATTCCAGCTTCCTTACAAAAGTCTTCAAAGTCCTTTGAAGTATATTCTCCGCCATTATCTATTCTGAGAATCTTGATTTTCTTTTCTGAGAGATTTTCTCTTAAGGCCTTGAATTCTTTGAATTTTCCAAAGACTTCATTATTTCCTTTTAGAAAGTATATCCAAGTCTTCCTTGAATAGTCATCAATGAATGTGAGATAGTATTCAAACCCACTTAGGGATGTGGTGGGAATTGGTCCACATACATTTGAGTGAATTAACTCCAAAATGTTCTCAGTCTTTGTTTCACTCTTTGGAAAGGGGTTCTTGACATTCTTCCCCTTTTCACATCCTTTGCATGAGCCATTATGATCAATCTTTAAGTCCAGTAAACCTATGACCACCTTGCTCACATAGGGTAGGGCCTTGTAATTAATGTGAGAAAGCCTTCTATGCCATAGTTCATTGGGGCTAGTGGTTTCATGGACAAGGGCAGCTTCTGGGTAACCCTTGAGTTTGTAAAGACCTCCTTCTTTTTCACCAATAACAATTGCATCATCAATTGACTTTCCTTTGGGCCACATGAGCACTTGTCCATCAATAAATGCAATTCTAAATCCTTTCTTATCTAGTGCTGAGATAGAAAGTAGGTTCTTCTTCAAACCTGGTACATATAAAATTTCTTTCATTTTCAAAGGTGTTCCAGAATCAAGCTTGTAACTTACTTCACCAATTCCCTTGATGAGATATTGATAATCATCACCTAGAGATACCTTTTGTGGAGAAGACTTTTCTTCAAGTCTTGAGAGAGTTTTCCTTTGGCCTGTCATGTGCTTTGAAGCACCACTATCAATGAGCCATGTATCTTCTCCAGGAGACACAGATCCAGAGAGTGCAGAAAATAGAACATATTCCTCTGCATCTTCTTCTTCATTCCTTCTAGATCTTTTCCTAGGGAGGGGCCTTCCTTCTTCTTCATCATCTCTTTTGGATCTTTTTCTGTGAGGCCTTACTTCCTCCTCTTCTTCTTCTTCATTATCATCTTCTGCAATATGTGCTTGATGTCTTTTATAATGAATATTTTTCTTCTTCTTTGAAGGACAAAATCTAGCAATGTGTCCTTCCTTATGACAATGGAAACATTGGAAAGAAGAGAACTTTCCTTTTCCTTTCTTCTGAAATTTTTGAGGAGAATGAGGTTCCTTGACCTTCTTGAAGTGATATTGATTCTTCCTTCTCTTAGTGTGTGTGGACAAGGCTTGGTCATCTTATTTGAGAAGGGATTCTCTGTTGGCTACCCTAGCTTCTTCTTGAACACAGTCCTCCCAAACTACATCAAACTTCATACTTTCTTTTCTGGCACACTGTTAGGAACCCATGTCTTTACTTTGTTAGTATATTGTTGTTGGACGCATATGCTTTGTAAGTCGTCCCATAGTATTTGTTGATCCATAGTTTGTGATATTGTTGTTGGCGCATATGCTTTGTAAGTCGCCCATAGTTTGTATTGGCCCATGGTTTTAACCCGTAGTAATTGTTGATCCATATTTTGTATTGGCCCATGGTTTGTATTAACACATGGTATTGACCCATGGTATTGGTGCCTAGACTTAGTATATAAGTGTGTGTTGAGGCCTATGAAGGCACCGTGAAGTTATTTGTATTGAGCTTGCTCAAAGGAGGTTTCCCCCTCGAAGTGGCCTGCGATCAATATAAAAGTGATTATGATTTCTGTCATTTCTGCTATTTCACATATTCTTATTAATTAATTGTTGCAGGTTCTTCACATCTGGTATCAGAGCACTTTCTTGGGCTCGCTAGGTGAAATTTCTGCCAAATTTTTTTTTTCGCATTTGTTGCAGGTTCGGATTTGGGAATAATCCCTATCCGCTTAACTATGGGAAGTACTTGGGCATAAGCCCTAAAACTCATTGTGAGGAGTACCACAGGAACCCCGAAGTAGCTGGCCCATTAAGAGGACCTACCAACGAAAAGGGCAACGACCCCTACCTGATTGACTAGTTCCCACCCGTGAGGTAAACCAAGAGCTGTCGTTTGTGGCAAAGCGGTTATCAGTTTTACCTGAGCCGTGGAATGAGGGGTACTGCCCCAATACGCAAGCCGTCAGACAGCATTGGTGGCCAAGTGAAACCCTTGAACTATTAGGAAGCTGCACATACTTGGGGTCCATATCTATTTTCATTTGAACTGCTGTCGATCACTGCTGCACCATTTCCGATCCAGCCGTTCAGATCCATTCTGAAAGCCATTCCAGATCCAACCATTTTCAATCCATTCGACGCCATTTCAGATCCCTCTATTTTCGCTCACTTCCAAGCCTTTGCAGATCTATCTGTTTCATATCCCTTCTGAGCCGTAGCCACTCCATTCTGAATGAAAAAAAGAAAAAAGAAGAGTATAAAATTCAGTTTTTTCTCCATATGTTCCTTGTTTTCACTCTATTTCCCTTGAAACTTTCAGAGAACCCCTGTAATCCCATTCTGCATATTTCATTCCTGAGGACCCTATCCCCAATTCCACTTCCCAAATCCTGAAATCCCACATTTTTCTATTTTTAGGGTTTGCCATAACTTCCTCGGATTTCACCCAATCACCTTCAAATTTTCCCACAGAGTTCCTTTTCTAATTATGCTTCTTTGTCCCTCTCTGCCAAATTTTATCATTCTTTCACCCTGCTTCTGAAATCCCCCTTTTCTGCTTTCTTGTCCTTTCGACAGTGTCCAAAATCTAGTTAAACCCCAATTACCCATCAGATTTTTTCCCCAATCCAAATTTCCCTTTACTAAATCAACTTCTGTTTGTGTTTTTCAACTCATTCCAAAAAAAAAAAAACCCTGGTTATGGTTGTCACCCATGCAGGAGCACACACCATGGAGGAAGCACTTGTAGCCATCCAAACCAAACTCCAAGATCTAGATGACAAATTTCTCAACCTCTATCTTCAGCATTCAGCCATGAACAATAACCGACAGCCAGAATCTTTTGCAGCCACTGGGTTCTCTTCTTCTAGCAATTTTCATGGGCCGAAGCTTGATCTTCCTCGCTTCAATGGTACTGATCCGACTGGATGGATATACCGAGCAGAACAATATTTCAGTCTGCATAATACTTTTGATGTCCAGAAAGTTCCACTTGCATCCTTTCATTTGGAACATGAAGCTCTTCAATGGTACCGTTGGTACATCAAGGCTCATGAAGAGACAAAATGGCCAGACTTTTACCAGCTCCTTTTGCAACGATTTGGTCCTAGTGCTTTTGATGACTTCATAGGAGCACTCACTAAACTTCACCAAATGGGCACAGTGAGAGAGTATCAGACAAAATTTGAGAAACTGGCCAATCACACAGAAGGATGGTTTGATGAATTCTACAAGAGTTGTTTTACCAGCGGTCTCAAGGATGAAATCCGCTCAGAGGTCAAAATGTTCTATCCCAACATAATGATGGAAGTCCTAGGTTTGGCTAAGTTGGCAGAGGACAAGATCGCAGCTCAACAACGCTCCAAACCCACCTTTGTTCCCTTTAAAAATATGGGTTCCCAATGACCTCCCATCACGCTTGCTCCTCAACCAACTCCTATCAAGCATTTATCTGAAACAGAGATGCAAGCATGCCGGGAAAAAGGGCTTTGTTATAATTGTGATGAGAAATTCACTCGGGGACATAGATGTGTTCACCAAAAGCTCTATCTTTTGGATGTGGTATCTCAGCCTACCTTAGAAATTGGTGAAGAAGCTACAGATGCAGTAGATGATCAGGTCGACATTCAACACCCGCCTATTGACACCCCATCTAAGGACGACCCACCTGAGATCTCTCTCCATTCTGTAACTGGCATCACCACCCCACAAACAATGCGGGTCAGGGGATACTTCAAGAAGCTCCCTCTTACCATACTCCTTGATTCTGGTAGCACTCATAACTTCATTGACCCTCGGATTGCCAAATAGGCTAATTGTTTTGTCCATCCTTGCACCAACTTTGAAGTCATGGTGTCCAATGGCGGCACCTTACCTTGCAAGGGGAAGTGTCACAATGTGTGTATCTCTATGGAAGATTATAACCTACGCTCTGACATGTTTTCCTTTTCCTTAGGTGGATGTGATGTGGTTTTGAGCGTTCAATGGTTACGCACACTTGGCCCCATCTTATGGGATTTTGCTAAACTTTGGATGCAGTTTTCAGCCAATGGGACACAACACAAAATTATGGGCTTACAACCAGGGTCTCTCCACATCGTCAGTTCACATCCCCTGGAAAATATCCTTAAGAAGAATTCACATGGTGTCATTTCTCATCTCCATTCCCTTCAGATGCACCCACCAATGGTCTCTACTACTTCCTTGGATAGAGATGTAGGTGTCTTTGTTGCACTAGTGGGCTTGCCGCCTTCACGAGACCTTTCTGGTAAGCATTTTTACACATCTACATCTTAGCAGGACATGATGGCTATTTTGCAGGCAATACAGAAGTGGCAACCATCCCTATTGGGGAATTATTTTTGCATCAAGACTGATCTCCAAAGTCTGGAAACTTTCCTGGAACAACAGGTCTCCTCCCCAGCACACCTGAAATGGGTTCTCCAACTCATGAGTTATGACTATGTGACCACTTACCAGAAGGGTAAGGACAATATGGTGGCAGATGCTCCTTCTCGCACATTTGATGACCCATTTTCTCTTATAACTATTTCTCTGCTTGTTCCAAATTGGTTGCAATCTGTTCAACAGGGCTATCTCTTCTATGAACTCCATGCTTCTTCATCAACAGGGCACTCTGGGTTCCTCAAAATGTATGATCAGGAACAATGTAACTTCTTTTGGCATGGATTGAAAATGACAATTCAACGAATGGTGGTTGACTATGATACTTTCCAGGTCAATAAGGGTGAAATGACCCTCCTTTCGGGACTGCTCGAACCCTTGCCCATCCCTACACAGATTTGTATATCTATTTCTATGGATTTCCTGGAAGCGCTCCAGTGGTATAGTACCACATCTAAAATGACACCATATGAAGCAGTCTCTAGACAGGCACCGCCAGTTCTTCTTCCATACACCTTCAACAGCTCCCCAGTTCAGGCAATTGACTCAATTCTTCGAAACTGCAATCAACTTCTTCTCATTCTGCAGGACAATCTTCACATGGCAAGAATTCGACTGAAACAACAAGCCGATCAGCACCATTCTGCGCGCACTTTTCATGTCGATGATATGGTTCTTCTTCATCTACAGCCTTCCATGCAATCCTCCCTGAAACTCAAAAGGTGCCAGTGGCCCGGAATGCAACCCGAGGATGCTACAGGGGACCCACTCCTTTAGATTCTGCATCAATTTCCACATCTAAAGCTTTGAGGACAAAGCTTTTTCTAAGGGAGAGGGGATGTTAGGAACCCATGTCTTTACTTTGTTAGTATATTGTTGTTGGATGCATATGCTTTGTAAGTCGTCCCATAGTACTTGTTGATCCATAGTTTGTGTTATTGTTGTTGGCACATATGCTTTGTAAGTCGCCCATAGTTTGTATTGGCCCATGGTTTTGACCCGTAGTAATTGTTGATCCATATTTTGCATTGGCCCATGGTTTGTATTGACACATGGTATTGACCCATGGTATTGGCCCCTAGACTTAGTATATAAGTGTGTGTTGAGGCCTATGAAGGCACTGTGAAGTTATTTGTATTGAGCTTGCTCAAAGGAGGTTGCCCCCTCGAAGTGGCCTGCGATCAATATAAAAGTGATTCTGAGTTCTGTCATTTCTGCTATTTTGCATATTCTTATTAATTAATTGTTGCAGGTTATTCACACACACATAGTTTGTATAAATGACTCCCAAGGTCTAGTGAGACCATTTAGAGCAGTCATCACAAGTTCATCTTCATCAAGAGTATCACCAATGGCATATAGTTGCTCCTTGATTTGGGAGACCCTTGAGAAGTAGTCTTGAATGGACTCTCCTTTGTGCATCTTGGTACTCTTCAACTGAGTTCTTAGGTTCATCTTCCTGTTGATGTTCTTTCCTTCATACATTCTTCCTAGAGCATCATACATTTCCTTTGGAGTCTTCTTGGAAGCCACTTGGGGAATCAAGTGGTCTTTAATAGAATCAGCTATGATTCTCTTTTCCCTAATCAAATCCTCCCTATGCTTCTCTTTGGCTTCATCTCCTTCAGGTTCTGCAACTTCATCCTTGATATAATGAGCAAGATCATTTTCTTCAAGCATGAGACCAATTCTGTATTTCCATGCCCGAAAATTCTCTATACCTTCTAGCTTGTCTTCAAGCTTAGTGTTTGGATCCATCTTCCCTTGGGGGATTCCAAGAGATAAGAGATAGAGTAGTACTTACCTGGAAACTTTAACTTTTCACTTTTCCGGATCTGCAACAGAATTTCTGGTTTATCGCACTTTTGGTAAAACTAGGGTTTGACTTTCCCGGAGTTCTACCCAACCAAAAACCTCGATCCAAGGCTCAAAATATAGATATTTAGAAGGGCTATTCCGCCATGCAACCAGAATCCAAAAATACTAACTTTTGTAGAAACCCTAATTTTGGGAGAGAGAGAGAGATATAATTTCACCTTGTGAAAGATGTTCTATTTAGGTTAGCTCTGATACCATGTTAAGTTTTAAACCAAATAGACTAGCAAGATCACTGAAAGAAACATAATCACAAGATAGAGACAGTATTTACCCTGGGAAACCCTCATGGGGTAGAAAACCCAGCAAAGCTTTCCTCAATAAGATGAACAACCAAAATACAAGATGTGCTCCAAGACTTGTCCTTCTTCTCTACCTCACATGCAGACCTCCCAGACACAAGTGCGCTACTTTCTGAGTTGTGGAAGTGTGTCAAATGAGGAGCTCTCCTCCTCTACTTATACTAGTTCCCGACTCACCAAAATCCCTAATGGGGCCGACTTCTCCTAGAGAAGTCTAATAACCACTAAATAATAAACTCAGGGCCGACCTCCACTAGGTGGGTCTAATAACCCTGGTTACCACAAACCATCGGAGGAATAAACATCTCCGGATACATAATATAATAACCTCGAAGGGATGAACCATCTCCGGAATAATAAAGTACAAAATATAATATTCTTAGAAGTTACAATATTCAACATAGAGAACATGTGATAGCTTATTAATAATTTTTTAATGAATTTTTCTACATATATTTATGATGATGAGCAAAAGTAAAACTTATTATTACTTTGTTATGATGCATAGGCTTTGATGATGATGAGAGAACAAGTGATATTTTATTAATATTTTTTTAATGATTATATATATATATATTGAGCAATAGTAAGCTTATGGAATATGGTTTTTGCTTCTAGATACAATGGTTTATTGTTTTCATGAGTAATAGTAAGGTTTTTTAAATATATATTGGACATGGTTCTATAATGATTTATTTTATTTATTTTCACACCTTAAAAAAAAACACATTTTTATATTAAAGAAAAGTTGTATCACAAAATAAATCAATATTTTGAGAAGTGAGACATTCTCAAACCACATAAGATTACACAAAAAACATATAAACAAAGCACATGAAACTATTTCATGATCATAACCAAATACATAAAACCTATAGGAGCAATATTCTAGGAAATATACCATAATTAAATACATATCAGTTCTCCCAAAAGGAACTGAATACAAGACTAAACAAAAACACTAAAATGACCGGAATCCAGTACTAAACCATTCATGAATTCTTCAAAAGTGATTTTACCATCCATAATGCCAATGGCTCGCTTGGAAAAGAAATCAGCTCTAGCATTGTACTCCCTGTAGATGTGCTTGAAAGATAAATGATCAAAACCATTGATCAAATTTCTAACTCTGCAGATCCAGTGCACCAAATCTAAAGAGGAAAGGGTGATAAATCCCAAAGTCCAAACAATGATAAGATTTGAATCACCAACTATAAAAAATGAGTCCAAATTCCGCTTTTTGGTAAACCAAAGTAAGCCCCAAAGGGGTAAGAGCTCAACTTTTATATTGGATCCCATCCCTACACACATCCAAAGATTAAAAAAGCGAGTATAATTAAATCTCACCATCATTCTAGCACCACATAATCCCTTCTTCTCAACACCATCAAAGAAGAAAACTAGCTGATTAGGCTCCAGACCAGGAAACTTTACCCTTGTAAAACACAAATTATCTCTTCTTCTATAATATTAAAAAAAGAGTGAATTCACTTTAATGCTCACAAGAACATGATTGGAATGGGAATCCTCAAAAATCCAGTATTTTCTTGCTCTCCAGACTTCCCACAAAACAAAAGGAGGGAGATTGAGTAGGTTTCTCTCCACACTACACCACTTACTCAAGTTTTCATCTAGTCAAATAAGAGTCCCAACAAAAATTAAAGGGGAAAGAAAGCCCTAGCTGTTGTGCAGGAAAAATACCTTATATTGAGGAGAAGACACTACCAACTTGGGTGGGGTGATAGGTAAATACATTCATTGTATTGCATTTAGTTACTACAAATGGAAAGAGATCAAGATATCGAAATATGTACCTTTTTATCGACGACTAGTCCTAGCTTTCGCTTGATCTTCCACTATGATGAACCTACAACAAAAAATAGACCTTCCTCAGCGTATCTTGACTGCAATGAATATTATGAAATTGAAAGCAATTAAACATCAACTACAATTAGATATTAAACCAAATGAACATTCAATCCAATAAACATTCGATTTGGGATGGGAAGGGTATTTCCATCTTTTATTGTCAAAGAAATGTATAAGGGTACAGATATACCTGATCTGTCTAGACACTTCTGCAACCGAGTCTTGGGCTCCTTCTCTTCACAATGACTTGGGAATTACTCCAGTGTAACAACAGTTAAAGCATTCCTTCTAGGTTCCTCTCTCATGGATCCTCCTTGTATTTATGGGACAAGATAGGCAGTTGAAATCGAGAGGTGGTTGAATTGAGAGGTTGGGGAAATTGCAGAACCAACTTCAACTAATCCCACTTCGTAATCTTAATATATTTTTTCATTTCATCTTAATATGTGCACATGTTTCATACAACCAGAGTAGCGGACAATGAGCAACTTTTAATCTTTACAACAAACGTTTGCAACATTTTAAAGGTGTGCGCTGGTTGTCCTTAAGCAGAGTGGTGTTTAGAACGTTGGTTCACTGTGCCAATAGTAGCGTACATGTCATGAAAATAGGAGAAAAAATAAGATTTTCAGCTGAAGAGTGTAGTTTAAGCAATAACTCATCTAGGTCAACCTAGTTGTTCCATCCATAGTGTCCTTTTGTGTGATCGACAGAGCAATGTTATCACAGATGGATAATTGCATATTTGACCTATAACACCATCTCTTTCCAAACCTGTTGAAAACAAAAGGTCACCAAATAAGTGATCCATCGATTCTATGGCATGGCTACAAAGAACACACCTGCAGGACCTGAAAATCCTCTTCTCTGCAACACGTCCCAAGTTAAGATCTTCTTATTTATGCATAACCACAAAAACACTGAATTTTTACAGGAACATGGGTCGTCCATATCCACTTCATCCGCCAAGTCGATCTGTCCACCCTTTCAGTTTGCAGAATTAACTTATATGCCAAGCTTGCTTTTATCGATCCATCTTGTTTATTGTAGTTCCATACCACTATATATGTGAAATTTGTTAACATAATGCCACCCTGATATAAACTGCATACAAAACTGTTCCATTCACCAGCCACCTCAGCAGAGAGACCAAGCTCTCTAGCTGATTTCCAAAGTGTAGAAAATTCATTCTTCTCTCTAGCAACCTATTTAATAACAAATATATTCCTACGATGTAGTGCTCCCATAAGATCCCAAGATAACCCATAATTCTCAGTCAACCCTATAAATGGGTCCACACCCAAGTAAATTTGAATACCTTGACCAATAGACTAGCAGATGGCATGATTACTAATGGGAAAGGACTTGAGAAAACTTCTCCATATACAAACAAAGGAAGACTTTATTCCACTCAGTCTCATCCAAGAAACCATATCCAATCTCTTTAAGTACTTAAATTTAACCATTGTTCCCCAAAGACATTTATCAAATAGTACACGTCGGGGAATTTTTGCACATAATGTTCTATTAAACCAATTGAGGTTCTTAATACCCCAACATCCATATGAATTAGGTTTTGAAATACTCTCCCGAGATTTTAGATGTAATTTAGAAAGATTCAACTTCCCATCCCATAGGAAACGAAAAATCTTACTTCTAATTAAGGAAATAATCCCTTATGGGATGTGTAACAAAGAAAACCAATACACTAGTATGCTCTTCAACACCGAAATAACTAGAACTAGTCTACCACCCAAAGACAACATTCAGAAAGACCAAGAACTGATTTTCCTCTAGATTCTTTGTAGTAACAAAAGCCAATCCTCTTTATTGTATCCATTTGGTTTTAACTGAAATCCAGGATACTTAAAGCCATCATCAAGGATATTCATCTTGAAAGGAAATAGTGTTGCAATATGATATTTAACCACAGGGTCATCACAAGTGTGAACAAAAGAAGATTTCTAAGAACTGATAGCCATCCTTGAGGCATCATAGAAGATAGAAATGATAGTATGAAAATGCTCCCATTCAGATAAAGTTCCCTCCCCAAAAATAAGTACACCATCTACAAAATGTATATGAGAAATATACAAGGCACTAGAAACTTTTATACCTTTCATCTAATTTTGATCTCCAGCTTTCTTAATCAGTAGACTTAAACCTTCAATAACCAGAATGAATAAGTATGGGGAAAGAGGACATCCCTGACAAATGCCTCTATTTCCACTAAAATATGCAGAAGGGATCCCATTTATCAGAACTGCACATCTAGCAGAAGATATGCAAGCAATGATCCAGTTAGTGATATCAGGTTCCAAACCTATCTATATGAGAATAAACCTAAGGTAAGTACAATCTATTATGTGATAATCCTTAATTAGATACATCTTGAGAATGAAATTCAATAATTTATTATGTTTCACTAAGTGAAGACCCTCATGTGCTATCCTCACATCATTCAATATTTGTCAATTTGTCCAAAGACCAAATTGTTCCTCAGAGATATATGTTAAGCCCTAAATATGGGCACATTTCCCACATAGAAAGATTTATATTATGGAATTTCACTAAGCAGTTGATAGTTAATCCATCTACAATCATTACTTGAAACTCTAGTGTTGGATATACAAATAAATTGAGAGATTTTGTTAATTTATATTGAATGAAATTATGAGTACTACCATAATCAATCAACATTGTTACCTTTTTCTTTTTGATAAATCCTTCGATCTTGATAGTTTGAGGAGTGTTAATTCCCGCTAATGCATGACAAGATATGGTGAGAGTAATCTCTTCAGAATTAGTATCTTCTATTCTTCATCTTGAGATGATTCTTGTTCTTTTGGTGCTTCTTATTCATTTTCTTCCTTGGATTCACAATCTATGTAAAATAGTTTCTTCTCAGTGCACTTATGGCCCTTACTATATTTTCTATCACAATTGTAACAAATACCTTTTGCTCATTTTTCCTCTAGTTGTTGTGGTGTTAACCTTGTAGGTTGTGGATGACTAGGACCACACTTAATTCCTAATTTGAAATTTTAAACAATTTGGCCAATTTTCAAACCTTGGACTAGTGAAACCTCAAACTATCCCAAATGATCCCAAATGGTTTTGAATTCTATATGGAGGGTGTAAAGGACCTTTGCAACATCTCTTGAAGTTTCTCAATCTATAGCATATATTTTTGGAGTGCATTGTGGGTGGAATCCAACTCATTTGAGAGATTGTCATTCTCTTATGCATCCTTCAAGGTTATTCCATGATACAAAACAATAAGATACATTAAATAATCTATATCAGAAAGAAAATTCAAAAAATTACCTTTGGTTTCCAACATTTCCTTCTAGATTTTCTCCATGTCTTCAAGGGAAGATTTCTCCTCCAAACACCAAATTTTTTTTGAAACCAATGCATGTGTGTCATGGAGAGTATTCAAGGACCCTACAAGAAAATGAGTCTCTTGCGAATGAACCTCCTCGTATTCTTCCTTCTTGCTTGGACCAACTTCATGAAGCTCAAGTGGTGATGAGGAAGTTGATCTTGGTTCTTCTTCAACTACTACAAGGTCTTCATATCCATAGTCAATGGAACTTTGGCTTGCAACAACATTTTCAAAAGTGATCTTTATGTCACCAACATGGAGGTGTGAGCACCCATCAGTAGGTACTCCTTCACAGTTCAAGAATCCATCAGTCGATGCTCTTTGATTCATGTCCAAAGTAGAGTGTGTCTTAGAATGATCTTTAGCATTTTCAATGAAATATTCTTCATGATAATGTGGTGTTTCTTCATATTTTTCAGAGTCACTGGGTAGTGACTTTCGATTCTCTTCATGTCATTCTTCTTCTGCTTCACCTATTTCAGAACTAGGTGGCTCATGGGTATCCTCATTTCACTCTTCAATCAAGATGATGCATCTTTCCCCTTGGTTGCATTAGTATCAAGATATTCGGAGCCTCTTTTTGAAGAATACCCAAAAATTCTCTTGAAGTAGGAAACACATGCATTCCATGAAGCTTTGGACATTTCACTGTTCTTTTCACAAGTAGGCTGATTTTTACTCCTTTCATGCTCCTCCAAAGACTGATCTTTGATTGTGGAACATGCATCTTCTCCACACACATGGCTATAAGAATAACCATCGTTTCTTATTCCAAATGTGATCTAATCGGAGATACTTGTAGAAGGTACCTCCTAGACAATATCTTACTCATACTGTCTACAATACTCCTCATATTGCTCATCATAGTCATCATCATACTGCTCATAGAAATCATTTTCCTTTGAGGTATAGAAAGAATGCTCCTCCTCATACTGCTCATACTCTAAATATGAATAATACATGGATGAAAATTCTTCTTAAATGGATTATCTTAATGCACTGGTTCAAGGAACATGCTATGATACGACTTTAATATACCTTCTATGGAAAGTTGCTCAAATTTACCCAATTTTGATTCTAGGAATGTTGCACACAAACTATCCCAAAAACCTCCAAATGTTTTTGAATTTTGGAAGGAGCTACTTAGGATTATATAGGACACTCTACTACAAACTTTAGACACCCAAGACTTTGTTATAAACATTCATCGTGTTCAATATTTATGGATAGAAGACTTAGGACAAAACTAGTTAATTGGATTGGTGAAAATCCCCCTAGGTATGCCACTATTTTCCCTTCACAACACTGTACGACCTTCCCTAATATTCAATCTCATAATTTTTTGTGTTAGATGACATCAAGGGAAATATGTGTGCAGCATTAAATCAGGTTTTAGGTTTGGATAAGTCTCCCAAAGGTGAACAACTTCTAAGGCATACAATTTATGTGAAAATGGTGGACAAGGGAGAATGAATTAATGTTGAAAACTATAGTATGAATTGAAGGTTCCAAATAAAATATTTTGATCATCCATTTAAATTCCATATTCATATTAAATAATAGGAAACACATCCATAAAATTCTGATATCAAACTGATACAAAACATGCTACAATTACCATGAGAATATAGTGAGGAAACTAGCTCGAATATCAATGTTACTTGGAGAAATAGTACATGAAGTGATTAGTATTTCGAGTTGTGGCTATCATGATATATCCATTACATAGTTATGCATCCATTAACAATTTCATAAGTTATAAACAACATCCTTCCATTATCTATATGCAAGAAAGAGTGCGTTATCTCACTTTACATGAACATTGAGAGAAAGCTAGTAGAATGAGAGAAGAGAAGAATGAATGAATATGAAATCGAACTCAGATGGGGGTTGAACCTGCACCAAAACATCTCCATGAATCTCTATTGAAATTTTTGAATGGCCTCTCCATCAACCAACTTGGATGGGAATCTTGCACCCTCAAAATTGGTTCTAAGGCAGGGAGGATGAACATCCACCGTGCAAGGACAAGCTTGAAGCTCTCCCAAATTGCAAAGATGAAAATGACAAATGACCCAAAAGCTGCTCCATTTCGACTTGGTATCCTTTTAATAACTTTAGTGGACTGATTTACCTCCTTATAACTCAAATTATCTCCTAATTACTCATGAAATTCGAATTAGTGGGGTTTAAGACCCTTCATTGGTCCCATATGACACTTGGCTAATATTTTGTCTCCAACTCCTCCATGAATTCGAATTGGGGAATATTTTGGATTCTTTGGAGATGTGTAACTCCTCTCATGCTCCCTCTTGGTCTAGTTTTATCTCTTACATTGTCATAGATGTCATAGAATCTGTCATGAGTGTCATAGGTGTCATAGAATCTATCATAAGTGTCATAATTCTTGTCATAGTTGTCATAGAGTCTGTCATAAGTGTCATAATTCTTGTCATAGTTGTCATAGAATCTATCATTGCCTATTTTTAGCCCTATGACTCTTCCTCTTCCTTCATGAATGTTTACTCTTCCCTCCAACTCGAATTTGGGGATGGATCCATGTTTAAAGGAGCAATATTCCTTCATGTGGACCCCACATGTCCACTTATGCGCCCCCAAGTCCAACTAGGACCTAATGCCACTTCATTTTGGAGCATTTAACATTTATTCCTTAATTTATTGGCCTATTTTTCCACCATCAATTTAGAATATTGAATTTTCATGAGAAACTATAGACCTTGGGGTTAAATGTCAATATTTTAATTTTTCCACATAATCCTTAGGAGTTGGGTAGGCCAACTTAATTATTTATGTGAAAATCATTTAATTGGGGACATGACAGTAAGTGGTAGAATTCTTTGTTGCCATAATTTTGTTTTCAACTTTTCTTGCCACCCTAAATGCATGCTCCAAGGAATTAGGTTCCCAAAGGAAAACCTCATGTTGGATGTGATCCTTCAAAGTTCCAATAAAGAGATCCAACACATTATCTTCTAAAATATTCTTCACTCTGAGACTTAGCTTCTGAAATTGCTTGATGTGCTCACTAACTGGGCCTTTTTGCTTGATATTTACCAACTGGATAAAGAAGTTGTTGCTATTTATATCTCCATAATATGCAATCAATTCTTCTGTGAATATAGACCAAGAGACAATAAATTCCTTTTTACAGTCACAAAGCCATTGGTACCATACAAATTGATCAAGCCCTAAATATAAGGATGCAATAGTTACCTCTTGCAAAGTTGGAACCTGGTGTAGATCAAAGAACTACTCCATATGGAATATCTATGTTATTGGATCATTTCCATCAAACTTTCTCATGTCAATATTGGGAATTTGGGCACCCCTTGGTGACCATCCCTGATTATTTCCATTATCAGAATCATTTCCTCTTGGAATATTCTTATTCATGGAATGTCTTTCAACATGGACCTTATCTTTATCCTCCTGAGTATGATGGAACACATCATCACCTAGAGGAGTACCCTTTGAATTTTGTATGAAATTAACAATATTTTCCATTTGTTCCATCAACCCTTTCATATTTTCTTCCATCTTATTATCCATATGTTTCATGAACTTCCCCTCTAAATTAACAAAGCAATTGCTTTAACAGATCCTTTAATCATCTCTTCCAACTTGGACACTCGAAAAGATAGGTCTTCCCTTTCATCGTATGTTGGGGATGACTCCTTAGGTGGTTTGAGTGGAGTGTGATTTTTTACACTTCCTTTTGGTGGAATTATGAACAATACAAATATATATCACACCATATATTTCACCACAATCATATCCTTATACTCAAATTTATTTAAAATGGCGTACATTTATTCAAACGTTGTTTTAGGGCCGACTTGAAACTGATGTAAAATTCAAATTTTGAATCCTATGGGTCTAAAACTTCGCCATGTTGTAGTATTAGGTGGCATGTTTATGATGCCGCAGGTGTGACCTAATTATGATATGCCAACAGAAATTTATTTTTAATCTCCCAACACTTCTTATTTATTTAGAAGTTTAAAGAACGTAGAAGATCGAACTTATACAGACTGCCACGTGTTCAATATTTTGGATATGAGTCTAAAAATTCTACCTCAGATAATTTGGTTTGTACACTTTCTAATGCAACTAGTATCACTCAATTTGGACCTCGCATACCCTAGATATAATCTTTTTCCCTAGAACACCTATTTTAGACTAGTTTTTGGACTAGTAAAAAACCCTAGATTCTGAGGCCAATATCTCTGAACCTATGATGTCTAAGGACCTGAATTTCAGACCACGGATAGTTAGGACTGTTATAGAAGTGGTTTTTTAAGCCTTTTCTTTGAATCCTTGTAGAAAAAAAAATTATAGAGAAAATTCCAAGATGACTCGTTTTGAATATGTATTGAATAGTCCAATTATTGCTATTCCAATGGGTGGTGTTGATGTTGTCTTAGGTGTTCAGTGGTTACAATCCATGGGAACTATGGATTTTATTTTTCAAAATATTTTCATGAAATTTTTATGGGAAGGAAAGGAATATGAATTACAGGGTATCATAGGGAAACCAAACAAGGTGATAAGCTCTAATGCTATGAAAAAATTGATGAAAAAGGGACATCAAGGTGTAATTGCACAATTATGCTCATTAGATGTTCAAACATATAAGCCTCCTATTTCCCCATATCTCCAAAGGATCATTAATAAGCATTCCAAGTTATTTTAATATATTTTGAAAGGTCTTCCACTTGTCCAAGATTTTGGTCATGATATTCACTTAATTCCAGGAAGTGTTCCTCCTAACATCAAGCCTTAGAGATACCCCTATGGACAAAAGAGTGAAATTGAGCATATGGTTGAAGAAACATTAGAGGCTGGAATAATTATGCTTATCGAAAGTCCTTACTCTGCACCAGTGGTATTGGTAAACAAGCCATATGGATCATGGCGTATGTGTCCAGATTATAGAGAGCTCAACAAGATCACCATTAAAGATAAGTTTCCCATTCTTGTCATTGATGAATTGCTAGATGAATTACATGGAGCAATTTTCTTCACAAAGTTGGATGTTAGGAACCCATGTCAACCCTTCTCTTTACTATGTTAGTATATTGTTGTTGGACGCATATGCTTTGTAAGTCGTCCCGTAGTATTTGTTGATCCATAGTTTATATTAGCCCATAGTATTGGATGCATATGCTTTGTAAGTCATCCCGTAGTATTATATGTCCCATGGTTTTGACTCATAGTATTGGGCATAGACTTAGTATATAAGTGTGTGTTGAGGTCATTGAAGGCACCGTGAAGTTAATTGTATTGAGCTTGTTCAAAGGAGGTTGCCCCGTCGAAGTGGCCCGTGATCAATATAAAAGTGATTCTGAGTTCTATTATTTCTGATATCTCATGTATTTGCATTAATGAATTATTGTAGGTTCTTCACATCTAGTATTAGAGCACTTTCTTGGACTCGCTGGGTGAAATTTTTGCCAAATTTTTTTCACATCTGTTGCAGGTTCGGATTTGGGAATAATCCCTATCCGCTTAACTGTGGGAAGTACTTGGGCATAATCCCTAAAACTCATTGTGAGGAGTACCACAGGAACCCCGAAGTAGCTGTCCCATTGAGAGGACCTGCCAGTGAAAAGGGCAACGACCCCTACCTGATTGACTAGTTCCCACCCATGAGGTAAACCAAGAGTTGTCGTTTGTGGCAAAGCGGTTATTAGTTTTACCTGAGCCATGGAGTGAGGGGTACTTCCCCAATACGCAAGTCGTCAAACAACATTGGTGGCCAAGTGAAACCCTTGAACTATTAGGAAGCCGCACATACCTGGGGTCCATATCTATTTTTAGCTGAACTGTTGTCGATCACTGCTACACCGTTTCAGATACAGGCGTTCAGCTCCATTCTGAAAGCCGTTCCAGATCCAACTGTTTTCAATCTATTCGGTGCCAATTCAGATCCCTCTATTTCCGCTCACTTCCAGGCCATTGCAAATCTATCTATTTCAGATCCCTTCCGAGCCGTAGCCGCTCCATTCTGTTAAAAAAAAAAAGACTATAAAATTTAGGTTTTTCTCCATATATCCCTTGTTTTCACTCTGTTTCCCTTGAAACTTTCGGGGAACCCCTGTAATCCCATTCTGTATATTTCATTCCTGAGGACCCTATCCCCAATTCCACTTCCCAAATCCTGAAATCCCACATTTGTCTATTTTTAGGGTTTGCCATAACTTCCTCAGATTTCACCCAATCACCTTCAAATTTTACCACAGAGTTCCTTTCCGAATTCTGCTTCTTTATCCCCCTCTGCCAAATTTTCCCATTCTTTCACCCTGCTTCTGAAATCCTCATTTTTGCTTCCTTGTCTATTCCATAGTGTCCAAAACCTAGTCAAAGCCCAATTACCCTTCATATTTTTTCCCAAATCCAACTTTTCCTTTATAGAACCAGTTTCTGTTTTTGTTTTTCTACCCAGTCAATGTAAAAAAAAAAAAAAAAACTCCTGGTTATGGTTGTCACTCGTGCAGGAGCAAAAACAATGGAAGAAGTACTTGCAGCCATCCAAACCAAACTCCAAGATCTGGATGCAAAATTTCTCAACCTCCATCTTCAGTATTCAGCCATGAACAATAACCGACAGCCAGAATATTTTGCAGCCACCGGGTTCACTTCTTCCAGCAATTTTCATGGGCCGAAACTTGATTTTCCTTGCTTCAATGGTACTGATCCGACTAGATGGATATACCGAGCAGAATAATATTTCAGTCTGCATAATACTTTTGATGTCCAGAAAGTTCCACTGTCATCCTTTCATTTGGAACAAGAAGCCCTTCAATGGTACCGTTGGTACATCAAAGCTCATCCCGAGCCAAATTGGACAGATTTTTTCCAACTCCTTTTGCCACGATTTGGTCCTAGTGCTTTTGATGACTTCACAGGAGCACTCACTAAACTTCACCAAATTGGCACAGTGAGAGAGTATCAGACAAAATTTGAGAAACTGGCCAATCACACAGAAGGATTGTCTGATGAATTCTACAGGAGTTGTTTTATCAGTGGTCTCAAGGATGAAATCCGCTCAGAGGTCAAAATGTTCTGTCCCAACACAATGATGGAAGTCCTAGGGTTGGCTAAGTTGGCAGAGGACAAGATCGCAGCTCAACAATGCTCCAAACCCACCTTTGTTCCCTTCGGATATATGGGTTCCCAATGACGTCCCATCATGCCTGCTCCTCAACCAACTCCTATCAAGCATTTGTCTGAAACAGAGATGCAGGCATGCCAAGAAAAAGGACTTTGTTATAATTGTGATGAGAAATTCACTCGGAGACATAAATGTGTTCAACAAAAGCTCTATCTCTTGGATGTGGATTCTCCGCCTGCCTCAGAACATGATGAAGAAGCTCCAAATATAGTAGATGATCAGGTCGACATTCAACACCCGCATGTTGACACCCCATCTCAGGACGACCCACCCGAGATCTCTCTCCATGCTGTAACCGGCGTCACCACCCCACAAACAATGCGAGTTAGGGGATACTTCAAGAAGCTCCCTCTTACCATACTCATTGATTGTGGTAGCACTCATAACTTCATTGACCCTTGGATTGCCAAACAGGCTGATTGTTTTGTCCATCCTTGCTCCAACTTTGAAGTCATGGTTGCCAATGGGGGCACCTCACCTTGCAAGGGGAAGTCTCACAATGTGCGTATCTCTATGGACAATTATAACCTGCGCTATGACATGTTTTCCTTGTCCTTAGGCGGATGTGATGTGGTTTTGGGCGTTCAATGGTTACACACACTTGGACCCATCTTATGGGATTTTGCGAAACTTTGGATGCAGTTTTCAGTCAATGGGGCACAACACAAATTAATGGTATTGCAACCAGGGTCTCTCCACATCATCAGTTCACATCACCTGAAAAAAATCCTTAAGAAGAATTCACATGGTGTCATCACTTAGCTCCATTCCATTCAGATGCACCCATCAACGGTCTCCACTACTTCCTTGGATAGATATGCAGGTGTCCTTGCTGATCCAATGAGCTTTTCGCCTTCAAGAGACCTTTCCGGTAAGAATTTAGTTGCATCTACATCTCAGCAAGAACTGATGGCTATTTTGCATGTCGTACAGAAGTGGTAGCCATACCTATTAGGGAGTTATTTCTGCATCAAGACTGATCTCCAGAGTCTGGAAAATTTTCTGGAACAATGGGTCTCCTACCCAACACACCTGAATGGGTTATCCCTATGCGATCACTTACAAGAAGGGTAAGGATACTATGGTGGCAGATGCTCCTTCTCACACAATTGATGACCCAGTTTCTCTTACAACTCTTTCTCTGCTTGTTCCAAATTGGTTGCAATATGTTCAACATGGCTATCTCTTCTATGAACTCCATGCTTCTTCATCAGCAGGGCACTCTGGGTTCTTCAAAATGTATGACCGGGAACAATGTAACTTCTTTTGGCAGGGACTAAAAATGACAATTCAACATATGGTGGTTGACTGTGATACTTTCCAGGTCAACAAGGGTGAAACGACACTCCTTTTGGGATTGCTCAAACCCTTTCCCATCCCTACACAGCTTTGGCCAACTATTTCTATGGATTTCCTAGCAGCACTCTGGTGGTACAATACCACATCTCAAAGGACACCATATGAAGCAGTCTATGGATAGACACCGCCAGTTCTTCTTCCATACACCCTTAGCAGCTCCCCAGTTCAGGAAATTGACTCAGTTCTTCGAAACCACGATCATATTCTTCTCATTCTGCAGGAAAATCTTCACATGGCCAGAATTCGCCTGAAACAACAAGCTGATCAGCACCGTTCTGAGCACATTTTCCATGCAGCTGATAGGGTTCTTCTTCATCTACAACCTTCCAATCAATCCTCCTTGACACTCCAAAGGTGTCAGTGGCCCGAAATGCAAATCGAGGATGCTACCGGGGAACCACTCCTTCAGATTCTGCAGCAATTTCTCCAACCAAAGCTTTGAGGACAAAGCTTTTTCTAAGGGAGAGGGGATGTTAGGAACCCATGTCAACCCTTCTCTTTACTATGTTAGTATATTGTTGTTGGACGCATATGCTTTGTAAGTCGTCCCGTAGTATTTGTTGATCCATAGTTTATATTAGCCCATAGTATTGGATGCATATGCTTTGTAAGTCGTCCCGTAGTATTATATGTCCCATGGTTTTGACTCATAGTATTGGTCATAGACTTAGTATATAAGTGTGTGTTGAGGTCATTGAAGGCACTGTGAAGTTAATTGTATTGAGCTTGATCAAAGGAGGTTGCCCCGTCGAAGTGGCCCGTGATCAATATAAAAGTGATTATGAGTTCTATTATTTCTGATATCTCATGTATTTGCATTAATTAATTATTGGAGGTTCTTCACATTGGATCTTCTTTCTGGGTATCATTAAATTAGAATGAAAGATGAATAAATCCCAAAAACAACATTTAGAACTCATGTCAATCATTATGAATTTCTAGTCATGCCATTTGGTCTCACAAATGCGCCTTCCACCTTTCAAGGTTTGATGAATTCCATTTTCAAGCATTTTCTTAGAAAATGTGTGCTAGTATTCTTTGATGATATACTAATCTATAGAATTTTTTGGGAAGAAATGTTCAACATGTTGATATGGTACTACAACTACCATAGGAGCAACAACTATATGCAAAAACTTCCAAATGTTTCTTTGGGGTGAAGGAGGTAGAGTATTTGGGTCATATTTGTTGATGTATATGTAACTTCGGAATGTATTTCATCAGTATATTATATGTATATTTATTGTACCCTTATAAGAGATGTGTTATTCCTCTATAAGGAAGTGTCGTCATGTGGATTGACAAGTGTCGCAAGTGTGTGTACTTGTCGATGGGTTATTAGACCACCTTATGGGGTCGGCCCTAATTAATATATAATATAATGTGGATGTACTAAAGTAGACAAGTCGGCCCCAGTAGGTCACTGGGCAAAAAGGTGAGTATAAATAGAGATAGGAGATCTCTATTTTACTCACTCAGAAAAGTATCTATCTCTCTCTCTGGAAAGTGGCACACTAGTGAGGAGGAGGAGGATCATCTGCTAGGAGACTATCTCTGTATTACTTGGTTGTATTTTGGTTGAGCCATTGCTCTCTCTATCTCTGAGGAAGTTTGTGGGGTTTTTCACCTTAGGGTTTTCCCCACGGAAACTCTGTGTCTCTTGTCTCTATGCTTTTGATTCTTGTGATGCTTGTGATGCTTGTCATATTATGATTGTGATGCATTGATATACTGTAGATGTTATTCTCTCAGCAAAGATCCTATAGTATTGTGATTTAATACTGAAAATTTAACATGGTATCAGAGCTTAACTGAGAAGAAGACATTTTGCAGTGACGGAAGCTTGTATTGCTTGTTTATTGGGTTTCTCTCCACAGATTTTTGAAATTCAGTATAGTAGATTGGATCTACTCATCAAGGCGCATCTTTCTGTCCAATCAGATTTCAGTTCCGAGCATTTTCAGTTTTGGCCCTAAAAATTAGGGTTTCCACAAAAATAGGAATTTCTGGAAACTGAAGGTACAGCTGGAAGCTCCTTGCAAAAATCGAAGGTTTGAGCTTTGGATCGAGATTTTGGGCTGGGTAGATCTCCGGGAAACTCAAACCCTAATTCAGGGCTCTCCCCAGTGAACCCGGGAGGACAAAAAGGCAATTTTGAAGGACAAGACTTTGCTGATCTTAAATTCTGATTGTACTAGGCTGATCAGCTCTCCAAGGCGCATCTTTCTATCCTTTCGGAATTTTGAAATTCACATTTTGAATTTTTAGGGTTTCTCTGACAAACCCTAATCCGGGACCAGATCCAGTTTTCAGCACTTCAAGTGGTAAGTCCTAAATCTTTTCTATTTCCATTTGAAGTACTCTTAAAGATGTCTCTTCACACCAAGCTTGAGGATAAGCTTGAAGGGGCTGATAACTTCCGAGCCTGGAAGTATAGGATTGGGCTAATCCTGGAAGAGAATGAGTTGGACTCATATGTGAAAGAAGACATCCCTATCCCAGAGGATGAAGAGGCCAAGGTATTGCACAAGAAGAACTTGGTCAAGGCAAAGAGAATCATTGCTGATTCTATCAAAGACCATCTCATACCCCATGTGTCTTCTCTCAAGACACCCAAAGAGATGTTTGAATCTTTGACCAAGCTATTTGAAGGAAAGAACATAAATCGGAAGATGACCCTGCGGAACCAATTGAAAGCAGTGAAGTTTCAGAATGGAGAAACCATTCAATCCTACTTTTCAAGGGTCTCTCAGATCAAGGAACAATTAGAAGCAGTAGATGAAATGGTGGAGAATGGTGAAGTGGTGATGACCACTCTAAATGGCCTACCCAGGTCATGGGATTCCTTTATTCAAGGAATTTGTGCAAGGAAGAAGTTGATCTCCTTCAGTAGACTTCGAGAAGAATGCTCTCAAGAAGAAGCTAGACTTATAGCTCGTGAGGAAAAGATGGGAGGAGAAGATCAAGCTCTTGCAGCTCACACCAAAAGAAGCAAAATCAAGAAGGATCCCTCTCGACTCAATAGGTCCTATCAAAAGAAGAACAGGAAAGACCTAAGATGCTTCACATGCAATGAGAAGGGTCACTTTGCTTCAGATTGTCCTAAGAACAAAAGGGATAATAACAACAACTCTAGTAAGAAGAAGAAGGGCAGCAAAAGAAGGTTTCATGCTCATGCTGCTGAAGATGATGAACCTCCAAAGAAGAAAGCTAAGGCAGAAAGTAGTAGTGATGATGATTCATCAAGTGAAGAAGAGTATGTTCTGATCTCTGCACTTACTGGTACCATCTCCCATGGTTGCAATGATTGGTTGATCGATAGTGGGGCTTCCAAACATATGACAGGTTTCAAGGAATCTTTTGTGAACCTTTCTGAACATGAATCACCCCATAAGGTGAAACTTGGGGATGATTATCAATACCCAATCAAAGGAAGTGGTGAAGCTTCTTACAACCTAGATTCTGGAAAATCTCTGAAGATGAAGGAAGTCCTCTATGTACCTGGACTCAAGAAGAACTTACTCTCCATCTCTGCTTTAGATGCAAAAGGTATGAGGGTTGCATTTGTTGATGGCCAAGTACTAATGTGGCCAAAGGGAAAGACTATTGATGATGCAGTAGTGATTGGAGAGCAAGAGGGAGGCTTGTACAAATTAAAGGGTCAACCCGAACATGCCATGGTACATGAATCCATGGAGCCAAGTGAACTTTGGCACAGAAGACTTGCTCACATGCACTATAGGGCACTTCCAATTGCAAGCAAGGCAGTAGAAGGTCTTCCTGAAATCAAGACCAAACATGAAGGTGTTTGCAAAGGATGTGCAAAAGGAAAGAACACTAAGAAGGCTTTCCCAAGCAGTGAAAGCAAGGCAAAAGACATTCTAGAAATCATCCACTCAGATGTATGTGGCCCTATGTCATCCAGCTCCCTGAGTGGGTATGTTTACTATGTATCATTTATTGATGACTTCTCTAGGAAGACTTGGGTATACTTCTTGAAGGACAAAGATGAGGTGTTTGATAAATTCAAGGAATTCAAAAACTTGACGGAGAATCAAAATGACAAGAAAATCAAAACATTCAGATCTGACAATGGTGGAGAATTCACCTCAAATGACTTCAAGAAGCTTTGCAGTGACTCAGGGATTAAGAGGGAGTTGACTGCTCCATATAATCCTCAACAGAATGGAGTTGCAGAAAGGAAGAACAGAACTATCATGGAAGCAGCAAGGGCAATGTTGCATGACCAGGATCTTCCTATGCATCTTTGGGCAGAAGCAGCTAGAACAGCTGTATATGTTCAGAACAGAACACCCCACAAGATATTGGACAACAAGACACCAGAAGAAGTCTTTTCTGGTAAGAAACCTGAAGTCAGCCATCTCAGAATATTTGGTTGTCCAGTATACACTCATGTCCCAAAGGAGAAGAGGACTAAACTAGATCCTTCAGGAAAGAAGGGTATCTTTGTGGGTTATAGTGAAAGCTCGAAGGCTTACAGAATATACTTTCCAGGGTTCAAGAAGATTGATGTCAGCAGGGATGTAACATTTGATGAGAATTCAACATTCATCAAATCAAGAAAGGCACCTATCGAAGTGTATGAAGAACCTAAGGAAACAAGATTTCAGGACACTACGATGACTGATGCAGTTCCAGAAACTGCTCGTGAGTTTGAAGATCCACAAGAACCTGTAGATCCACCCCGTGAGGATAACTCTCACAAAAGGAAACCTGTATGGGCTAGAGAGCTCATTCATGATGCAGAAAGATTTGGCATTCCAGAAGAAGAACACAGAGCAAAGAAGAGAACCAGATCACACACCAGTTATGTTGCTTTACTCTGTGACATCATGAACAAAGAGCCTTCCAGTTATGAAGAGGCAACAGAAAAGAAAGAATGGAAGGATGCTATGGTTGAGGAATACCAATCAATTATGAAGAATGATGTTTGGGATGTTGTCCCAAGACCTAAAGGGAAGTCTGTTGTGACTTCCAAGTGGATCTACAAAATCAAGCATGCTGCAGATGGCAGTGTGGAAAAATATAAAGCAAGATTCGTAGCTCGTGGTTTCTCTCAGAAGGAAGGAATAGACTATGAAGAAACCTTTGCACCTGTAGCCAGATATACTTCCATCAGAACAGTACTTGCCCTGGCTGCAGCAATGAAATGGAAGATACACCAGATGGATGTCAAGACTGCTTTCCTGAACGGTGTAGTAGAAGAGGAAGTATATGTGGAACAGCCACTCGGCTTTGAAATACATGACAGGGAATCTTATGTATGCAGATTAAAGAAAGCCTTGTATGGCTTGAAGCAAGCTCCCAGAACCTGGTATGGTAGGATGGACAGTTTCCTATCTAGTTTGGGCTTTACCAAGAGTAAAGCGGATTCCAACCTTTACTACAAGGTTGAGGAAGGGAATCCTGTGATTCTACTTCTATATGTGGATGACCTATTTGTGACAGGAGATGACAGAATGATTGCAGATACCAAGAGGAAGCTTGCAGCTGAATTCGATATGAAAGATTTGGGAATGATGCACTATTTCCTAGGTATGGAGGTGTGGCAGAATGCAGGTGGGATTTTCCTTGGTCAAGGGAAGTACACAGTAGATATCCTGAAGAGATTTGGGATGATGGATTGCAAGGCCATGGCCACACCTATGGCATCGAATCTGAAGCTTCTTTGTGATGCTTCATCTGAGCCAGTTGATGTTTCTATGTATCGTTAGATGATTGGGTCCTTGATGTACCTGACGAACACGAGACCAGACATTTGCTTTGCTGTGAACACATTGAGCCAGTTCCTGACGGATCCGAGGAGTGTTCACCTTGTTGCTGTAAAGCATGTTCTGAGGTACCTGAAGGGTACAGTGGATTATGGGCTCAGATATGAGGTGAATCAAAAGTTTAACCTGCAGGGTTATGTTGATTCAGATTGGGCTGGCAGTGCTGCAGATAGGAAGAGCACATCTGGGTGTTGCTTCAGTATGGGATCAGGTGTGATCTCTTGGTTTAGCAGGAAGCAATCCTGCGTAGCACTGAGTACAGCTGAGGCAGAGTATGTTGCAGCCTGTTCAGCTAGTTGTGAGGTAGTATGGCTACGGAAGCTACTGTCTGAGTTATTTGATCTCTCGTTGGAAGCTACTGGTATCTTCTGTGATAACCAGAGTTGTGTGAAGCTGTCCGAGAACCCAGTGTTTCATGACAGGTCGAAACACATAGAGATCAAATACCACTATATCAGGGATATGGTGCAGAGAGGAGCTGTGAAGCTCCTGTATGTTGCGACGGACGAGCAGATTGCAGATGTACTGACGAAGCCACTAGCCAGGGTGAAGTTCGAGTACTTCAGAGAGAGGCTTGGCGTTATTCAGATCGAGGACACTTCGAGGAAGAAGTGATGGACACATTTGCTGAAGCCATTCCAAGCATGTTGGAAGGAGGATCCTTCACATGGCTGTGGATGTAAGCGCTGGATGATGAACATCAGGATGATATTCTAGTTTCTGCTGGATATGATCAGTTGGATCATTTTATGTACGCATCATGTTGGATGCTGGATATGATCAGTTGGATCATGTGTATGTATTTTATATGCATCATGTTGGATGCTTGGACCATGTATCTGTATATGTATCAGGTGAATACATTGTATGATCAGGTGGATCATGTATGGTGATATATATCATATGTTTTGTATTTGTATCAGGTGGATACATTGATGATCAGGAGGATCATGTATGATGATATGTATCAGGTAGATACTTGGTATGCAGCAGGATGTTGCATTGATGATCAGGAGGATCATGTATGATGATATGTATCATGTATTTGTATCAGGTGGATACATTGATGATCAGGAGGATCATGTATGATACTTGGTATGCATCAGGTAGATGCATTGATGATCAGGTGGATCATGCAGCAGGATGTTGCAGTGATGATCAGGATGATCATAGATGACGAGCTTCAGGATGTTGCTCCAGATGACATGCAACAGGATGTTGCAGTGATGATCAGGATGATCATAGATGATGAGCTTCAGGATGTTTCTCCAGATGACATGCAGCAGGATGTTGCAGTGATGATCAGGATGATCATAGATGACGAGCTTCAGGATGTTGCTCCAGATGACATGCAGCAGGATGTTGCAGTGATGATCAGGATGATCATAGATGACGAGCTTCAGGATGTTGCTCCAGATGACATGCAGCAGGACGTTGCAGTGATGATGATCAGGATGATCATGGATACATCAGGATGATGTATGGTGAGTATCAGGTTGATACTCTATGGCCGTGGATCAGGTTGTGCAGATGAGCATGTAATTCGTTGCCCTGGGAGATTTGCAGATGGTCTTGCGAGGTTTTGCCTATGGCATGTAATTCGTTGCCCTGGGACATCTGTCAAATGCTCTTTCGAGGTTTTGCTCTGGGAGGACATGTAATTCGTTGCCCTGGGAGATCTGCAGATAGTCTTGCGAGGTTTTTCCTATGGCATGTAATTCGTTGCCCTGAGATATCTGGCAGATGCTCTTGCGAGGTTTTGTCCTATGGCATGTAATCCGTTTCCCTGGGAGATCCTATAGGTAGAGCAGTATGCTCGTAACAGCCTGGGATTCTCTTGCGAGGTTTTGCCATGACCACATGTAATTCATTGCCCTGGGAGATCCTATAGGTAGAGCAGTATGCTCGTAACAGCCTGGGATGCTCTTGCGAGGTTTTGTGGTGAGGTCACATGTAATTCGTTGCCCTGGGAGATCCTATAGGTAGAGCAGTATGCTCGTAACAGCCTGGGATACTCTTGCGAGGTTTTGTGACGCACGTAAAAGTCCTGAGGATTCCACAGTATGGCCAGTGATGATGAAGACCTGCAGGTGGTGGGCCTACATCCAGTATGAAAAAGGATTGGCTCTGTAGAACTTCCTATGACGAGTAGAGACAGAGATTGGACGAGATAGCAGCAGCAGTGACGATGACGATGACGATGCATCGATGACGATGATCCAGAGAAGAAGACTTGTCTAGCAAATCTGTGTCGAGAAATACCTTCCTTGTTAAGAGGGAGTGTTGATGTATATGTAACTTCGGAATGTATTTCATCAGTATATTATATGTATATTTATTGTACCCTTATAAGAGATGTGTTATTCCTCTATAAGGAAGTGTCGTCATGTGGATTGACAAGTGTCGCAAGTGTGTGTACTTGCCGATGGGTTATTAGACCACCTTATGGGGTCGGCCCTAATTAATATATAATATAATGTGGATGTACTAAAGTAAACAAGTCGGCCCCAGTAGGTCACTGGGCAAAAAGGTGAGTATAAATAGAGATAGGAGATCTCTATTTTACTCACTCGGAAAAGTATCTATCTCTCTCTCTGGAAAGTGGCGCACTAGTGAGGAGGAGGAGGATCATCTGCTAGGAGACTATCTCTGTATTACTTGGTTGTATTTTGGTTGAGCCATTGCTCTCTCTATCTCTGAGGAAGTTTGTGGGGTTTTTCACCTTAGGGTTTTCCCCACGGAAACTCTGTGTCTCTTGTCTCTATGCTTTTGATTCTTGTGATGCTTGTGATGCTTGTCATATTATGATTGTCATGCATTGATATACTGTAGATGTTATTCTCTCAGCAAAGATCCTATAGTATTGTGATTTAATACTGAAAATTTAACAATATTGTATCTCATGAAGGTGTAAAGATAGACCCTAACAAAATTAAATCCATGATAAACTGTTCAATTCCCAAAAATATGAAGAATCTTTGAGGATTCTTATGTCTGACAGGGTACTACCGCAAGTTTGTTCGAAATTATGGAAGAATAACAACGCCTCTAAAAACATTATTGAAGAAAGATTAATTTTCTTGGACTCCAGAGGCAACTCAAGATTTTGAACAACTTAAATAGGCAATGTGCACAACTCTTGTATTGGCCACACCAGACTTCATAAAAACCTTTATTGTGGAATGTGATGCTTCAGGAAATGGCATTTACATTGTTCTAATGCAAGAAAGACACCCACTTGCTTTCACAAGTCATCCAATCAAGGGAAAGAAATTACAAAATCCCATTTATGAGAAGGAAATGTTGGCAATAGTACACTCTCTTAGGAAATGGCATCCTTACCTAATAGGTAGGCACTTCAAGTTCAAAACAAATCATGATAGTCTTAAATACTTCTTGGAACATAGACTATCTTTAGAAGAGCAACAAAATTGAGTAACCAAGATGTTGGGATATTACTTTGAAATCATCTCTAGAAAGGGGAAACATAATGTGGTGGCAGAGGCACTCTCTAGAAAAGATGAATATGTCGGGGCATTACTTTGTTCCATTTCCATTCTACAACCAGATTGGGTAGTAGCAGCAAGGGAAGAGTGGAAAAAATACCTATCCATATGGGTGCTCATTCAAAAGCTACAGAATGATCCCGGTGTATCAGATACTTTTGTGTCGAAAAATGATTCACTATGGTATAAGGATCGCTTATATTTATGCAAAAATTCCTAACTCAAGATGAAGGTCCTTTCAAAATTAAATGCCTCTCATATAGGTGGGCACTCAAGATTCCTAAAAAATTACCATAGGGTCAAGAAGGATTTTTTTTGGGAAGTTCTTAAATCTGATGTTCAAAGGTTCATGGCTGAATGTTTGGTTTTCCAACAGAATAAGGGTGAAATAGTTAAGACCCTAGGACTTCTACAACCATTAGACATACCTTGCTAGCACTAGGAGGAAGTCTCCATGGATTTTATCACAGGTCTACCCAAGTCTGAAGGAAAGAATGTTATTATGGTGGTTTTTGATAGACTCACGAAGTGTGCTCACTTTTGTGCACTCTCTCACCCTTTTAATGCAAGTTCAGTAGCTGAAGCCTTGATGGAAACTATTCAAAAGTTACATGGAAATCCAAAGATCATTGTAAGTGATAGAGATACAATTTTCACAGGGAAATTTTCGACTGAATTATTTTCTTGTTTGGGTACTCAATTGGCTCACAGTTCATCTTATCACCCTCAATCTGTTGGGCAAATTGAGATAGTAAACAAGTGTTTGGAAGGATATCTTTGTTTCTTTGCATCTAATAAACAAAAACAGTGGGTGAAATGGTTGTCTTTAGCAGAATGGTGGTACAAAAATTCCTTCCATACATCATAAAAAATGTATCCATTTATGGCACTTTATGGGTACTAGCCTCCATCTATCACATCTCCCTTAAAAGGAAAATCTAAATTTCAAGTCATGGAAGATCATATAGAGCACCAACAATAATTTCTCCAGATACTTAAGGACAACCTAACTATGTCAAAAAAAAAGATGAAACAACAAGCTGATCAACATCGCAGTGAAAGGACTTTTGAAGAAGGGGATTGGGTTTTTCTCAGGCTACATCCTTACAAGCATACGTCTCTCAAGCAACTAAATAAGGACAATAAATTAGCACCCAAGTATTATGGTCCTTATAAAGTGTCGCAGAAGATTGGTAGTATAGCTTACAAATTGGAGCTCCCTTCATCTTCAAGAGTACATCCAGTTTTCCATGTTTCTTGCTTAAAGAAGGTAATAGGAGACAAGATCCCAATTCAAAAAATCTTGCCGAAGCTTGATGAAGAAGGAAAATTCATATTGTAACTTGAACAAATCATTTAAACAAGTACTAAACAACTACGAAATTGTGCTATTACTGAGTACCTCATCAAGTGGAAGAACTTACCAATGGAAGATTCGACATGGGAAGATGGGTCCTTCATCCAGAGGCATCCACAACCAATAAAGCATTGATGACAACACTTGTCTAACTGGGAGGGGCATGTTAAGCCCTAAACATGGGCACATTTCCCCCTATATTGTGGTTCATTATATTAGTTTTGATGTCGGATTTGGTCCATTGGTGGTAATTTTCATTACTATGGTTATATTAGTTATGTCGACTTGGGTCAGTTAGTTGGGATTGTACCCCTTAGTCTCTTATATATAGGAAGGAGACCTTTCATTTGGAATATCTTGTCTTGTCTTGTATTGTGTACTTAGTGCATTGTATAAGGAGGTTTCCCCCTCAAAGAGGCTTATTATTCATGTATTTTCTCTAATCAAGTCATAGAGTACTCTTTCTGATCTATTTCTTCTCTTTTCATACTCTTTTTCAAAATTTGTTGCATAACAATATATTTACCAAGGAAAGGCTTCAATCTCTCAGAGAATATTTTTGTCATAATTTTATAAAGCAGGATACATAGAGATATGGGTCGATAATCATTAAAAGAGTCTGGCCTATCTTTCTTACGAATGAGAGTAATATACGTAGAATTCAAAGTATGTGGAACCAGGCCCCTTCTTCTAGTTTCATCAATAGCTTATGCCATCTCCTTACCCAAGATATCAAAAAACTGTAGATAAAATTCTACAGTCCACCCATTTGGGCCAGGACTTTTATCTCTCGCAAATAACTTCAAGGTATTCAAGACTTCATCCACCGAAACTTTCTTACCAATTTCATTATAGTCTTCATTGCCAAAATATCTAGGAAAATTATTTATTGTCTTTAGTTGATTTTCAATATTAGATGAACAACTATTTGTATATATTTCCCTAAAATGTTTCACAGCTGCATCTTTAATATATTTTGTATCACAACATACCTCATTACTGTCATTCTTCATTTCCCAAATAGAATTTATCAGCTTTCTATGATTCGCAAAACGATGAAAATTTTATATTGTTATGACTAGATTGTAGCCACACCACCCTACGCTTATGTCACCAAGTCTCCTCTATATGCCTTAGAATTTTCTGTTTTTCCGCTTCAAACATTAAAAGTCTTTCTTTCCTTTCAGAAGAAAAATATTCCACATCCACAATCCCTGGGAGCTTTTGTTTTTCTAAATCAATTTTTGTTGAGATATTCTCATTAGATTTATTTTTATATTTCTCCCAAATCATAACTTCTTCCTTTAACAAAGACAACTTTTTTATTAAACTATGCAGTGGAGTACAATAGATAGTAAGTGAAATAGAATGCCACTTTTCCTTAATCAACAGCTTAAACTCATCCTCCTCAAGCCAAATAGGATTAAATTTAAAGGGGTAATTTACAAAATATATGTCAAAATCCAACTATAGGATGACTGCTTTATGATCTGATATACCCGATGAGTAGGACCATGTGCGTGACCTTCCCAATTCATCACAAATAAATTTCGACATAAGGTACCTGTCATGTATTTTTGTAATTCCTACGCCCCCACAACGCCCATTAGACAAGGTCGGCACTAGAACACTAGGGATAATATCCACCATCCTACAATTATCGAAACCTGAAATAGAGAACTCAGCTAATGGTTCCTGCTTATTTCCATCTCCCCACACTTCCTCAGTCGATAATGTAAAATTAAGGTCCACGTCCAAAATGAAAAAACTATCATCCAGCAAGCCTAAGAGGAATAAATGCTCCCATAAATGTTTTTTTTTGGTATGTGCCATATATGTTTAGGATCCTTATACTTTTATGATACCCTTTCAGCTTACCACCAAGAAGAATACCTGTAAAAGTGGTAAAATCCTTCATATCAGCTAGATCCAGATTCCGTGCCACAAGGGTTCCCCTAGACAACCCATTTGAGTCCATCACATAGACTCGCTAAGAGGGATTCAACTTTTAAAAATTGTTACATGCCTCCACCGATGAAATCATAGTCTCCTAGAGGAGAATAATACATGGCTTAATATTATCTAAAAGGCCTCTTAATGTAGTTAGTTTATGGCCACTGCCCAGTCCCCGGATATTAAGAGAGAGCAGGTTCATTGGATAACCCCCTTAAGGGATACATCCTCTATAAGATCCTGAACATCATAAGAAGTGAAATTTTCTCTATATAACCCTTTTTCCAAATAGATAAGAGACCGACAGATTGGTGAAAGCAATGGAATTTTTTCCACCTTCCTTCAACTTTGACACCCCAACCTTATCACCAGAAGAAAAACCATAACCTTTTTCCTTTTTATTTTTCCTAGGTTTAAGAATCTTAACATTTCCATTGAAAATATAGGAGATCGGGATAATCCCGGGACTATCAGTATTCAAAGTCAATAAAACCATGATAGGGCATTTAAGATCTTGCTGAGAGTCCATACAATGAGACATCTTAGGAGGCGATTCCTTAATCGACGAGGAGTAAATGTTAATTGCTAAAGGAGGGTTTATGTTTCCCTTCAAGGGAGGGAACTCTGATTCAAGTAAGGGAGAATGAGAAACATCCCCTTGATGAGACGTGGAAATAATAGGAATATCAACTACAACAGGTGAGATAGACAACAACTCACCATTCAAAGGTGAAACCCTTCCCTTCATTCATATTGGAACACTAGGACAAGGAACATGGAGGCTAGGTTCAAAGATAATATCCATACCCTCATTGAGTGTAAAAGGGTCCTCAGAATCTAGTGACATATTTTGGGTACACCCTACCTCATCATTCTTAACAGAATCCCCCAAAATAAGCATCTCTAGAGAGCTAAGAAGTTCATCCACAAACAATTTTTTTTAAAGGACAAGCAAATATTGAACAAACTTACCGAAAAAGGAGCACGCCGAAGAATGTTCCAACAATAAAGGAAAACTAAGACCACAATCGATATCATCAGAAGTCTTTGCAGCCTTATCTTCACCTCCCACCAAACTAGAAACCCTAGTTGACGACTTAGTTCATGTAGATTTGGAGTGACCAGCTTCTCGACACTTGTGGCATCTAAATGCAATATTCCAATAGTACAGCCTCTGAATGAATGAGACTCCTTCTAAAATAACCTCAAGCTCCGCTGGAAAACCCTCTTCTACATCCAATTCCACCAGTATCCAAGCGGATTTTCTTTCTGAGCCGATTAGGTGTTCATCTTCTATAAAAATAATCTTTCCAATAGTGTTATCCACTGCCATAAATCCCTTCAAGTTCCAGCAATGTAAAGGGAAACCTGGTAAAATCACCCAAAGGTGCCTCTTCGTAAGTTTCTCCTACTTCGGGTTGAAACCCACATGCCAGCGGTTCGGTACTAATGAGCCATAACCCACGACCGAAAAACGTTCCTCTATAATCCTCCTATCCTCTTCAGAGAGAAATAAAAAAGACTACTCACCCATTCACTAGTGTAATGACCTTGGGAATTTTAACAATGTAATATTTCGATTTTCCATGAATCCAGTTCAGGATCTCAACTCTATATAACTTTATATATTCAAACTTACCAATCAAATTCCTCTGAGATAAAACCGACACCATATCAAAAGTAATTTCCTTTCCCAAAACACACACAGGTCCCTTTTTTACTTTCTCAAAGTTTAACCAACACTCCTTCTCAACAGATGATCTTGACTTAAAATTCATGTCAACCCCGTGGGTCGGTCATCAAGCTAGAGACCCTCCCTTAATTTCAGAAACAACAAGACCCGAAGTAGGAGCAACGGATTTCACATCCACAGATCTAGAAATCAAATGTATGACCGTTGATGTAACGATATTGAAAGAGACATTTAGGTTAGGGTTTGTCTTGACCCCCAAAACCCTATGTACCTTATATGGAAGAGGAGGAGCAGCATTCGGTATGTGAGAAAAATCATTTAGGATGACAGGATTCCTGATACCACCAGGACCACCTGACTCCCAAGGGTCACTTTCATGTTGACACATTGAAAACCCTACAGAGACTGGAAACCACTATACTAAACTAGCTAGGACAGAAAAAACTGAACAATGATAGATAATATAATTCCCACTTTTTACTGGTTGGTACTAGGTTCGCCAGATTTTGTGAACTGGACTCCAGACTCATTGTTCGATCATCCTTCCTGTAAACTAGCAGGTTAGGGTTTCAGTAGAGTCTCTACCACTTCCATCCTCCCCATTTGTGCTTGATGAGCAATAGTTAATTTCTTTGAATATATATTGGATATGGTTCTTGTTTCTATATACAATAATTTTCTTGGGATATATATTGTAGATGGTTTCTCGAGAGATATCATGAAGATAGAATTTATTATATAAAAGAGGGAAGTTGTTAGGGGTGGAAAGTTTGTAATTGAATTCAATGCATAGACACCGGTATATTGTTTGAGGTTGACTTAATAGTTGTAGATTCTGCTTATTGGAAGTATGTGTATTAGCAAATATTTAATTTCATTGCACATACTATCATAAAAGACTTCAGAAGACCATGCATATAATCTTAAAATAAAGCAATGTTCATGGAATTTAATTTGTCATTTTTTATTCTAGTAACCTATGTTGGACTAGTGTTCTAACATAATCATGTGGGTAACTAGTCTTTATGTCAATTATAACCAAGAATCTAATGTAAATGTGCTTAGTGTTATAGGTTCTGTATCTTTAGGTTTCCAAATATCAACATTATCTTGTAACAAAAACATGTTTTAAGATAATGTAAATGACCACAAAATCACAACTCGAGCCTCCAAGAGACCTAAGAAAGTATGGATAAAATATATGTTATGGGAACTTTCCCTTTTCCTCTTTAATTGTTTGAATTATTTCTTATGTGTCATTGTTAATTCTTTAGCGGGCATCAAAGCACGGTTGGGGCTTAAGTGTTGGTAGTTGAAGAGAAGATGTTGAGAGGAAGGACACACATCAAATGTGGTGGGGATTTTCATTTCATTTGGGCCGTATTAGCAGCAATTGTCTCCTGATCGGCGGAGAGGTGGATCTCAATCCACGATGACTCCAAAAAGTCAACAAATATAAACGTATCCTAATGGCCAACTAGAATGTCACAGAGCATACACCTAAAGAAATTACAGCCAAATGGACACAACAGGATTGGCTCAAGGGACCTCCCAACTCTACAACCGATATGTCTCGCCCAGGAGAGGCTTGAGACTCCCGAACTATAATCGGAGGTAACAGAATCAGTTGTAAGGGCCCTTATTCTTCACTATATGAACACAATTGTGTTGTCCAACCCCTATATGACTAAGGACAATCGCAGAATAACCATTGCAAATGCCATATGTGATACCTAGGTAAAGAAACTATGGCCACCACGTATAACCAATGCTCAGGCGAATAGTCGTAGGTGGGATCCGTCGTATGGGCAGGGTAGCTAAGCCCGAAACTCAAGAGGGTCGAATCCCCCAAGTATCCCTAGATACGAACAAATCCTGGATATATCTCCCACATTCAGCAAGTATTGGAGGGCTATCTCGGCAACCAACCTCCCATGACCTCGTACTTAACTCTGGCTTGAGTAGAGTGTCTTGAGAACACTGATGTATACCATGGGTTTCACCACTCCCTGGTTAGACACATAATGTTTGTTTAATAGTCTTGGATTGTTTACTCAATAGTGATCTATTCCAAGACATTAAACCTATACTAGTTGGTGCACCCTATAAAAGAGAAAATCGTTTCTAATCAATTTTTAGATTAAGCGTTACTTTTAATGGTTGTGATTACTCACAAGAATATGGTCGTGAAACTAGTGGCATGAATAGACTCAATGAAATGCACACCCGAAAAACACTAGACTCATCTACCAATGAAAAAGTATGCCACTACAATGTCTGCCAAACCAACGTTTTGTTTTGAAATAAAAATGAAATCTCTTTATGATTTCATGCACAAGCAAGTCCTAATGAAAGCACAAGCACTCTAATGCAAAATGCAATAACATAAATCAATTTGTTTTTGTATTTTCACTATAAATGAAATGAAAATGCAAACAATATTTTTTGTATTTTTCAATATAAATGAATGAAAAATGCAAGTAGAATCGGAACTTTGTAGAAACAATGCAGAGCATGCAAAGCAAACAACCCAACAAATCCCAAAAAGTAAGAATTAGCTAAGTCAATGAGCTATAAAAAACAAAAAATGGTTGAAAACCAAAGTCTCAAAAACTAAATAAATAGGAGTTTCTAGTCAGTAAAAGGGCATGGAACAGTCAGTAAATAGGCCTAATAAGACTCAGGAACACCCAGAACTCACCCAAAAACAACCGAAGATAAAAAACAAGGTAAATTCAGACATGTACGCAACTATTCAAAGAACAACAACATATATATGTGGGTTATTGTACTAACAGTATCGGGTACACGCGAGTAATAGAAGGTAGACTCGCGTACAGGGCAGAGTAGGTGGACCAAAAATGAATCAAGCAACCAATAAAAATAAATATTTTCTATGCAGAACCTAACATCCAATCAACGACACAGAAACTCGACAGAACAGATACTCAAAATAAGGAAAAATGCCCAAAATTCCCAAAATGGAGGTTCGTCCCCAGTGGAGTCGCCATTTCTGTTATGGAGAAAAACTTCCTATGGCTCAGGGCAGACCAGAATAGACATATGAGTACCAAAAATCAACTCAATTCCCAATACATGTTATATAAATATAAATGCTAAGATGTGGAATAAAAGACCGACCTTCAACCGGATGTATGATGTATATCCCCATTGAGCTTTCAAATCTCTACACTTGAACCTGTAACTTAGTCTCAACAATAAACACAAGCAAGTGCATATAATATATGAAAGATGTTAGCATAAACAATAGTATAGTTCATGATATAATAAGCAAATGTTACCCAATGTTAATAAACAACCATTCACAAGATCAATTGGATGAGGAAATGAGTATTTATAATAATATGAACAAGAAGTACATGATACAACCTCTTGTCGGCAACTCATCTGAACAAAGAACTAGGTCCCTCCACCACTTCAATCCCCCATGCAATGGAAAAATCACGAGTAAAGGATAGGGTCCTTCACAAGATATGGAAGAGTTTGGTAGGTGAACATAAAAGGTTCACAACAACTAGGATCAATGGATGTAGACTCAAGTTATGGCAAAAATCCAATAGAGTTTCGATGCTCTCTCATTCTCCTCCTTCCATGCACCATAAGAGCTCAACATATAACCCTCCAAAAGGTAGGTGAAAGGTCGAATTGAGTCGTTTCGAGAAGTATGGAGGGCCAAAGGTCACAATGGCGCTTTTTTGGAAGTGAAAAATATAGTTTTTACTATTATTTACCAAAAAATTGATTTACACTTGGCTATAGTGGAGCAGCAAGCATATACGCGAGGTGTAGTGAAGTAGCTCGCGTACAGGAGGAAAAATAGGGAAAAATAGGGTTCAATGGGAACCACAAGTTTGGTTTTGAGTCTATAAGTAGGTAAGGGAAGCCAAAGAGTATGAATACTCACAAGGTGGCACAATACGTTGTAACAGATGCCCCCTAATGTGTGAGGTCGGAGAAGGTACTACAATGGCCAAAATATATTATGAATATCAGATGTGGAGTGATGGAGACACAAATGGAAGGAGTATCCTACTCGTCACAATACAATGATATCTCTGAATACATGTCGATACAATACAACAATATGATACAATGGCCATGAATAGGCAGTATATAGTGAATACATGTCATAAGTGGTCATAGCCATGACCCATAGTAAGATATGGTCTCCTGCTAAAAAGGAAACAATTGGTGCATACTGAAGGTACAAACAGTTGATGTATGAGAATAACATCCCATAAGTACAATCATGATCACAAGTAGCATACTGAATGCCACTGAAGTTTGGGGTCTTCTACACAAATCGTCTACGGTGCAAGTTCCATCAAGTGAATAAAGGTGTTGAAGACGAACCTGTGTGACATCGTCTAATTACTGGTCATTGATGTATACCATTAACAGAGGAGAGATAACCCACCAATAATGAAAATGGGCATCAAGGAACGGAGTACATTCACCAAGTGTGAATAGAGGTGTTGATTTCTAACACTATGATGAATCCATCGATCGGGGGACATTGATGAATTCCAAAATATGTCAATAGCAAGAGAACCTACCACTAATGACTGTAAGCCTCAAGGTACTCAACAGACTCTAACTCTCAATTCCAGAATAAATGAGTTGAAGTCGATGGAATGAAACTTGTTGGAAGGAGGGAATTAATGGATCCCTCATCAACCAGCACGAGGTAACAGCTATTCTGAAATATTTGGAAGAACTCGGACTAACATAACGGACTGTAATGGATGGCCGACATGCAATAGTCAATAGATCTGAGGAGTGGCCGACTCTGGTTTCAAGAATTCCTTTGAACAAGAGCATGAGCAGATGGATAGACTTAGGCAACATAGACTCAAGTACTAGATAATAATAGCACTTTGCGACGCAGGAAGCATCAACAAAGGATCCATAATGAATGGAAGCTTAACCAGCGAGTGGAATAAGATCTAAGAAACAAGTACAGATCCTAAGGTCCTACTAAAGTCCCGACTCATGATGAATGGAGTGGAAATGAATGCTCTGTTCAAAGGAGACACGACAGCTTCCAATAAGAGGTAGTAAAGATTTTCTTGTCTAGCATTTTCAGTTATTTAATTTTTTTTTCATATTCTAAAGCTTGAAAAAGAATAAAATTGCTTATGGTACAAAAGTGAGCGAACGAGTGTCAAAGGCAAGCAAACTAATTCCAAGCAGTCGAACATACCTATGATTAATGCAAGGAAGCATGTGCAATATGTGGACACTTGGGGAGGGGTGTTGCATCAAGGTAAAGGGTCATCAAGCTGTGAAAGATAAATTAAGGCTCTGCTTGGTTCGGAAGGTAAAGTGCTCAGGAACATGGCTAATAATTGAGTAAGCGGGAGCCGAAACAAGTCTCAAAAGGAAAGCAGGATAATGCAATGCAATCACAACTTGACATAAAAGCGGAGTTCTTTTTCGTAAATTTAGTCTCCTCACCCGAAAAAGTGTAAAACAATGAGAGAAGAACTCTTCAGGTCATGTATGACTAGAGTATACCTTTTTCATAATTAATCCACAAAGGTCTGGAAAAGGGGTAAACTTATACCTAAGTGGATGTCGCTTCAAATCCTTTAACAAGTCTGAAATGAAAAGTATACTCGTGACCTCCTTACTGTTTTTAACGAGCTGAAAGGAGATATGGAAGAATGCTCGTAACCTCCTTACTATTTTTAATGAGTGCAAAGTAAAGGTGGAAGAATGCTCGTCATGGCAGCAGACAAGTGTCAGGGATATGCAAGACTAGGCCCAAGCGCATGGAACAAATCTATTCATAATGCAAGGAACATGAACAAGACAAGGACACTCAGGGGGTGTCTGAGAATTCGGATGGAAAAAGGTTCAAATACATCATAACAATGGGGAGGCCTAAACCTATATGCAAGGTTCTGAATATGCCTATCATGACCGAACCAAATGTTGAAAAGGACTAGATAACAAGTATAATTACAACTAAGAATCATGTCTCCAAGGAACAATAGTACCAAAATCATATCTAAAACAAATGTAAAGACAAATATGATACAAGTCCCTTTTGTAGAAATAATTTCAACTTCATTATTATCAACCCTAGGTATAACGTAGGTAGAGCTCACCAATGATGACTCTATAGTACCAAAGCTTGAGGGATTATAATCAAAATGATCAACATTAGGATGAAGATCAAATTTGAAGGACGTGGAAGAATCTGTAAGAAAAAATTCATCATCACGGGAGTTGAAAGCTCTAGAATCAAACTCAGTAGGAACATCGATTTGTAGATCTATAGGAGAGTCCAAAGACTCAACATTAGGAAGATCAAACTTTAATGTGAAACTGGGGATAGACAAAACTATGCCTGGATCAAAATCTGAGTGCATGGAAAACTGTATTATAGACTCATCTCGTTCAATAAGATCAAGGGTCGGAAGGAAATTAGATTTATGATAGAGATTCCTCCCAGTCTTATCACTATCATTCATGGCCTCGATAATAGCTTCATCCAAAGGAAAAGTACCATCAAGTTAATCATGTGAGAAAGATGAGTCACTTGCCCCCGCGGGAAGCATAATGGGATCTTATTCCTCTATCCATGAAGAAGAGAGATCTTGCTCTGTAGTGGCTTGTTGAATATCTTGATAAGCAAGCTCGGTTGCAGACAAGCTCGGTTGTTCATTACCTCATCTACCCCATTACATGGCTCATTTGTCCATTTTCCTACCATATTTCCCTTAAAAACCCTAAAAATCCCACTAAAAAGCCTCCAAAAGGCCTAAAATGCCTCCAAAAGGCCACAAAACCATCAAAAAAGCCTCAAAAAGGTTAAAAAACCCCTTTTTCCTCCAAAAATATCCAAAATTCCTCTAAAAATAGCAAAAACCCTCTAAAAAAGGAATAAAAAATATAAAATAATGAGGAAAAGGAGGAAAAAAACCCTATACAGCTGACCTAAACCATATGGTTCCCAAAACCATGGGCCAGCACTCCACCACCAAAAAGCTATAAATAGGTGATGGAGACCCCTCATTCCACATCCACAATCATAAGCACCCTTACTCTGCCAAAATCACTCTTGAAACCCTAGCTCACCTTTGAGCTACTTTCACCTTGAGTGCCCCTTTTGGCCCATTTCCACCATTGGAGAAAGAGAAGGAGCAAGTTGGAGCTTGGAGCAACCCTCTTGGAGCATTGCAAGAGCTTCACCAACCTTCACATTGGAGGTAAAATTAATACAAAAGCCATTATTTACATCTTGTTTTTTCTGTTTCATGCACATGTTTAGAGTAATTTATATTTATGTTTTAGCATCTTAATTTCCATTTACTGAACTGCTACTAAGGAATCCCTTCTCCTTAGTAGGTGCTCATTTGCACAAGCTAGGGGTAAAACCCTAGCTACAGTTTTGGCGACTCCACTGGGGTAAAATCCATTATCGAGCACCACATTGACACATGGCCAGATGTACCCCCCGTTCGCCAGAAACAACACCACATTGACACCTCTGAGTTAGGGGGCATCATGGATTAACTCGACCCTGGGATAGGGGGCATGATCAATCATTTTGAACCGTCCCCATCACATCTATCTCAGCACGTCAATGAACCCATCGTTCAAACCAACACATATGTGATCCATTATCACAAACCCTATGCACATAGCATGGGGGCAAGTCATTAACCCTACTCACTTTTTCACATTTGTGATCTCCACCATTTTTGAGGTCACATATCACTTGTATATTTGATTTTATACACCTAGTAATTTCATTTAACAATTCTGGAGTCCTTATGATCTCTGTATTTCGCACCATTTGCACCGCCGGATTCATATTTCCGTGCCCGTGATGATGCTTGAGATCATTTCTCGCTCTCACCTGGTACAATTTCAACATTGTGTCCCGACACCTTGCTGCTTTGGTTTGCATGCCACATTGGCCGCCATCGGATTGTTCCACACTTTTACATGATCCATTCACTCCTGTCATACTGCAAATGTTTCGTTATTTTGCCATCATTTCATTCACCCCACAAGGAGGCCCACCAGTGTTCCCCCCTACCCTCGTTCTTGGTCATCATTACTGTTCCTTGATTGAGCACTTCCTCCTTGCCTGGCCATTCGTTTTGTTCGGTATAATTTTATCCCTTTTTTGGGCCGGACAAATCCTTTACGAAAAAGGCACTTAGGGAGTTTCTGTTAAGCTCTTTTCTGACTCCTAAAACAATGAAAAGATCGTCGAGCAATCTTGCTTCCTTTCATGCTCGTTAAAGTACCTGAAAGGGCATCTATCTGGTATAAGTTTAACCCTTTTCCGGACCTGGTAGACTAATTAAAAAAAAGGAATACTCTAGTCACACTGGCTAGAAGAGTTCTTCATTGCATCCTTTTATACTTCTTCGGGCCTTGGAGACTAACACACGAAAAAGCAACCCCCTGGAGTCTTCTTATTTGCTTTCAGACTCTCTAAAATTGAAAGCAACCACGAGCATGAACTGTCCTGGGCTCATATAAATCCACACGACAGTACCATTCCATTACTTCAGAGTCTTCTTATCGCTTTCAGACTCCTTAAAATTGAAAGCAACCACGAGCATGAACTGTCCTGGGCTCGTATAAATCCACACGACAGTACCATTTTACACACACTTCTTCTAGTTCCCTAACCCATGAAGAAGTCCCTCCCGTCCCTCCTGGCACTATGATCGATCATCTCGGCAGCACCCCCAATCAGGTCGCCTTTGTTTAGAGTATTCTGCAGTCTCCTGCCTTTTTACCACAGCTTGAGTCTCCCTCAGCCCAGTCACCCTCCCAGATCCATTACAGCTATGATCCCTTTCCCACCAGTCAGTTTCATATGCTTCCCGATCATCCCCGTTATCATACTCTGAACAAAGGAAGTTTGAGTCCATCCCCTCTACTTGCCCAGTTGTCCCCCCACAGTGTGTCAGTCCCGCCATCAGTACTCTCACATTTCGGTTCTCCACCTCGCGATCCTGTCAAGGAAACATCATTGCCTTGATAGTTGCAGGTCTCCCTCTGTTGACGACAGCCCCTTTATTCCAGAGGATAGGCCTAGAGGTCCCTACGCCTTGGACTTATCACTATCTATGGTAAGTGCCTACGGACCATTCTGAGAGGAGTCATCATTGCCTCTCCGAGTGGTTTTTTCTCACATGCTCGACTTCAGCACCTTGATCGCATTGTCGAGAATCGCGTAGGGTTACATCCCTTCAGTTTTTAGTCAAAGACACTGGATTTCCCCCGACTCTAGCACATTGGTGAGTCACTTTGGAACGCCCAGTTATATTTTCTAGTGGATGTCCGGGATGCATTGGCGATTGTATTCGAAATCCATCCAGTTATATGCTTCCTTGAGTACCCATTTCAGTTCCAGTTCAGTGTACCATTGAGGTCAGGACTCCCTGCCACTATGATCCAGCAGCTCATCAGTTCCTTTGGTACCACACTCAACAACACTGTTGATATTCCAGTGCACCAGTTCTTCAGCTCACACGTGGTCAGCCCAGCAGTATGTCCCAGATTTGTGTCCCCTCTGGACACTTATGATGTACACAGTGGTTATCTATGTATCTTACAGGTCCCCCTTTTCGAGCCTCACAGTTCTATTTATGTATCTTTATACGAGCATGGGTATGCCCGCCTCGTCCATATATTGAGATTCTTCCTCATTCAGTTTTTGAGGTCATGTATATGTCAAGTCCCCATTTTTTGGACCGCATTGTTATTATTATGTTATATCCTGATACGAGCATGGGTATGCCCGCCTCGTCCATATGATCAGATGATTCCTCATCCATTTTTGAGGTTATGTACTTTTAGTTCTTGTAGTTTGTTCGAGATCATTGTTCCGGCCTTCAGTTTGTTTCTTCTCTTCTCCACACCCCAGGAAAACCTTACATTACTTATGATGTCCATCGGCCATACAATGAGCTCCTACCCTCGCACATCAGGGGGCAATCTGTTAACACCCAAAAAGTGTTCATTACCTCATCTACCCCATTACATGGCTCATTTGTCCATTTTCCTACCATATTTCCCTTAAAAACCCTAAAAATCCCACTAAAAAGCCTTCAAAAGGCCTAAAATGCCTCTAAAAGGCCACAAAACCATCAAAAAAGCCTCAAAAAGGTTAAAAAACCCCTTTTTCCTCCAAAAATATCCAAAATTCCTCTAAAAATTGCAAAAACCTTCTAAAAAGGGAATATAAAATATAAAATAATGAGGAAAAGGAGGAAAAAACCCTATACAGCTGACCTAAACCATATGGTTCCCAAAACCATGGGCCAGCACTCCACCACCAAAAAACTATAAATAGGTGATGGAGACCCCTCATTCCACATCCACAATCATAAGCACCCTTACTCTGCCAAAATCACTCTTGAAACCCTAGCTCACCCTTGAGCTACTTTCACCTTGAGTGCCCCTTTTGGCCCATTTCCACCATTGGAGAAAGAGAAGGAGCAAGTTGGAGCTTGGAGCAACCCTCTTGGAGCATTGCAAGAGCTTCACCAACCTTCACATTGGAGGTAAAATTAATACAAAAGCCATTATTTACATTTTGTTTTTTCTGTTTCATGCACATGTTTAGAGTAATTTATATTTCTGTTTTAGCATCTTAATTTCCATTTACTGAACTGCTACTAAGGAGTCCCTTCTCCTTAGTAGGTGCTCATTTGCACAAGCTAGGGTTAAAACCCTAGCTACAGAAACATCTCCAGATGAGGAACTTGTGGAAGGTGGATTCCACAGATCACTAAAATACAATGTCCAGAAAGGTACATGATTCAATGAGGAAGGAGTGTCATCGTAGATGGTTCCTATGAAGGATATTGGCATAGGGAAGTCGAAAGATCCCATCAAAGAGGAATACAATCCTACACCAATATTCCTAGTTTCTGGATGGAAATTTTCAATTTGAGGAACAACAGTTCCTAGAGATGCTACGGTATTGGAACTAGTAAAATCTAGCTGATCGACTATCACAATCTTGCCTTCATGAGGAAATAAAATAACTCTAAAAACAGAGGACACGATTGCTCTAATAGCATAGATCCAATTCCGACCCAGTAAAAGGTTGTAGTCGATGGGCGCATCAACCACCTTGACTTCAATAGGCATGGATTTCCCACCCAAGTGAACCTCAAGGGAAGGGAGAATACCGTGCGACCTGAACGAATGACCATTCATGGTCATAGACTTCGATAATGGAGGAGAGCCAAGAGATTTCCAACAAGCTAATAACATTACTGAAGTGGAAGCACCTTCATCAACCACAGTACGTTTAACGACCATTTGTAGGCACCGAACATGAACTTGGAAAGCCAGATGATAAGGCAAGCGAGGTTGGACATCAGTAGTGTCAAACTTGATAACATTAGGGCTACCCTGATCCTGGACTCCCAAAGCACATAAAAGGGCATTCCTTTTTGAAGGACATGCCTAGATAACCTCAAGAGCCGACATGAAACATGGAGTTTGGCCCAAATCTTCTACAATTGAGTAGTTCTGGGCGGCTCAGGCATTAGCATTGTGCGCCAAGCGCTTAAGAACACCTTTTGGTATCTGTGGCATAGTGTTAGGCTTCTCGATATGCAATGGAGAATCAAGAGGAGGGGGATCATTCCCCATATTAGTTTGTGGTGCTCCATAGTCACATGAGCGAGTAGCAATACTAACCTCATATTTAAACATGTTAACGCATCCAAAGGTACCGGCATGGGTAGAGGACATCGAAGTTTCATTAGTCCCATTACCGGTGACGGAAGCACTTGAAGCCATATTTTGGTGATGTGGAAGGGGATCTTTCAACACAGTTGGGCTCTGTGCAATATGCTTCGAATCTTCCTTGATACGAGGACACAAATTTGTAAGGTGATCTTCAGAGCAAAGTTTGCAAGGAAATTTCACTTTACACCTAGGTTTATGGTCCCCACCAGCATTTCTGCCATCCCGAGGAGGGTTAGCATTCTCTTTCTTAGGGTTATTCCTATTGTTCCCATTTTTTCCACCCCTATGGTTATTTCACCCCTTCTTCTTCCCACTAGGTTGTTGGTTACCAAATGGGTTCGTCGATTGTATAGAGTGAACATAAGACGATTGGGTGGAAACAGACAAGGCGTGAGCCTGTCCAGGGGTAGATTGGTTAATAGAAAAATTGTGCATTTGATTTTTAACCAAATATAAGGGACGAGTTCTTTTGGAACCAACGATGCCATCGGCATGCGATCCAGGAATAGGCTTGGGTTCATGATGTGATCTCAGTGCATCAGATATAATGTTGTACAAGATTCTAAACTAAGGATAGACTAAGTCTAGCTGTTGGGATTTAAAAATGGCTTGTTCCTCAGTCATAATACCGGACAATGAAATGTCCTTTGAAATGTAAGGGAGTAAAGACTTAAGGAACCATTCCAACAAAAATTTTGGAGGAATGTTTCCTTTCACTAGCCTCTCCCGTCAACGCCACTCCTAAATATGATTAGAGATATGTGTGGCTTTGTCCTGATGGAAGTTAGATAAAAGTTCGATGCCAATATCATAACGTACCGGAAATTGAAAGTGATCTAGGAAAACCAAGGCCAAATTGTTGAAAGTCCTATATGTGCCCCCGAGCAACTTGACATACCATTTCGTTGCTGCCCCCGTGAGGGTGCATTGAAATAGCCTCAAACGAATAGAATCGTGGTTCAAGAAATTCGAGGAGCACCATGAATGGAATGTGGTGACATGATCACCTGGATCCTCACCATTCTTCCCCTCAAAATTTTGAATGTCAGAAGGGAGCTTGGTAGGGTCTGGAGAACATGTATAGTCATGACACACTGGATCATTCGTGAGCTTTGAAATATTGGGTAAATTTAATGTAGCAAGAAACAAGAGCTTCGGCTACGAAGCTTGATTATAAGTTCCCAAAAAGAGACTGAATTTGAGAACCTGAATGTGGGACTATGTACATTGAATTTGTTGATGTATATGTAACTTCGGAATGTATTTCATATATATTTATTGTACCCTTATAAGAGATGTGTTATTCCTCTATAAGGAAGTGTCATCATGTGTATTGACAAGTGTCATAAGTGTGTGTACTTGGCGATGGGTTATTAGACCACCATGTGTGGGGTCGACCATGAAATATATATTATATTGTGGATGTACCTAGCTAGACAAGTCAGCCCCACAGTGTAACTGGGTAAACAGGTTAGTATAAATAGAGATTGGGAGATCTCTATTTGGATCACTCGAAGACTCACACTTCTCTCACTCAGAAAGTGGCACACTAGTGAGGAGGAGGATCATCTGCTACTAGGAGACTATCTCAGTGTATTTTTGGTTGTACTTTGGTTGAGCCATTGCTCTCTCTATCTTTGAGGAAGTTGTGGGGTTTTTCACCTTAGGGTTTTCCCCACGGAAACTCTGTGTCTCTTGTCTCTCATGCTTTTGATTCTTGTGATCCTTGTGATGCTTATTGTGATTGTTATGCATTTATATACTGTATATGTTATTCTCTTAGTGAAGATCCTAGAGTATTGTGAATTAATGCTCAAAATTTAACATGGTATCAAAGCTAACATGAGAAGAAGACATTTTGCAGTGACAGAAACTTGAGTTTCTTGTTTATTGGGTTTCTCTCCACATTTTTTGGAAAAGCAGTATAGTATATTGACTCTAGTCATCAAGGAGAATCTATCTGTCCGAACATAATTCAATTTTGAGCATTTTCAGATTTGGCCCTAAAAATTAGTGTTTCCACAAAAATAGGAATTTCTGAAATCTGAAGACATAGCTGGAAGCTCCTTGCAAAAATCGAAGTTTAGAGATTTGGATTGAGATTTTTGGCTGGTTAGATCTCCGGGAAACTCAAACCCTAATTCAGGGCTCTCCCTAGTGAACTCGGGAGGACAAAAAGGAAAATTTGAAGGGTAAAGCTTTGCTGATCTCAAATTCTAAATACACCAGGCTGATCAGCTCGTCAAGGCGCATCTTTCTATCCTTTCAGAAAGTTGAAATTCACATTTTGAATTTTTAGGGTTTTTCTAACAAACCCTAATCCGGGACTAGATCCAGTTTTCAGCATTTCAAGTGGTAAGACCTAAATATTTTCTATTTCCATTTGAAGTACTCTTTAAGATGTATCACCACACCAAGCTTTAGGATAAGCTTGAAGGGGCTGATAAATTCCGAGCTTGGAAGTATAGGATTGGGTTAATCCTGGAAGAGAATGAGTTGGACTCATATATAAAAGAAGACATCCCTATCCCATAGGATGAAGAGGCTAAAGTATTGCATAAGAAGAACTTGGTCAAGGCAAAGAGAATCATTGTTGATTCTATCAAAGACCATCGCATACCCCATGTGTCTTCTCTAAAGACACCCAAGGAGATGTTTGACTCTTTGACCAAGCTATTTGAAGGGAAGAACATAAATCGGAAGATGACCCTACAGAACCAATTGAAACGAGTAAAGTTTTAGAATGGAGAAACCATTCAATATTATTTTTCTAGGGTCTCCCAGATTAAGGAACAACTAGAAGCAGTAGATGAAATGGTGGAGAATGGTCAAGTTGTCATGACCACTCTAAATGGCCTACCCAAGTCATGGGATTCCTTTATTTAAGGAATTTGTGCAAGGAAGAAGTTGATCTCCTTCATCAGATTGCGGGAAGAATGTTCTCAAGAAGAAGCAAGGCTTGTGGACCAAGAAGAAAAGATGGGAAGTGAAGATCAAGCTCTCATAGTACACACCAAGAAAGGAAGGTCAAAGAGAGAGCACTCTCATACCAAGAAATCTTCACACTATCGTCAACATAAATATAAGAAAGATCTTAGATGCTTCCCATGTAATGAGAAAGGTCATTTTGCTTCAGAATGTCCCAAGAACAAAAGGAACAACAACATCAAGAAGAAGAAGGGCAGTAGGAAAAGATATCATGCTCATGCTGCTGAAGATGATGAACCACCCAAGAAGAAGGCTAGGGTAGAAAGTGATGATAGTGATGATGACTCATCAAGTGAAGAAGAGTATGTTCTAATCTCTTCTCTCACACGTACTATCTCCCATGGTTGTCATGATTGGTTAATTGACAATGGGGCTTCCAAACACATGACTGGGTTTAAGGAATCTTTTGTGAATCTATCTGAACATGAATCACCCCATAAGGTGAAACTTGGGGATGATTATCAATACCCAATCAAAGGAAGTGGTGAAGCCTCCTACAACCTAGATTCTGGAAAATCTTTGAAGATGAAAGAATTCCTTTATGTACCTGGGCTCAAGAAGAACTTACTCTCCATCTTTGCATTGGATTCAAAAGGTATGATGGTTGCATTTGTGGATGGCTAAGTCCTAATGTGGCCAAAGGGAAAGACTATAGATGATGTAGTAGTGATTGGAGAGTAAGAGGGAGGATTGTATAAATTGAAGGGACAACCTGAACATGCCATGGTGCATGAATCCATGGAGCCAAGTGAACTTTGGCATAGAAGACTTACTCATATGCACTATAGGGCACTTCCAATTGCAAGCAAGGCTATAGAGGGTCTTCCTGAAGTCAAGACCAAACATGAAGGTGTTTGCAAAGGATGTGCAAAAGGTAAGAACATTAAGAAGGCTTTCCCAAGCAGTGAAAGCAAGGCAAAGGATATCCTAGAAATCATCCACTCAGATGTATGTGGTCCTATGTCATCCAGTTCTCTAAGTGGGTGTGTTTACTATGTCTCATTTATTGATGAATTCTCCAGGAAGACTTGGGTATACTTCTTGAAGAACAAAGATGAGGTGTTTGATAAGTTCAAGGAATTCAAAACCTTGATGGAGAATCAAACTGACAAGAAGATTAAAACATTCAGATCTGACAATGGTGGAGAATTCACCTCAAGTGACTTCAAGAAACTTTGCAGTGATTCAGGGATTAAGAGGGAGTTGACTGCTCCTTATAATCCTCAACAGAATGGAGTTGCAGAAAGGAAGAACAGAACAATCATGGAAACAGCAAGGGCAATGCTGCATGACCAGGATCTACCTATGCATCTATGGGCAAAAGCATCTAGAACAGCTGTATATGTGCAGAACAAAACACCCCACAAGATATTGGACAACAAGACACCAGAAGAGGTCTTTTCTGGTAAGAAACCTGAAGTCAGCCATCTCAGAATATTTGGTTGTCCAGTATACACTCATGTCCCAAAGGAAAAGAGGACTAAACTAGATCCTTCAGGAAAGAAGGGTATCTTTGTGGGTTACAGTGAAAGCTCGAAGGCTTATAGAATATACTTTCCAGGGTTCAAGAAGATTGATGTTAGCAGGGATGTAACATTTGAGGAAAACTTAGCATTCATCAAATCAAGGAAGGCACCTATCGAAGTTTATGAAGAACCTAAGGAAACTAGATTTCAAGACACTACCATGACTGAAGTAATTCCAAAAGTTGTTCGTGAGTTTGAAGATCCGCAAGAACCTACAGATCCACCCCAAGAGGATAACTCTCACAAGAGGAAACCTACATGGGATAGAGAGCTCATTCAAGATGCAGAAAGATTTGGCATTACAGAAGAAGAACACAGAGCAAAGAAGAGAACCAGATCACATGCCAGCTATGTTGCTTTACTCTGTGACATTATGAACAAAGAACCTTCCAGTTATGAAGAAGTAGCGGAAAAGAAAGAGTGGAAGGATGTCATGGTTGAGGAATACCAATCAGTAATGAAGAATGATGTTTGGGATGTTGTCCCAAGACCTAAAGAGAATTCTCTTGTGACTTCCAAATGGATCTACAAAATCAAGCATGCTGCAGATGGCAGTGTAGAGAAATACAAGGCAAGATTCATAGCTCATGGATTCTCTCAGAAAGAGGGAATAGATTATGCATAAACTTTTGCACCTGTAGCCAGGTATACTTCCATCAGAACAGTGCTTGCCCTGGCTGCAGTAATGAAATGGAAAATACACCAGATGGATGTCAAGACTGCTTTCTTGAATGGTGTAGTTGAAGAGGAAGTATATGTGGAGTAGCCATTCGGTTTTGAAATACATGACAGGGAATCATATGTGTGCAGATTGAAGAAAGCCTTGTATGGCTTGAAGCAAGCTCCCAGAACTTGGTATGGTAGGATGGAAAGTTTCCTATCTAGTTTGGGATTTACCAAGAGTAAAGCGGATTCCAACCTTTACTACAAAGTTGAGCAAGGAAATCCTATGATTCTACTTCTGTATGTGGATGACTTATTTGTAACAGGAGATGACAGATTGATTGCAGATACTAAGAGGAAGCTTGCTGTTGAGTTCGATATGAAAGATTTGGGAATGATGCATTATTTTTTAGGTATGGAGGTGTGGCAGAATGCAGGTGGGATCTTCCTTGGTCAAGGGAAGTACACAGTAGATATCCTAAAGAGATTCGGGATGATCGATTGCAAGGCCATGGCCACACCCATGGCATCGAACATGAAGCTTCTATGTGATGCTTCATCTGAGCCAGTTGATATCTCTATGTATCATCAAATGATTGGGTCCTTGATGTACCTGATGAACACGAGACCAGATATTTGCTTTGCGGTGAGCACATTGAGCCAGCTCCTGACGGATCTTAGGAGTGTTCACATGGTTGCTGTAAAGCATGTTCTGAGGTACCTGAAGGGTACAGTAGATTATGGGCTCAAGTATGAAGTGAATCAAAAGTTTAACCTACAGGGTTATGTTGATTCAGATTGGGCAGGCAGTGTTGCAGATAGGAAGAGCACATCTGGGTGCTACTTCAGTATGGGATCATGTGTGATCTCTTGGTTTAGAAGGAAGCAGTCCTCCGTAGCACTGAGTACAGCTAAGCCAGAGTATGTTGCAGCCTATTCAGGTAGTTGTGAGGCAGTATGGCTACGGAAGCTACTATCTGAGTTATTTGATCTCCCATTGGATGCTACTGGTATCTTCTGCGATAACCAGAGTTGTGTGGAGCTGTCTGAGAACCCAGTGTTTCATGATAGGTCAAAACACATAGAGATCAAATATCACTATATCAGGGATATGGTGTAGAGAGGAGCTGTGAAGCTCCTTTATGTTGTGACGGATGAGCAGATTGCAGATGTGCTGACGAAGCTGCTAGCCAGGGTGAAGTTCGAGTACTTCAGGGAGAGGCTTGGTGTTCTTCATATCGAGGACACTTCAAGGAAGAAGTGATGGACACATTTGCTGAATCCATTCCAAGCATGTTGGAAGGAGTATCCTTCACATGGCTGTGGATGTAAGCGCTGGATGATGAGCATTAGGATGATGTTCTAGTTTCTGCTTTGTATGATCAGTTGGATCATTTATATATATATGTATGCATCATGTTGGATGCTGGATATGATCAGTTGGATCATTTATATGTATATGTATGTACACATCATGTTGGATTCTAGCTATGATCAGTTGGATCATTTGTATGTATTTTGTATATGCATCATGTTGGATGCTTGAACCATCTATCTGTATATGTATCAGGTGGATCATGTATGTTGATATGTATCATATATTTGTATTTGTATTAGGTGGATACACTGTATGATCAGGTGGATCATGTATAATGATAATGTATCAGGTAGATACTTGGTATGCATCAGGTAGATGCATTGTATGATCAGGATGATCATGATGACGAGCTTTAGGATGTTGCTCCAGATGATATGTACCAGGATGGTACAGTGATGATGATCAGGATGATCATATGTATCAGGTGGATACATTACATAATCATTTGGATTATGTTTGATGAGTTCCGAAGACACATATGCACAGTGCCTTTCCGACATGGTGGTAGATGCGTTCTCCCATGTGCGTTGATGTAAGTGCAGAGCCTTTCTGACATGGTGGTAGATGTGTTCTCCCATGTGTGTTGATGTAAATGCAGAGCCTTTCTGACATGGTGGTAGATGTGTTCTCCCATGTGCATTGATGTAAGTGCAGTGCCTTTTCGACATGGTGGTAGATGTGTTCTCCCATGTGCGTTGATGTAAGTGCAGAGCATTTTCGACATGGTGGTAGATGTGTTCTCCCATGTGCGTTGATGTAAGTGTAGTGCCTTTTCGACATGGTGGTATATGTGTTCTCCCATGTGCATTGATGTAAGTGCAGAGCCTTTCCAACATGGTGGCAGATGTGTTCTCACATGGTCGTTGATGTAAGTGTTGTGAGCCTTTCATGGATGGTGGTAGGTTGGTCCTCCCATGCCAGTTGTTAACACCCAAAAAGTGCTCACTACCTCATCTACCCCATTACATGACTCATTTGTCCATTTTCCTACCATATTTGCCTTAAAAACCCTAAAAATCCCACTAAAAAGCCTCCAAAAGGCCACAAAAACATCAAAAGAGCCTCCAAAAGGCTAAAAAACCCCTTTTTTTCCCCAAAATTATCCAAAATTCCTCCAAAAATAGCAAAAACCCTCTAAAAAGGGAATAAAAAATATAAAAAAATGAGGAAAAAGATGAAAAAGGAGGAAAAAACCCTATACAGCTGACCTAAACCATATGGTTCCCAAAACCATGGGCCAGCACTCCACCACCAAAAAATGTATAACTAGGTGATGGAGACCCCTCATTTCACATCCACAATCAAGTATACCCTTACTCTGCCAAAATCACTCTTGAGACCCTAGCTCACCCTTGAGCTACTTTCACCATTGAGTGCCCCTTTTGGCCCATTTCCACCATTGGAGAAAGAGAAGGAGCAAAGTTGGAGTTTGGAGCAACCCTCTTGGATCATTGCAAGAACTTCACCAACCTCTACACTTGAGGTAACATTTTAATACAAAAGAAAAAACCATTTATATTCCAAGTTTTGTTATGTTTCTTAATGCTCATGCTAGTTTAGAATTTATATTGTTTTAGCATTTTAATTTACTGTTTATTGAACTGCTACTAAGGAGTCCCTTCTCCTTAGTACGTGCTCATTTTCAAAAGCTAGGGTGAAAACCCTAGCTACAGTTTTGGCGACTCCCCTTGGTTTGAATTTCTGGTTATAGTTTTTAAATATTTTCCTTTTGGCTATCCCTTTTGGCCGCATCTTTTATCCCTACAGTTGCATTCTGACCACGTCTTTCAGGCCTTTACCTGCGACCTGACCGCGGCTCTCAGACTGTTTTTGGCATTCGGCCAACGGATTCAATTCTGTTACCTGCGATCCGACCGTGGCTAATCAGCCTATTTGTTACGATCCGACTACGGCTGTTACAAGTTTTTCGGCGTCCTGACCGCGGCTTTCAGCCCTTTTTCTGCAACCCGACTGCGTCTGTCGCCCCTTTTCCCACGTCCTAACTGCGGCTTTCAGCCCTTTTGCTACAACCTGACTGCGTCTATTGGCCTTTTTTCTGCGTCCCACCTGCGACTTTCAACCACTTTCCTGTGACCCGCCTGCGGCTTTTGTCCTTTTTCCCGCGGTCCGAATGCATCTTTCGGCCAAAAACCCGCAAGCTGTCTGTTCTCTGCACTTTTTTACCCTGTTTGAACCCAGCACTTTGCCGCACTATTTTCTGCACCAGCACATCCATCTATCCTACCTGCAGCCATACTTCCCTACAGCCTTTTCTGCAGTTTTATTTCTGTTCCATTTACATAATCATTTTTTAAACAATTTGAAAAAGAGAAAATTTTGCATATTAAAGTTTACATTCTGTCTTGTTATTGTTAGTTAGAAAGTTGCCCCCCTTGTGGCACTTTTATTTGGGTTCATCACCTCACACGCACACACTCTGTCACCTAATTCAAGTGAGCCTTAAAAAACTACTTAACTCAACCAACATTCTAACCCCACTTGGGGAACACATAAGAATTTTTGTAGTTAGGTAGGATCGGGGGGATGCGCATCCAAATAAGACCCCTCGGTTGCTTACACTTGAGACATAGCTATTGTCCATTAGGGAACCAAAATCCCCTAGTATTTTTTGGCATGGTCATGACCAGTTTATCAGAGGGCCTCTCCCCTAGGAGGGTTGAAGTCGCCAGACTGGTTTCGGAGGCCTGAGTGGAATACCGCACTCCATTCAGTAACCGAAGGGCTACCTTTCGTAGTTCTCGGGGTATCCCTATATAGGGGTACTGCGGTAAAAGGACCAAACGACAGATTCGCCTTTCTGTATGTGTCATGAACGGGGTATCTTAGTTTCCTTTCTTCTAGGATTGACTACCCGGTGTCCCTCCCGATAAGGGGATATCTTTAGCCACTTGGCTGTCCTATCCATATTGTCTGACTTGAATTTCATCACCTTGCAGAGGATATGTCTAGCTGAGTCAGAATACTATTTAGTTAGGTGTTTGCATGCTCCCTTACCTCCTTTTGGTCTAGCGAGTCCACCATTTTTATTTTTTAGGAAACCTGCTGCTTGTCGGTATTCTGACCATTTCTGTTGATACTCCACTTATTGTAGAACAGCTATTACAGTAGGTGTTTTGAGTTGGTTGTTGGCCTGAGTGCCATATTTTTTGAGCTCTCCTTCTGCACACTCGGTTGCATTAGGGTTTTTGAGCTATTTTTTACTCAACACAACCCCCAGATATTTGACACCATTTGTCACCATTGAGTCCCTGAGACATTCTCGGTGCCTCTGGGGTGAGCCCCTGCAGCACAGTTCACCTGACACCACCCGTCATAGACATAGATCTTCATCACTTGATACCACTCATCATAGATCTCGAGCCTTGTCACTTGAATCCACTCGTCAACGGCATAGGACTCCGTCACCCGATCTAGACGCCCCTTATTTTACCTCTGATTCTGAGGCTGAGTCCGAGAACCCCATTTACACTGCACCCATCAACCCCATGGCTAGCGTGACTTCCACCCCTTTCTTGGTAGGGACCATTGGTGGAGCATCCACCACCACACCAGCTACCACACCTGGTTTGGGTATGCCCTCGATGGGGCCCATGTCTACCGTTCCACTCACTACACCCATTCCAGTAGCTGGAATACCTATTCCACCTCCATCAGTGACTCACACTACCCTTGGCGGTGCAGGACCGTCCCATACCACGTTCGTCCCTCCACTTGGGGGCAACATCCCAGACCCATCCCCTCCACTTGGGGGCATTGGCCCTAATTTGGTCACACCCACTAGTATGTCACATCCTTCTACTAGTTTTCCATTCATGGCTAGCCTCAACCTTCCTGACCTAGCCAGACTGACTAACGATCCCATTATACACGACCCTGCATGGCCTCACATGCCCACCAAGCTCCCCTCTGACATCCCTAAGTTTGAAGGAAAGGCAGGTGAGGACCCCCAAAACCATATTATGTCCTTCCATCTATGGTGTTCCTCTAACTCCATAGTGGATGACTCTGTCTGCCTCCGTCTATTACAGCGCACCTTCACTGGCTCTGCAGCTAAGTGGTACATCGAGCAGCCCCATGGGACCCATGCCACCTTTACTTCCCTTGCCTCGACCTTCCTGCAGTTCTTTTAGTTACCTGTCCGCTATGACGCGGGAGTTGAGATCCTCCTGTCCTGCAGACAGAACACAGCCACCCATATCACTGACCACATTCATGAGTGGCTTCGACATCGTAGTCTCTGCAAAATCAAGTTAGACGACCTTATCTTCCTAGATTGGTTCCTCAAATCCCTCCTTCCTGTCATTGCCAAGGATGTGGCATCCGAACGACCCCAGTCTGAAGAAGAGGCCATCCTCAAAGCCCAGCAATTTGACCTCATATATTCCCAGTCGAGTTACCTCTATACCATTATCCCTGATTCCCCTCGCGGTGACACCTCCCAGCACGATGCGTAGGGGGCATCCCACGCCGCAGACGGCATCATTGGCCATGTTGCCTCGCATCCCCAACCCTTTTCCATAACACGTCCTAGCCCTAGCCCCGACCTTTCGCGGGCTACGTATCAATTCGGAGCAACCAATTCGTATGCTCCTATGACACATCACCACCATTCTCATGGCCCCTCATGTCCACCTCAATGCTTTGGGCATGCGTCCCCCGCTTATGCTCCCCTGGTCGCACCTCAGCCATATTACCATCCACAAGCTGCCCCAGCTCCTGTGTCCTCCCAAGCCCAACTGGCTTATTACTCACCACAGGAAGCCCCTGCGGCAAACCCACAACCCGCTCCGCAGACGTATCAACAACCGCCACAAGGTTCAGCACCTGTGCATCCTCCACCTACTTATTATCTACTGCAGCCTGCTCCCGCACCTGCACAACCCCAGAACCCACCTGCTGCCCAAGGGCAAGTTTACACCCAACAGAATCCGCAACAAAACCAAAACAACCAGCACCAATAGGGCCAGCAAAACCGTGGCAAGGGTCATAACCGCGGGAAAAACCCTCCTCCAGACCAAGGTGGTCAACCTCCCAATCCCCCAGACAACAATAATACCGCCCCTGCCAACCAAAACCCCGATCGACCACCCAAGCAGGCTAAAAACCCTTATTTACGAACAAACGATCCTTCTTCTATTTGCAGGGTCTATGGCCACTACACACATGCTTTCCCACATTTAGAGTGAGCCAGGGAAATCTGGGTTGATGATGCCCATCGCCAAGGGCATACAGCTCCTCCAACACCACCCAACCCCCCACAACCTCAGCAACCACCTTTGGTGCTTCAAAACCCCTTACCAAACCAAGGCGTAGTGAACACTCAGCCGTTGGCTCCCCCTCAAGCCAACGTGCCACCACAACAACAAATCACTTATGCTGCTCTTGATCAACCCATGTTTGACTCAGGTACCCACCACTTGTTGATGATGTCAACCTCCAAACCCGTCGGAACCAATATGGATCCACCCCTGAAGCCCCTCCCACCAACAAAAACAATAACGCTTATCCCACTGATCAGGAATTACGTATACCTCTGGCTCCACTCGATGGTGCCCTCAAAGAACCTCATTTCCCACTTCGTCGTATCAACAATAATCCCAATGCTCGCGCTGCGTCAAATTACAACATTGTAGATGACTTAGCCCAGTCTCCCGCAGCCATGTCTGCATTGGAAGTCTTGAAAAATTGCCCTTCACAGCGCAAGACTTTGCTCTTCGCCATTGGTGCTATTGATCCCAATGATTCACAATTGATGGCTTTTGATTTGGACCAATCCGAACCACGCCTGCCTTCCACTTTAGCGTTCCAAGTTTCTGTTTCCGTTCCAAATCTTTTCATCCATCGATGCATTATCGATGAAGGTGCCTCTACATGCGTTATGTCCACATTCGTTTGGAAAAAGTTGGGATCCCCTACTCTCTAGCAGTCCACCACTACGTTGCGAGCTTACGACGGCCATTCGGCTCAACCCCAAGGCCTATTAGCTAATGTCCCCGTCCAACTGGCTGGCAAAACCATTCTCATTGACATAGAGGTCATCAATGCCCAACTTGATTATAACCTCTTACTTGGCCGCAACTACATGTATGCCATGCGGGCGGTTTCTTCTTTCGTTTTTCGTACCATGATGTTCCCCCATGATGGACGCGTGGTCAAGGTCGACCAACTCACCTACTATGATCCCAGTGCCCCCGCTGCACCCGAAAATGTTCTCCCTATGGTTGAACAACCTGTTAATGGTGCCACTACCTCGCTGGTTTCCTCTGTGGGACTTGGAGTTTACTCAAATCCACAGATGACGTCCACATTCCAATCCATTCCTCCACCGTCACCCGTGACCGAAGTATCTGATCTATGCACCCTGTCCCACAATATGCAAACACCCACCAATTAGCTGCCCTTGTTACCTAAACCACCATTGGTACCTAGTCACATTGGTGTTACACCCATCCACACCATCCCCTTCCTAATCCCTCCCTCGAGAGTAGTAAGAGACCCGGTTATGGCTACCCTTAGCCTCCCTGGGTTAACCTTAGGATTACCCATGTGGTATCTTTCACCTCCCATTCCCCCACCGACACCAGATGTCGTCCTTCAACCAGTGCAACCCATTGTCACTACTACTCAGCCACCCCCCAGTGTTGCTACCCCTTCATCCTCCACAAATCCCCCTCCTCTTATCAAGCCCACTGGGGGCAGAGGCCCACAACCATACACTGCTGTACCTCCTCCCAAAACAGTCAAAAACCCCCCCGTGTTTCGTGCTCCTCCCAAATGCTCGTTGTGTGATGAGTTAGGCCATCCGACTCATCAATGTCCACAGTTACCGGCATTACAGGAACACATGCAAATGCTTGACGATGACCCCAACATCCCCGTTGTCGAAATCGACCCAACCCCCAAGCCTCATGATAAATCACTGCGTACCAACCACCCCTATGCGATATGCGGTATTTACGGCCACTACTCACATCACTGTCCTGATCTCCCAGATTACAAAGCATCTCTCTACGAGATGAATAATCTGGACCTTGAGACAACACCACCCACCATTGAGGAGATCCACCCCCCATCCTCCTCCCCTTCAAGAGAGGTTAACACCATTTATATGATCTCTTCAATCACCACTCCCTCATCAACCGATTTGACGACTCCGACTTTCCGTTCTGATGAGGAGATTCTTGAGGCACTCACTGCCCCGGAATATCCCTGGGATGACATGCACCATCGTTTGTATTTCCTCCCAGAAGCATCCTCCTCTAGCACAGCTACCCAATTTGCAGTTGAATCCAAAGATTTCCTTCCCACCAAGGTCAACTGGTTTAAGGATCCTATTCCTACTCTTGATTCCTTTGAGGAAGGAAACATGGCAAATATCTCACTCGTCATCCACATTGATATTGCTACCCCAGGAGGTGCCCCCGAACTCATAACTTTTGGAGCCTCCTGCAGTGAGTATGAGATTGAGGAGTACAAAAAACTCTTCCAAGAATTTTGTGATGGCTTTGCCTGGTCTTATACTGAAATGCCTGGTCTGGACCCCGCCATTATAGAGCACCACATTGACACATGGCCTGATGTACCCCCCGTTCGTCAGAAACAACACCCCATTCATCCCTCAAAGCTCCCAGCTGTCAAAGCAGAGATTGAGAAACTTCGCAAGGCAGGATTCATTTATCCTATTGCTTATACCACCTGGGTTTCAAACACCGTTCCCATTAACAAAAAATAAGGCACCATTAGAGTATGCACTGACTTCCGAGATTTAAACCGCGCCTATCCCAAAGACAAATTCCCCACACCATTTATTGACCAGCTCATCGATGCATGTGCGGGGCATGAAGTCTTGTCTTTCATGGATGGTTTTTTCGGATACAATCAGATTTAGATCCGAAAGCAGGATCAGTACACAACTGCCTTTACCACCCCATGGGGCACCTTTTCTTATCGCGTCATGCCTTTCGACCTCAAAAATGCTGGTGCCACCTTCTAACGGGCCATGACCTATTGCTTTCATGACTTGGTCCATATCTTGCTAGTCTACCTTGATGACCTTACAGCTCGTTCCCGGAAACGATCAGACCACCTTAACGACCTTCGGCAAGTTTTTCTGCGTTGTCGCAAATATCAAATCCGCTTGAATCCACACAAGTGTGTCTTTTGCATTCCTACAGGCCGATTGTTGGGTTTCATTGTTTCCTAGAAAGGAATTACTATTGACCCCCTGAAAGTCCAAGCCATCCTAGACCTTCCCTCTCCTTGCACGCTCCGATAGCTCCAAAGTCTGTAGGGGTGATCTAATTTCCTCTGTCGTTTCGTTCCTGATTACGCTACTACCGTTCATGGTTTCTTGCGCCTGCTCTGTACCCACATACCCTTTGTCTAGGATGAGCAAGCAGAAGCTGCATTTGAAGCCCTCAAGAAAGCTCTCACACAAGCCCCCTTGATCTCCCATCCGGATTTCTCTAAGGACTTCATCCTCTACATCTCGACATTCGAGCATGCCGTGTCCAGAGTCTTGGTTCAAGAAGACGCTTCTCACCAAGAGCATGTCATTTATTACGTCAAATAGACCTCGTCTGGACCACCTCTATGTTACCCATATGAGGAGAGACTCGCCCTAGCTGTGGTCTTTTCCGTCCAAAAATTGCGACACTACATTTTACTTAGGCATACCACAGTTGTCGCCGACTCCAACCCCATGGTATATCTCCTAAACCGGCGGATACTGCAAGTTCGTGTTGCTAAATGGGTCATTATCCTCCAGGAATATGACCTTACTTTCAAAACCCCTAAGAGCACCAAAGCCCTCGCACTTGCCCAGCTCATCACCGATCTCCCCTCCCTTCTACCGTCCCCTCAAATCTCCGATGAGTTACCTGATAATCATTTGTTCACCATCTCATCTGATGACCCATGGTACGGTGATATTTTGCTATCCCTGCGCACGCAGAAGTTCCGACCCAAAGTCACCCGCAATGGACGCCGTCGTATCCGTCACCAGGCCTCTCGCTATCTCCTCTTAGGCGATGTCCTTTACCAGCGAGGGGTCGACACGATTCTTCGTCGTTGCCTTACACACGAGGAAGCTGAACACGTCCTCAATGACTGTCATAGCGGTGCTTGCGGCGGCCATTTCTCTGGGATGACCATCGCCCAAAAGGTTGTCCGTGCTGGATATTTCTAGCCCACACTCTTTACCGACTACATCACAGTGGTCAAACATTGCCATAATTGCCAACTTTTTTCCCCCAAGGCCCGGACACCACTTGCTCCGTTACACCCAGTCGTCACCATTGGTCCCTTTTGTAAGTGGGCCATCGACTTCATGGAGTGTAAACCCCCATCTGCTAATGGCCATAAATACATCATTGTCACCGTCGATTACTTTACCAAATGGGCCGAAGCCATGCCTACTTTCAACTGTACCACTGATACCGCTACCCGTTTCTTTTTTAACCATGTTATCACTCGATTCAAGTTTCCCAAACAGTTGGTCTCAGACCATGGTTCACACTTCGAAGATTCCGTTTGGCGCGAGTTATCCACCCTCCTCAAGTTCAAACATCAATATTCCTCTGCTTACTACCCCCAAGGGAATGGCTAAGTAGAGGCCATTAACAAAATACTCAAAACCATCCTTTAACGCACTGTTGATTGGCATAAGTCTACTTGGCACCACATGTTGTTCCCTGCCTTATGGGCTTACCATACCTCTACCAAGACCGCCACTGGTTTTACCCCGTTTCACTTAGTTCATGGCGTAGAATCTGTCCTCCCCATCAAGTGTCAGATACCTACCCTACAAATCATTGTCGAGCTTCTCCTCGACACCTCCCCACTCGAGCAATGTCTGCTATCCCTCGAACAAGATGATGAATATCGTCGTGCCACTCTCCAGACTATTGAAGCCGCCAAGAACCGCTCCAAAGCCGGTTACGACAAACATGTACATCCTCAAATGTTCCATGAAGGGGACCTCATCCTTGCATATGACCAAGCCCACGAAAAAACCGGTAAAGGAAAGTTTGAATCTATGTGGCAAGGCCCTTACATCATGCAGACTTGCCTCGGCAAGGGGGCATACATTTTAACTGACTCAAAAGGTCACCCTTTGCGCAACCCTCGTAATGAGTTGTATCTTAAACACTTTTATCCCTAAATAACTCGTGACCCCATCGGTCCGTATTGTACAGTTTGTTCTCTTTTTTGTTTTTCACCTTTTTTACCTCACTCTCATATTCATCATTTTTGCATGACCAATAGATGGACCATATTCCACCTCGTTACATTGGCTTCGCCGATGGAGCAAGCCGCTGGTCTCCTAACCTGGCTTCTGCAGCATGGGTCTTATATTCCCCTTCACATGAAATGATTCACCTTGACGGAATCTGTATAGGAGCTGCTACCAATAACTAGGCGGAGTATGATGCTGTGACCGGTCTCCTGACTACTGCCCTCCATATGGGCATACGTCACCTTCATGTGTTCCTTGACTCCCAGCTGCTTGTCTCCCAGCTCAACAACTGTTACCAGGTGCGTGATCCCTGCCTCTTTAGAAAATTCCTGCGCACAAAACAACTCAGCCGACAGTTTGAATCCATAACATTCACCCATGTCCCAAGAGCTCAAAATAGTGTCACGGATCAAATGGCTAACAACATCCTAGATTGGCACATCAATCACACCATGTAAAACCTCCATCATGCATCATCATCCCATATCATCTCATAAAAATATATAAAAACCCAAAAAGCTTGCAAGGGGCATCCACGTGCCTATCATTACATAAACATTTGCATCCATGTGCAATAAAAATAAAAACACATAACATACACAAGGGGCATCCATGTGCCCACCATCCTATACTACTTGCATCCACGTGCAATACAAACATATCACAAACCATAAGCGCATCCACGTGCGTACACTAAAAACATCATCGCAAAAAGGTGCATCCACGTGCATATATATATATATATATATCAAAAAAATACATGTCCATGTGCTACACATGTCCTGAGTACCCCCGTACTCAGCTATACACAAAAATATCTATACATCTCATAAGATACATGCCGGAGCTACAAAACTCGGGGGGGGAGTCCCCTGCTCTCCCTAATGAGATTCATACCCTGCGTCACTACCTGCATAACCTACCTCCGAGTCCTCCCCTCGCTCCTCCTCCGGTAGCTCCTCATCCCCTGTGGGCTCTTGTGCTCGAGCCCTGTTCGCTAGTATAGCCACCTGGATAGCAATCAACCAGAACTCCCGGGGTTCCCTCATGCAATCCTGAATCACGTCTGGATCCACATCCCGCCATCCCTTTTCGGTCCCTCCAACTAGTAACCGATCTAGCAACACTCGTACAGACTCCAAAGTCCCCTCTGCGTCCCACCGACGCACCTCCCCTCGGCCTGATAAGGCTGGTACCCGCCACATGCCCTCTCCGCGCGACGTGTCCTTGCGGTGGTCTCAGACCCACATCTGTAGATCACACATCAGTCAGTCACAATCACACATCATACATAAATCTTGACATCCATAACATGCAAGTAAATCAATACGTACCATCTTATCCCCATACCTGTCCTGGTGCCCGTGGTGCCTCTGTGTCCCCGGTGTAGTCCATATCCCTATACGGGTAGTCATCCAGTGGCAGCGGCATCTGTAGCCACTGTAGGTACAACTCCTGGGTAAAGTATCTACCCACCTCACTGCCACCCCGGCGGCGCATCATCTCCCCCCACCACACCATGTGCGGCTCCCTTAGCCCTCCTGCCCGGACCAGTACCCGTGGCCGCAATGTCGGTACCCCGCTCCATAAAGAACGCACATAGAAAGGACCCGTAGCAGAACCCCTTGCCAGATTCCTTCGCCGATGTCAGCTATCGCTGAACACAGGTGAGGAACATCTAGCCCCATGCATAGTAGACACCATCCAGTACGCACTCCACTAGCTGCATCTGGCCCCCAGACACCTTCTCCGGTGACTGGGACCCCAACACACGAACCACACAGGTCGCAATTGCCTATACCGATGGATCCTGTAGGTCCACCACCCGGAGTGCATTCCTATGCACCCTAGCCTCTAGAACACAGTACCGCTCCAGTATGTCCTCCATATCTACATCCGTGGATACTCGCGGCTGTGTATCTGCCACCCTACCCAAACAAGGTAGCCCCATCAGGAAGTATACATCTGTCAAGGTGAGGTCCACTCTCTCACCCTGCACCCTGAATGCCTGTATGTCTGGCTCCCAAAAACTCACTAGCCTGTTTAGCAGTAACCCTGCTGAGCGCATCATAGGTATCTACGCGAACTTCAGTAGTCCACACAATCCCAGCATCGCCCGCACATGACGATCCTCCGGGACGATGGTCACTATCTCATCTAGGACCTCCCACTCTCTCCATAGTACAAGCGACATCCTGTCAAACAAACAAGGCAAACTCATCAGACTCATGTCAAAGAAATAAGCCCTGCCCCCCCGGGGAAGTCCTAATAGCTCGCTCCAAAACGTGGCTTTAGGCCCCCTTGCTGCGGTCTCCGACCGCGGCTGTCTGGCCCACAGTCGTGGTCCAAAATCGCGATTGTTGAGGCCGAACACGCGGTACCAAACCGTGTGTTCAGCCTCGAAACACGCAGTCCCAGACCATGTGTTCTGACCCGAACCTCATGGTCTCCACACGTGTCATCCACCATGGAACCCGTGGTCTCCAACAGTGGTTCCATCCCCCAAACCCGCGGTCCACCCCACGTGGACCATACAAAAATCCCACTGGGACCCACCCCCTACCACGAACCCGAAAAAAAATGCAGGTATGAGTTCGACGGAATACCTGTAACTCCTGGATCTGAAAATGGCCAGTCAGATCGTCCAGAAATGCCACCTCAGCTCTGGCCCACTCTGATCACTAATCAAATTCAAATAGTACAAATGACACTTGTCATGTTGGACCCACTCACTATTTATAGTCCGTTGACTTTTTCTTGTTTTGACCATTCTGAACTCATACGGAGTCTATTTTTTGAACTGTTTCCACCATCAGAATCAGTACGATGAGACCGTCATGATGGTCCTCTTATTTTCTTATTTCTTCCACATCATTTTTTGAACATTTTTTAGACACCACTCATCGCCTCGGTTTGCGTGCCACATCTACCGTTCTCCATTTTTGACACTTTTTATATCACCGAATTCATTTCTCCGAGCTCGTGATGATGCTTGAGATCATTTCTCACTCTCACTTGGTACAATTTCAACATTATGTCCTGACACCTTGCTGCCTCGGTTTGTGCACCACATCGACTGCCATCGGATTGTTCCACTTTTTTCCATGAGCCATTCACTCCTGTCATACTGCAACTATTTTGTTATTTTGCCACCATTCACTATCCCGCAAGGAGGCCCATCAGTGTTCCCCCCCCACCCTCATTCTTGGTCATCATTAATGTTCCTTGATTGAGCACTTCCTCCTTGCCTGGCCATTCCTTTTTGTTCGATATAATTTTATCCCTTTTTCGGGCTGGACAAATCCTTTACGAAAAAGGCACTTAGGGAGTTTTTGTTAAGCTCTTTTCTAACTCCTAAAACAATGAAAAGATCACCGAGCAATCTTGATTCCTTTCATGTTCGTTAAAGTACCTGAAAGGGTGTCTATTTGGTATAAGTTTAACCCTTTCCTGGACCTGGTAGACTAATTACGAAAAAGGAATACTCTAGTCACACCGGCTAGAAGAGTTCTTCATTGCATCCTTTTATGCTTCTTTGGGCCTTGGAGACTAACACACGAAAAAGAAACCGCCTGGAGTCTTCTTATCGCTTTCAGACTCTCTAACATTGAAAGCCACCACGAGCATGAACTGTCCTAGGCTCGTACAAATCCACATGACAGTACCATTCCATTATTCTAGAGTCTTCTTATCGCTTTCAGACTCCTTAAAATTGAAATCAGTCACGAGCATGAACTGTCCTGGGCTCATATAAATCCACACGATAGTACCATTTTACACACACTTCTTCTAGTTCCTTAACCCATGAAGAAGTCCCCCCATGCCTCCTGGCACTATGATCGATCGTCTCGGCAGCACCCCCAATCATGTCACCTTTGTTCAGAGTAATCTGCAATCTCCTGCCATTTTACACTAGCTTGAGTATCCCTCATCCCTGTCACTTTCCTTGATCTATTACAACTATGATCCCTTTCCAATCAGTCAGTTTCATATGCTGCCCGATCATCCCCGCCATCATACTCTGAACAAAGGAAGTTTGAGTCCACCCACTCTACTTGCCCATTTATCCCCCATAGTTTGTCAGTCCTACCATTAGTACTATCACACTTCGGTTCTCCACCTCGCGCTCCTATCAAGGAAACATCATTTCCTTGATTGTTGTAGGTCTCCCTCTGTCGACGACAGCCCCTCTATTCCAGAGGATAGACCTAGAGGTCCCTGTGCCTTGGACCCATCACCATCTGTGGTGAGTGCCTACGGACCATTTTGAGAGGAGTCATCGTTGACTCTCCGAGTGGTTGTTTCTCACATGCTTGACTTCAACACCTTGATCACATCATTGAGAATCGCGCAGGGTTTATATCCCTTCCGTTATTTGTCGAAGACCCCAGATTTCCCCTGACTCTAGCACATTGGTGAGTCACTTCGGAACACCCAGTTATATGTTCCCGTGGATGTCCGGGCTGCGTTGGCAATTGTATTCGGAAGCCATCCAGTTATATGCTTCCTTGAGTACCCATTTCAGTCCCAGTTCAGTCCTAGTTCAGTGTACCATTGAGAGTATGATCCCTTGTCACTATGATCCAGCAGCTCATCAGTTCCTCTAGTACCACACTCAGTAGCACTGTTTTCATTCCAGTGTATCAGTTCTTCAGCTCCGACATGGTTAGCCCAGCAGTATGTCCCAGATTTGTGTCCCCTCTGGACCCTTATGATGTACACAGTGGTTCTCTATGTATCTTACAGGTCCCCATTTCGGGCCTCCCAGTTATTTTTTATGTATCTTGATACCAGCATGGGTATGCCCGCCTCGTCCATATATTGAGATTCTTCCTCATTCATTATTTGAGGCCATGTATATTTCAGGTCCCCATATTTTGGACCCCATTGTTATTATTGTTCTATATCTTCATATGAGCATGGGAATGCCCGCCTGGTCTATATGATTAGATTATCCCTCATCCATGGTTGAGGTTATGTACTTTTAGTTTTTGCAGTTGTTCGGGATCGTTGTTCCGGGCTCCAGTTTGTCTCTTCTCTTCTCCACACCTTAGGAAAACCATACACGACTTATGATGTCTATCAGCCATATGATGAGCTCATGCCCTCACACATCAAGGGGCAATCTGTTAACACCCAAAAAGTGCTCACTACCTCATCTACCCCATTACATGACTCATTTGTCCATTTTCCTATCATATTTGCCTTAAAAACCCTAAAAATCCCACTAAAAAGCCTCCAAAAGGCCACAAAACCATCAAAAGAGACTCCAAAAGGCTAAAAAACCCCTTTTCCCCCCAAAATTATCCAAAATTCCTCCAAAAATAGCAAAAACCCTCTAAAAAGGGAATAAAAAATATTAAAAAATGAGGAAAAAGAGGAAAAAGGAGGAAAAAACCCTATACAGCTGACCTAAATCATATGGTTCCCAAAACCATGGGCCAGCACTCCACCACCAAAAAACCTATAAATAGGTGATGGAGACCCCTCATTTCACATCCACAATCAAGTATACCCTTACTCTGCCAAAATCACTCTTGAGACCCTAGCTCACCCTTGAGCTACTTTCACCATTGAGTGCCCCTTTTGGCCCATTTCCACCATTGGAGAAAGAGAAGGAGCAAAGTTGGAGTTTGGAGCAACCCTCTTGGATCATTGCAAGAACTTCACCAACCTCTACACTTGAGGTAACATTTTAATACAAAAGAAAAACCATTTATATTCCATGTTTTGTTATGTTTCTTAATGCTCATGCTAGTTTAGAATTTATATTGTTTTAGCATTTTAATTTACTGTTTATTGAACTACTACTAAGGAGTCCCTTCTCCTTAGTAGGTGCTCATTTGTACAAGCTAGGGTGAAAACCCTAGCTACACCAGTGAGTGTAAGTGTTGTGTGTGTGCATCTAGGTTGTGCTTTGTGATACTTTGTGGCTGTGGACAGGTTGTGCAGTAACATGTAAAAGATCTTGGGAGATCCGATAGGTTGAGTTGTGTGCTTGTAATCAGTCTTGGGATGCTCTTTCGAGGTTTTGTTGACTCACGTAATTAGTCCTGAGGATTCCACAGTATGGCCAGTGATGATGAAGACTTGCAGGTGGTGGGCCTACATCCAGTATGAAAAAGGACTAGCTCTATAGAACTTCCTATGACAAGTAGAGTCAGATATTGGTTGAGATAGCAGCAGCAGTGATGATGATGATGACGATGATCTCGAGAAGAAGACTTGTCTAGCATAACTGTGTCGAGAAATACCTTCCTAGTTAAGAGGGAGTGTTGATGTATATATAACTTCGGAATGTATTTCATCTATGTATTTCATCTATGTATTTCATATATATTTATTGTACCCTTATAAGAGATGTGTTATTCCTCTATAAGGAAGTGTCGTCATGTGTATTGACAAGTGTCGCAAGTGTGTGTACTTGGCGATGGGTTATTAGACCACCATGTGTGGGGTCGACCCTGAAATATATATTATATTGTGGATGTACCTAGCTAGACAAGTCAGCCCCATAGTGTAACTGGGCAAACAGGTTAGTATAAATAGAGATCACGAGATCTCTATTTGGATCACTCGGAAACTCACACTTCTCTCACTCAGAAAGTGGTGCACTAGTGAGGAGGAGGATCATCTGCTACTAGGAGACTATCTTAGTGTATTTTTTGTTGTACTTTGGTTGAGCCATTGCTCTCTCTATATCTGAGGAAGTTGTGGGGTTTTTCACCTTAGGGTTTTTCCCACAAAAACTCTGTGTCTCTTGTCTCTCATGCTTTTGATTCTTGTGATGCTTTTCATGCTTATTGTGATTGTTATGCATTGATATACTGTATATGTTATTCTCTCAGTGAAGATCCTAGAGTATTGTGAATTAATGCTCAAAATTTAACAGAATTCGATGCCTGAGGCACCCTTGAACTCTAGTAGTAACCATGACCGTGACCATAAGGATGATAACCTCCTCCAAAGTGACCCATGTGAGGGTACACAGGCATATGCGTGTAGTCGTCTCCATAGGGGATATTGGAATAAGGGCCAAAACCGGATCGATAACTATAAAAGTTACCTCCATAAGTATGGGGTATATAACCACTTGTCATGGAAGGAGCAGTCGATTGATGGCCATAAGAAAATGGTATGATCCCACCCCCGAGAACCGTAGTACTAGGAGGAATATTCGGAAGCATAAAAGCATTCGTGGGAACATGCATATGTATAGAGGCATACAGATTAATAGATGGGATATAAGTCATAGTACCAATGCCTACCATGAAACCTCCAGTAGGGAAAGGGTTCATACTAACACTAGGGGTTGTCATAGGAGGTGGCCCTCCCCCTACTTATGGAGTAGATGGAGGGATGTGACCAATCGCAAACTGATATGCAATAAAAGGGGGTGTAGTGCCCCCAATCCCAAGGCTAAAGCTAGCATGACTACTGTACATAGTGGAGGTAATAGTTGGAAAAACATCAGGAATACCCAATGAAAAAGGGTCTGTGGTCGTAGGGATGGACGTAGAATAAAAAACCTGGCATACCATATCGAAAACCTGGTGTCCGAGTATCATCAAATGGATTCATACTAGTGGGCGGGGATATCCCAAAGCTAGGAGGACTGATGTTTGGTGAATCTTCCCCCCATCAACTCCTAGAAGTACAAGGAGGAGAGTTTCCTTTAGTGCCACCGGATGGGGTCATGGGGACTCCCATCGTTCCATATGTGGAACTCATAATAGGATCTTTTTGAAGCTTGTGAGATGTAAATAAAGGACCAGCGATAGTCCTTTAATCTCTTTTACCAAGAGACTATGACGGGTCGCTAGCTAGTAAACCAGCCAACCAATGATATCGACGGAGAGGCAGATCTCAATCCATAATGACTCTAAAAAGTCAAGAAATATAAATGTCTCCTAATGGCCAACTAGAACGTCACAGATCATACACCTAAAGAAACTACATCCAAATTCACACAACAGGACTGGCTCAAGGGACCTTCCGACACTACAGTTGGTATGTCTCGCCTAGGAGAGGCTTGAGACTCCCAAACTATAACTGGAGGTAATAGAATCAGTTATAAGGGCCCTTAGTCTTCACTGTGCAAACACAACTGTGATGTTCGACCCCTATCTGACTCAGGAAAATTGCATAATAACCACTGCAAATGCCCTATGTGATACCTAGGTAAAGCAACTATGGCCACCACGTATAACCAATGCTTAGGTGAACATGGATCTGTCATATGGGTAGGGTAGCTAAGCTCGAAACTCAAGAGGGTCAAATCCCCCAAGAATCTCTAGATACGACCAAATCCTAGATATATCTACCACGTTCAGCAAGTATTGGAGGGCTATCTCCGCAATCGACCTCTCGTGACCTCATGCTTAACTCTGGCTTGAGTAGAGTGTCCTGAGAACATCGATGTATACCACGGGTTTCACCACTCCCTGGTCAGATACATAAGTTTTTTTTAATAGTCTTGGATCGTTTACTCAACAGTGATCTATTCCAAGACTCTAAACATATACTAGTTCGTGCAGCCTATAAAAGAGAAAATCGTTTCTAATCAATTTTTAGATTATGCATTCATTTTAATTGCTATGATTACTCAAAAGGATATGGTCGTGAAACTAGTGACGTGAATAGACTCAATGAAATGCACACCCGAAAAACACTAGACTCATCTACCAATGAAAAAGTATGCCACCACAATGACAGTCAAACCATAGTTTTGTTTTGAAATAAAAATGCAATCTCTTTATGCACAAGAAAGTCCTAATGAAAGAACAAGCACTCTAATGCAAAATGCAATAACATAAAGCAATTTTTTTTGTATTTTCACTATAAATGAAATGAAAATGCAAACTATATTTTTTGTATTTTTCAATATAAATGAATGAAAAATGCAAGCAGAATCAGAACTTTTTAGAAAAAATGCAGAGCATGCAAAGTAGACAACCCAGCAAATCCCAAAAATTAAGACTCATCTAAGTCAATGAGATATAAAAAACAAAAATTGGTTGAAAAACAAAGACTCAAAAACTAAAGAAAGAGGAGTTTCTAGTCAGTAAAAGGGCATGAAAGAGTCAGTAAATAGGCCTAATAAGACTCAAGAACACCCAGAACTCACCCAGCAACAACCAAAGATAAAAAAAAAGTTAAATCTGGACCTGTACACAACTTTTAAAGAACAACAACGTATATATGCAGGCTATTGTACTAGCAGTAGTGGGTACACATGAGTAACACAAGGCAGACTCGTGTACAGGGTAGAGTAGGTGGACCAAAAATTAATCAAAAAACCAAGAAAAATAAATATTTTCTATGTAGATCCTAAGATCCAATCAACGACACAAAAAACTCGACAGAACAGAGACTCAAAATAAGGAAAAATGCCCAAAATCCCCAAAATGGACATTCCTCCACAGTGGAGTCGCCATTTCTATTACGGAGAAAAACTTCCTATGGCTCGGGGCAAACCACAATAGACAGATGACTACCAGAAATCAAGTCAATTCCCAATACATGCTATATAAATGTAAATGCTTAGACTTGGAATAAAAGACCAACCTCCAACTGGACATTTGATGTAGATCCCCGTTGGGATTCCAAATCTCTACACTTGAACTTGCAGCTTAGTCTCAACAATAAACACAAGCAAGTGCATATAATATATGAAAGATGTTAGCATAAACAATAGCATAGTCCATGATATAAGAAGCAAATGTTACCCAATGTTAATAAACAACCCTTCACAAGATCAATTGGATGAGGAAATGGGTATTTCTATTAATATGAACAAGAAGTACATGATACAACCTCTTGCCGACAACTCATCTGAACCAAGAACTACATCCCTCCACTTTTTCCTCCACCACTTCAATCCCCCATGTAATGGAAAAATCACAAGTAAAGGATAGGGTCCCTCACAAGATATGGAAGAGTTTGGTAGGTTAACATAAAAGGTTCACAACAACTAGGATCAATGGATGTAGACTCAAGTTATGGAAAAAATCCAATAGAGTTTCGATGCTCTCTCCTTCTCCTCCTTCCATGCACCATAAGAGCTCAATATATAACCCTCCAAAAGGTAGGTCAAAGGTTGAATCGAGTCGTTTCGAGATGCAAGGAGGGCCAAAGGTCATAATGGATGATTTTTGGAAGTGAAAAATAGAGTTTTTACTATTATTTACCAAAACGTTGATGCATGCTAGCTATAGTGTAGCAGCAAGCGTATACGCGAGGTGTAGTGAAGTAGCTCGCATACAGAAGGAAAAATAGGGAAAAATAGGGTTCAATGGGAACCACAAGCTTCATTTTGAGTCTATAAGTAGGTAAGGGAAGCCAAAGAGTATGAATGCTCACAGTGTGGCAAAATATGCTATAACACTTGTGTCATGCGATCCCTACCCAGTTGTTAATTTCCCTAGTACAAAATAATAATAATAAAATTTAAAATAATAAAATAAGTTACCAACATTTATTTTAACTTTAATTTTCAATTACGAGGTAAAATATGAAATCGTTTAATCTTCTTAAACTCGGTTTTCAATCACAAGGTAAAATACTTATACATTTTTCGGAGCTTATTTCAAACTTAATGATTTGTATATTAAGACGATTATGTATTGAATTATTTAGTGATTTGAGTAACGATATTGATAAGACAACATTTGCATACGGTTAGTGTAAACCCTATTATTGTGGAAAAAATTGCAGAAGTGCACTCTTCCACTTGGTTATGGGCTACGACTTGTGGGCTGTAGCAAGGCCTTGGTCCTTGGAGCCCCTGTGGGGTGTGGTTGGTATTCCTCCAAGTGATCCTACAAGAGATTGTTAGTATAATTCACATGAAAACAAATAAATATGAAAAATAAAAAATAAAGGAGATGGGGGGAGAATGCAAACTACAATAACAATCCAAGATATGCTAAACCACTTTTGTATTGCCCAATGGTATAGTTGTACAACACCTAGGAGGTGTGGGCTTCAAGGGAAGCCAACAATCTCCCTTAGGGAGGTTGTTTTTGCCCAAACTCAATGCTAAGTTAATGGTGAAACAATGGAGAGGAACTCTTTCCCTTTGAAGGAAGGTGGAAAGGGATCTTGTGAATGCTCACAATGGTAGGAAGTGGTGGGATATGATGAAGCTCCAACTCAAATCTAGCAGCATAACATTGCTCTTGATTTCTCTCTACCAAATGTTGGTAGGTGGTTTGGATGAGTCAACATCGCGGATGCTGCGCAAGGCCGAAGGTACAGTGAAAGGAGAAAAGCAGCGCGCAAGTCGATTAGTTTATGTAGTTTTGGGTCATTTGGACCGCATTATGTGGTTTTTTGGGTCATTTGGACCGCATTATGTGCGTTTTGGGTCATTTGACCACATTATGTGGGATTTGGGTCATCATTTTGTAGAGTTTGTTAAGAAGTAGTTAGGCGGTTGCCTAAGTGGACCATAAATGTAAAGATGTGAGCCTATAAAAAGACTGAGAGACCGAATTGGAAATCCATGAGATGATGAATTGAAGAGACAGTTGATCACGGATGATTTTGCTTATCTGTTAATCTGGGTATGCGACAAGGGAATTATTGTTGTATCTATGGGTTGCTGCAAAGGTTAATATGATTTGATGTTGATCAGAATTACTGTGTCTTTTATGTTCCCTTGTGATGAATGCATTATGTGATATGAATCTGTGAATGATGCGATGTTTCCTTGCTACGATTAATGTTTTACTATTATATCTATTGCGCATTTATGATTTAGTCAATGATGAGATCTGTTGAATGATGTTGCGATTATGTTTAATTCCTAAGTTGAATGGTAAGATCTATTATGCAATGCCGCATTAAGTTAATCAGTTAATGCACAAAGTCCTCCTTCATTTGGCGGAAACTTGGTTCCATCAACTCTCCCTTGAACATATTGAGTGAGACCTCATCTGCTCCACAGGTATTGCTGGATAGGGTAAAACCTATTTGGGCCGGTGCTCAGGGAGATCATGGTGGTTTGGGTGTCAACAATGTGAGGAACCCCTGTTGAATAGGTTTGTGTCAACAAATGGTTCTATTTCTGAGACTGTAGCGTGAAGTGAAAGGAGGACATTGACGAGCTTTTTAATTGCCTTCTAATTACTTAGAAAACAACTAAGAAGTGTACATTAATTGTCAACTTGGGGTTCGTTGAGAACTTGCGAGTTACCGTGCACTGTATGTGCAAACCACAATCTCCTCTTACATTGGTTTATCTACTTGAAGTTGTAGTTCAATAACCTTATTTACAAACAATGGTATGAGCAGTTACATTGTCTTGGCAAGGAACTAGCCATCTAAACAACTATTGAAACTAAATTGCAAGGAAAGTAAATCACACAACAGGAAAGTAAATGCTAAAACTAAATTCACACTTGAAAGTAAATTCTAAAACTACATTCACACTGTACAAAAAAGTAAATTCTAGAACTATGTCACACTTTGCAGGAAAAGTAAATTCTAATACTACGTTCACACTGTGCAAGAAACTAAACTCTAAATCTAGGTTCACACACACTTGACAGAAAGGTAAATTACAGAAATAAAATCTAAAATCTATCCTTTCCAAATACAAGTTATTGTTTATGATCCAATGGAGTAAATAACATTATTGCATTAAGCACATTCATTGTAAAAATAAACATTCAAATCTCTATCTATGCATTGAAATTAAATTGCAGAAATAAAATTCACACTTCATAAGAAATCACAACTAAGCAATGAAGTACAACTACATCAACATAAAATAAATAAAATCATATTGCAAAAGAAATTATAAAACTAAGATCTAATTGAATCAAGATGAAAGTATAGCTTTATTCCATCATCATTTGGACTATTGCTCTAAGAGTCCTCTCCTAGAATGGAGAAGGAACTCTTATTTATACATGATTTCTCCATAACAAATAATAAATGAGGATCCAAAATATCTTCAACAAATTCCTAAAAGTTTGGATCTCAAAACTAATCCAAGATCCTTGGAAAATAATCAAATATAATCTTTATCCAAGATTCTTTTCATATACAAGAGGTTAATGATGCTCCTTGATTCATAGAATGACAAGTGGTTGAGGAGAAATTCGAATTATTGATTGTTCTGTAATTTCTGCAGGAGTTTCCACAGTTCTGTGGAGTTTCCGTAATTTTGCAGATGCTTGTAGAGTTTCCGTAGATCCGTAATTCTGCAGATGCCTATAGTGTTTCCATAGTTCCGTAATTCTGCAGATGCCTACAGAGTTTCCGTAGTTCCGTAGTTCCACAATTACCTATAGAGTTTCTGTAGTTCTGCAACTACCTGTAGAGTTTCTGTAGTTCTGCAAAAAAGGTTCCGCAACTGCTACAGAACTCCCTCAAATATGTTGTAGTTGCTTCCAACAATTGATTCAATATTCAAAGCAAATACACAGTACACTAATTCCCTCAATGTTAGTCAAAATATCAAATGAAATACTAAGAAATGTAATGGCAAAATTACTTGAGCATAAAAACCCGGATATGAGCTTAAGAAGGGATTAATGCATGGATATGGATAATAAAAATGGATTATATATAAGGTGAAATGATGATAAAAAGATGATAAATCCAAGGCCCGTCAAACATGTTGTGGCATCCAACGAGACCGGAAATCCAAGATTGGTTCGACCTAAAGTTGCAAGAGTTTGCTGAGAAAGAAAATCAGAACCCTGGGTTGTCGACGGATTGGTGGTTGGAAAAGTACATACACGACGGTCCACACGAATTTTTTTCTACAAGTTCCCAATCATCGTATATGAATGGCTAGCAAAATTGACCTATCAAAAGAGTAACTTCCAAGTTGGTGAGCCGACAGCTTGGACCCCAGAACTAATCCAGGAGCTGCAAGAAGTAGACAACAAAGCATCGTGGGCTATTGAGGTCTGGGTCGACAGTATACTAGAAGGATATATCACTGAGTTTGCGGTTGATACGACAAAGTCTTATAGTGAAGCAGAAAGGGAATTATTCAACGGACCAAGAGGTAGGTTTCGGTTGTCACTACAGTTTTCCATTAAGATGCTCATTTGCGAAAAGGGCATACTGAAGATGCACCTTGACCAACAGAACATTGGTGGGCGGAGGCCGTGGATACCATGATAGCAGGGGGGGTGGTAAATGGAATGATACGGGGTAGATGGGTGCAAGTTATGATGAGACTGTGAAGGAATTCGAGGAAGAGAGTGGTCTTACAAGGGGAGGAGCAAGGTTTCTACAGGTAAAGAGGAAGAGGACAGGAGAAGGTCTTGTTGCGATCGAAACACAAAACCATGAAGGAAGACCACACGGGATGAAGCAACCTCATAGTGCCAACAAGGACAACTAGGCTACACCTAGGATAGAGGCAGGACCAACCCCCAGTAGCAATGTACCCACACCTCCGCTCACTATCTCTCAACTAGGAAGAAATACAACTTTGACACCACCATGTTCATCGTGTCAACAGAACTTCATTACTAGTAGCTCAGCGACTGTAGGAAGGAATCCCAGGACGGTGGGTGAAGATGCAAAGTTTTCGTTGTTCCATGGAACTGGAACAGATAATCCCGATCAATACTGGTTCTTATGTGAAGCAGTATGGACTATTAAGCAAATTACTGATGATGAATCCAAGAAAGGTCAACTGGCGACGACTCTTCGGGGTCATGCATTAGACTGGTTTATGAAGTTTGTTCAAGTTCCGACAGGCACTCCACAGAAGACGCTGGATGAGGTTAGAAAAGGATTGATTGCAGAGTTCAGAAAACCCAAGTCTGAAGCACAATATGTTATAGAACTAAAAGATATTAAGCAGTATCCAAATGAAACTGTGTGGGATTTTGACCAACGGTTCAAAACACTGATGGCAAGGGTTAGCTTTGACATGAGTGACGTCCAGCACAAAGAATGGTTCATCACAGCATTGCTACCTCACATTCAACTGTCGCTGATGCAATAGAACATTACAAAACCAAGTGAGGCTCTGGAGATTGCAATACGGTTAGAAGCTTCGCCGATTGGTGAGAATGCAGCTGGCATGTCACAGATTCAGACGCAACTGGCCAACCTGACAATACAGTTGCAATATCTTAAGAAGGGTAAAGAACATCGTGAAGAGGCTTGGTGTACGCGATGTCCTGAAGAAAGGCATACTAAGGATAGCTTCCCAAACTTTCGCAACTATCTGGTCTTTGGATTGACGAACCCATTGAGTGGCGGAGGTATGCCATGGTGCCGCATCTGTCAGGTATATGGGCATCGACATGAGGAGTGTCAATACATGCAGAAGATGGTCACAAAGCTGATGAATTTGTATTGTACATTCTACAAGTCCATGGGACATGAAGATAATGATTGTCGCGCATATGGTTTACTTCAGGAAAGAACATACTATGAATTCTATGTGAAGGACGATCAGCGTGCTGTACAACAACCGTAACTGCAACCATAGGTATCCTAGCCACTACCTCAACCGCAGATGCAGTTTGTACCGCAACCGCAACCACAACAGTTTATTCCACAATATACTCAGATGTCGATGGTTCCGTAGTAGCCACAGTACATTCAGCAGCCACAGTATGTTCATCCAGCACCATGCGTTCAACCAGGACAGTGTGTGTAGTTGCAACCAAATCCCATGCAGCAGAAGTTTCCTCAACCACAATATTAGCAGCAAGGGGGATTTCGGGGAGGATGTGGTGGAGCCTTTGGTCATGAAAAAGGACCAAGTCACAGACCTATCCAATGCTATAATTGTAGAGTGTTGGGACACTACCAGAGAGATTTCCCACAGTTGCAAACCTAGTGCACGTTTTGTTTTGTTACTGATCACACTGTTGAAAACTGTTCGCAGTTGATTGTGCGATGGTAGGCAGGAAATATACCACAGTTACAAAATCAGAACCAGTTGCCAAATCAGAATCCGTTGCAGAACCAGAACTAGCATCCAAATTAGAATGCCAACCAGAATGTGAATCAAGCTGCGAACCCATCGCCGAACCAGAATCAGAGACCAACTGTTTCGACAATTTTAGCAAAACCGTGGACACAAGATGTTGTTGTTGCTATTATCACTCACGGAGGTGCAACGACAGGAAAATATGGTTTGCATCCTCTGATCCGGCTGACTAGGAAGAAAAAGGTGCAGTTTGACATTGATGCCGAGCATGACGCATTCTTTCAAGCACGTAGTGCGATGGAAAAAGATCGTGGTAAGCCAATTGTTTATGACATGCCCCCAGCTTTTGACTCAACATCAGAAGCAGGACCGTCACATCAATATGGCACCTTACAACACTTCTTGGAAAGTTGTTTATTGCTGGAAAGAGGTCCTGATGCTCTAGCCGAGATCGAGAGTCTATTGCATCGACCGACTTAGGGACGGAGGGAGTCTGAGGTGAATTCCCTGCAAAGGAAGAAGACGGGCAAAGAAATGTGCATGAATGTCCAAATCGGGGATTATGAGGTCAATTCAGTTATTCTGGATCTAGGCTCCTATGTCAACATATTGACAAAGCAAGCATGGCAGAAGATGGGGAGCCCAACGTTGAGCTGGTCTCCTATACAGCTATGATTGGCTAATCAGGCCAAGGTGACACCAATTGGGAGAGTTCTGCGCCTTATTGTGGATATTGAGGGAATGAAGACCGATGTGGATTTTGATGTCATTGAGGTTATCGAAGTTGGAAGCTCCTATCCCGCATTGCTGGGGATTGGATGGGATAATGACAGCGTAAAAGTCATTAATTTTAAGAAGCAAGTGATGACCTTTGAAAATCAGGATCTCCAAGTCATCGCTCCGTTGGATCCAGCTAAAGGGAGACAATATGTTGAACCTGTCAAGGATGAAGTTGGAAGAGGATGGGATCATGCATATAACATTTCAGAATATTACATCCATCCAACTACTGGTGGAGAACTTGGTTGGCGCAGCTCCAGCTCTGCATCTTCTGACTCGGATGATGCTTTAGAGAATTGGCAGAATCGCCTGCATGAGGTATCGTTCTGAAGTGTGGGTTGATCACAAAATCGTTGCGGCGTGTTGTGACTGAAACTATTGAGTTGCTGATATACGAAGGACTGCCTGGATTGTTTGAGTTTCTAGTTGCAATTGAAGCTAAGGTGTCATAACCGCAACGATTGCTGGCATTGGAGGAGGCACTGAAGGATACTCTAGCACAGTGGTGGGAAATCCATAAGAAGTCGATTACTGGTTGGTCGTAGTGTCAAATTTTGATGACGGTTCGCTTTGGCGACACAGAAATCTACCACACCAGAAGGTATGATGGGAATAATGACCCTAACAGTCATATGATAGAATGTCAGACCTTGTGGTCCTAGCGACCAAGGGATGAATGGGCCATGCTTTTATCCATACTTTGGATGAAATGCTGCAATCATGGTATGCTTCAGCTGAGTTGCGAAGGGAGATCACCACTTGGTTAGAGTTGACGGTTTGCTTTACTCATACCTTCAGCTTCACGGATATCAATCCAGATGTTCACAATGCCCTGCAGCTCATCGACGACGTTGTACTGAAGGTAGTTCCAGTGGCATATCATGTGGATTTGCATATGCACTGTCAGATGCAGTCAATGATGGAATGTTATAATATCACTAGCGGGACAGAGGATGGTGATGACCCACAGAATGTCAATATTCCGGAATCAGAAGGAATTCGCGATGTTGTAGCTTCGGATGCACCAACAGATCCAATCAGTCAACCGCTGAAGTCAACATTGGGACGGAGGAGAACCCAAAGTTTGCAAATGTTGGGGACTATTGGGATCAAGAGATGATGGCGAAGGTCATAGGCCTATTGCATGAGTTCCAAGATTTGTTCCCTACAAAGTTTTCTGAGATGAAGGGAATCTTGGGGGATTTAGGGGAGGTGAAGATTCCGCTGAAACCTGATGCAAAACCAATTCGGCAGCGACTGTATCGACCGAATCCACAACATAAGGAGTGGGTCAAAGTTGAACTTGATCGCATGTTGGACGCTGGCATCATTGAACCAGTCGAAGAATCAAAATGGATTAGTCCCATGGTGGTGCAAGACAAGAAGACCAGTGAGGTACTGATTTGTGTCGACCTGAGGAAGCTGAATGACGCATGTATGCATGATCCATTTCCGAAATGGTTCACTGATGAAGTACTGGAGGGTGTGGGTGGCCAAGAGATGTATTCCTTCATAGATGGCCTTTCTAGTTATCATCAGATTAGGATTGCGAAAGAGGACCACCACAAGACAACATTTGTGACTAAATGGGGTTGTTTCCAATACATGGTTATACCATTTGGTTCATGTCTAAGCTACTGGTGGCTACGGTTGAGGTAGCGGCTGGGCTACCGGTGGCTACAATTGAGGTAGCGGCTGGTACAAACTGCATCTGCGGTTGAGGTAGCGGCTGGGCTACCGGTGGCTACGGTTGCGATTGTTGTACAGCACGTTGGTCGTCCTTGACATAGAATGCATCATACATTCTTTCTTGTAGAAACCCATATGCACGACAATCTTTGTCATCGTGACCCACCGACTTTCAAAATGTACAATAAAGATTTCTCGGGGTTGTGACCATTTTCTGCATATATGGGCAATTTTCATGGCTATTCCCATATACATGGTAGATGCGACACCATGGCATGCTGCCACCATTCAATGGGTTTGGCGCCCTTGACACCAAATAGTTGCAGAAATCTGGGCAATTGTCCTTCGTATGCCCTTCTCCTCGGCATCGCATACACCATACTTCATCGCGCTATTCCTTTCCTTTCTTCAAATCTTGCAGCTATATAGTCAAGGTAGCGAGTTGTGTCTGTATCTGCGACATCCCGACCGTATTTTCTCCAATCGGCGATGCCTCCAATCACATTGCAATCTTTAGAGCTTCACTGGGAGTCGATATGTTTTGTTGCATCAATGGTAGCCGAATGTGTGGTAGCAGTGCTGCAATGAACCACTCTTTATTTTGGACGGCGCTCATATCTAAACTAACCTTTGCCATCAACGTCTTGAATCGCTAGTTGAAATCCCACACTATCTCATTGGGATACTGCTTAATTTCTTTCAATTCTATAATATACTGAGCCTTCGACTTGGGATTCCTAAATTCTACAGTCAGTCCATCCTGAATCTCGTCTAGTGACTTCTCTGGAGCTCCTGTAGGGACTAGAACAAACTTTATAAACCAATATAATGCACGACCTCGTAGAGTCGTCGCTAACTGTCCTTTCTTAGTAGCATCATTGGTGATCTGTTTTATGGTCGAGACCACTTCATACAAAAACCAGTATTGTTCTGGGTTGTCTGTCCCACTCCCATGGAACAATGGTAACTTAGCATCATTGCCCACCATTCTGGGCTTCCTACCTCCTTTCGCTGTACTACTGCCAATCAACTTTTGTGGTGTTGAAGAACTAGGTGGTGTTGAAGTGGTATTTCTTGCTATCTGAGAGATAGTGAGCAGAGGTGTGGGTATGTTGGCACTAGGGTTTGGTCTTGCCTCTATCCTAGGCATAGCTTGGTTGTCCTTTTCAGGACTGTGAGGTTGCTTTGTCCCATGTGGTCTTCCTTCACGTTCTTGTGGTTCTATTGCAGCAGGACCTTCTCCCGTCCTCTACCTCTTGTCCTGTCGGAACCTCGCTCCTCCCCTCGTAAGACCACTTTCTTCCTCGGCTTCACTCACAGTCTCATCATGAACTGCACCCATCTACCCCTTACCATTCCATGTACTACCCCCCAACTATTGCGGTACCCACAGCCTCCGCCCACCAAGCTATCTATTGACCAAGATGCATCTTCAATATACCCTTTTCGCAATAAGCATCTTGATTGACAATTGAAGCGACAGTAAAAACCTGCCCAAAGGTTCGCGGAAAAAATATCTTTCGGCTTCACTGTAGTACTTCTGAGTATCAACCATGAACTCTGTGATATAGCCCTCTAGGATGCTATTGAACCACACTTCGACAGCCCGTGATGCTTTATTATCAACCTTCTGTAGCTCCTGAATCAACTCTGGGGTCCAGGTCGCCAGTTCACCACCCTGGAAGTTCCTCTTCTGGAAGGTCAACTTCGCCAACCACTCATACAAAATGACTGGGAAATCACAGAAGAACCATTCATGCAGTCCGTCGTGAATATGTCTACCCACCCACTGATCTACTGTCAGTTGAGTGTTCCGACTTTCCTCTTCAGCGAATTCCTGTAACTTCTTATCAAACCATTCTTGGATCTCCAATTTCGTCAGGTGCCACAACATGTCCTCCTTTCACTTTGTACACGGTCCCAGCAATGGAACCATTTGTTGACTCAAACCTAGTCGATGGGTTCCCATCACTGTTGACACCAACACACCGCGATCTCCTTGAGCACTAGCCTAGACAGTTTTTACCCTGCCCAACAACAGCTGCAGAGCAGATGAGGTCTCACCCGAGGCGATCAAGGGAGAGTGGACGGAACCATGTTTCCGCCGAATGAAGGAGGATGTTGCGGCATTAACTTACTTAACTTATTTATTGTAGTATCCAAAACAGACCAATGTATTCAAGATTAACATCAATAGCATTATGTAACAGAGTCATTCATTGCAAAAAAATGAATATAACATTAAATGGTTAACTGTAGCAATAAATCATCACAATAGGCATTAATACGAAAGATACATAGGTAATTTCACCAAAATAGTTCCATCATGTCATATTACTCTAGAAAAACCCTGATACAATATCTTGGCAAAACTAGATCTCATCGATATCTCTAGATCTCATACATACGCAAAAACCACATCTCCAAGATCTATCTCCCTTTTCCTCTCTCTCTACTTCTTCTCCTTTGACCTACAACTTCTTGTCTATATATAGGCTTCCACCTTTATAATGCTTGTCCACTTACTAATAGCTTTCTAGCCGAATCTTGTACAAAAGACTCAAAATCTAATTGACACGGTCCAAATGACCCAAAAATCCACCTACTGCGGTACAATGTACTCAAATTTACAGCTCATATGGTCCAATGACCTAAAAAGCCGCCTATTGCGGTACAATCGACTCAAAAATACATAAAATAGTCTATTCTTCTGCCTTCCGCAACCTCTTCTGACGTGTCACAGCATTGACTATGCTGCGATTCTTCCTTACCAAAGCGCCTGCCAACAGAGACCATCTACTTGCGTCATCGAAAAAACTAACATAGATTGGAGGAACATGATCCATCTGTGGTCACACATGGAAGCAAACTGTAATTTTTTGGATGCAAAAAGTGAAAAACAAGAAAGGGAAAGAAAATTGTACAACATGGACTAGTGGGTCCGGAACAGTTAAGGAAAAAATTGCTTAAGATACAACCCGTTGCGAGGGTTGGGAAAAGGGTGTCCTTCGGAATCGGTAAGGATATATGCCCCCTTTCCAAGGTAGGTTTGAACAATGTAAGGTCCTTGCCACATGGATTCAAACTTTCCTTTGTCATTCTTTTCATAAGCGTGGTCATAGATGAGCACTAGATCGCCTTCTTGGAAGTTGCGGGGATGGACATGTTTATCATAATGGGATTTGGAGAGATGTTTGGCATCCTTAATGATTTCTAAGGTTGCTCGACAATCTTCATCTGCTTGTTCCAACAAGAGTAAATGTTGCTCAAGTGGTGAGGTTTTCGAGAGAAGATCCACAGCAAGGTGTAAAGCGAGGATTTGACACTCAATGGGGAGAACAAACTCTACATTGTGAACCAAATGGAAAGGGGTAAAACCCATGGGGTCTTAGGTGTAACAAATTTCAGGTCATATTCTTGTAGGATAATGATCCATTTAGCCACGTGGCCTTAAGGGAGGTGGTCTCTCAAGAGATATACCATGGGGTTGGAGTCTGCCACAACTATAGTTCAACTCATTAGAATGCAGTGCTGAACATTTTGAACAAAGAAGAGGACGGCAAGGGCCAACTTCTCCTCATGGGGATAGCGTAGCAGTGGACCGGACAATGTCTGACTCACATAATATATGACATGTTCTTAACGTGCACTTTATTCTTGGACTAACATGCCAGAAACGGCATATTCATATGCCGAAACATAAAGGATAAAATCCTAGGAGAAATCAAGAGGTGAAATCAATGGGGCGGAATTTAAGGCTTGTTTTAATGTTTCAAACGCCACTTGTGCTTGGTAGTCCCAAACAAAGGGAACGTGAGTCCGAAGCAAGCAAAGGAAACCATGAAATTTTGTAGCATAGTCAGGAATGAAGCGACAGATAAAATTGGCCTTCTGTAATGTCCCTTGTTAGGAATTTTATCAAAATGACAATTTTTCACTTTTTTCCCTAGTTAGACCTTTGACTAGTTTTGATCTCTAGGTCCCAAATTTGCCCCAAATGATCCCAAATATTTTGATAAGGTATATGAATTATATTAGAACATAAATATTTGTTTCAGGGATGCCTTTGGACCTTTAAAATACCTCTGCAAATCCTCTTTCAATTCTGGTCAATGTAGGTAACTTTACTAGTGATTTCCCTTTGACTAGTATTGGTCTCTAGGTCTCAAATTGACTCCAAATGCCTTCAAATATTCAAGGGAGGTGTATGAATGATATTAGGAATTGAATATGATGTTCAAGGATGACATATGGCCACCAAAATACCTCTGCAAACTCTCTTAATATTCTGGACCAAGTATGCAATTTTACTAGTAATTTGGGGTTCAAATCCCCCTGGGGTAAGTACTGAAAAATGGCTTCCCAAATGCCTCCAAACCCACTCAAATTTATGAACAGAGGTAGGGAATGTATTAAGTATTTTATTAAGGTCTCATGTGCACCATTAATTGATTATTATATCTGTTCCAACCCTCTCCCATTCAACTGCAAAAATCACCAATTCAACCCTTGGGGAAATGGCACTATTTCTTCTCCCAATGCAATTAAACTGAGTAAAAATACTTCAAATGCTCAATTACAGTACATGAAACTTGTAAAATACATCCATGGCAGTCCATTAATCAAAAATTCATCATAGAATCATCCATTCATTCGAAATCATCAGCATTACGTTGATTCACAACAAGGTAGTGGGGAAATGGCACTGTTCTTTCATTAAAATTGAGATTTATACATTTCTACTTGGAATTTCGACCTGAAACTTTTTGGAGATGAAGAAAAAAGTATTTAATTCATATTATAATAGAAATGGGGCATTATAATCTCCCCCAAAGAGTACAATAGCTCACCAAAAACGCCCTCCCTCAAGGATCAAGAATATGCCATCAAAACTGGAAATGGTTGAAGGAGTGAGCTGCAATAGAAGAAACCATGAGCTTCCCTGTATCTTACACCTGCAAATAAAGACTCCATTAAGGATCCAAATGAAAGGTCTGAATGGCCTTTCCAATTACCAACTTGGATGGGAATCTTTCACCCTCGAAATTGGCTAAGGCAAGAAACTAGTCATCCACTAGCTCTCCCTCTTCACAAATGCAATTGCAAATTCTAAAAATGATCAAAAGATGGTTTCATTCTTTGTTATTGACATTTATAAACTTCTATTGTCCTCCATGGGTCGAATTCCTTCCAAGAGACTCATGCCAACTCAAGTTGGGAAGAGATTCCAAAGAACGCCACTTGTACAACAATTCCTAGTCTCCCACTTCCACCAAATCACATGTGGAAGCATCTTAGCTTCCCTAACACCCTTGAGCGTGCTCTTGGAGTATAGTTTTAGTCTTGACATGTCATATATGTCATATGTCAACCTTCAGGTCTGATTTGTGTCATAGGTGTCATAGCATCTTCATCATTGTTGTCATAGAGCTAGGGAATCTAGCCCAAGTGTCTCACTAGCTCCAAATTGTCTCTTCCTCTTCCATGGGAGTTACTCTTCCTCTATATTTCGACCTTGGATGAGTCATGAAATGAATAATACCTTTTGGACTCCCACAAGTATGTTACCATTCACCTTGAATTCGAATTAGTGAGAGAATGATGCCAAGTGTAGTGGAGAAATCTAGCCATATGTGGGTCCCACTTCCTCCATGTGTCTTCATGATGAAATGCCACTTTGATTTTCACTTGTATATATTTATTTATCTCATTTATTAAATATTTATGCCATTCTAATGTTCAAACATCATTTATTATCCCCATTATTCCAAATCCCAAAGCTTCCACCCCAAACCTAGGAAACTAGTAATTTTCCTCCTTGGCAATTATTTGACCTTTAGCATCAATTTGAAAAACTCTAATGAATAGGGCCAATGTGATTAGGCCATTGTGACCCAATTCCAAATTTGGGACATGACAAATCCTCCCTTCCCAATATTGATTTTCCTCAAGCAATTTTAAACATGGGTGTTGAAGAACCTGCTTTCTGTATAATTCTTTGAAGTTGCCATTGAATTTCCCAATCTTGAGTCTTTGAGTTTCCATGAAGATTTTAGAGAGGAACCACCATGCTTGCTGCTGCACTACTCTGATAAAAATCACTTTATTAAGTGGGGAAATCCATCTCCCATACTGCTTGTTTCCCCAAAAAAATTGAAACCAATGAGATAAAAATTATTCCAGGGTCCCATTGCTTGTATTGCACCCCAATAATTAAGAGTGCTCTCCAACCCACACCATTAGTTAAGAGGATTCCTGGATCCCATTTTCTTGTATGCATCCTTCCAAACATCATGAGTACCAAATATATATCATCAAAGTACATAACAACATAATGAAAATGTACATCAAGGATATGCTTCATCAAAGAGTCATGAAAGTGCTTATACCTCCAAGCATGTAGACCACCATTTTCCAAGTGCATACAAGCTTCAAGTGACCAATCAAATCTACTCCAATGACATAGGTGAGGATCCCATGTCCTATAATGCTGCTCCAAAAGGATGTGATATGCATCAAAATATTCAACCATGTATTCTTTCATCCAAGAAGTAAATGAAGAATCTCCACTAAAATCTGAACCAAATAATGAGCAGAAAAAACAAGGAGACTTCAAATGACTCAAAGAAGTCTCACCCATACATCCCTGAATGTGAGAGTCATAAAGATATAACAAAGTATGTGTCTTGCAACAAAAATGTTCTCCAATAATAAATCTATTCACCCAAGTGTTGGATGAAGTTCCTCCAACATCAAATGAATCAAGTGTTGAGCAAGAAAAACCACGAGTCTTCAAGTGACTCAAATGCATATCATAGGTGCATCCATGTAGATGTGAATCATCATAAAGTGACAAATTATGCTGCTGCGAATGTGAATAAGAATGTGATCCAGCCATGTCATCATAAAAGTTAAATCTAGGAGTTCCATACTTCTCATGTGGCACCATCAAAAAGAACCCTTTCACCCATACTTCATTGAGACTAATGTTGCAAAACATGGAATTGTAGGATGTAGGAGAATGAACTAAATCACCCAAATGATAAAAAAGTGCAGAAGTTTCATCATGGGAAGGATCCATAGGGGTAGTATCATGCAGCTCCTTCAAAAGTAGGCACTCTTTGTCATTGTTTGGTTCCAATGTAGAGGAATCATGCTCTTCTTTAAAAATTGCATAACCTTCATCAAGAGACAATTCAAGTTCCTCTTCCACAATATAAAGTGTTTGGATCTCTTCAAGTTCATCTTCAAACACATCAAGAACATTCAAATTTCCACATTTCTCATGATCCACCATGTCATGAGAATCCTCCAAACAATCTACCATTTGACAATCTGAAACATAGGAGGAAAAACAAGTATCTTGCAACTTTTCAAGAAGTTGCTCATTTTGAATTGTGATCTTATGATTATCCTCATTATTCTTCCAGTATGCATCATGTAACAATTCATTAAGCTCAAACAAATGGTTTCTATCAAAAAGAAAAGACATGAAATTACCTTTGATGTGGCACATTGCTCTTTGAATCTTCTCCATGTCTTCAAGGAAGGATGTTTCCTCCAATGAAGTAGCTCTCCAACAAGAATTTGACACCAATGCTTGAGTGTCATGGAGAATGTTGAGGGACTCTTGGATCTTCTTTTCATTCATCTTTAAGGACCCTTCAAGAAAATGAGGCTCTTGAAAATGAACCTCCTCATATTCTTCATTTTTTCTTGGACCAACTTCATGAAGCTCAAGTGGTGATGGGGAAGTTGATCTTGGTTCTTCTTCAACTGCTACAAGGTCTTCATTATCATGCTTAATGGAACTTGGGCTTGCAGCAACACTTTCAAAAGTGATCTCTATATCACCAACATAGAGGTGTGAGCACCCATCAGTAGGTACTCCTTCATAGTTTAAGCATCCATCAGTAGATTCTCTTTAGTTCATGTCTAAGATAGAAGGTGTCTCGAAATTATCTTCCATATTTTCAATAGAATCTTCTTCATGATCTTGTGATGTCTCTTCCTTTTGCTCCTTCAAGCAAGCTGATGCATTTTTCCCCTTGGTTTTCTTAAAATCAATAATTTTTTCCACAAGTTCGATAGAAAACAATTCGAATCCTTCCTTAAGTTGCTTGGTCATATCTTTAAATATTGTTTTAATAATTTTTATATGCTCCTCACCATCATATGAGGTTCCCTTTTCATCCCTAGTCATGGTTTCCTCAAAAAATTTGCTCTTCTTCTCCTACTTTTTTTTTTTTTTCCTCTTCAACAAAAGCACTTTTGGTTTCAATATCTAATGGTGGTACCTGAATTCTTGTCCTCATGAATACTATACCACATCAGGTGCCAAGATCATGCTCTGATACCACTGTAATGTCCCTTGTTAGGAATTTTATCAAAATGACAATTTTTCACTTTTTTCCCTAGTTAGACCTTTGACTAGTTTTGATCTCTAGGTCCCAAATTTGCCCCAAATGATCCCAAATCTTATGAGAAGGTATATGAATTATATAAGAACATAAATATGTGTTTCAGGGATGCCTTTGGACCTTTAAAATACCTCTACAAATCCTCTTTCAGTTCTGTCAATGTAGGTAACTTTACTAGTGATTTCCCTTTGACTAGTATTGGTCTCTAGGTCTCAAATTGATTCCAAATGCCTTCAAAACTTCAAGGGAGGTGTATGAATGATATTAGGACTTGAATATGATGTTCAATGATTACATATGGCCACCAAAATACCTCTGAAAACTCTCTTAAGATTCTGGACCAAGTATGCAATTTTACTAGTAATTTGGGGTTCAAATCCCCCTGGGGTAAGTACTGAAAATGGCTTCCCAAATGCCTCCAAACCCACTCAAATTTATGAACATAGGTATGTAATATATTAAGGATGTTATTAAGGTCTCATGTGCACCATTAATTGATTATTATATCTGTTCCAACCCTCTCCCATTCAACTGCAAAAATCACCAATTCGACCCTTGGGGAAATGGCACTATTTCTTCTCCCAATGCAATTAAACTGAGTAAAAATAATTCAAATGCTCAAGTACAGTACATGAAAATTTTAAAATAAATACATGGCAGTCCATTAATCAAAAATTCATCATAGAATCATCCATTCATTCGAAATCATCAGCATTACGTTGATTCACAACAAGGTAGTGGGGAAATGGCACTGTTCTTTCATTAAAATTGAGATTTATACATTTCCACTTGGAATTTCGACCTGAAAAATTTTGGAGATGAAGAAAAGAGTATTTAATTCATATTAGAATAGAAATGGGGCATTATAATCTCCCCAAAAGAGTACAATATCTCACCAAAAACGCCCTCCCTCAAGGATCAAGAATATGCCATCAAAACCGGAAATGGTTGAAGGAGTGAGCTGCAATAGAAGAAACCATGAGCTGCCCTGTAGCTTACACCTTCAAATAAAGACTCCATTAAAGCTCCAAATGAAAGGTCTGAATGGCCTTTCCAATTACCAACTTGGATGAGAATCTTTCACCCTCGAAATTGGCTAAGGCAAGAAACTAGTCATCCACTAGCTCTCCCTCTTCACAAATGCAATTGCAAATTCTAAAAATGATCAAAAGCTGGTTTCATTCTTTGTTATTGAAATTTATAAACTTTTGATGTCCTCCATGGGTATAATTCCTTCCAAGAGACTCATTCCAACTCAAGTTGGGAAGAGATTCCAAAGAACGCCACTTGTACAACAATTCCTAGTCTCCCACTTCCACCAAATCACATGTGGAAGCATCTTAGCTGCCCTAACACCCTTGAGTGCCCTCTTGGAGTCTATTTTTAGACCTGACATGTCATATATGTCATATGTCAGCCTTCAGGTCTGATTTGTGTCATAGGTGTCATAGCATCTTCATCATTGTTGTCATAGAGCTAGGGAATCTAGCCCAAGTGTCTCACTAGCTCCAAATTGCCTCTTCCTCTTCCATGGGAGTTACTCTTCCTCTATATTTCGACCTTGGATGAGTCATGAAATGAATAATACCTTTTGGAATCCCCCAAGCATGTTACCATTCACCTTGAATTTGAATTGGTGAGAGAATGATGCCAAGTGTAGTGGAGAAATCTAGCAATATGTGGGTCCCACTTCCTCCATGTGTCTTCATGATGAAATGCCACTTTGATTTTCACTTGTATATATTTATTTAGCTCCTTTATTAAATATTTATGCCATTCTAATGTTCAAACATCATTTATTATCCCCATTATTCCAAATCCCAAAGCTTCCACCCCAAACCTAGGAAACTAGTAATTTTCCTCCTTGGCAATTATTTGACCTTTAGCATCAATTTGACAAACTCTAATCAATAGGGCCAATGTGATTAGGCCATTGTGACCCAATGCCAAATTTGGGACATGACACCTTCCCTTGAAGGCTCTGTAACTGGCGTAATGTACGTGGTAATGGGAGGTCAAGGATGGCTTGAACCTTCAAAGGGTCGACAATGATCCCTTTTTGGGAAACAATGAAACCCAATAACTGGCATGTAGGGACGCAAAAAACACACTTGAGGGGGTTCAAGCGAATGTTGTATTTGTGGCAATGCAAAAATACTTGCCGGAGATCGTCTAGTTGGTCGGATTGTTTCTTGGATCAAGAAGTGAGTTCGTCCAAGTAGACAAGGATAATATGGACCAAATTGTGAAAGAAAAAGGTCATGGCCCACTGAAATGTGGCACCAGTATTTTTAAGACCAAACTGCATAACGCGATAGGAAAAGGTGCCCCATGGAGTAGTAAAGGAAACCTTATACTGATCCTCTTTACGAATTTGAATCTAATTGTATCTAGAGAAACCATCCATGAAGGATAGAATCTCGTGACCTACACATGCATCAGTGAGTTAATCGATGAAATGTGTAGGAAATTGTCTTTGGGACAAGCTAAATTCAGATCACAAAAATCGGTACAGATGCGAATGCTGCCCTGTTTTTTATTAACCGACACTAGATTGGACACCCATGTGGTGTAAGCAATGGGATAAATGAACCCAGCTTGTCATAGTTTCTCAATTTAGGCCTTCACAGCTAGTAATTTGGAGGGGTGAATGGGTTGTTGCTTTTGGCGGACAGGCAGGATGTCAAGCCAAGTATCAATACGGTGCTCAACAATGGCGGGGTCAAGACCGGGAATCTCAATATATGACCAAGCGAAAACATCATGGAACTCTTGGAAGAAATTCTTGTAGGCATGGACTTCGTCTGAAGTACAGTAAGTGCCTAAAGTAATGTTCTCAACTACATTGGGTGTGACGGAAATATCGACCTAAATGGTAGGTGAGATGTTAGCCATTTTTCCTTCTTCGAAGGCATTAGGAGCTGGGATGGGGTTCGTAAACCAATCCACTTGGCTATGGATGAATTCTTTGGTCTCGACGGAAAGTTAGTTGGACGTAACAGAAGGGGACTCCTTGGGAATGAAGTAGGATATATGATGCATGGAATCCCAAGGGAAGTCAGGTGCAATGAGTTCTTCGAGGATTTCTTCATCATTATGAAAACACTATGTGGACAAATCAAAAGAGGTAAAGATGGAGGTCGGGGGACTGGTTGGTTCACCACTTATGGAAACCATTTAAATAGTGTTAACCTCTTCCGAAGAGATGATTCAGGTGGGTGAATCTCCTCAATCGTAGTGATGGATGATTCTAGCGCAGACTGATGCATTTCATGTAGCACCAACCGATACTCCGGTAAGTCTAGACAATGATGAGAGTAATGGCTATAAATTCCACATATGGCATAGGAGTGGTTGGTGTGCAACGATTTGTTATGTGGTGGGGGGGGTAGGTGGAAATTCGACAACTAGTATAGTGGGGTCATTGTCCAACTTCTTCATGTGTGCTTGAAGATTGGGAAACTGCAGACAAGTATGGATTAGATGGCCCAACTCATCACACAAGGAACACTTGGGAGGTGCTTGTGCTGGAGGAGGGGGATGCATGGCTTTAGTTGCATTTGGTGCAGTATGAGTGTGCATGGATCTGACCTCAGCATTCTTGGATGGTTGAGGGGTGGTGTTGGAGGAAAATGGTGCCACCACACTAGGAGGTGGATGATTGGTGGCTGGGTGGTGATCGGTTGGACCAGTTGAAGAATGACTTGTGGCATTGGAGTGGGATTAGGGGCAGGTAAATACCACACGGGAAGTTTTAATGTCTATCCCAGGAGATTCAGCATGGACATGAAGGGCATACTTACTACCCCTGATGGTGGAAATAAGAACTGGATTGTGTGGATTAGTGTGGCTCCAACATGGCTAGGTACCGAGGGCAGTTGGGGCAAGAGTGGAGGTTGAGAGTTAGGGACCGATTGACTCGACAAATTGGTGCTCAAGTCAGAGATATCAACGGCCATAGGGCGAGGTGGAACAGAATGAAATGTGGAGACCATTGGGGGCTCTGAATAAAGGCGAGGCTTGATGGTGGAAATCAATGAGGTAGGCACACCATAAATAGGTTGTTCAACCATGGGGAGAACATTTTCAGGTGTAGTGGGCGCATTCAGGTCATAGTAAGTGAATTTATCGATTTTAACAACCCGCCCCTGATGGGGGAACATAATAAGCTGAAACACAGAGGAGGAAACATCCTTCATGGTGTACATGTAGCTTCCTCCTAGGATCAGGTTGTAGTCAAGCTAGGCATTGGCGACTTCAATGTAGATCAGGGCATTTTTTCCAGCTAATTGGACTAGAACATTAGCCAGAAGGCCTTGCGGCTAAGATGAACGGCCATCATAACCTCGTAAGGTGGTCGTGGATGGTTGTAGGGTAGGGGATACTAGATTCTGCCACACAAATGTAGACATGACGCATGTAGAGACACCCTCATCAATGATGCACCCATGGATAACAAGATTCTAGATTGACACGAAGACTTGAAATGCTAAGGTGGAAGGCATGTGTGGTCTAGATTGGTCTAAATCGAATGCCATCATTCTTGAGTCAAAAGGGTCGATTGCACCTATGGTAGATAACAGTGTTTTGCGCTGCATTGGGCAGTTCTTTAAAACTTCTAAGGATGACATAGAAGTAGGATACTAGGCTATTAGCAGGCGGTTAGATGAGTCAACATCGCAGATGTTGCACAAGGGCAAAGGTACCGCAAAAGGAGGAATGCAGTGCGCAATGCGACAAGTACTTTGTGTAGTTTTGGGTCATTTGGACCGCATCATGGGTATGTTCGGTCATTTGGACCGTATTATGTGGGTTTTGGGTCATATTTTGTAGAGTTTGTTAAGAAGTAGTTAGGTGGTTTCCTAAGTGGACCGTAAATGTAAAGGCGCAAGCCTATAAATAGATGTAGGATTGCGTGTGTTGAGAGAGAGAAGAATCTTGATATCTGATAGATCTGGATCTTGACATAGCTGAAGACTGAGAGTTGATGATTGAATATCTTGTTGTATCTGGGTTTTTGTAGAGATAAGTATAATGTGATAGATCTTTTGAGCAGAATCCTTGTGTCTTTTCCATTTTTCTGTGGTAAATGCATTATGTGATATGAATCAGTGAATGATGCGATGTTTCCTTGTTGTGATCAATGCTTTACTATTCTAGTTGTTGCGCATTTATGATTCTGTCAATGATAAGATCTGTTGAATGATGTTGCGATTATGCTTAATGCCTGAGTTGAATGCTTAGATCTATTTCTGAATGATGCAATAAGTCGATCAATTGATGCACAACATCCTTCTTCATTCGGTGGAAACATGGTTCCGTCAACTCTCCCTTGAACATCTTGGGTGAGACCTCATCTGCTCCGCAAGTGTTGCGGGATGGGATAAAACCTGTTTGGGCCGGTGCTCAGGGAGATCGCGGTGGGTTGGATGTCGACAAACTAAGGAACCCATGTCGACTGGGTTTGTTTCAACATAGGCTAAGTCATCCACGATTTTATAGTTGGGTGTAGCATGAGCATTGGGGTTGTTATTGATGCAGCGCAGAGGGAATCAAGGAGCTTTGGGGGTCCCATCGAATGATGTTGGGGGTAGACATAACGATGGATCTATGGGAAGATTGGTAGGGGCCTTGTCTACAAGAATGGTCTCGGTGGTGGAACCATAATAGTTATGGCGTGTTTGAAGGTTGATATAAACCGAAGACATCATTAAAAGGTGGTGGGTACCTGAGTCAACGTGTTGACTACCAAGAGTAGCGTAAGTAGCTGGATGTGGTGGTGTAGTAGCCCCTTGAGGGGGATTTGAAGGGTGGGTGGCTACCACCCCTTGCATGGGTAGGGGGTTCTTTAACACCATGGGTTGTACATTAGGTTGCGCGGGGTTAAGCAGTGTCGAAGGTGCAACGTGTCCTTGGAATTGAGGGTCATCACTCCAGAGTTGGTGAGCTCGCTCCAGATGGGGGAAGTTGTGTATGTAATCATCATAGATCCCGCAAATAAAACATGGGTGGTTCATACGTAAGTTGGGGTTTTTACCTTGTCGAGGTGGTCGATCAGGATTTTGGTTAGTCGGTGTGGCACCATTATTATCAAGGGGGTTCGGTGGTGGACCGCCTCTGCCGGGAGGTTGTTTATTGCCTCGATTACATCCATGTCCCCTATTTGGTTGTATTTGTTGGTTTTGTTGGGCAGGCTGGTTCTGCGGTTAGTTTTTTTGAGCGTAAACTTTCCCTTGGGGAATGGGGGGGTTATGGTTGAGCTGGTGCATGGGAAGCTAGTGGTGGATAGTAAGCGGGAGGTGCTTGTGTTTGTGCGGGTGCAGGTGCATCCGGTTGTTGGTAGTAGGCAAGTGGTGCAGCAAGGGGGTCTTATGCTGGTGGGGGGTGACCGTAGCAATGCACCGGACATGAAGGTCCATGTATATGAAGGGATTGGACCATGGTAACATACAAATATATTTCTCTAGAATGAGTCGTGGCACACGAAAGTTCGAGACCACTACTCATGGTGGGTGGTGTAGAGATGGGTATAGGATTGTACGTCGGGGTGGTAGTGGGAGGCATATGGACATATGGATGACTACGAGATGCAACATGTCCAATAATGTCATTAGCAGCATGGGATGTGCCAAGCGTGTATTTCCAAGAGGAATCATCGTGAGGAGCATCAGGTAAAATGGATTAAAGGTAGTCTAACTGTGCATAGATAAGGTCAAATTGTTGGGATTTAAGTATAGCTTCTTATTTGGTTTGGGGCCATTCGGATGCCACATCCTTGGCGATAACTAGTATGAGGGACTTCAAGAACCAATCTAAAAATATGTGGTCATCTAACTTGATCTTACACAAACTACAGAGTCTATGCCATTCATGGATATGGTCAGTGATATGGGTAGTCATGTTCAGTCTGCAAGATAGTAAAATCTCAACACCAGCATCATAACGGATTGGTAACTGGAAGAAATGCAGGAAAGTCAAATCGAGGGATGTAAAAGTTGAGTGCATCCCATGTGGTTGTTCAATATACCACTTGGTTTCAACGCCAGTGAGTGTCTATTGTAAAAGGGGTAGCAGGATCGAGTCATCCACTTTGGAGTTGGAGGAACACCATAAGTGGAAGGACATGATATGGTTCTCGGGGTCCTCACCACCCTTCCCTTCAAATTTTTGGATGTCTGAAGGGAGTTTGGTAGGAATGGGAGGCCATGTAGGGTCATGTAGGATCAGATCGTTATTCAATCGGGCGAGATTAGGTAGGTTGAGACTGGCCATGAATGAAAAACTAGTAGGAGGATGTGATGTGGTCGAAGTGGCTTGCATGCCAGCCATGGAGGAGACCATGGGGCCACCTTCGTCGAGTGGTTGGGTAGCGGAATGTGTCATAACGTCGATCGAGGGATCGTCGGTAAAGGGTGGAGGGATCGAGGTGGAATGGGAAGTTCCCCCAAGGGTACTATTGGTGACCAAAGGGACAGTGGTTGGAATAGATCCGCTCCCAATGGGTATATAAGTAGTGACTGAAATTCCAGGTGTGGGTCCTATAGATGGCATAGAAGGGATGGATGTTGAAATGGTGGTTGGGGTAGTGGGGGAGCCGCTGCCAAAAATCTCATCGTAAAAGGGGTTGGGGTTCACGCCGTACATGTGGCTAGATGGAGCGGTGTATGTAGGTGAATCCGGTTCAGAATTAGACGTGAAATAAGGGGCACCGGGATGAATATTCAGCGACGAAGATGCCCATATCAAGGGAGCGTGATGAGTGGGGTCAAGTGGACCATACTGCGGGGATTTTCCCCGTAGGTGACGAGAGTGTCTCAGTGACTAAATGGTGACAAGTGTAAAAATGATGAGGGATTTTGGTAGATAAAATTCTCAAAAATCCTAGTGAAACCGTGTGTGCAAAATGAGAGCTCGTAAAAAGATGGCACGCGAGCCAACAACAAGCTCAAAAACACGTGCTGCAACAGTGTGCTACAAATAGTAGAGTGGCAATAAAAAGGTCAGAATACCAACAAGAAGCACTCCTAAAAATAAAAAGGTAGACTCACTAACCAATGGGGGTATAGGAGCATGCAAACACCTATCTAAAAGATATGGAAGCTCACACAAATCGTATCCCCTGTAGGGTGATGAAATCCGCAGTCAGGAAATACAAAATGTAGAACCAAATGGGGATATCCCTCTACTGAGAGGGACCCTGGTTAAAAGAGTCCTAGAAGAATGGAAAATAAGCTACCTCGTTCATGGCACATCCGGAAAGGTGTCCCGTGGCTTCAATTCTTTGGCTGTCGTGCACCCAGTATGGGAGCCAGCATGCATGCCAAGAACAACGATTTGGTGTCCTTCAGTATAGAATGGAGAGTGGTATTCCACTCAGACTTCCGGAACCAGTATGGCCACTTTCCCTCCTAAGGAAGAGTTCCTCCGAAAAATTGGTGTCAACCATACCAATAAATAACAGGGGATTTTGGATCCTTAAAGGACAACAAACTATGTCTCAAATGTGTGTGACAAAAGGGGTGTTATTTGGATGCCTAAGCCTAATGTCCTACCTAGCTACAAAGTTGTTTTTGTGTTCCCCAAGTGGGGTTAATGTGTGTTTGAATTAATTCAATTTTAGTCTCACTTGAATTATGGGGAGTGTGTGGGTGTACAAGTAGTGTAAACCCAATATCACTAGTGATAAATGCTAAAATAAACAAATTAGACTTAAATAAAAAGTACAAACTACTATATGTAAAATAAATTAGCTCGTTGAGATATAATGCAAGAGATAGCAATACAGTAAGGATGTATGCAAAGTGAAATGTACCAAGTGCTACAGCAAGAAAACAAAACAAAAGTACCAATAGAAAAATGGATGCAGGAAAAAAGGAAGTTGTTTGGGTAAGAAAAGAGGTAAAAAGGGTTCCAGGGTGCGTCTGTGAAGTGAAAAGTCACGATCTGGGTGTTGCAGGATGCAAAAAAATCGCGTTGAAACATAAAAACAAAGACAAGAAATAGGGCACAGGTTTCGGGAACAGAGGTGAGTGGGTTTCAGGCTCAGAGACACACTAGGGGCATGGGTTTCAGGCTCAAAGGTGAGTTGGGGGTGGAGGTTTCAAGGCTGAAGGCATGTGAAGGGCATGGCTTAGAGGCCTGAAGGTGCGTGGAGCGTGACTTTCCTATCGGAAGGAGCACGGAATGCGTGGCTTACAACCATAAAAGCACTCTTTGAGCGCGAGTTTCAGGACGGAAGTCGCACTGAGGAGCGTGGGTTTCAGGCCATAAGTCGCGTTCAGTTCGCAAGTAAATGGTAGAAATTCATGAGCTAGGCTGTAAAAACAAAAATAATGGAGGGTACTGTGAAGGCAAGAGCTAGATATGCAAGTAGAGGGCTTGCGGGTGGGCCTGAAAAGTAAAATGTAAGCAAAATAACAAGTACAAAAACTTAAAATAAATTAAACCAAAGATCGATGGGAATCGACCCAGTGGAGTCGCAAAATCTGTAGCTAGTGTTTTCACACCAGCCTATGCAAAGGGACGCCTACTAAGGATTATGGAACCCTTAGCAGTAGCTCAAAAATATAGATAATGAAGTGTGAGTGTAAAAGAAAAAAGAAAAATAAATCTAACTAATTATGGCAGTAAAAACAACAAATAGATCGGAACCCATGAAGTAGTTTTTGTATTATTATGCAACAAGGGTTTACAATAAGAGTTACCTCATAAGATGATTAGATGTGGGCCCTCGCAGTTGTGAAGAGTAGTGCACCGGGTCTCCGTAGTTCCTTTCTCTTCTCCAAATTCTCAAGAGGTGGCCAAGACTCAACTGAATGGGGAACAAAAGCTCAAGATGGTAGGCTAAAGTTCAGTAGAAATTTTGGCAGCATGAGGGTATGAAGAGTTTATCATGGATGTGAAATGGGGGGCCTCCATCACCTTTTTATAGTGATTTTGGGTGGTGGAGTATTGACCCATGGCTTTTAGAAACCAATAGTATTGGATAGTGATATTTTGAGTTTTCCCTCTTTTTGATTTTATTTTGAATTTTTCCCCTTTTTCTTTTTCTTTTTTGGGGGATTTTGACCATTTTTATGGGATTTTATCCTTTTTTGGAGGATTTTTATTAATTGACAAGGGAAATAATGATTTTATGCCCATTTGGTTACCAATTTATGGATTTTCGGGGTTTTGGAGACCAAAAATGTAGGAAAAACTGGTAAATGGGTTACGTGACTAGGGAGATGAGCTATGTGAACAATTTTTGGGTGTTAACAATCACCATGAGAATATAGTGGGGAAACTAGCTTGAATATCAATGTTACTTGGAGAAATAGTACATGAGGTGCTTATTATTTTGAGTTGTGGCTCTCATGATCTATCCATTACAGAGTTATGCATCCATTAAAAATTTCATAAGGTCGAAACAATAGCCTTCCATTATCTATATGCAACAAAGGGTGCGCTATCTCACTTTACATGAACATTGAGAGAAAGATAGTCTAATGAGAGAAGAGAAGAAATAATGAAAATGAAGTCGAACTCAGATGGGGGTTGAACCTACACCAAAACATCTACATGAAGCTCTGTTGAAAGGTTTGAATGGCCTCTCCATCAACCAACTTGTATGGGAATCTTGCACCCTTGAAATTGGTTCTAAGGCAGGGAGGATAAACATCCACCGCGCAAGGACAAGCTTGAAGCTCTCTGAAATTGCAAAGATGCAAATGACAAATGATCCAAAAGCTTATCCATTTCAACTTGGCCTCCTTTTAATAAATTTAGTTGACTGATTTACCTCCTTAGAACTCAAATTATCTCCTAATTATTCATGAAATTCGAATTAGTGGGGGTTAAGACCCTTCATTGGCCCCACATGACACTTGGCTCATATTTTGTCTCCAACTCCTCCATGAATTTGAATTGGGGAATATTTTGGATGCTTTGGAGATGTGAAACTCCTCTCATGTGCCCTATTGGTCTATTTTTAGCTTTTACATTGTCATAGGTGTCATAAAATCTGTCATAAGTGTCATAGGTGTCATAGAATCTGTCATAGGTTTCATAATGCTTGTCATAGTTGTCATAGAATATTTCATTGCCTATTTTTATCCCTATGACTCTTCCTCTTCCTTCATGAATGTTACCTCTTCCCTCCTGTAGCTAGGGTTTTCACCCTAGCTTGTGCAAATGAGCACCTACTAAGGAGAAGGGACTCCTTAGTAGCAGTTTAGAAAAACAGTACAGTAAAATAGTAACTACTCTAAACATGTGCATAAAACAGAAAAGACAAGATAATAAAAAGGGTTTTTTGTATTGATTATACCTCCAATGTGAAGGTTGGTGAAGCCTTTGTAGCAGTCCAAGAGGGTTTCTTCCAAGCTTCCAGTTTTAATCCTTTCTCTTTCTCCAAAGGGATTTGGAAATGGGCCAAAGGGGCACTCAAATGTGAAAGTAGCTCAAGGGTGAGCTAGGGTTTCAGGATTGATTTTGGTAGAGTAAGGGTGTGTTTGACTGTGGATATGAAATGAGGGGCCTCCATCACCTATTTATAGGTATTTGTGGTGGAGTGTTGGCCCATGGTGTTGGGCACCATATGGTTTCGGTCAGCTGTATAGGGTTTTTGCTTCCTTTTTCCCTCTTTTTCCTCTTTTTTGTATTTTATTATTCTCTTTTTAGAGGGTTTTTGCTATTTTGGAGGAATTTTGGATTATTTTGGGGGAAAAGGGGGTTTTTTGGCCTTTTGGAGGCTTTTTTAATGGTTTTGTGGCGTCTTGGAGACTTTTTAATGGGATTTTAAGGTTTTGGAGGCAAATATGGTAGGAAACATAGACAAATGAGTCATGTAATGGGGTAGATGAGGTAGTGAGCACTTTTGGGGTGTTAATAGATTGCCCCCTGATGTGTGAGGGCAGGAGCTCATCATATGGCCGATAGACATCATAAGTCTTTTATGGTTTTCCTAGTGTGTGGAGAGGAGAAGAAACGAACTAGAGCCTGGAACAACGGTCCCAAACAAACTGCAAAAACTGAGAGTACATGACCTCAATAATGAATGAGGAATAATCTGAACATATGGACGAGGCAGGCATTCCCATGCTCGTATCAAGATATAGGACAACAATAGCAATGGGGTCCACAACATGGGGACCTGAAATATACATGGCCTCAAATAATGAATGAGGAAGAATCTCAATATATGGACGAGGTGGGCATACCCATGCTCGTATCAAGATACATAAAAAATAACTGTGAGGCTCGAAAAGGAGGACCTGTAAGATACATAGAGAACCACTGTGTACATCATAAGGGTCCATAGGGGACACAAATCTGGGACATACTGCTGGGTTGACCATGTCTGAGTTGAAGAACTGATACACTGGAATAACAACAGTGCTGCGGAGTGTGGTACCAAAGGAACTAATGGGCTGATGGATCATAGTGACGGGGAGTCATACCCTCAATGGTACACTGAACTGGAACTGAACTGGGTACTCAAGGAAGCATATAACTGGATGGCTTCCGAATACAATCGCCTGCACAACCCGGACATCCACGGGAACATATAACTGGGCATTCCGAAGTGACTCACCAATGTGCTAGAGTCAGGGGAAATCCGGGGTCTTCGACCAATAACTGAAGGGATATATACCTTGCGTGATTCTCAATGATGCGATCAAGGTGTTGAAGTCGAGCATGTGAGAAACAACCACTCGAAGAGGCAATGATGACTCCTCTCAAAATGGTCCATAGGCACTCACCACAGATGGTGATGGGTCCAAGGCACAGGGACCTCTGGGTCTATCCTCTGGAATAGAGGGGATGTCGTCGATAGAGGGAGACCTGCAACTAGCAAGGCAATGATGTTTCCTTGATAGGAGCGCAAGGTGGAGAACCGAAGTGTGAGAGTACTAATGGTAGGACTGTCATACTATGGGGTATAACTGGGCAAGTAGAGTGGGTGGACTCAAAATTCCTTTGTTCAGAGTATGATGGCAGGGATGATCGGGAAGCATATGGAACTGACTGGTGGGAAAGGGATCATAGCTATAATGGATCAAGGATAGTGATTGGGGTAAGGGATGCTCAAGTTGGTGTAAAATGGCAGGAGACTGCAGAATACTCTGAACAAAGGTGACCTTATTAGGGGTGCTGCCGAGATGATCGACCATAGTGCTAAGAGGCACGGGGGGACTTCTTCATGGGTTAAGGAACTAGAAGAAGTGTGTTTAAAATGGTACTGTCATGTGGATTTATATGAGCCCAGGACAGTTCATGCTCATGATTGCTTTCAATTTTAAGGAGTCTGAAAGCGATGTGGATGACAGGTGAGATGTTGGCCATGTTACCCTCCTCAAAGGCATCAGGAGCAGGAATGGGATCCTCAAACCAGTCGACTTTGGTGGGAAGGAAATATTTGGACTCAACCACAAATTGGGTGGCTGTGGTGGAGGATGACTCTTCTAGGAGGAAATAGGAACGATGGTGCATGTCTTCCTAGGGATAATCCGGGGTAGTGAGAGCCTCTAGAATCTCCTCATCATTGCGGAAACTTTGAGTTGTCAAATCGGTTGACGAGGGAGTGGTAGTCGAAGAGATCATATAAACGGTGTTAATCTCTTCGCATGAGGTGATACTGGGGGATGGATCTCCTCGATTGTGGAGGATGCCGTCTCAAGGTCCAAATTATTCATCTCGTAGAGAGCTGCTCTGTAATTTGGGAGATCAGGACAGTGATGTGAGTAATGGCCGTAAATACCGCATATTGCACAAGGGTGGTTGGTACGCAGTGATTTATCATGAGGCTTAGGGGTTGGATTGAGTTCAACAATTGGTATGTTGGGGTCGTTGTCAAGCATTTGCATGTGTTCCTGTAATGCAGGTAATTGTGGACATTGATGAGTCGGATGGCCTAACTCATCACACAACGAGTATTTGGGAGGAGCATGAAACACGGGGGGGGTTTTAACTATTTTGGGCGGGGGTACAGCAGTGTATGGTTGTGGGCCTCTGCCCCCAGTGTGCTTGATAAGAGGGGGGGGATTCGTAGATGACAAAGGGGTAGTGACACCGGGAGGTGGTTGACTAGTAGTGGCAATGGGTTGCACTGGTTGTAGGACGACATTTGGTGTCGGCGGGGGAACGGGAGGCAAAATATACCACACAGGTAAATCCTAAGGTTAACCCGGGGAGGCTAAGAGTAGCCATAACTGGGGCGCTTACTACTCCCGAGGGAGGGAATAGGAAGGGGATTGTGTGGATGGGTGTAACACCAATGTGACTAGGTACCAACGGTGGTTTGGGTAACAAGGGCGGTTGATTGTTGGGTGTTTGTGTATTTTGGGAAAGGGTACATAGGTCAGATACTTCGGTTGCGGGTGACAGGGGTGGAATGGATTGGAATGTTGAGGTCATTAATGTATCTGAGTAAACTCCGGGTCCCACGAAGGAAACAAACGAGGTAGTTGCACCACAAACAGGGCTTTCAACCATGGCGAGAACATTTTCGGGTGCAGCAAGGGCATTGGGATCATAATAGGTGAGTTGATCCACCTTGACCACACGTCCGTCATGGGGGAACATCATGGTATGAAAAACGGATGAGGCAACCACCCACATGGCATACATGTAGCTGCGGCCAAGTAAGAAGTTATAATCAAGTTGGGCATTGATGACCTTTATGTCAATGAGCACAGTTTTTCCAGCCAACTGGACGGAGACATTAGCTAAGAGACCTTGGGGTTGAGTCGAACGGCCGTCGTAGGCTCGCAACGCAGTGGTGGACTGCTGGAGAGTAGGGGATCCCAACTTCTTCCAAATGAATGTGGACATAATGCATGTAGAGGCACCTTCATCGATAATGCACCAATGGAGGGAAAGATTCCGAATGGAAACAAAAACTTGCAACGCTAAAGTGGAAGGCAGGCGTGGTTCGGACTGGTCCAAATCGAAGGCCATCAGTCATGAATCATTTGGGTCAATAGCACCAATGGCGGAGAGCAAAGTCTTGCGCTGTGAAGGATAGTTTTTCAAGACTTCTAACACAGACATGGTTGCGGGAGACTGGGCTAAGTCATCTACAATGTTGTAATTTGACGCAGCGTGAGCATTGGGATTATTGTTGATGCGACGAAGTGGGAAGCGAGGTGCTTTGGAGGCACCATCTAGTGGAGCTAGAGTTATACGTAACGTCTGATCAGTGGGATGAGCATTAGTGTTTTTGTTGGCGGGAGAGGCTTTAGGGGTGGAGCCATATTGGTTCCAACGGGTTTGGAGGTTGACATCGGTGGATGACATCATTAAAAAGTGGTGGGTACCTGAGTCTAACATGGGTTGATCAGGAGCAGCATAAGTGATCTGTTGTTGTGGTGGCACGTTGCCTTGAGGGGGAGCCAATGGCTGAGTGTTCACTATGCCTTGGGTTGGTAAGGGGTTTTGCAGCACCAAAGGTTGATGCTGAGGTGGTGGGGGGTTTGGTGGCGCCTGAGGAGCCGCATGCCCTTGGCTATGGGCATCATCAGTCCAGAGTTTCTGAGCTCGCTCCAAATGTGGGAAAGCATGTGTGTAGGGCCATAGACCCCGCAAATAGAACAAGGATGGTTTGTTCACAAATTAGGATTTCTGGCCTGCTTGGGCGGCCGATCAGAGTTCTGGTTGGTAGGTGCCGCGTTATTGTTGTTGGGGGGGTTGGTAGGTTGACCGCCATGGTATAGAGGGGGGTTGTCCCCACAGTTACGGCCTTTTCCATGGTTTTGCTAGCCCTATTGGTGCTGGTTATTTTGGTTCTGCTATGGATTTTGTTGGGAATACACTTTCCCTTGGGATGCAGGTGGGTTCTAGGGTTGTGCAGGTGCGGGAGTAGGCTGCAGTGGATAATAAGTAGGTGGAGGTTGTGCAGGTGCTGAACCTTGTGGGGGTTGCTGATACATCTGCGGAATGGGTTGTGGGTTTGTCGCAGGGGCTGCCTGTGGCGGGTAATAAGCAGGTTGGGCTTGAGAGGACACAGGAGTTGGTGCAGCCTGTGGGTGGTAATATGGTTGAGGGGTGATCGAGGGGCGTAAGTAGGGGATGCATGACCAAAGCACTGAGGTGGACATGAGGGTCCGTGGGAATGGTGGTGATGTGCCATGGGAGCATACGAATTGGTTGCTCCTGATTGAGATGTAGCCCGCGAAAGATTGGGGCCATGGCTAGGATGTGCTATGGAAAAGGGTTGAGGATGCGAGGCAATATGGCCAATGATGCCATCTGCGGCATGGGATGCCCCCAGCGCATCGTGTCGGGAGGAATCGCTGCGAGGGGCGTCAGGTATGATGGAATACAGATAACCCGACTGGGCGTAAATAAGGTCAAATTGCTGGGCTTTGAGGATGGCCTCTTCTTTGGACTGGGGTCGTTTGGATGCCACATCCTTGGCAATGACAGGAAGGAGGGATTTTAGAAACCAATCTAAGAAGATACGGTCGTCTAACTTGATTTTTCAAAGGCTGCGGCGTCGACGCCACTCATGAATGTGGTCAGTGATGTGGGTAGCCATGTTTTGTCTGCAAGACAGTAGGATCTCAACTCCCGCGTCATAGCGGACAGGTAACTGAAAGAACTGCAAGAAAGTCAAGGCAAGGGAATTAAAGGTGGCATGGATCCCATGGGGCTGCTCAATGTACCACTTAGCTGCAGAGCCAGTGAGGGTGCGCTGTAATAGACGGAAGTGGACAGAGTCGTCCACTATGGAGTTAGAGGAACACCATAGATGGAAGGACATAATATGGTTCTGGGGGTCTTCACCTGCCTTGCCCTCAAACTTAGGAATGTCGGAGGGGAATTTGGTGGGCATGTGAGGCCACATAGGGTCGTGTCTGATGGGATCGTTAGTCATTCTAGCTAGGTCAGGAAGGTTAATACTAGCCATGAATGGCAAACTAGTAGAAGGATGTGACATACTAGCGGTTGTGACCATGTTGGGGCCAATGCCCCCAAGTGGAGGGGCTGGGTTTCGGATGTTGCCCCCAAGTGGAGGAATGAAAGTGGTATGGGATGGTCCTGCATCGCCAAGGGTAGTGTGAGTCACTGATGGAGTGGGGATAGGTATGCCAGCTACTGGAATTGGTACAGTGATCGGCATGGTAGATGTGGGCCCTATCGAGGGCATACCCAAAACAGGTGTGGTAGCTGGTGTGGTGGTGGATGCTCCACCAATGGTCCCTACAAAGAAAGGGGTGGAAGTCACGCCAGCCATGGGGCTGGTTGGTGCAGTGTAAGTGGGGTTCTCAGACTCTGCCTCAGAATCAGAGGTAAGATAAGGGGCATCTAGATCGGGTGACAGAGTTCTATGTCGTTGACGAGTGGAGTCAAGTGACAAAGCTCGAGATCTATGATGAGTGGTATCAAGTGATGAATATCTATGTCTATGACGGGTGATGTCAAGTGAACCGTGCTATGGGGGCTCACCCCAGAGGCACCGAGAATGTCTCGGGGACTCAATGGTGACAGATGGTGTCAAGTATCTGGGAGTTGTGTTGAGTGAAAATATCTCAAAAACCCTAATGCAACCAAGTGTGCAGAAGGAGAGCGTAAAAAATATGGCACTCAGGACAACAACCAACTCAAAACACTTATTGTAATAGTTGTGCTGCAATAAGTGGAGTATCAACAGAAATGGTTAGAGTACCAACAAGCAGCAGATTTCCTAAAAAATAAAAATAGTGGACTCGCTAGACCAAAAGGAGGTAAGGGAGCATGCAAACACCTAGCTAAATAGTATTCTGACTCAACTAGACATATCCTCTGCAAGGTGATGAAATCCAAGTCAGATAATATGGATAGTAGAGCCAAGTGGCTAAAGATATCCCCCTACCGGGAGGGACACCGGGTAGTCAATCCTAGAAGAAAAGCAACTAAGATACCCCATTCATGACACGTTCGGTTGGGTGAATCTGCCATTTGGTTATATCGCCACTGTATTCCCATACGGGTGATACACCGAGAACTGCAAAAGGTATCCTTCGGTTACTGAATGGATTGCCGTATTCCACTCAGGCTTCCGGAACCAGTCTGGTGACTTCAACCTTCCTAGGGGAGAGGCCTTCCCGATAAATTGGTTTTAAACTGTGTCAAAAAATACTAGGGGATTTTGGTTCCCTAATGGACAACAGCTATGTCTCAAGTGTAAGCAACCGAGGGGTGTTATTTGGATGCCTATCCCCCCGATCCTACCTAACTACAAAAATTCTTATGTGTTCCCCAAGTGGGGTTAGAATGTTGGTTGTGTTAAGTAGTATTTTAGGGCTCACTTGAATTAGGTGACAGAGTGTGTGCGTGTGAGATGATGAACCCAAGTAAAAGTGCCATGAGGTGGGCAACTTTCTAAAAAATAACAATACAGAATTTAAACTTTGAAATGCAAAATTTTCTCTTTTCAATTAAAATACTGAAATTTTTTTAAAAAATATTCTGTAAATGGAACAGAAATAATACTGCAAAAAAAAGGCTGTAGGGAAGTATGGATGCAAATAAGACAGATGGCTGTGCAGGTGCAGAAAATATTGCAGCAAAGTGTTGGGTTCAAAACAGTGAAAAAAGTGCAGAAAACATACTGCGGGTCTGTGGCAAATCTAAGCAGTCGGACCGCGGGAAACAGCGCAACAGTCGCGAACGGGTTGCGGGATTTTGGCCGAAAGATGCAGGCGGACCGCGGGAAAAAGGTCGAAAGTCGCAGGCGGGTTGCAGGAAAATGGCTGAAAGCCGCAGGCGGGACGCGGGAAGAAGGCCAAAAGACGAAAGTGGGTTGCAGGAAAATGGTTGAAAGCCGCAAGCGGGACATGGGAAAAAGGCTGAAAGACGCAGGCGGGTTGCAGAAAAATGGCTGAAAGCCGCAGGAGGGTTGCAGGAAAATGGCTGAAAGCCGCAAGCAAGACGCGGGAAAAAGGCCAAAAGACGCAGGCGGGTTGCAGAAAAATGGCTGAAATCCGCAAGCGACCCACGGAAAAATGGGTTAATAGCCGCGGTCGGACTGCACGAAACATGCTAATAGTTGCGGTCAGATTGCAGGTAACAGACTGGAAACCATCGGTAGATCGTCGGAAACAGTCTGAGAGACGCAGTTGGATCGTAGGTAAATTCCTGAAAGACACAGTCAGAACACAACTGCAGGGGGCAAAAGACGCGGTTTACGGCAGCCGAAAGGGACAGCCGAAAGGAAAAAACAGAAAAATATTGCAGAAAATTAAAAACGTTTAAAACTTTAAAACTATAACCAGAAATTCAAAGGAACACAAGGGGAGTCGCCAAAACTATAGCTAGGGTTTTCACCCTAGCTTGTGCAAATGAGCACCTACTAAGGAGAAGGGACTCCTTAGTAGCGGTTCAGAAAAACAGTAAATGAAAAACAGTACAGTAAAATAGTAACTACTCTAAACATGTGCATAAAACAGAAAAGACAAGATAATAAAAAGGGTTTTTTGTATTGATTATACCTCCAATGTGAAGGTTGGTGAAGCCTTTGCAGCAGTCCAAGAGGGTTGCTTCCAAGCTTCCAGTTTTTCTCCTTTCTCTTTCTCCAAAGGGATTTGGAAATGGGCCAAAGGGGCACTCAAATGTGAAAGTAGCTCAAGGGTGAGCTAGGGTTTCAGGAGTGATTTTGGTAGAGTAAGGGTGTGTTTGACTGTGGATATGAAATGAGGGGCCTCCATCACCTATTTATAGGTTTTTTGTGGTGGAGTGCTGGCCCATGGTTTTGGGCACCATATGGTTTAGGTCAGCTGTATAGGGTTTTTGCTTCCTTTTTCCCTCTTTTTCCTCTTTTTTGTATTTTTTTATTCCCTTTTTAGAGGGTTTTTGCTATTTTGGAGGAATTTTGGATTATTTTGGGGGAAAAGGGGGTTTTTTGGCCTTTTGGAGGCCTTTTTAATGGTTTTGTGGCCTTTTGGAGGCTTTTTAATGGGATTTTAATGTTTTGGAGGCAAATATGGTAGGAAATATAGACAAATGAGTCATGTAATGGGGTAGATGAGGTAGTGAGCACTTTTTGGGTTAACACCTCCAACTCGAATTTGGGGATGGCTCCATGTTTAAAGGAAGAATATTCTCTCACGTGGACCCCACATGTCTTATGCTCCCCCAAGTCCAACTAGGACCTAATGCCACTTCATTTTGGAGCATTTAACATTTATTTCATAATTTATTGGCCTATTTTTCCACCATCAATTTAGAATATTGATTTTTCATGAGAAACTATAGACCTTGGGGTTAAATGTTAATATTTTAATTTTTCCACTTAACCCTTAGGAGTTGGGTAGGCCAACTTAATTATTTATCTGAAAATCATTTAATTGGGGCCATGATAGTAAGTGGTAGAATTCCTTGTTGCTATAATTTTGTTTTCAACTTTTATTGCCACCCTAAATGCATGCTCCAAGGACATAGGTTCCCAAAGGCGAACCTTATGTTGGATGTGATCCTTCAAAGTTCCAATAAAGAGATCCAACAAATTATCTTCTGAAATATTCTTCACTATGAGACTTAGCTTCTGAAATTTCTTGATGTGCTCACTAACTGGGCCTTTTTGCTTGAGATTTACCAACTGGCTAAAGAAGGTGTTGTTATTTATATCCCCATAATGTGAAATCAATTATTCTTTGAATATAGACCAAGAGATAATAGAGTCCTTTTTATTGTCACAAATCCATTGGTACCATACAAATTGATCGGGATCTAAATATAAGGATGCAATAGTTACCTTCTGCAAACTTGGAACTTGGTGTAGATCAAAGAACTGCTCCATATGGAATATCCATGTTATTCGATAATTGCCATCAAAATTTCTCATGTCAATATTGGGAATTTGGGTACCCCTTGGTGACCATCCCTGATTATTTCCATTATCATAATCATTTCCTCTTGGAATATTCTTATTCATGGAGTGTCTTTCAACATGGACCTTATCTTTACCCTCCTAAGTATCATGGAACACATCATCACCTAGAGAAGGAGTATCCTTTTAATTTTGTATGAGATTAGCAATATTTTCCATTTGTTCCATCAACCTTTTCATATTTTCTTCCATCTTATTATCCATATGTTTCATCAACTTCCCCTCTAAATTAACTAAATCAACTGCTTTCACAGATCCTTTAATCATCTCTTCCAACTAGGACACTCGAAAATATAGGTCTTCCCTTTCACCGCATGTTGGGGATGACTCCTCAGGTGGTTTGAGTGGAATGTGAGTTTTTACACTTCCTTTTGGTGGAATTATTAACAATACAAATATATATCACACCCTATATTTCACCACAATTATATCCTTATACTCAAATTTATTTAAAATGGAGTACATTTTTTCAAACCATGTTTTAGGACCGACTTGGAACTAAGGTAAAATTCAAATTTCGACTCCTCTAGGTCTAAAAATTCATCGTGTTTTATTATTAGGTGTTCTATTTATGATTCTGCAGGTCTGACCTAATTTTGATATGCCAATAGAAAGTTATTGCAAATCTCCCAACGCTTCTTATTTTTTGTCCTTTTAGAAGATCGAACTTGTACGGACTACCACATATCCAATATTTTGGATCTGAGTCTAAACTTTATACCACGGATACTTTGGTCTGTACACTTTCTAATGCAACTAGTCTCACTCAATTTGGACCTTGCCTGCCCCAAATATGATATTTTTCCCTAGAACACTTGTTTTAGACTAGTTTTTGGACTAGTCAAAAGCCCTAGATTCTAAGGCCAATATCTATGAACCTGTGATGTCTGAGGACCTAAATTTAGTACCACGGATAGTTAGGCCTATTACAGAAGTGGTATTTTAATATTTCTCTCTGGATGCTTGTAGGAAAATAATTATAGCAAAAATTCCAAAATGACTCGTTTTGAATATGTATTGAATAGTCCAATGATTATTATTCCAATGGGTGGTGCTGATGTTCTCTAAGGATTTCAAGGGTTACAATCCTTGGGAACTGTGGCTTTTAATTTTCAGAAGCTTTTCATGAATTTTTTATTGGAAGGAAAGGAATATGAATTATAGGGTATCATAGGGAAACCAAGAAAGGTGATAAGCTCTAATGGTATGACAAAATTGATGAAAAAGGGACATCAAGGTGTAATTGCACAATTATGCTCATTAGATGTTCAAACATCTAAGCCTCCTATTTCCCTAGATCTCCAAAGGATCATTAATAATCATTCCAAGTTATTTGAAGATATTCTAAAAGGTCACTTGTCTAAGATTTTGATCATGATATTCACTTAATTCCAGGAAGTGTTCCTCCTAACATCAGACCTTACAAATACCCCTATGGAAAGAAGAGTGAAATTGATTGTATGGTTGAATAAATATTAGAGGCTGGCATAATTAGGCCTAGCCAAATTCCTTACTCTTCACTAGTGGTAATGGTACACAAGCCGGATGGATCATGGCGTATGTGTCCAGATTATAGAGAGCTCAACAAGATAATCATTAAAGATAAGTTTCCCATTCCTGTCACTGATTAATTGCTAGATGAATTACATGGAGCAATTTTCTTCACAAAGTTGGATCTTCGTTCTGGGTATAATAAAATTAGAATGAAAGATGAATACATCCCAAAAACGACATGCACAACTCATGAAGGTCATTATGAATTTCTAGTCATGCCATTTGGTCTCACAAATGCGCCTTTCACCTTTCAAGGTTTGATGAATTCCATTTTCAAGCCTTTTCTTAGAAAAATTTTTCTAGTATTCTTTGATGATATACTAATCTATAGAAATTCTTGGGAAAAACATGTTCAACAGGTTGATAGGGTACTACAACTACTACAGGAGCAACAACTATATGCAAAACCTTCCAAATGTTTCTTTGGGGTGAAGGAGGTAGAGTATTTGGGTCATATTGTATCTCATGAAGGTGTCATGGTAGACCTTAACAAAATTAAATTCATGATAAACTAGTTGATTTCCAAAAACCTAAAGAATATTTGAGGATTCTTAGGTCTGATAGGGTAATACTGCAAGTTTGTTCGAAATTATGGAAGAATAGCAGCGCCTCTAACAATAGTATTGAATAAAGATGCATTTTCTTGGACTCCAAAGGCAAATCAAGCTTTTGAACAACTTAAACATGCAATGTGCACAACTCTTGCATTAGCCACACCAAACTTCACAAAAACCTTCATTGTGGAATGTGATGCCTCAGGAAATGGCATTGGCATCGTTCTAATGCAAGGATACCCACTTTCTTTCACAAGTCATCCAATCAAGGGAAAGAACTTACAAAATCCCATTTATGAGAAGGAAATGTTGGAAATACTACATGCTTTTCAGAAATGGCGTCCTTACCTAATAGGTAGGCACTTCAAGGTCAAAATAGATCATGATAGTCTTAAATACTTCTTGGAATAGAGACTATCTTCAGAAGAGAAAAAAAAGTGGGTAACCAAGATGTTGGGATATGAATTTGAAATCATCTATAGAAAGGGAAAACATAATGTGGTGGCAGATGCTCTCTCCAAAAAAGATAAAGATGTTGGGGCATTACTTTGTTCCATTTCCATTATACAACCAGATTAGGTATTAGAAGCAAGGGAAGAATGGAAAAAAGACCTATCCATATGGACACTCATTCAAAAGCTACAAAATGATCCCGGTGTATCAGATACTTTTGTGTGGAAAAATGATTCACTATGGTATAAGGATCGCTTATATTTATGTAAAAATTTCCAACCCAAGCAGAAGGTCCTTTTAGAATTACATGCCTCTCATATAGGTGGGCACTCAGGATTCCTAAAAACTTACCATAGGGTCAAGAAGGAACTTTTTTGGGAAGGTCTTAAATCTGATGTTCAAAGGTTCATGGATGAATGTTTGGTTTTCCAACAGAATAAGGGTGAAACAATTAAGACCCCAAGACTTCTACAACCATTAGACATACCTTTCCAGCACTGGGAGGAAGTCTCCATGGATTTTATCACAGGTCTACCCAAATCCGAAGGAAAGAATGTTATTATGGTGGTTGTTTATAGACTCACGAAGTATGCACACTTTTGTGCACTCTCTCACCCTTTTAATGCAAGCCTAATGGCTGCATCCTTTATGGAAATTGTTCAAAAGTTACATGGAAATCTGAAGATTATTGTAAGTGATAGAGATCCCATTTTCACTGGAAATTTTTGACTAAATTATTTTCTTGTTTGGCTACTCAATTGGCTCATAGTTCATCTTATCACCCTCAATCTGATGGGAAAACTTAGATAGTGAAAAAGTGTTTGGAAGGTTATCTTCATTGCTTTGCATCATATAAACAAACACAATGGGTGAAATGGTTGTCTTTGGAAGAATGGTGGTACAATACTTCCTTCCACACATCATAAAAAAATGTCTCCATTTATGGCACTTTATGGGTACCAACCTCCATCTATCACATCTCCCTTAAAAGGAAAATCTAAATTTCAAGTTGTGGAAGATCACATAGAGCACCAACAAGAAGTTCTCCAGATACTTAAGTATGACCTGACGATGTCAAAAAACATGATAAAACAACAAGCTGATCAACATCGCAGTGAAAGGATTTTTGAAGAATGGTATTGGGTATTTCTTAGGATACAAACTTACAAGCAAATGTCTCTCAAGAAACTAAATAAGGACAATAAATTAGCACCCAAGTATTATGGTCCTTATAAAGTGTTGCAGAAGATTGGTAGTATGGATTACAAATTGGAGCTCCATTCATCTTCAAGAGCACATCCAGTTTTCCATGTTTCTTGCTTAAAGAAGGTAACAGGAGACAAGATCCCAATTCAAACAATCTTGTCAGAGCTTGATGAAGAAGGAAAATTCATATTGGAACTTGAAAAAATCACTGAAACAAGTACTAAACAACTACGAAATCGGGCTATGACTGAGTACCTCATCAAGTGGAAGAACTTACCAGTGGAAGATTCAACATGGGAAGATGAGTCCTTCATACAGAGGCATCCGCAACTAATCAAGCATTGAGGACAACACTTGTCTGAAGGGGAAGCGCATGTTAATCCCTAAACATGGGCACATTTCCCACTATATTGTGGTTCATTACATTAGTTTTGATGTCGGCTTTGGTCCATTAGTGGTAATTGTCATTAGTATGGTTATATTAGTTATGTCGGCTTGGGTTAGTTAGTTGGGATTGTACCACTTAGTCTCTTATATATATGAAGGAGACCTTTCATTTGGAGTATCTTGTCTTGTCTTGTCTTTCGTACTTTGTGCATTGTATAAGGAGCTTTCCCCCTCGAATAGGCTTGTTATTTAACTATTTTCTTCAATCAAGTTGTGGAGTACTCTTTTTGATCTATTTCTGCTCTTTTCATACTCTTTTTGGAAATTTGTTGCATAAAAATATATTTACCAAGGAAAGGCTTCAATCTCTCAGAGATTATTTTTGTGATAATTTTATAAAGCAAATTACATAGAGATATGGGTTGATAATCATTAAAAGATTCCGTCCTATCTTTCTTAGGAATGAGAGTAATATAGGTATAATTCAAATTATGTGGAACTAGGCCCCTTCTTCTAGTTTCATCAATAGCTTCTGCCAGCTCCTTACCCAAGATATAAAAAAACACAGATAAAATTCTACAGTCCACCCATCCGGTCCAGGACATTTATCTCTCGCCAATAACTTCAAGGTATTCAAGACTTCATCCACAAAAACCTTCTTAAAAATTTCATTACAGTCTTCATTGCCAAAATATCTAGGGAAATTATTTATTGTATTTAACTGATTTTCAATATTAGATGAACAACTATTTGTATATATTTACCTAAAATGTTTCACAATTGCATCCTTAAGAGATTTTGTATCACAACATACCTCATTACTATCATTATTCATTTCCCAAATATAATTTATCAGCCTTCTTTGGTTCGCAAAACGATGAAAAAATCCGTATTCTTATCACTAGCTTGTAGCCACACCACCCTACACTTATGTCGCCAGGTCTCCCCTATATGACTTAGAATTTTCTGTTTTCTGCTTCAAGCATTAAAAGTATTTATTTACTTTCAGATGAAAAATATTCCACATCCACAATCCCCAAGAGCTTTTGTATTTCTAAATCAATTTGTGTTGAGATCTTCTCATTAGATTTCTTTTTATCTTTCTCTGAAATCATAAATTCCTCCTTTAACAAATACATTTTTTTTATTAAACTATGCAGGGGAGTATAGTGGACAGTAAATGAAAGATAATTCCACTTTTCCTTATCAGCAGCTTAAACTCATCCTCCTTAATCCAACTAAGATTAAATTTAAAGGGATATTTTACAAAATCTCTGTCAAAATCCAACTATAGTATGACTTATTTATGATCTAATATACCCGATGAGAAGGACCATGTGCGGTACCTTCCCAATTCATCACAAATAAATTTCGACATAAGCTATATGTCATGTCTTTTTTCAATTCCTACACCTCCACAATGCCCATTAGACCAGGTCAGCACTAGAACACTAGGGATAATATCCACCATCCTACAATTATCGAAACCTGAAATCAAGAACTCGGTTAATGGTTCTAGCTCCCCACACTTCCTCAGTCGATAATGTAAAATTAAGGTCCCCATCCAAAATGAAAAAACTGTCATCCAACAAGTCTGAGAGGAATAAATTCTCCCATAAAGGTTTTTGTTTTGGTATGGGCCATATATGTTTAAGATCCTTGTACTTTTCCGATACCCTTTCAACTTACCATCAAGAAGAATACCTGTAAAAGAGGTAAAATCAGTCATATCAGCCAAATCCAAATTCCATGCCACAAGGGTTCCCCCAGAAAACCCATTTGTGTCCATCGCATAAACTCACCAATAGGGATTCAACTTTAAAAATTTGTGACATGCCTCCACCAATGAAATCATAGTATCCTGCATGAGAATAATAGATGGTTTAATCTTATCTAAAAGGCCTCTTAATGTAGTTAGTTTATGGCCACTTCCCAACCCCAGGATATAGAGAGAGCAGGTTCATTGGATAACCCCCTTAAGGGCTACATCCTCTCTAAGAGCCTAAGCATCAGAAGAAGTGAAATTTTCTCTAGATAAACCTTTTCCAAACAGAGAAGAGACCGGCGAATTGGTGAAAGCAATGGGATTTTTTCCACCTTCCTTCGACTTTGATACCCCAACCTCGTCACCATTAGAATAACCATAACCTTTTTCCTTTTTATTTTTCCTAGGTTTATGAATCTTAACATTTCCATTGAAAATAGAGGATACCGGGATAAGCTCGGAACTATCAGTATTTGAAGCCGAGAAAACCGTGATAGGGCCTTTCATATCTTGGTGAGAGTCCATAGAATGAGACATCTTAGGAGGTGATTCCTTAATCGAAAAGGAGGAAATGTTAATCCCTAAAGGAGGTTTTATGTTTCCCTTCAGGGGAGGGAACTCTGAGTCAAGTAAGGGAGATGGAGAAACATCCCCCTAATGAGTTGGGGATAAAATCCGAATATCAACCACAACAGGTGACATAGAAAAAAACCCCTCATTCGAAGGTGAAACCCCTCCCTTCATTCAGACCGGAACACTAGGACAAGGAAAATCGAGGTTGGGTTCAAAGATAATATCCCTACCCTCATTGAGTGTAAAAGGGTCCTCAGAATCCAGTGACATATTATGGGTACACCATACCTCGTCATTCTTAACAAAATCCCCCAAAATAGGAATCTCTAGAGAGGTAAGAAGTTCATCCACAAACAAAATTTTTAAAAGGACAGGAAAATATTGAACGAACTTACCAACAAAGGAGCACGCCAAAGAATGATCCAACAGGAGAGGAAACCTAAGACCGCAATCGATATCATCAAAATTCTCTGCAGGCTGATCTTCACCTCCCACCAAACTAGAAACCCTAATCGACGACTTAGGGCATGTATCTTTGGAGAGACTAGGTTCTCGACACTTGTGGAATCTAAATGCAATCTTCCAATAGTCTAGCCTCTGAATGAATGAGCCTCCTTCCCAAATAACCTCAAGCACCTCCAACAAACCCTCTTTCGCATCCAATTCCACCAATACCCGAGGGTATTTTCTTTCTGATCCCATCAAGTGTTCATCTTCTATAAAACTAAACTTCCCAATAGTGTTAGCCACTTCCATAAATCCCTTCAGGTTCCAGCAATGTAAAGGGAAACCTGGTAAAATCACCCAAAGGTGCCTCTTCGTAAGTTTTTCCCACTTCGGTTTGAAACCCACATGCCAGCGGTTCAGTACTAATGAGCCATAACCCACGACCCAAAAAAATTCATCTATAATCCTCCTATCCTCCTCATAGAGAAATAAAAATACTACCCACCCATTCACTAGTGTAATGACCTTGGGAATGTTAACAATGTAAGATTTCCATTTTCCACGAATTTAGTTCAGGATCTCAGCTCTGAATAACTTTGTATATTCAAACTTACCAATCAAATCCCTCTAAGATAACACTAACACCATATCAAAAGTAATGTCCTTTCCCAAAACACACACATGTCCCTTTTTTACTTTCTCAAAGTTTAACCAACACTCCTTCTCAGCATATGATCCTGAATCAAAAAGCATGTCAACCCCTTGGTTTGGTCCCCAAGCTCCAGACCCTCCCTTATTTTAAGAAATAACAAGACCTGAAGGAGGAGCAAGGGCTTTCACATCTGTGGATCTAGAAGTCAAATGTCTGAGTGTCGGTGTAACGGGATCGAAAGAGACATTTAGGTTAGGGTTTGTCTTGGCCCCCAAAAACCTATGTACCTCATACAGAAGAGGAGGAGCAACATTCGGCATGTGAGAAGAATCATTCGAGATGACAGGATTCCTGATACCACCAGGACCACCTGACTTCCAAGGGTCACTTTCATGCTGACACATTGAAAAACCTATGGAGACTTGAAACCACTATACTAAACTAGCCAAGACAAAAAAAAATGAACAATGATAGATAATATGATTCCCACTTTTTACTGGTTTGCATTAGGTTCGACATATTTTCCGAACTAGACTCCAGATTCATTGTTTGATTCATCCATCCTATAAACTAGCATGTTAGGGTTTCGGTAGAAGGGTTTTAGTAGACTCTCTGCCACTTCTATCCTCCCCATTTGTTCTTGATGAGCAATAGTAAAGTTCTTTGAATATATATTGGATATGGTTCTTGTTTCTATATACAATATTTTTTGGGGGATATATATGGTAGATGGTTTCTCAAGGGATATCATGAAGATAGAATTTATTATATAAACAAGGGAATTTGTTAAGGGTGGCAAGTTTGTAATTGAATTCGGTGCATAGACACTGGTATATTGTTTGAGGTTGACTTAATAGTTGTAGATTCTGCTTATTGGAAGTATGTGTATTAGCAAAGCTTTAACGTCATTGCACATACTAGCATAAAAGACTTCAAAATACCATGCATATAATCTTAAAACCAAGCATTGTTCATGGCATTTAATTTGTCATTTTTTATTCTAGTAACCTATGTTGGACTAGTGTTCTAACATAATGATGTGGGTAACTAGTCGTTATGTCAATTATACCCAAGGATCTCATGTAAATGTGCTTAGTATTATAGGTTTTGTATCTTCAGGTTTCCAAATCTCAACATTATCTTGTAACAAAAACATGTTTTAAGGTAATGTAAATGACCATTTTAAGGTAATGTAAATGACCATAAAATCACAACTCAAGCCTCTGAGAGTCCTAAGAAAGTATGAATAAAATATATGTTATGGGCACTTTCCCTTTTCCTCTTTAATTGTTTGAATTATTTCTTATGTGGCATTGTTAATTCTTTAGAGGACATCAAAGCACTGTTGGGGATTAAATGCTGGTAGTTGAAGAGAAGATTTCGAGAGGAAGGACACACATCAAATGTGGTGGGGATTTTCATTTCATTTGGGCCGTATTATCAGCAATTTTCTCCTGATTCCTACAAAAGAAAATTGGATCAGAGATCATTCTAGGTGTATGTACAACTTACATGTAATGTGTGAGAATAATTATGTCCAAAAAAGTAGTTGATTTTTTTACGAACCAGTCTTGTGGTAATCATTTGGATGTACAGTTATTGTTTTATTTCTTAGAGACGATGAAGTTGTGAATTGTACATCGATTGAGTACATCATCGAGATTGTACATAATTCGTTGGCATAGATTTGTAAAATGTAGTGAAGTCAGGTTGTCGTTGCATGGGTGATGTAAAGATGGAAACATGGACCTTTGTAATTATGCAACAACTAGATAGAAAATGAAAAAAAAATTTAAGTGTCAATTTTCTCAAACAACAACAACAACTATTTTCAACTAGACTTCAGATGATGAGAATTTGAATAGTTGAGAGCAAGGTAATATCTTCCAAAAATTCTAGCTATAAAAACTAGGGAAGGGAAAATAAAGAATTTATTTTTTCAGTTAATTGTGTTGGCGTTTAGGTAATATTTGGTCTGTCATGACATGCATGTGAGTTAGGTGTATTTTATGTTAAATGTGGGAATATGGTGAAAACAATATTATTAATAAATTAAATGATATACTATCAGTCCAAGAACATGATATGTTTAATTTAATTTTAATCTAACTTAATCAAAATGATATATTTAATTTGATTCGAAGAAATTAAAATTCGAAATTATTAAATATTTATTTAATATGAAATTATGGATAATAATTAATATAAAATAATAAAATCCTGTAGGGGTGTAGACTGACTCGCAAAGAAGTGAAATGATATGACACATTATAAAAGAGGTCATAGGCTCAAATCCGACCTCGTGTCATGCGAGTACGAGACCTACCCAGTTGTTAATTCCCCTAGTACAAAATAATAATAATAAAATATAAAATAATAAAATAAGTTACCATAATTTATTTTAACTTTAATTTTCACTTACGAGATAAAATATGAAATCATTTAATCTTCCTAAACTCGGTTTTCAATCACAAGGTAAAATACTTATACATTTTGTGGAGCCTCTTTCACACTTAATAATTTGTATATTAAGACGATTATGTATTGAATTATTTAGTGATTTGAGTAATGATATTGATACAACAACATTGTTGATGTATATGTAACTTCGGAATGCATTTCATCTATGTATTTTATATATATTTATTGTACCCTTATTAGAGATGTGTTATTCCTCTATAAGGAAGTGTCGTCATGTGGATTGACAAGTGTCTCAAGTGTGTGTACTTGCCAATGGGTTATTAGTGGCGCACTTGTGAGGAGGAGGATCATCTGCTACTAGCAGACTATCTTAGTGTATTTTGCTTGTACTTTGGTTGAGCCATTGCTCTCTCTATCTCTGAGGAAGTTGTGGGGTTTTTCACCTCACGGTTTTCCCCACGGAAAATCTGTGTCTCTTGTCTCTCATGCTTTTGATTCTTGTGATGCTTGTCATGCTTATTGTGATTGTTATGCATTGATATACTGTATATGTTATTCTCTCAGTAAAGATCATATATTATTGTGAATTAATGCTCAAAATTTAACATGGTATCAGAGCTAACCTGAGAAGAAGACATCTTGTAGTGACGGAAACTTGAGTTTCTTGTTTATTGGGTTTCTCTCCACAGTTTTTGGAAAAGCAGTATAGTAGATTGACTCTACTCATCAAGGAGAATCCATCTGTCCAATCAGAATTCAATTCTGAGCATTTTTCGATTTGGCCCTAAAAACTAGGGTTTCCACAAAAATAGGAATTTCTAAAATCTGAAGACATAGCTGGAAGCTCCTTGCAAAAATTGAAGTTTAGAGCTTTGGATCGAGATTTTTGGCTGGGTAGATCTTCGGGAAACTCAAACCCTAATTTAGGGCTCTCCCTAGTGAACCCGGGAGGACAAAAAGTCAAATCTGAAGGGTAAAGTTTTGCTGATCTCAAATTCTGAATACACCGGGCTGATCATCTCATCAAGGCGCATCTTTATATCCTTTTAGAAAGTTGAAATTCACATTTTGAATTTTTAGGGTTTTTTTGACAAACCCTAATCCGGGACCAGATCCAGTTTTCAGCATTTCAAGTGGTAAGACCTAAATCTTTTCTATTTCCATTTGAAGTACTCTTTAAAATGTCTCACCACACCAAGTTTGAGGATAAGATTGAAGGGGCTGATAACTTAAAAGCTTGGAAGTATAGGATTGGGTTAATCCTGGAAGAGAATGAGTTGGACTCATATATAAAAGAAGACATCCCTATCCCAGAGGATGAAGAGGCTAAAGTATTGCATAAGAAGAACTTGGTCAAGGCAAAGAGAATCATTGTTGATTCTATCAAAGACCATCTCATACCCCATGTGTCTTCTCTAAAGACACCCAAAGAGATGTTTGACTCTTTGACCAAGCTATTTGAAGGGAAGAACATAAATCGGAAGATGACCCTGTGGAACCAATTGAAAGGAGTAAAGTTTCAGAATGGAGAAACCATTCAATCTTATTTTTCAAGGGTCTCCCAGATCAAGGAACAACTAGAAGAAGTGGATGAAATGGTGGAGAATGGTGAAGTTGTCATGACCACTCTGAATGGCTTACCTAGGTCATGGGACTCCTTCATTCAAGGAATCTGTGCAAGAAATAAGTTGATTTCCTTCAATAGACTATGGGAAGAATGCTCTCAAGAAGAAGCAAGGCTTGTGGCAAGAGAAGAAAAGATGGGGAATGAAGATCAAGCTCTCACATCTCACACTAAGAAGGGCAAGTTCAAGAGGAGGCCATCCCATCACAAGAAGAAATCTTCTCATCGTTATCACAAAGACAAGAAAGATCTAAGGTGTTTCACATGTAATGAGAAGGGTCACTTTGCTTCAGAATGTCCCAAGAACAAAAGGGACAACCACAACAACAACAACTCCAGCAAGAAGAAGAAGGGTAACAAAAGAAGGTACCATGCTCATGCTGCCGAAGATGATGAACCTCCAAAGAAGAAAGCTAGGGCAGAAAGTGAAGATGACTCATCAAGTGAAGAAGAGTATGTCCTAATCTCTGCTCTCACAGGTACAATATCCCATGGCTGTAATGATTGGCTAATTGACAGTGGGGCTTCAAACACATGACTGGGTTTAAGTAATCTTTTGTGAACCTATCTGAACATGAATCACCCCATAAGGTGAAACTTGGGGATGATTATCAATACCCAATCAAAGGAAGTGGTGAAGCCTCCTACAACCTAGATTCTGGAAAATCTTTGAAGATGAAAAAAAGTCCTTTATGTACCTGGGCTCAAGAATAACCTTCTCTCCATCTTTGCATTGGATGCAAAAGGCATGAGGGTTGCATTTGTGGATGGACAAGTCCTAATGTGGCAAAAGGGTAAATCTATTGATGATGCAGTAGTGATTGGAGAGCAAGAGGGAGGATTGTACAAATTGAAGGGACAACCTGAACATGCCATGGTGACATGAAGACAAAGATTCATCCATAGTCATGAATCACATAGAGGTATGTATAAATTCTTTTTGCAAAGGTTAACTTATGATTTATGCAAGACATTGAAGAGAACAAGAAAACATTGCTAGACATAACTAGCAAATATGGTGAACAGGTATATTTTCCTTACATCATAGGATCTCTTATATAAGTATTCATGGCATGATTGATGATGATTGTTCATAAAGATATAGGTTTGAATAATCATGGGTATATGCATATTATGTGTCTTACCTTAATTAATGATATGACTAACCAGAAGAGTCATAGGTTCGAGTAATCATAGGTTTAGACATGTTATGTTTCTTATGATATGACTAACCATAAGAGTCCTATATAAACCTTGAATGCTAATGCTTATTATTTCTGTTTGAAATAATCATGACTATACATGCTTGAGATTATTGTGTTTTGATAGTATTGAGAATATACTAATGAATGTATGATTTTGTATGAGACCTTGAGGATAACACAATGATGATACTAACAAGCATGCATAGGGATCGAGAATGAATATAAGTTCAAAGACAGGTAATCCAAGAAGCAAAGATCAAGAGAGAGCACACTCCAGTTGCCCCTACAAGGAAGCAAAGATCAAGAAGAAGCACACTCCAGTAGTTCCTACAAGGATGCAGATATTCAGAGGGAGTTGACCATCTCTCTACATTCCACAACAGAAAGGTGTAGAAGAAGCTACTTCAGCCACTCCTGTAAGGAAGCAAAGACTCAGAGGGAGTCCACCCAACAAACAAACAAAGATAAGTATTTTACATATTTGTTTGCTTAAATAAAATTGTTCAATGATGTATATGCTTATGTTCCTAAGACTTAGGATATGTATTGTGCATATTAGAATGATTGCATTAATGAACAGTATACTACTAATATGCATGTGATGGGTAAGTGACCTATGGCACTATACAACATTCCAGTGCTACTTATCTAGAATGAAACCTCTTTGATGACATGTTGGGAGTAGTGCAAACTCTTAACAATGTTCTGGTAGAGATTGGAAGGCATCTAGAAAGTTGTGGAACATGGATAAATGTTGTATTGAAGCATTGGCTAAGATAACTGCATGACTACATGACATATTTCTTTATGTGTAAAGAATTTGTTCGGAAAATTATGAGATGTTTCTAATCATGCAATTGAACTTGTTTTGTAGGAAAGACTGTATATCTTTACCTACAAAAGAAGGACTACAACATTTGTTCCAGCAACAAATATATCTATTGAAGATATTGAAGTTCCCAAGATTTGGGATGAAGAAATGGAATGCCATGATCCGTCGATCATGAAGAAGATGATTGGGATGCAGTCCCAAGACCTGACAGGGAGTCACATGTGTGCAAATTGAAGAAAGCCTTGTATGGCTTGAAACAAGCTCCCAGAACTTGGTATGGTAGGATGGACAGTTTCCTATCTAGTTTGGGCTTTACCAAGAGTAAAGCGGATTCCAACCTCTACTACAAGGTTGAGGAAGGGAATCCTGTGATTCTACTCCTATATGTGGATGACTTATTTGTAACAGGAGATGAAATATTGATTGCAGATACTAAGAGGAAGCTTGCTATCGAGTTCGATATGAAAGATTTGGGAATGATGCATTATTTCCTAGGTATGGAGGTGTGGCAGAGTGTAGGTGGGATCTTCCTTGGTCAAGGGAAGTACACAGTAGATATCCTGAAGAGATTCAGGATGATGTATTGCAAGGCCATGGCCACACCTATGGCATCGAATCTGAAGCTTCTATGTGATGCTTCATCTGAGCCGGTTGATGTCTCTATGTATCGTCAGATGATTGGGTCCTTGATGTACCTGACGAACACGAGACCAGATATTTGCTTTTCTATGAACACATTGAGCTAGTTCCTGACGAATCCGAGGAGTGTTCACCTGGTTGCAGTAAAGCATGTTCCGAGGTACCTGAAGGGTACAGTGGATTATGGGCTCAAGGATGAAGTGAATCAAAAGTTTAACCTGCAGGGTTATGTTGATTCAGATTGGGCTGGCAGTGCTGCAAATAGGAAGAGCACATTTGGGTGCTACTTCAATATGGGATTAGGTGTGATCTCTTGGTTTAGCAGGAAGAAGTCCTACGTTGCACTGAGTACAGCTGAGGCAGAGTATGCTGCAGCCTGTTCAGCTAGTTGTGAGGCAGTATGGCTACGGAAGCTACTGTCTGAGTTATTTGATCTCCCATTGGATGCTACTGGTATCTTCTACGATAACCAAAGTTGTGTGAAGCTGTCTGAGAACCGAGTGTTTCATGACAGGTCGAAACACATAGAGGTCAAATATCACTATATCAGGGATATGATGCAGAGAGGAGCTGTGAAGCTCCTGTATGTTGCAACAGACGAGTAGAATACATATGTGCTGACGAAGCCACTAGCCAGGGTGAAGTTCGAGTACTTCAGGGAGAGGCTTGGTGTTCTTCAGATCAAGGACACTTCAAGGAAGAAGTGATGGACACATTTGCTGAAGCCATTCCAAGCATGTTGGAAGGAGGATCCTTCACATGGTTGTGGATGTAAGCGCTGGATGATGAGCATCAGGATGATGTTCTAGTTTCTGCTTGGTATGATCAGTTGGATCATTTATATGTATATGTATGTACGCATCATGTTGGATGCTGTATATGATTAGTTGGATCATTTATATGTATGTACGCATCACGTTGGATGCTGGATATGATCAGTTGGATCATTTATATGTATGTACGCATCATGTTGGATGCTGGATATGATCGGTTGGATCATTTGTATGCATTTAATATGCATCATGTTGGATGCTTGGACCATGTATCAGTATATGTATCAGGTGGATACATTGTATGATCAGGTAGATCATGTATATTGATATGTATCAGGTATGATCAAGTAGATCATGTATGTTGATGGATACATTGTGTGGATCATGTATCTATGTATCAGGTGGATACATTATGTATGATGATATGTATCAGGTAGATACTTGGTGTGCATCAGATGGATGCATTGTATGATCAGGGTGATCGTGGATGACGAGCTTATCCAGATGATATGCAGCAGGATGTTGCAGTGATGATGATCATGTGTACATCAGGATGATGTAAGGTGAGTATCAAATGATACTTTTTGGCCGTGGATCAGGTTGTGCAAATGAGCATGTCTGGGAGATCCTATAGGTCAGAATTGCGTACCCATAACAGCCTGGGATGCTCTTTCGAGGCATTGCTATGGGAGGACATGTAATTTGTGCCTTGGGAGATCTTCAAGTCGGAGTTGTGTACCCGTAACATCCTGAGATGCTCTTGTGAGGTTTTGTCCTATGGCATGTAATCTGCTCCTGGGAGATCTGGACAGGATGAAAAAGGCCTCAGATGCTTCAGCCAGGTTTTTCCATGACCACATGTAATTTGCTCCTGGGAGATCTGGACAGGATGAAAAAGGCCTCGGATGCTTCAGCTAGGTTTTGTGGTGGACCACATGTAATTTGCTCCTGGGAGACCTGGACAAGAGAAAATGGCCTCAGATGCTTCAGTCAGGTTTTGTGGTGAGATCACATGTAATGTGCTCCTGGGAGATCCGACAGGTAGAGCTGTGTGCTCGTAACATCCTGGGATTCTTTAGCCAGGTTTTGTGATGGGTCACATGTAATGTGCTCCTGGGAGATCCGACAGGTAGAGCTGTGTGCTCGTAATAGCCTGGGATGCTGCAGCCAGGTTTTGTGACGCACGTGATAAGTCCTGAAGATTCCACAATATGGCTAGTGATGATGAAGACCTACAGGTGGTGGGCCTACATCCAGTATGAAAAAGGACTGGCTCTGTAGAACTTCCTATGACAAGTAGAGTCAGAGATTGGTTGAGATAGCAGAAGCAGTGACGATGATGATGACAATGCATCGGATCCCGAGAAGAAGACTTGTCTAGCAGATCTGTGTCGAGAAATACCTTCCTAGTTAAGAGGGAGTGTTGATGTATATGTAACTTCGGAATGTATTTTATATATATTTATTGTACCCTTATTAGATATGTGTTATTCCTCTATAAGGAAGTGTCGTCATGTGGATTGACAAGTGTCACAAGTGTGTATACTTGCCAATGGGTTATTAGACCACCATGTGTGGGGTCGGCCCTGAAATATATATTATATTGTGGATGTATCTAGATAGACAAGTTGGCCCCATAAGGTCACTGGGAAAACAGGTTAGTATAAATAGAGATCAGGAGATCTCTATTTTGATCATTCAAAAAGTTACACTTCTCTCACTCAGAAAGTGGCACACTAGTGAGGAGGAAGATCATCTGCTACTAGGAGACTATCTCAGTGTATTTTGGTTGTACTTTGGTTGAGCCATTGCTCTCTCTATCTTTGAGGAAGTTGTGGGGTTTTTCACCTTACGGTTTTCCCCACAGAAACTCTGTGTCTCTTGTCTCTCATGCTTTTGATTCTTGTGATGTTTTTCATGCTTATTGTGATTGTTATGCATTGATTTACTGTATATGTTATTCTCTCAGTAAAGATCCTAGAGTATTGTGAATTAATGCTCAAAATTTAACAAACATTTGCATATGGTTAGTGTAAACCCTACTGTTGTGGAAAAAAATGCACAAGTGTGCTCTTCCACTTGGTTATGGGCTAGGACTTGTAGGCTGTAGCAAGGCCTCGATCCTTGGAGCTCCTGTGGGGTGTCGTTGGTATTCCTCCAAGTAATCCTGCGAGAGATTGTTAGTGTAATTCACATGCAAACAAAAGAATATGAAAAATACAAAATAAAAGAGATGGGGAGAGAATGCAAACTCCAATAAAAATCCAAGATATGCTAACCACTTTTGTATTGCCCAATGGTATAGCTAGACAACACCTAGGAGGTGTGGGATTCAAGGGAAGCCAACAATATCCCTTAGGGAGGCCTTTTTTTTCCCAAACTAAATGCTAAGTTAATGGTGAAACAATGGAGAGAAACTCTTTCCCCTTGAAGGAAGGTGGCAAGGAATCTTGGGAATGCTCACAATGTTAGGAAGTGGTGGGCTATGAGGAAGCTCCAACTCAAATCTAGTAGCATAACCTTGCTCTTGATTTCTCTCAACCAAATGCATGTTAATGGCTTCATTTGATAGGCCAAGAAGTGGCCAACAAACAACTAGATCCAAATGTGAACTGATATCCTCCATGAACTAGTGCCCAAGTACACCAAGGGGGCTATTTAATGCCACCAAGTGTGTGAGGGGTTGAATTTGGGTTCATGGAGGTGATGGAGCCTTCAATACACTGCGGGGAGTTAGTGGTCTCATCATTTTGACAGTAGAGAAACTATAGAAGGAATAGTCATGCGGGTGTAGCACGGGCATCTTTCTAGTAACCTCCGCTATAGCACGAGTTAACTGTGTATTGGTTGTGCTACCCCTTATTTTAACTAGTTTTTTTGGCACTTTTGGAATCATGTTGTCTTTTGGATCTATTGAGGATGCCTGTGGTGAGATGCATTCTCTATGTTGATGACACCTTACCAGAAGAATCGTCGAAATCTCGCATGTGTGCGAAATTTAGTCGTTAACACCTACAACAAAAGAGGTGCTATTATTGAATCGAAGATCACAATATCATCATTACCAAGCAAGATCGAAGCAGTCAAAGTCAGTATTAATGTTATTGTTTTATACCATAACTTTATTTCAGCGATATTTGTGGTTCAAAGGTTAGAGGTTAAACGGTATACAATGACTTTGTTTGGGTGGTATATATTGAGGTCCAGAGAGGAGAAGAAGTTTTTTTTTAAATTTCAATTAGAAAAATAAGAGAGGATGTATGTGAATGGGATTTATTTCCTTAATAACATCATTTTTTGATATTTTTACATGTCATTGCATTTTGGATCCATGCAAGTCACTTGAAATCCACTCAAACAATTTGTTAACAATTGTTGCACATAATCACTAAACTTTGAGTGGTCTTGAACAACCTATCAACTATGCATGTTCTTTGCAAAATTCATCTCCATCCATGAATACCACTTTCCATGTACCATCCAAACCACCTACAGAGCCAAGTAGAGCATATGTATTCTTTCAAGGAAATTTTCACTTCTCTTGTACTCTATTGTTAACTAAACCAAATCAAAGTCTAAACATTTATAACAATGAGCACATAGTAATAATAGTGTACAAAAATTCCTAATGTTCATGTTTCCATATTGTCACAACGCTCACATCGATGCAGTATCTGAAAATGGATAAGTGCTAGAAATATTGGTAGCCAACACCATAGCGTAGAAAGACTGTGTGATCTAGCGGGAGGTCACGGGAGGTCATGCAGAGTACAAAGAACCTCCTTAATTCTTTTATCCTCTTCATGATTTCTCCTCCAACCTTGATGGTAAGCAAGAGAAATATTGTTCTATGAATTTTTCGGTGTTTCATTGATTTCCTAGTGGGATCTGACCTCGTTCCAGTTGAGTGAGGATAAGAAGATGTTACCAAACCCAAACAAATTTTGGTATAATTTGTCACCCTTGACTCATGCTAGTTCTTGGACCAGTGGGTCCTACCAAGCAAGCTATTAATGAGACAAGGAATAGTCGGTTTCCATAAGAAGTGGTTATGAGCCACGGTGCTATTGTAAGCCATAGAGCTAAAAAATATTTTTCTTGGAAGCAACTGCAAAGATTAATGAGTAATAGCACATGTAAATCATCAATAGAGAACAAGAAAAATAAACAAAATTTCAACATAGAACGGGACAAAGAAATAATATTTTAACCGATCAAAAGAAATATAACACAAGTATGATCCAGGGATTGTGATTAATTACCTAATCTCCATTTTCCCATCCACGAGTTTTAGCTATATTTCCACATTCTGTACTAGCAGCTAAAGCTCTTTTCTCTTTTCAATTTCTCTATTGTAAGTAGAATGGAGCACCATAAAGAATATATTACAAGAAGAATTTGTTTCATAGGATCGTGTGGCTCTGAGTTAGTAAATATTTTTTAAAGCAAATGCTATAGTGGTGACTACAACGATATAGAGCCATTTCTCCCTCCATATGGAATTCCCCCTTGAGGAATGCTACAAACTCTATAGGATCATGTTTTTTACATGGACAAGGAGTACAATCGACCATGCATTAAAGAAGAAGAAGGAAGCTTCTCAACCTCCTAAATATTTGTTGGAGGCCCTTAAGACTTAATAAAGGACCTTGCATCCTCATTAAGATCTTTTGACATGGGTTTGTTCGAGTGTTTCTATCACGACGACGTCTACCAACCTAGATTACCAAAGCCAGTTCTCTGGAAATAAGAATGGATCAGTTGCAATCAGAAGAAGTCTCTAGGGATCCTAAAGAATGCCTATTAATAAGGGTAGGATTGATGAGATCTAGTTAAATAGGTTCTAGCATATTGCGTTCCCTACTTCCTTCCCTTTAGTTGAGCTTGATTTCCTTTCATTGTCATTATATCCTTTTTAGTTACATGGCGTAGCCTTTTCAAAGGAGGAAAAATCATATTTTTGGAAGGATTTAATTATTTTATAATTGTTGGAGCATCCTTTTCAGTTACATGGGCCTAGCCTTTCCAAAGGAGGCAAAAATCTGATTTTTCAAGGAATGTAAAGAGTGGTATTGACAATTTTTGGGTGGTGAAATAAATAGAGGATTTTTTTTGTGGTTGGTGGTGAAGGGGGCTATGGAAACTTCTTCATGAAAAGATGGAATCCATTGTTTTTGCAGGTCTGAAGGTGTTTTGACTACAGATGAAGACAAGAATCCATTGTTGAAGATTGGAATAGTTTGCATATTGAAGGTTGCAAGTTGCAGATTGCAGATTGAAGTTTTCACTTGAAAGAGCAGGAGATGTTTCTATTATTGATTACAATTGTAACCTATTTTTATTGATGTCCATTAGTTCTAGAGACTCTATAGTCTTATATAATCAGATTTATTTAAGTTTGAAATCATTTGTGCAAGTTTGGAATACAAGATATTGCATCAAAGTTGTAGGTTTTTGCATTCAAATCCTTGTTGTTTGTGTTGTGATTTTTTGAGATAGGGTTTTGTGTAGACCCCTCTTGCATCAGTGGTATCAGAGTAATTTATTCCTGAGTCTACAGGGAGAGTGTCGAAGTGAGGCAGTTTGTAGTAGGGACTCTGAGTTGTGAGTTGTGAGAAAAATGTCTCCTATGGTAGCCCCATAAGGTAGGGATAGATGTAGGGGTAGAAACTATCCTGGTATGGAATATTTTAGATCCCTTCAGAGGCAAGTTAAGGATTTGCAAGAAGAGTTGCATCGAGGAGATGATGTTAGGATAAGAGATGAAAGTGAAGATGAAGATAGAATGGATGAAATAGATCCCATAGAAATCAGATTGATTAGAGCCATTTCCAAGATTGGAAAAAGACCAAAGATGGAGGTCTCAACATTTAATGGAAGCTTAAATACATAGGAGCTCATATATTGGATAAATGACATGGAAGAATTCTTTGAATTCGAAGAGATTGAAGACCCTGATAGAGTGATATTTGCATAGACAAAACTAAAGGCACATGCTAGCATTTGGTGAAAAGAAATCCAAGTTGAAAGAGGAAGGAGAGGAAAAGATAAAATTGCTAGATGGGATGGAATGGTAGAAAAAATGAAGAGGCAATTCATTCCTGTGGATTATGAACTAGAGTTGCTCAAGAAGATGCAAAGTCTGATACAATGATTAAGAATGGTAAAAGAATATACTAAATAATTCCACAAAGTGTTGATTATAACTAGGCATGTTGAAGAAAATAATGATAAAGTAGCTCATTACATCAATAGATTGAAGCCTATCATACAAGAAGAAATAGTACTAGTGAGAATGTGCACCATAGAAGATGCATATCAATTTGCACTGAAGGTCGAAGAAAGATTAAATATAAAATTTGAAAATAAGCAAAGAGGAAGAGGTCATGGTGGAAGAACTAGAGGAAGGTCTTTTGGAGGACAAGACAATAATAAGAAAAATGAGAAAAATGAAGACCATGGCAGCAACAAAAATCAGAAAGTGGATAATTATTATGACTCCTAAGAGCAAAATTTCAGAGGGAGAGGAAGATAGGGTAGAGGATTTAGAAGAGGAGGTTTTCATGGAACCTATTTCCGATATGGAGAAGAGGGAAATTGAGCTTATGAATTCCCTCATAATAAATAAAGAACCAATAGAAGGTATGAAAACAATGCAAGGGTAGCGAATGTGAATGAAGAAGATGCAAAGTCATCACATTTCAAAGAAGCAGAGAAAGGAGAAGTCTTCATGACTAGAAGAGCCTTGTTGAATGGACATAATGAATCTATTCAAAGAAAGAATTTGTTTAAAACAAGATGCAAATGTGAAGGAAAGGTATGTAGTGTTATCATAGATAGTGGAAGCATTGATAACCTCATATCTGAAGAAATGGTGAGCAAGTTGAAGCTATAAAGAAGAAGACACCCACATACGTATAGGTTTAGTTGGATTCAAAATGATCAAAAACTTTTGGTCAGTGAACAAAGTTTGGTAAATTTTAAAATAGTACGTTATAGTGATGAAATTATGTGTGATATTATACCTATGGATTCTTTTCATGTCTTTTTGGGAAGGTCTTGGAAATTTGACAGGAAAGCAATGCACAATGGGTATGCCAACACGTACTCATTGACGAAGGATGGAGTAAGACACGACTTGAATCCATTAAGAGAGGAAATGCATAATTTTTGCACAATGCAAGAATTTTTTTAGTTGATGCCAGTAGGTTTTTAGATGGCATGAAGCATGAAAATTTTTGTTTTGATTTGATTCCAAAAACCAACTAAGAAAAGGTGGAAGATGTTCATGTGGAAGTTACAGATTTGTTGCATGAATTTCAAGAAATTGTTTCTAATAATGCACTAGAAGGATTGCCACTTGTGAGAAGGATAAGTCATCAAATTGATTTGATACCGAGAGCAATTTTTCCTAACAAGTCATCCCATAGAATGTCTCCTACAGAGAGTGAAGAATTGAATAGACAAGTACAAGAATTGTTGCAGAAAGGTTTGATAAGAGAAAGCTTAAGTCCATGTGTAGTGCCTATGGTTTTGGGACCAAAAAGGTGGAGGATGGAGAATGTGCACAAATTCAAGGGCCATTAACAATATCACCATCAAATACAAATTTCCATTTCCTAGAAAGGATGATATTATGGATTTCTTAGGTGGATTTGAGTACTTCACCAATATTGATTTGAAAAGTGGCTATCATCAAATTCAAATCGAAGAAGGGAACGAATGGAAGTCAAATTTCAGTACTAAAGAAGGTTTGTATTAGTGGTTGGTCATGCCTTTTAGGCTAACCAATGCACTAGCACGTTTATGATATTGATGAATGAGATATTAAAAGAATTTGTGGGCATATTTTTTATTGTTTATCTTGATGACATTTTGATATTTAGTAAAACATTAGAAGAACATATGGTGCATCTTAGATTCGTTTTTGAAAAGTTGAGAGAATAGAAGTAGCTCATTAAATTGAAGAAGTGAAACTTTATGAATAAGGAGTTGGTATACTTGGGATTCATTATTTCAGGAGAGGGAATCAAGATGGATCCATAAAAGGTGAAAGCTATCCTAGAATGGCCTACACCTAGGAGTGCTACAAAGGTGAGATAATTTCATGGTTTGGCAAGTTTTTATAGAAATTTTATTAAAGGTTTCAATAGTATTTGTGCGCCACCAAGAGGGGACAAAAAAGATTTCAAATGGACTACAAGGGAAGCAATGAGTTTTGATTTGTTGAATTCTAAGGTGATGGAGCAACTTGTTTTAGCACTTCCAAATTTTAGCAAGGTATTTCAAGTAGATTGTGATGCAAGTGGTTGTGTTAGAGAATTCTTCCTACAGATAGTTAAACTCTCTCATGGACATAACTAAGACCCTAGATACTTAATCCATGACAGAAACAAAACAAATGGTGATATGTTCTCCTAGATCTAGAACAATACATAAGCTATTGACCATGGACGAAGAAATGAAGAAGTAAAACTTACCTCCAACCTATAGGTTGTCCTGGCTCTAGCTCCAAGCTTGATCTTCAAGGTGTTAACACCCAAAAAGTGCTCACTACCTCATCTACCCCATTACATGGCTCATTTGTCCATTTTCCTACCATATTTCCCTTGAAAACCCTGAAAATCCCATTAAAAAGCCTCAAAAAGGCTAAAAAACCCCTTTTTCCTCCAAAAATATCCAAAATTCCTCTAAAAATAGCAAAAACTCTCTAAAAAGGGAATAAAAAATATAAAATAATGAGGAAAAGGAGGAAAAAACCCTATACAGCTGACCTAAACCATATGGTTCCCAAAACCATGGGCCAGCACTCCACCACCAAAAAACTATAAATAGGTGATGGAGACCCCTTATTTCACATCCACAATCATAAGCACCCCTACTCTACCAAAATAACTCTTGAAACCCTAGCTCACCCTTGAGCTACTTTCACCTTGAGAGCCCCTTTTGGCCCATTCCCATCATTTGGAGAAAGAGAAGGATCAAGTTGGAGCTTGGAGCAACCCTCTTGGGCCATTGCAAGAGCTTCACCAACCTTCACATTGGAGATAAAATTAATACAAAAGCCATTCTTTACATCTTGTTTTTTCTGTTTCATGCACATGTTTAGGGTAATTTACATTTCTGTTTTAGCATTTTAATTTACAATTTATTGAATTGCTACTAAGGAGTCCCTTCTCCTTAGTAGCTACTCATTTGCACAAGCTAGGGGTAAAACCCTAGCTACAGTTTTGGTGACTCCTCTTGGTTTGAATTTCTGGTTTTAGTTTAAAAAAAATTTAGTTTTCTGCAATAATTTCCTGTTTTTTCCTTTTGGCTGTCCCCTTCGACTGCCGTAAACCGCATCTTTAACCTATGCAGTCGTGTCCCGACCACGTCTTTCAGGAATTTACCTACGACCTGACCGCGGCTCTCAGACTGTTTTCGGCACCCTGCCGACGGATTCAAGTCTGTTACCTGCGATCCGACCGCGGCTAATTAGCCTGTTTGCTGCGATCTGACCACGCCTGTTGGCCATTTTCCCGCATCCTGACTGCGGCTTTCAGCCCTTTTGCTATGTCCCAACTGTGCCTGTTAGCTATTTTCCCGTGTCCTGACTACGTCTTTCAGCCCTTTTGCTGCGTCCCGACTACGCCTGTCGGCCATTTTCCCGCGTCCCAACTGCAGCTTTCAGCCCTTTTGTTGCAACCCGACTGCGTCTGTCGTCCCTTTTCCCGTCACCTAACTTTATCTTTTTTCCTGTTTCCTGCGGTCCGACTGCATCTGTCGGCCAGAAAGCCGCGACCTGCCCGTGCCTGTTTCTCTCAAACCCGCAGTCCGACTACTCAGTTTCACCACAAACCAGCGGTCTGATTTCTGCAATTTATCCCTGTTTTGAACCCAGCCCCTTTGCTGCAATATTTTCTGCATCTACATAGCCATCTGTCCTACCTATAGCCCTACTTCCCTACAGCCTTTTCTGCAACATAATTTTTGTACCATTTACAGAATCTTTTTAAAATTTCAGCATTTTAATTCAGAAAATTTTGCATGTTAAAGTTTCAAATTCATTATTATCGTTAGTTAGAAAGTTGCCCCCCTTGTGGCACTTTTATTTTGGGTTCATCACCTCACGCGCACACACTCTGTCACATAATTCAAGTGAGCCTTAAAAACTACTTAACTCAACCAATATTCTAACCCCACTTGGGGAACACAAAAGAATTTTTGTAGTTAGGTAGGATCAGGGGGATAGGCTTCCAATAACACCCCTCGGTTACTTACACTTGAGACATAGCTATTGTCCAATTAGGGAACCAAAATCCCTTAGTATTTTTTGGCATGGTCACGACCAGTTTATCAGAGGGCCTCTCCCCTAGGAGGGTTGAAGTCGCCAGACTGGTTCCGGAGGCCTGAGTGGAATACCGCACTCCATTCAGTAACCAAAGGGCTACCTTTCGTAGTTCTCGGAGTATCCCTGTATAGGGGTACTGCGGTAAAAGGACCAAACGGCAGATTCACCTTTCTGGATGTGTCATGAACGGGGTATCTTAGTTTCCATTCTTCTAGGATTGACTACCCGGTGTCCCTCCCGGTAGGGGGATATCTTAGCCACTTGGCTTTCCTATTCATATTGTCTGACTTGGATTTCATCACCTTGCAGAGGATATGTCTAGTTGAGTCAGAATACTTTTTAGTTAGGTGTTTGCATGCTCCCTTACCTCCTTTTGGTCTAGTGAGTCCACCATTTTTTATTTTTAGGAAACCTGCTGCTTGTTGGTATTCTGACCATTTCTGTTGATACTCCACCTATTGTAGCACAGTTGTTACAGTGGGTGTTTTGAGTTGGTTGTTGGCTTGAGTGCCCTATTTTTTGAGCTCTCCTTCTGCACACTTGGTTGCATTAGGGTTTTTGAGCTGTTTTTTACTCACCTCAACCCCCAGAGATTTGACACCATCTGTCACCATTGAGTCCCCGAGACATTCTTGGTGCCTCAGGGGTGAGCCCCCACAGCACGGTTCACTTGACGCCACCCGTCATAGACACAGATCTTCCTCACTTGATACCACTTATCATAGATCTCGAGCCTTGTCACTTGACTCCACTTGTCAGCGACATAGGACTCCGTCACCAGATATTGATGCCCCTTACTTTACCTCCGATTCTGAGGCAGAGTCTGAGAACCCTATTTACACTGCCCCTACTAGCCCCATGGCTGGCGTGACTTCCACTCCTTTCTTGGTAGGGACCATTGGTGGCACATCCACCACTACACCAGCTACCACACCTGCTTTGGGTATGCCCTCAATGGGTCCCCCATCTATCGTTCCCCTCACTGCACCTATTCCCGCAGCTGGAATACCTATTCCCACTCCACCAGTGGCTCACACTATCCATGGTGGTGCAGGCCCATCCTATACCACCTTAGTTCCCCCACTTGGGGGAAACATTCCAAACCCTACCCCTCCACTTGGGGGCATTGGCCCCAACTTGGTACAACCCCCTACTGTGTCACATCCTTCTTCCAGTTTGCCATTCATGGCTAGCCTCAACCTGCATGACCTAGCCAGATTGACCAACGATCCTATCCGACATGACCCTGTGTGGCCTCACATGCCCACCAAGCTCCCCTCTGACATCCCTAAGTTCGAGGGCAAGGCAGGTGAGGACCCTCAAAACCATATTATGTCCTTCCATCTATGGTGTTCCTCCAACTCCATAGTGGATGACTCTGTTCACCTCCGTCTGTTACAGCGCACCTTCACTGGCTCTGTAGCTAAGTGGTACATCGAGCAACCCCATGGGACCCATGCCACCTTTGCTTCCCTTGCCTCGACCTTCCTGCAGTTCTTCCAGTTACCTGTCCTCTATGATGCAGGCATTGAGATTCTCCTGTCTTGCAGACAAAACACGTCTACCCACATCACGGACCACATTCATGAGTGGCATACACGCCGTAGCTTATGCAAGATCAAATTAGATGATCATATCTTCTTAGATTGGTTCCTCAAATCCCTTCTTCCTATCATTGCTAAGGATGTGGCATCTGAAAGACCCCAGTCTGAAGAAGAGGCCATCCTTAAGGCCCAGCAATTCGACCTCATTTATGCCCAGTCGAGTTATCTCTATACCATTATACCTGACGCCCCTCGCAGCGATTCCTCCCAGCATGATGCGTCGGGGGCATCCCATGCTGCAGACGGCATCATCAACCGTGTTTCTTCGTATCCCCAACCCTTTTCCATAGCACGTCCTACCCCCGGCCCCGACCTTTCGCGGGCTACCTCACAATCTAGAGCAACCAACTCGTATGCTCCTATGACACATCACCACCATTCCCATGGACCCACCTGTCCACCTCAGTGCTTCGGTCATGCATCCACCACTTACACCCCCCTGGTCGCACCTCAGCCCTATTACCACCAACAGGCTGCACCAGCTCCTGCACCTTCCCAAGCCCAACCCGCTTATTACCCGCCACAGGCAGCCCCTGCGGCAAACACACAACCCACTCCGCAGCCATATCAGCAACCCCCTCAAGTTACTGCACCTGCGTAGCCTCCACCTACATATCATCCACCGCAGCCTGCTCCAGCACCTGCGCAACCCCAGAATCCACCTGTTGCCCAAGGGCAAGTCTACACCCAACAAAACCCGCAGCAAAACCAAAACAACCAACACAACCAGGGCCAGTAAAACCGTGGCAAGGGCCATAACCATGGGAACAACCCTCCTCCTGACCAAGGTGGTCAACCTCCTAATCCCCCAGATAACAATAATGCGGCCCCTGCTAACCAAAACCCTAATCGCCCACCCAAGTAGGCTAAAAACCACAATTTTTGAACAAACCATCCTTGTTCTATTTGCGGGGTCTATGGCCATTACACACATGCTTGCCCACACTTGGAGCGAGCTCGACAACTTTGGGTTGATGATGCCCATCACCAAGGGCATGTGGCTCCTCAAGCACCGCCCAACCCCCCACAACCTCAACAGCCACCTTTGGTGCTGCAAAACCCCTTACCAAACCAAGGCGTAGTGAACACTCAGCCGTTAGCTCCCCTCAACCCAATGTGCCACCCCAACAACTAGTCACTTACGCCGCTCCTGATCAACCCATGTTTGACTCAGGTACCCACCACTTGTTGATGATGCCATCCGCTGATGTCAACCTCCAGACCCGTCGGAACCAATATGGCTCCACCTCTGAATCCCCTCCCATCAATAAAAACACTAACGCTCATCCCACTAATCAGGCATTAAGTATACCTCCACCTCCACTAGATGGTTCTCCCAAAGCACCTCGTTTCCCACTTCGCCGTATCAACAATAACCCCAATGCGTGCGCTGCGTCAAACTACGACATTGTAGATGACTTAGCCCAATCTCCCGTAGCCATGTCTGCATTAGAAGTCTTGAAAAACTGCCCTTCCCAGCATAAGACTTTATTCTCAGCCATTGGGGCTATTGACCCAAATGATTCGAATTTGATGGCATTTGATTTGGACCAGTCCGAACCTCGCCTGCCTTCCACTTTAGCATTCCAAGTTTCTGTTTCCGTTCGGAATCTTGTCATCCATTGGTGCATCATCGATGAAGGTGCCTCCACATGCGTTATGTCCACATTTGTATGGTAGAAGTTGGGATCCCCTACTCTTCAGCAGTCCACCACTGCATTACGCACCTACGACGGGCATTCGGCTCAGCCCCAATGCCTCCTAGCCAATGTCCCCATACAGTTAGGTGGTAAAACCGTACTCATTGACATCGAGGTAATCAATGCCCAACTGGATTATAACCTCTTACTTGGACGCAACTACATGTATGCCATGCGGGCGGTTGCCTCTTCTGTTTTTTATACCATGATGTTCCCCCATGAGGGATGTGTGGTCAAGGTCGACCAACTCACCTACTATGATCCCAATGCCCCCCGCGGCACCCGAAAATGTTCTCCCCATCGTTGAACAACCTGTTTCAAGTGCCACCACCTCGTTTGTTTCCTTTATGGGGCCCAGAGTTTACTTAGACGCACCAATGACCTACACCTTCCAGTCTATTCCCCCCTGTCACCCGCCCCTGACATGTCTGACCTATGTACCCTATCCCATAACACACAAACTCCTAATAATCAACCGCCCTTGTTTCCTAAACCACCATTGGTACTTAGTCACATTGGTGTTACACCCATCCACACCATCCCTTTCCTAATCCCTCCCTTGGGAGTAGTAAGCACCCCAGTTATGGCTACCCTTAGCCTCCCTGGGTTAACCTTGGGATTACCCGTGTGGTACCTTTTGCCTCTCGTTCCCCCGCCGACACCAAATGTCGTCTTGCAACCGGTGCAACCCATTGTCACTACTACTCAGCCGCCTCCTGGTGTTGCTACCCCTTCGTCCTCCACGAACCCCCCTCCTCTTATCAATCCCACTGGGGGAAAAGGCCCACAGCCATCCACTACTGCACCCCCTCCTAAGGCAGTTAAACCTCCTCCCGCGGTTCGTGCTCCCCTCAAATGTTCATTATGTGATGAGTTAGGTCATCCGACTCATCAATGTCCCCAGTTACCGGCATTACAGGAGCACATGCAACTGCTTGACGACGACCCCAATATTCCCGTTGTCAAACTCGACCCCACCCCCAAGCCTCACGATAAATCCCTGCATACCAACCACCCCTGTGCCATATGCGGTGTTTACGGGCATTACTCACATCACTATCCCGATCTCCCCGATTACAGAGCAGCTCTCTATGAGATGAACAATCTGGATCTTGAGACGGCACCACCCACCATTGAGGAGATCCACCCCCCGGTCTCATCCCCTTCTGGAGAGATTAATACTATTTACATGATCTCTTCAACCACTACTCCTTTGTCAACCGATTTGACCACCCAAACCTTCCATACTGATGAGGAGATTCTCGAGGCTCTCACTGCCTCAGATTATCCCTGGGATGACATGCACCATTATTCCTACATCCTCCCAGAAGAATCCTCCTCTAGCACTGCTACCCAATTTGCGGTTGAATCCAAAGATTTCCTTCCTACCAAGGTCGACTAGTTTAAGGATCCTATTCCTGCTCCTGATGCCTTTGAGGAAGGCAACATGGAAAATATCTCACCCGTCATCCACATTGATATCGCTGCCCCAGGAGGTGCCCCTGAACTCATAACTTTAGGAGCCTCCTGCAGTGAGCATGAGGTTGGAGAATACAAAAACTTTTCCCAGAGTTCCGTGATGTCTTTGCCTGGTCCTATACCAAAATGCCTGGTCTGGACCCCGCCATTATAGAGCACCGCATTGACACCTCTGAGCTCGGGGGCCTAATAGATTACCTCGACCCTGGGATAGGGGGCATGATCAATCATTTTGAACCTACCCCATCCCATTTATCTCAGCATGTCAAGGAACCCATCGTTCAAACCAACACATATGTGATCCGCAATCACAAACCCTATGCACATAGCATGGTGGCAGGTCATTAACCCTGCTCACTTTTTTCACATTTGTGATCTCAACCATTTTTGAGGTCACATATCACTTGTATACTTGATTTTATACACCTATTTATTTCCTTTGACCATTTCGGAGTCCTTATGACCTCCGTTTTTTGCACCATTTGCACTGCTGGATTCATATTTTCGTGCCCGTGATGATGCTTGAGATCATTTCTCACTCTCACTAGGACCAATATCAACATTTTGTCCTGACACCTTGTCGCCCCGGTTTGCATGCCACATCGGCCGTAGCCCATTTTTGATATACTTTATATCATCAGATTCATTTTTCTGAGCCCGTGATGATGCTTGAGATCATTTCTCTCTCTCACCCCCAGATTTCTTAGGTATTTTTTCCCAAACGCCCCTCGTCACCTCGGTTTGCGTGCCACATCGGTCTTTATCCATTTTTGACACTCTTTATATCGCTGGATTCATTTTTCTGAGCCCGTGATGATGCTTGAGATCATTTCTCGCTCTCACTTGGTACAGTTTCAACATTGTGTCCCAACACCTTGCTACCTCGGTTTGTGTGCCACATCGGCCGCCATCGGATTGTTCCACATTTTTACATGAGCCATTCACTCCTGTCATACTGCAACTATTTCATTATTTTTCCACCATTCATTACCCCACAAGGAGGCCCACCAGTGTTCCCCCCCACCCCCGTTCTTGGTCATCATAAATGTTCCTTGATTGAGCACTTCCTCCTTGCCTAGCCATTCCTTTTGTTCGGTATAATTTTATCCCTTTTTTGGGCCGGACAAGTCCTTTACGAAAAAGGCACTTAGGGAGATTCTGTTAAGCTCTTTTCTGACTCCTAAAACAATGAAAAGATCATCGAGCAATCTTGCTCCCTTTCATGCTCGTTAAAGTACCTAAAAGGGCGTCTATCTGGTATAAGTTTAACCCTTTTCTGGACCTGGTAGACTAATTACGAAAAAGGAATACTCTAGTCACACCGGCTAGAAGAGTTCTTCATTGCATCCTTTTATGCTTCTTCAGGCCTTGGAGACTAACACACGAAAAATCAACCCCCTGGAGTCTTCTTATTTGCTTTCAGACTCTCTAAAATTGAAAGCAACAACGAGCATGAACTGTCCTGGGCTCGTATAAATCCACACGACAGTACCATTCCATTACTTCAAACTCCTTAAAATTGAAAGCAATCACGAGCATGAACTGTCCTAGGCTCGTATAAATCCACACGATAGTACCATTTTATACACACTTCTTCTAGTTCCCTAACCCATGAAGAAGTCCCCCCGTGCCTCCTGGCACTATGATCGATCATCTCGGCAGCACCCCCTATCAGGTTGCCTTTGTTCAAAGTATTCTGCAGTCTCCTACCATTTTATACCAGCTTGAGTCTCCCTCATCCCAGTCACCATCCTTGATCCATTACAGCTATGATCCCTTTCCTACCAGTCAGTTTCATATGCTGCTCGATCATCCCCGTTATTGTACTCTGAACAAAGGAAGTTTGAGTCCACCAACTCTACTTGCCCAGTTGTCCCCCCACAATTTGTCCGTCCTGCCATCAGTACTCTCACACTGCGGTTCTTCACCTTGCGCTCCTGTCAAGGAAACATCATTGCCTTGATAGTTATAGGTCTCCCTCTATCGACGACAGCCCCTCTATTCTAGAGGATAGGCCCAGAGGTCCCTATGCCTTGGACTCATCACCATCTGTGGTAAGTGCCTACGGACCATTCTGAGAGGAGTCATCATTGCCTCTCCGAGTGGTTGTTTCTCACATGCTCGACTTCAACACCTTGATCGCATCGTCGAGAATCGCGTAGGGTTATATCCCTTCAGTTTTTAGTCGAAGACCCCGGATTTCCCCCGACTCTAGCACATTGGTGAGTCACTTTGGAACGCTCAGTTCTATGTTCCCGTGGATGTTCGGGTTGCGTAGGAAATTGTATTCGGAAGCCATCCAGTTATATGCTTCCTTGAGTACCCAGTTCAGTTCCAGTTCAGTGTACCATTGAGGTCAGGGCTCCCTGTCACTATGATCCAGCAGCTCATCAGTTCCTCTGGTACCCCCGTCCGCAGCACTGATGTTATTCCAGTGCACCCATTTTTTCAGCTCACACATGGTCAGCCCAGTAGTATGTCCCAGATTTGTGTCCCCTCTGGACCCTTATGATGTACACAATGGTTCTCTATGTATCTTACAGGTCCCTCTTTTCGGGCCTCACAATTCTTTTTATGTATCTTGATACGAGCATGAGTATGCCCGCCTCGTCCATATATTGAGATTCTTCCTCATTCAGTATTTGAGGTCATGTATATGTCAGGTCCCCATTTTTTGGACCCCATTGTTATTATTATGTTATATCCTGATACGAGCATGGGAATGCTTGCCTCATCCATATGATCAGATGATTCCTCATCCATTATTGAGGTTATGTACTTTTAGTTCTTACAGTTTGTTCGGGATCGTTGTTCCGGGATTCAGTTTGTTTTTTCGCTTCTCCACACCCCAGGAAAACCTTACATGACTTATGATGTCCATCGGCCATACGATGAGCTCCTGCCCTCACACATCAGGGGGCAATCTGTTAACACCCAAAAAGTGCTCACTACCTCATCTACCCCATTACATGGCTCATTTGTCCATTTTCCTACCATATTTCCCTTGAAAACCCTGAAAATCCCACTAAAAAGCCTCAAAAAGGCTAAAAAACCCCTTTTTCCTCCAAAAATATCCAAAATTCCTCTAAAAATAGCAAAAACCCTCTAAAAAGGGAATAAAAAATATAAAATAATGAGGAAAAGGAGGAAAAAACCCTATACAACTGACCTAAACCATATGGTTCCCAAAACCATGGGCCAGCACTCCACCACCAAAAAACTATAAATAGGTGATGGAGACCCCTTATTTCACATCCACAATCATAAGCACCCTTACTCTGCCAAAATAGCTCTTGAAACCCTAGCTCACCCTTGAGCTACTTTCACCTTGAGAGCCCCTTTTGGCCCATTCCCATCATTTGGAGAAAGAGAAGGAGCAAGTTGGAGCTTAAAGCAACCCTCTTGGGCCATTGCAAGAGCTTCACCAACCTTCACATTGGAGGTAAAATTAATACAAAAGCCATTCTTTACATCTTGTTTTTTCTGTTTCATGCACATGTTTAGGGTAATTTACATTTCTGTTTTAGCATTTTAATTTACAAGTTACTGAACTGCTACTAAGGAGTCCCTTCTCCTTAGTAGGTGCTCATTTGCACAATCTAGGGGTAAAACACTAGCTACACAAGGCGTGAACCTGTTAAACAAGACAAAGGACAAAAACTTCCAAAAAAGTAGATGTATTAATCTAGATCTAATCTACAACATATCATGCATCAATATAACAAGAAATGAGACATGGGAGAATAGGCCAAGTTATCATTAAGAAATCCAAAGAAGCTGATTACAATGTTATACCTTGATTTCCAAGATGATAGCATATCCTTCCAAGCTCTCCTCCATCACCTTGCAAGACTCTTAAGATCAATATGACCTCCCCATGAGTGTTCTCCAAGAATTACAGGACCATAGGTTTGGTGTTTCCAAGATCACCCCCCATTAGCTCATGGATGGTCCTCCTTAAGCAGGATTTGGGAAGGCCAACCACTAGGAGAAAATGATGGATCTAAGTGAGTAAGATGTGGATCAAGGATATAAACCATGCCATGGACGGAATGTGAGATGGGATTCGAAGGGATACCTCATCCCAAGAAAATCTCCATGAGATCCAAGATCCAAAATAAAAGGGATAAGCCTAAACCAAAATCTTGCTCCCATATAACTGAGCAAAGCGCGAAAATATTGAAATTTCCGCTCCCCCATAGGCATGCAAGGTGCGAAAAAGATGTAATTTTTGCTCCTAGGAACACTAGGAGGGCGCGAAAATTCCACTAAGAGGTAGTTTTGGGAGGTGGTTAAGGTGGGTTTCGACCCCTTGTTTGTTGGATTTGCTTCCAAATGTGAATAGGGAAGGGACCAACATTAGAATGAAGGGTCCTAACACCCTTAAGAGGCATAAAGATCATGTTTTCCATGGTGGTGAAACATGTATATCCTCACTTACACATGGTGTGGAAATTTGAGGTATAACAGATGCCCCTTAAAGTGTGAGGTCAGAAGAAATATGATGGCTGAAACACTTTACCAATAATAAGTCTGCAAGGATATCTGAAGGAGAACTAGAGAAGAGATGCAAACAAATATCAACAATATGTCTAATGACCACAAGGAGGGCATACCCATGCTCAAAATAATTGACTCAAAGCATGGCTTCCGACTAATACATCGCAGATCCATGATAGTACTGACTCAATAATGACTGGAGACAAATCATGGCTACTAGACTACAAGCATAGATCCATGATAAGACAATGACATAGCCACGACCAATACAAGAGTGGATATGTGTGACAACACATCAATGAGGTCACCAACATAATGTCCATGTGGGAACCTACTCAAAAAATCATGACCACAACCTGGATGTGCTAAATAGACTTCAGAACCATCCAGGGTCTTCTACCTAATCCCAAATCGATACGAATCTAACCATGTGATTACAAGGTGTTGAAGTCGAACATGGCAAAAATCACTTGATTACCGATCAATGATGTGAACCATTAACAAGTGCGAGGGAAATCACCAATGATGACAATTATCCCCAAGGTATTACTAGTACAGTCCAACAAATGTGAATAGATGTCTTGACGTCGAACACTCGTGGAATCATTCGATCAGAGGTCAATGATGAAAACCTTACTATCGAATACAAGGAAACCTGCCATTGAGGCATGCAGGCACCAAGGTACTAAGGTTGGTTTCTAATCCTAATTCCTGGATAATGAGTTGAAGTCGACAGGAATAGACTCGTCAAAGGAGGGCCATGATGAATCCCACATCCTCGACATGAAACCGACACAGGAAATTGATGTGAGGTAATGAATCAGATGAGTATGGGATGAAACACGGATGCAAAGGTTGACAATATTGCATAGGCTGACGAAGGTAAACTTCTATTGAACATTGAATAGCATGACAACAATGACTTTAGCAGCATTGGCTCAATGAGGCAGAGACCAAGACATAATGCAACGATGACTAAGGCATTCTTTAGGTGACTTGAAGGAGAGGGACAACTCATAGAATTGGCATGACTCAGAGACAAGCAGATTACCCAACTGTATGACGAGACACAAATAGGTTCCATGTTCAAGGGAGACACAGGTTGCCATAAAGATTTCTAAAAAAAACTCAACTTATTTCTCCCAAACCCCCATCATGCTTGATGAGTACCTCTTTGTTTTTTAATGAGCTTGAGGAGGATAACAAATGCTCGATATAGCTCATCCTTCGTACGAGTCCAATCTCACATGTTTTACGAACCTGATAAAGCAGGGGTTCGGTCCCAAAAGGGTCCTTTGATGTTTGATTTTACGAGTCCAAGGAATGAAAACTCGGCGATGTTTCATGTTTAGAGAGTCTAAAATAATCCAAAGAAGACTCTAAAAAGGCCTTTTTTCATAAAAGTTAGTCTCCTCACCCAAAAAAAGGATAAAAGAATGTGAGAGAGAATTCTTCTAATCATGATTGACTATAGTGTTCTGTTTTCGTAAATTGTCTAAACGGTCCAAAAAAGGGACAAACTATCACCAGATAGACTTCCTTTCAAATCCTTTTATGAGCATGAAAGAAACAAGTTTGCTCAACAATCTTTTCCTATTTTGGGAGTCTGAAAAGAGCTTAAAGAGGAATCCATGTACAACTTTGTCATGGTTGGTGACCGAGTACGACAAAGGAAAATGTAAAATCAGCACAGTTCCATTTCTGTAAGTAGTCTAGCGAGGCCAAATAAAGTGATAAACCTATACTCGTTAGACACACCTTTTTACTCATTTTTTAATGAGCACGACAATGGTATCAAAAGCACTCATAATATTTTTCATGTTTAAATCCAAAGCACAAAAAAGGAAAAAGTAAGCTCCAACCACTTTTTATATTTTTAACTAGAGCACAAAAAGGGAAAAAAGTAAGCTCAACACCATCTTACTATTTTTAACGAGCTTGAAGAAAGGTTGGAATAATGCTCGTGGTATCTGCTTCATTTTTTTAACGAGATTGCAACAGAAAATGAACTATCCTCTGATGATGGTTTCATTTTTTAGCGATCTTGAAGTTGAAACTAAACTATGCTCGGAATGAAGTCCATTGATGGGTTCCCTCCCAACATAATGTCCATATTTTGGTACGGGGTGATATCCATTAGCAAGTTTTTCCCCAACATGATGTCCACAAGTTGGAAACTTGCCCCCAACACTATAAACAAAAGCTAGCGGCTTAACTCCAGTATGATGTCCAAAGTCTGGGTACATGCCCCCCAAGCGTCGTTTCGTCTACCTACGCTTATTCTTAACCCAATTAAATTCTAGAGGGGTAGGAAGAATGAGGATCAAATGACTCAAGAAGATGAAATGAAGGTTCAAGTACTAATAGGGCGGGAGACTCGACTCAATGGGAGAGGAAGTTGTTTCATTTTTTAACAAGCTTGAAATGGAAAAGGAACTATGCTCATCATGGATGGTTTCATTTTTTAATGAGATTAAAACAGAATGAAACTATGCTTGAAATAATGGTTGGTTTCATTTTTACACAAGCTTAAAACCAAAAGTAAACTATGCTTGAGATTGGTTCCTACCAACATGATATATAGAGGTTGGTAGTTTGCCCCTATCATAAGAATCTAGTGGTATTAACTCCAACATGATGACTAGAGGCTGGAAACATTCCCCTCTAAGCTTCTTTCATGATGGGAAGAATTCATTGGTTCGCTAACAACTCAACTCTAGTGCGATGGCCAGAGACGAGAGACACGGTTGACGATGGGGGAGGAACCACAAAGACATGCAAAACATTCAGGGAAGTCTAGTGGCTGGCAGTCATACAATGACTAGGTGTAACACAGGAAAGTTGATCAATGGTCACTATGTTTCCAAGATGAGGAAAATACATCACTTGAAAGAGTGTGGACACTACAGCTTTCAAGGCATAGACATAATCTCTCCCAAGAAGCAGATTAAAATCTAAGGGACCTTGGACTACCATAACACTAATGCAGACATTTTTCCCTCCTAAGGTAATAGGTAACTGAGGAAGGATCCCTAAAGGTCCAGTAGGCCTTCTATTAAAATCCAGTATATGATCAGTAGATGACACAAGCTAAGGAGATCCTATAGCTTGCCAAGCAGTTGAGGATAAAATACTAACAGAAGCTCCTTCATCAACAATAGTGCGAAGTACATTCCTACCAGTAACTTCTACAGATATCTGGAAACGAACACTCTAATGAAAACAATATTCTATTAGATTATTCCAATCAAAGGAAATGACCTCAGTACTTGCGGGAGGCTCCGTTGAAATGGGTGAAATTCCCCCTTGTCTAGAACAATCTGAACTGATAAAGAAAACATTAGTGGTTTTCGGTTCACTCTCAACTAGAAGAGCAGGATGAGATGAAGACTGTGTCATGGTGACTACTTCAATCTTAACATTCTCCAATGAAAGAGTGGAATAGAGTGGAGATGGTATCGACTCGACTGCTTCAACTTCACTCTTCAAAGGAAAAGCACGATGAACTACTTATCCTCCACTCATGGAGGAAAGAGTTGGATCGGTCGAGGATGGAGTAGGATCGACTACTTTATCAACCAATGAGGGTTCAAGGGACAACTTATGGTATCTAGTTGGAAGGAAATTCTGGGATACAGTAATGTATTCCAACAATTGTGAAGCTTCATCCATGCGAGGACAAAGGTAAGTAAGGTGCATGTCCTTGCATAACAAAAAAGGATTCTTGACTTTACCTTTTCGACCCTTAACCATAGAGTCACTGGTTGATTGGGTATCATTAGTATTATCTCCATAGGTTGATGATATAGTTTGTTTGGAAGCTTTAGACCACTCTTCCAATACCTTGGAAAGGACAAGACAATCCTTAAGAAGGTGATCCCCCTTGCAAAGCCTGCAAGGGAACTTGGGTTTTTGAGGTGCATGACTACACAAAGCATCATTGGGAGTAACCATTTGATCAGTGGTATCTTTCTTATTCTTCTTCCTCTTAACCTTCCTTTTCTTCTTCTTCTTCTCCTCTTTATTACTAGCACCACTGCTTTTATCATGTGAGGAAGAAGAAATAGAAGAAGATACATCTGATGCAGAAGGCGAAGGATGAGTTTGGGATTGATGCTCTCGTGATGGAGAGTTAACATTTGAAGCATTAGGTGCATTAGGGATCACCGGATTGGAGAATAACCATACTGGCAACCGTATAGACAATCCAGGAAGATTCAAAGTAGCAATAAAGGGAGGGAAAGCAAAAGTTACCCATTGAAAAGGGGTCTCTTGATTGGTAGTCCCAGAAGGATCTTAGGTGCATGGAGATGGATTATCCATGGAACAATACTAAGTGATGTGGACAAATTCTTGCTAAAAAATAACTCAAAAACCCTCAAGAAACAGAGCATGCAAAAAGGGGAGCTAGAAGAAAAAGAGGCACACAAGCCAAAAAAGTAAGCTCAAAAAAATTTACTGTAACCGATGCCATAGCAAGCGAGATATAACAAAGAGGACAGAAATCCAACAAGCAGCACTAAGAAAATAAAAGACCCTGTACAAGGTACAAGAGCAAGCAATCATCCTATCTAATATCTAGAGACCTCAACCGATCATATCCTCCGCAAAATGATGAAATCCAAGTCGGACAATACAAAGTGAGAGACCAATATGTCTGAAAGGATATCCCTCTACCGAAAGGGATCTTGGGTATAAGATCTCTAGAAGGATGGTCACTAGGATACCTCATTCATGACACGTCTAGGAAGGTTTACTGGATCTTCTGGCCCTTGTACAACTAGTATGCTTGCTGAAAAATACAAGGAAGACAATGGATTGATGTCCTTAGGCGCTAATTGGAGTGCGACATTCCACAAAGTCCATCCAGAACTAGTCCTCACTGATTACCCCCATGGAACAGGAGGCCCCCCAACAAATTGGTGTATAACCGTGTCAACAAATACAAGAGGATTTTATCACCCTAAGAGAAAACAACTATGTCTCAAATGTAAAATGACAAGGGGGAATTATTTGGATTCCTATCCCCGATGTCCTACCTAACTACACAATTATTTTTATGTCTTCAAATGAGGTTATTTTGTGTTTAGTTAGGGTGTTATTTTAAAGGCTTGTTTTTTTACTCAAGGGGAGCGAAAGTGCAACTTGGTGGTGTGTAGACTTGACTCAAACCATGCAAATATGGATGAATTTTGCAATTCTTTTTCCTTTAATGAACTTCTAGCTAAGTAAGGAAGAGTTCTTGTTAAGAACCCATGTCAACCCTTCTATTTACTTTGTTAGTATATTGTTGTTGGACGCATATGCTTTGTAAGTCGTCCCGTAGTATTTGTTGATCCATAGTTTGTATTATTGTTGTTGGACACATATGCTTTGTAAGTTGTCCCGTAGTAATTGTTGATCCATATTTTGTATTGGCCCATGGTTTGTATTGACACATGGTTTTGACCCATGGTATTGGCGCCTAGACTTAGTATATAAGTTTGTATTGAGACCAATGAAGGTACCATCAAGTTATTTGTATTGAGCTTGCTCAAAGGAGGTTGCCCCCTCGAAGTGGCCTGCGATAAATATAAAAGTGATTCTGAGTTCTATTATTTCTGTTATTTCATGTGTTTCATTAATTAATTATTGCAGGTTCTTAACATCTGGTATTAGAGCACTTTCTTCGGCTCGTTGGGTGGAATTTCTGCCAAAAAAAATTCTGCATCTGTTGCAAGTTTGGATCTGGGAATAATCCCTATCCGCTTAACTATGGGAAGTACTTGGGGATAAGCCCTAAAAATCATTGTGAGGAGTACCACAGGAACCCCAAAGTAGCTGGCCCATTGAGAGGACCTGCCAGTGAAAAGGGAAATGACCCCTACCTGATTGACTAGTTCCCACCCGTGAGGTAAACCAAGAGCTGTCGTTTGTGGCAAAGCGGTTATTAGTTTTACCTGAGCCGTGGAGTGAGGGGTACTGCCCCAATACGTAAGCCGTCGGACAGCATTGGTGGCCGAGTGAAACCCTTGAACTGTTAGGAAGCTGCACATACTGTGGGTCCATATCTATTTTCAGCTGAACTATTACCAATCACTTCCACGCCGTTTCAAATCCATTTCGAGCCATTTCAGATCCAGTCGTTTTAAGATCTATTCCGAGTCATTTCAGATCCATTATGACAGTCGTTCCAGATCCAGCCATTTCAGATCTATTCTGAAATTTGTTTCATATCCAGCATCATTTCATATCCATCTGTTGCCAATCCCTTCAGCGCCATTGCAGATCTATCTATTTCCGCTCCCTTCCGTGCCGTTGCAGATCCATTCCTGAAATTAAAAAAAAAAGTATAAAATTCCATTTTTTCCCCATATCTCCCTTCTTTTAATTGTCGATCCCTTCAGCGCCATTGCAGATCTATCTATTTCCGATCCCTTCCACTCCATTGTAGCTCCATTCTTGAAGGCAAAAAAAAAACAACAACAACTCCGTTTCTTTGGCATATCTCCCTTGTTTTAACTCCGTTTCCCTTGAAACTTCCCGAACACCCCTGCAATCCCATTCTACATATTTCAATCCTGAGGACCCTATCCCAAATTCTACTTCCCAAAGCTAGAAATCTCACATTTGTCTATTTTTAGGGTTTGCCATAACTTCTTCAATTTTCACCCACTCGCCTCCAAATTTTTCCACCGTGATCATTCCCTATTTATGCTTCTTTGTCCCTCTTTGACAAATTTTCCCATTCTTTCACCCCACTTCTGAAATCCCCATTTTTTGCTTCCCTACCCATTAGAAAGTGTCCAAAACCTATTCAAACCCCAATTACCCATCCAAGTTTTTCCCAAATCCAAATTTCCCTTTACTAAATAAGCTTTTGTTTGTGTTTTTCTATCAATTCCCCCCCCCCCCAAAAAAAAAACTCCTTGTTATGGTTGTCATCCGTGCAGGAGCAAAAACCACGGAGGAAGCACTTGCAGCCATCCAAACCAAACTCCAAGATCTGGATGAAAAATTTCTTAGCCTCCATCTTCAGCATTCAGCCATGAACAGAAACTGACAGCAAGAATCTTCTACAGCCAATGGGTTCTCTTCTTCCAACAATTTTTGTGGTCCGAAACTTGAATTTCCTCACTTCCATGGTACTGATCCGACTGGATGGATCTATCATGTAGAACAGTATTTCAGTATGCATAATACTTTTGATGTCCAAAAAGTTCCACTTGCATCCTTTCATTTGGAATAGGAAGCCCTTCAATGGTACCGTTGGTACATCAAGGCTCATGACAAGCCAAAATGGACATATTTTTTCCAACTCCTTTTGCAACGATTTGCTCCTAGTGCTTTTGATGACTTCACTGGAGCACTCACTAAACTTCATCAAATTGGCACTGTGAGAGAGTATCAGACAGAATTTGAGAAACTAGCCAACCACACAGAAGGATTTTCTGATGACTTCTACAAGAGTTGTTTTATTAGTGGTCTTAAGGATGAAATCTACCCAGAGGTCAAAATGTTATGTCCCAACACAATGATGGAAGCCCTAGGGTTGGCTAAGTTGGAAAAATACAAGATTTCCGCCCAACAGTGCTCCAAACCCACTTTTGTTCCCTTCCGAAATATGGGTTCTCAACAACCTCCCATCACGCCAGCTCCTTGACTAAATCCTATCAAGCATTTATTTGAAACAGAGATGCAGGTACGCAGAGAAAAAGGTCTTTGTTATAATTGTGATGAAAAATTCACTCGGGGACATAGATGTGTTCAACAAAAACTCTATCTCTTGGATGTGGATTCTCTGCCTGCCTCTGAAGTTCATGAAGAGGCTCCAGATACACCGAATGATCAGGTCGACATTCAGGAGCCACCTGTTGACCTTCCATCTCAGGAAGACCACCCAGAGATATCTCTCCATGCTTTATCCAGCATCACCACCCCCCAAACAATGCGGGTCAGGGGTTACTTCAAGAAGCTTCCTCTTACAATACTCATTGATTTTGGTAGCACTCATAACTTCATTGACCTTCGGATCGCCAAACATGCTGATTGTTTTGTCCATCCTTGATCCAAATTTGAAGTCATGGTTTCCAATGGGGGCACCTTACCTTGCAAGGGAAAGTGTCACAATGTGCATATCTCTCTGGAATATTATAACGTACGCTCTGACATGTTTGCCTTGTTCTTAGGCGGATGTGATGTCGTTTTGGGCATTCAATGGTTATGCACACTTGGCCCCATCTTATGGGATTTTGTTGAACTTTGGATGCAGTTTTATAGCTTGAAATGGGAAATAACACAAATTTAAGGGTGTTATAGCTTGAAATGACACCTCTCCGTCCGTGACGACACTTGCTTCCCTTGGTCGCATGACGACACTTCTTGAGATCAAGTTCAATCACACAACAGGACATTTGTGGATGGAGGAGTCATTTGGGACACTAAAAATGGTTGAACTTACCTCATTCTTGACCCATTTGATGTATATGACCCTTAGGAACATTTTTCCAGACCAAACTATCTCCTGAAAATGAGCAGAAAAGCCTGTTTTTGGCCATTTTTCAACATGAGCGTTGGTACACAAGCATGATAGTAGCGTGTGTACCCTACTTTGCTTCATCAATAGTAGCGCTCAAACCTTCTGAGCGTGACTCCACTGTTGAAATAGTAGCGCTCAACTCCATATGTACGCTACTTTGTCTACTGTAGAGTAGCGTACACCCCTGTTTTGGTCAAAATCTTGAAATTTTGGGAAGTTAAGTTGGTTGGGGAACCTCCTACTCAGTTATAACTTCTTTTTCTATCCTTCATTGACTATATAAGGAAGGTAGAAGGGCCATGTGAAGGGACTAATCCCAATTACAAAGTTATGCTGGAGGAATGGAGACCCTCATCCCCCTCTCTTGTGCTTCAGTTTTGGTAAACCCTAGCATAGTTGATCAGAGGCTGGAATCCTTGGAGAACAGAAGCAGGAGACCTTGAATCTAGGTTTCATGAAGTGCCAAGCTTGAAGGAAGGTATAACTTTATGTACTTGCTTTCATTCATCAATAAAGATTAGATGTTCTTCTCTTTCCAAATATGACCTATTAATATGTCTCTGATTTGATTATAGTTTGTTTATAATCTGATGTCTTCTTCTATTATGAATATCAGTTTTATATATGTAGTCAAATGTATTTGAGAAAGGTATCAAGTTGTTTTGCAGGTTTGGGCATTGCGACACTGGATGATTATTGAAGAGCGAGAGAGGAAAATCTAGGATCAACCTTCTGAATGAGGTGCCTACATATCTAAACCCTAATCTCTTCATTTATTTGTTGTACTTGAAGAATGCTTGTAAGTCTATCTTTATCACCGTAAGTTGGTAGTTTCTCCCCTGAACTATAGGTGCATTTTCCCCACAACAAAGGGCTTACAACAAGGGTCTCTCGGCATCATCAGTTCACATCGCCTGGAAAAGATCCTTAAGAATAATTCACATGGTGTCATCGCTCAACTCCATTACATTCAGATGCACCCATCAATGGTCTCCCCTACTTCCTTTTATAGATATGCAGGTGTCATTGCTGAACCAGTGGGTTTGTCACTTTCAAGAGACCTTTCCGGTAATAATTTAGCCGCATCTACATCTTAGCAGGAAATGATGGCTATTTTGCATGCAGTACATAAGTGGAAACCATACCTATTAGGGAATTATTTCTGCATCAAGACTGATCTCCAAAGTCTGGAAAATTTCCTTGAACAATGGGTCTCCTCCCCAGCACACCTGAAATGGGTTATCCAACTCATGGGTTATGCCTATGCGATCATTAACAAGAAGGGTAAGGACAATATGGTGGTAGATGCTCCTTCTCATACATTTGATGACCCAATTTTTCTTCCAACTATTTCTCTGCTTGTTCCCAATTGGTTGCAATCTGTTCAATAGAGCTATCTCTTCTATGCACTCCATGCTTCTTCATCAGCAGGGCACTCTAGGTTCCTCAAAATGTATGACCAGGAACAATGCAACTTCTTTTGGTAGGGTCTGAAAATGACAATTCAACAGATGGTGGCTGACTATGATACTTTCCAGGACAACACGGGTGAAACGACACTCCTTTCGAGACTGCTCAAACCCTTGCCCATCCCTACATAGATTTGGACAACTATTTCTATGGATTTCCTAGAAGCACTCGAGTGGTATAATACCACATCTGAAAGGACATCATATGAAGCAGTCTATGGATATGAACCTCCCATTCTTCTTTCATACACCCTCAGTAGCTCCCCAGTTCAGGCAATTGACTCGGTTCTTCGAAATCGCGATCATATTCTTCTCATTCTGTAGGATAATCTTCACATGGCAAGAATTTGACTGAAACAACAAGCCGATCAACACCATTCTGATCGCACTTTTCACACAGCTTATATGGTTCTTCTTCGTCTACAGCCTTCCAAGCAACCCTCCCTAAAACTCACAAGGCGTCAGTGGCCCAGAATGCAACCCGAGGATGCTACAGGGGAACCACTCCTTCAGATTCTACATCAATTTCCACATCTAAAGCTTTCAGGACAAAGCTTTTTCTAAGGGAGAGGGGATGTTAAGAACCCATGTCAACCATTCTATTTACTTTGTTAGTATATTGTTGTTGGACACATATGCTTTGTAAGTCATCCCATAGTATTTGTTGATCCATATTTTGTATTATTGTTGTTGGACACATATGCTTTGTAAGTTGTCCCGTAGTAATTGTTGATCCATATTTTGTATTGGCCCATGGTTTGTATTGACACATGGTATTGACCCATGGTATTGGCGCCTAGACTTAGTATATAAGTTTGTGTTGAGACCAATGAAGGTACCATGAAGTTATTTGTATTGAGCTTGCTCAAAGGAGGTTGCCCCCTCGAAGTGGCCTGTGATCAATATAAAAGTGATTATGAGTTCTGTTAATACTGTTATTTCGTGTGTTTTCATTAATTAATTATTGCAGGTTCTTCACAGTTCTTTTCGTTCCCAAATGTACAACCCAATGCAAATGCAATTTTAGCTTTTTAATGAATGGTATTCAATCATGTAAAACCATACCCAAACTATCCTAAAGTGACAAAAGAGATCTTTCTATCAATAACCAATGCAAAAATTATAATTTTTTTCCTATATTTTCAGCTATGGGAAAGAAAGATTCTGTAAATGTTTCCAATCAAATGCAATGCAAAGAAAACATTCAATGTCTTTTTGTAACTCAAATGCACAAGAATATGAAACAATATTTTCTCCTTCTTATGAATTTAAGACCAAGAATGTCAAATGATCAAACTAAGGTAAGAACAATATCTTTGTTTTTCAATCTTGTAAATCTAGAAAACGAGAGACAAAAAGAAGCTTTTCTTTGAACAAAAATGGAAACAAGGGATCGACCTACTCCAATAACCAATAAATAGCTAAAGATGCAAAGGAAAAAAAGTGTAAAACCCAAGAAAATGAGTTCAAAATACAAGGATGTCCCAAGTTTTTCAAAGCCAATCAAAGCAATCCAAATGTCACAAAAGATCCCAAAAGGTTGAAAAAACCGGGGAATTTTTTTTTCAAATTTGATGTTTATTTTAATCAAATCTAGTGCAATAAATTCCTAAAAATGCAAGCAAACATGCACTCAAACTGTGGATGCAAGATCACTTACAGCTCCTAACAGACAGTAAGAGTTCAATCAAATATCCTTGAACCGACAGACCAAGGCAAACCCCAGCAAAAATCTTCCAAAAATACAAAAATAAAGGACTTTCGCCCTTGTACAGACCAACACAGAGCGAAAATATGAGATTTTCGCTCCCTGGAACACTATGGGGTAGCAAAAATTCAGAAATTTTCGCACTTTAGGACACTGTGGGGGTGAGAAAATATGGAATTTTCACTCTGCAAGGTGTTTTGGGGAAGTGAAAATTTTCCTATATGTTGACACAGTTCTGTCGACGGGGGTTCACTTCACACTGCTATCAACAAACACCAACCAAACACCCTTGAGAATCGGCCCGGAAAGGTATTACTCTTTCCAACAAAATCCATGAAGCGAGTGAGGTCTCACCTGAGATGATCAAGGGGGCTACAGGAACCAAGTTTCCATGGTATGGAGAGAACATGCATTAACCCTTACCTAGTCGCTACAGAAACTGGAGATCCGCCTTAACATTATCTTAACATTTCACACATTAACTTAACATCCACATCAACAGCATATAAGCAACATTCATATATCATATATTAATCAATAGAGCAGCAAAACAATAAACACATCGTATCATTTAGAGAATATCCACCATTCACAACACAGTGACAAAAATAGAAACATAATCGAACATCTTCATGCATTAACTCATCTCAAAAGTTGCGACTTAGAGCGAATTCACATACAGGGAAAAACTTGTCGGAAGCATAAAATACATAATCACTATGTTCTTCAATGCTATCAATCGATTCCAAACACGATTATGATGATTCCCTTAGGCTTACAAATTTGGATCTATTTATAGACAACTAATGCAGTTACAAAATGGTCCACATGACCAAATCTAACTAACTTTGACCAAAACTTGCACTTTCATCGGCTTTTACTGCTTCGTGAATGGTCCTTTCTTCCGTTGATGACCTTTCTATTGTTGTCGGCTTCCGCACTTCATGCGCTCTAACCTTGTGCCAATAGGTCCCCAACACAAACTTGTGGCTCGCCCTCAAGCCACCTTAGTTGGACAACTCCGGTGCGTTTACTTGGGACTTGAAATCATTGTATGCAACTCTAATCTGGTCGACAGTTTCTTTCGTCGATACTTTGAGTGTTGCACAATATTCCACCTGTTGTTCCATTGGGTGCTCGCCATTCATCTGTTGTGCCTTTTACAGGTCATGCTTAACCTATTCCATTGCTTCCATTTCCTACATGGCCAACTATTCCACCTTTGCTTGTAATTAATCTAGGTGCATTGTTCTCCTCTGTTGCCTTGCCCTTGCTTTATTCACTCGAAGTTGGAGTTCCTTCATCTCCATGGCCTTTGTCATCTGTGTGAGTAGGGGCATCACCTTTAGTGATCCTCTTAGTGACTCCAGTTGTGTCTCTGGCTCGATGAGTTGTGTGTTCAGCTGACGTAATTGCTCATCTTGCACCAAGCTTCCCCAAAACTTCATAACCTCTTCAGCGATTTTCTGGGCTTCCTTTTCCAATTTTGCGATCTCCATCGCAGTCTCTTCTATCGCATCCTGGTGATTCTGAATCTATTCCGGTGGTGTGCCTGGTACTTCCCTTGTTTGCAATACTTCATTTTTCTTTCGTAGGTCTGCTATAACCACTCCTAGCAAGATGACTTTCGCTTCTGGTAGTATATCCTGATCAATCGCATGGGCATCCTCACATGCCTTGGCTATCGCCTTCTCCAATCGCTCTCTTTCCTCCATAGAATTCTCTTTGTCAGCCAGGGTTTGGGCCTTTTCCTCTTGGAGACACCTTGCCTCCATCTCACTGTTCTATGCCTTTTGTTTATATATCATGATCTGGTCATGGATTGCAGCCTTGCAGTCGCTTATTTCTGCATTTGTTGCGGTTTGAATTCGTCATAGTGTCAATATCAGAAGGATGTTTAAATCTACCAAGATTGAATCATGCTTCCTTAATTCCACATCCAACTCCTCATCACCGGTTGTCATTGCGTTTGGCTCAACTTTTACAAGCCTTGGATGTGTGCTGATTTCTACTTCGACCCTCCTTGTCGACAAACTTAGTGGGACTTCCTCATGTGGTACCCTTGTCTCTATTACTGTATTAGTTAGTAACAATAGTATTTGATTCACCTGGTGAAAGTAGTCTGTTGCATGCTGTGTGGCTTTTGCGCAGTTTTCTTCTGCGACCGTAGTTATTTTTTCCAGGATACTATTAATTTTCTCCTCGAGAAGACCGTCTCTTGCACTTCCTTTGCCATGGTCCATCCTATGCTTTGTTCTCATTTCTTCACGTTGTGCCTTCACATCTGAATCTGTCGAGGTGGCCAATGAGGCTCCATCATGACTGAGCATATGCGACTGCTCTTCCACAAGATCGCCTTCTCTTGCACCCTCTTATCGACTAGTTGAATACTTATCTTCCTCTAGTGGCTTTGGTCCAGTTGCCAACTGTCCAATCTCCACATTCGATAGTTTCTTTTCTGCGACCAGAACTTTCCACTTCATTCGTCATCCTTCAATGATGGAGTCCAATTCCTCCTCGATGAGCTTGTACTGTGTTGGCATCCATTGCCTCTGCTTATATGCACGTGCTTGAATGTAAATTTTTTGGGATTCGACCCATAGCCTTGCGATTGGTCAATACTTCCTTGCTTCTTGCTTGGCTATCCACGGTATTTCTTGCGCATCTATCTGCATCATGTCTAGGAATAGGTAGAATTGCACAATGTTGAATTATTGTCGTTCATTGTCTGTTGTCGCCAACAAGTTTTGGTACCTCACACCCTCTCATATCCTGGATTCCACTATGTCCATGCCTTGATAGTGCTCTGGATCCATCCATCCTACTAGTGCGAATAGCATCAATAGCCATGAATATGTGAATGGATTCCCCTTCTCCTGTGCTTCAATGGCATCCTCCATCAACTGATTTAGCAGGAATTGCAACCAGTTCATTTGTACTCCTATGGCACATTGTTCTGCGGAGGCGATGATGCCTGAATTGCATTCTTTCGGCATGCTCTTCTGCACCAACTTGACCACTAGTATTTTCACTGCAACACTGACAGCTTGGTCCTTAACTGTGTCGATTAGATATCCTATAGAGTTTTTCTCCACTCCATACTTTGTCTTCAGCCTCACGGCAAGCTTCTTTTCATTGTCCTTCCCTTGAAAAAAATGGGAAGGGTATTCTCCAACCTTGGGTAGTCCAGTGATTCTTGAAATCAAGTCGACCGTGACTGGAATATTTTCATGCAACCATAGGTACCCTCCATGGAAATAGGCAAGTAATTGCTTTATGCATGCATTCACCTGCACCTTTCTCCCAAAATGTGGTATTTGGGTGAGGCCAAGCAATCCTTATTGCTCTAATCCCAACGCCCACTCTGCTGGTTCCTTTGTGACCGGGCCTCCTTCTCCATGCGAAACATTAATGTATGTGTCTTGTGTTCATTCAGGGTAGTTCATAAGGTCATGATCGTTGTATTGTATATTTTGCAACTTCTCTGCAATGTTTCTGGCGTGGAGAACTCCCTTCGGTATCGGTGGCATATGGATTATGTACCTTGCATTCTTACTCACCTGAAGCACTGGTGTCCCTTTCTTGCATGGCGGTACATACCCTAGTATTGCTGGCCCATGGTTCCCTCCCTGCGATGTTGTTTCCATTTGAGTAGTTCTTGAAATGCCTGCTTCCCCTTCTACTAGTCGTGTTGAGTTTCGGGCCATCTTTGGCTTCCGGTCGGTGTCTGCGAGCTGATTGGCACTCTGCTTCTTTCTGAACAATATTCTGGACACGATCTCTAGTTGCTCCTACACGATTGGTGTTGGTTGTGGGCGTTTTTTGGTTCTTGTGCTCGAAATGTAAACTGCCATGCACTATCCTACGGGTTCTTTCTTAACACACATTCCGTCAAATTGTCCACTTGCCCTGCATTTATAGTTTTGATTTGTCGCGTCCCATCCATCTTGTCGATTTTGGACAATTATTACCAAATCCAGCGTTGATTTACCAAATCCTCTGCATGCATCAGTTATTAATTGTACTGTTATTCATTGTTACCGTCATCCATCATGGCTTAACTATTGCATTTATGATTGGATTTAACCCTTTCACGTCGTGGAAGCCATCGACAAACCTTGAACCTTTCCACTTCTTTTGTAGTCTATGATTGTTTCGTCGACGGATGATGAACCTCATCACATCTTCTGTATATTGAAAAAATTTCTCTTTTTTTTTGTTTTCTTTTGTCACGCTATCCCAGTAGGGTCATAGTTGTCTCTGCTTCATTAATGCTTCGCTCTATGTCGGCTTTATTTCTCTCCTTGTACTTGGGGTTCAACCAATATGGTCGCTGCTTCACTAGCTTCGCATATGGCTTTAGTGGGATCTTCATCTCACCTAATTCCCCGGAAATGCCTTTCATTTCCGAATATTTTGTTGGGAATAGATCCTAAAATTCATGTAATAGATCTGTGACTTTTGCGATGGTCGCATCATCTCAATAGTCTCCTATGCTTGCGAACTTGGGGTTTTCCTCCGACCCAATGTTCATTTTCTTGAGGCGCAATGGTTACTGAAACTTGTCGAAAGGTATCTGCGGTGATTCAACATTTCAACTTCCTTCTGATTCTGGGATATAAGTGGCTCACAGATAATCCTCATCGTTTGGTCCTCCCAACAGCATCTCCGGTGTCGCGGTCCACTGTAATCCCATCAGCTCCTCCATTGGGACTGCCTCAAGCACCTTCTCCCATATTACCTATAGTGTGCTATGGATGAATGTATTTTCATCCGAGAAGCTGAATATCCGACTGAAATTGATAGTGAGCTCCTCCCACATCATCGTTCTGTGTCACGATTCTGCTGCGACATACCAGTTTTGCAGTATCTCATCCAACGTATAGATGAACGCATGGACCCATTCTTTCTGTGGTCTCATTCCCCATGCACCTTGACATTCCTCCAAGTGCTCCCTTGGGTCACTCTTGTCACTGTATTTCTTTCTGTGGTATCCTTGAGTCTCTCCAAACATGATCTCCATGAGTTGTCGACATAGCGGCCATCTAGTTATTGTCGACTTATGCATCGCCCACCATCATGCTAGCATAGCCTTCAATGTCTCTTCTAATTCCAACAGCCTCTATGGTTTGACAACTCTTTCTTCAAATTTTTTGAGGAATTCAGTCAGGTTGGATAGTCCTTCATATGTTGGTAATTCACAAGCCTCTTTCGCCATTGTTTCACGGACAATCTACCGAGAGCGGACTCAAGGCCTGATCTCCCTAGCTTAACGTAAGTCTAGAACAAATAGGATAGAACATAAAATACTTTCCTAGATCATATAGAAGTACAAATGTAAGAGTAGATCGTTTACCTTAGATTTGTAGATCCCTTTCTCCTTCGTTGATCCAATGCTCCAATGCTACCAGATTATGAGTAGCTAAACCCTGTTGGACATGTAACAAACCATAAGAAGTGAAAGCATATATCTCATATGACAGATCTAAGTTAACAGTTAAGGAGGAAAACTCTAAACATTATCGAAGAGACAACATTTACGAAAAGCAATTATATTAACTATATTGAAGAGTGGAGAAGTACAATAGAAAAGAGGATTACAACCATTGCCTTAACGCTGCAAGCTCCTTCCGACAAGCCATGCCAAAGCCCCTAGAGAGAAGTAGATGTTCCCCAAGCTAGAGTATTAGATCTACCAGGCTTAGTTTCACCAACATAAGAGTACAATAGAATTCCTCCCTTTAGAATGGGAGTGAGCTTCATTTAAATAGGACTAAGTGGATAGGTTGAGATATGATAGGAGAGACTTAAGGGATCTTTCCAAGGTGTTAGGAATCGAGTGCCAACTCTCCCAAGAGGTCAAGGATAAAGTCCCAAGTCAGCAAGCTTCGAGAAGGAGCTCGAAGAAGCTATTGTTTTCATTTGACTAACTTCATTGCACCCTATAATGGAGCAAGGTGCGACATCGCATGTTGCAGGAATGCAACCTGCGACGACCTCTCAAAAACTAGTACAAAATAGGTACAAATCCTTCTAGTTCAATCACTCAATCAAGGTAACTCCAGAGGTGTATACACTGAATCTCATGATGGGAATATTTTAGGTGTAATAGAATGCCCCCCAAAGCATGAAGGTGTTGAAAAATAGACAAGTGAAGTGCTTTGACAGAAGGAATGGCAATGGACTTGTCAGACGAAGGATGCTGCTGTAGTACAACTGACTCTGAGTACACATTCTCAAATGACACACAACATGGTTTCCAACCAATACAATGCAGATCCATGGTAGTAATGACCGACTGAACACAATCATGGCTACTAAACACAAGTGTAGATCCATGATGAGATGATAACACAGCCACGACCAATACAAATGTGGATCCGTGTAATATAACTCAATACAAACTCCATCACAACCTAGGTAAAACATGACTCACCGGGGTCTTCAAGCTGAACCCACAATGATACGAATCTATCCATGTGATTACAAATGTCTTGACGTCGAACATGGTAGAAACCACTTGATTACCGGTCATTGATGTAAACCGTTAACAAGCACGAGGGAGGTCACCATTAATGTCAATGATTCCCAAGGTATCACAGTACATATCACCAAGTGTGAATAAATGAGTTGAATTCAAACGCAAGATGAAATCTTTCAATCAAGAGTCAATGATGTAAACTCATGTTGAAAGTGAGGTAACCTGCCATTGAGACATGTAGGGCCAAGGTACTCGGTTGGTTTCTAGATTCAATCCTCGGATGATGAGTTGATGTCGACAAGGATGAATCCGTCGAAGGAGGTCCATGATGAATCCCCCATCAATCGACACAAAACACGACAAAATGTGTATAGAGTAGGTCGGATGGTACAGTGACATGCAAGATTGACTCAGAATAGACCAACATGGTGGCGGATGTACTGACTGCAGATGATAAATGGTGGACGTATTCTTGAACATGGGCATGGCATGACTTGGCAGTATTGACATGACGAGCACAACACTAACTCCTAATGCAACTGATAAGGGAAGCTTTCTTTGAATGACTCAAAGGAGTAACAAGACTCAGGAAGTAAGCAAAACTCAAGGACAAACAAATGACCCAAGTGTTGTATACAAATGTAGATGAGCGCCATGTTCAAGAACGACTACGTACTACCACTAACAAAGTGTGTAACATAAAAGCTTTCATTTTCCCCATCATGAATGATGAGTTCCTCATGTGTTTTTTACGAGCTTGATGAGGGTAACCAGATGCTCGGTATAGCTCATCTCATAGATGAGTCCAATCCCAAATATTTTTTGAACCTGGGAAAGGAGGGGTTCATCCCATGGTGGGCCCTTCAATGTAAAAGTTTAACAAGTCCATAGAAGGTAAACTCGGTCGTCATTTCATGTTTAGAGAATCTGAAAAGAACTAAAGAAGACTCCAACGGTCCTTTTTCATAAGGTTAACCTCATCGCCCGAAAAAGGGTAAAACAATGAGGGAAAGGACTCTTCCAGTCATGATTGGTTGGAGTATATCTTTTTTGTAATTAGTACCCCCTGGTCCAAAAAAGGGGTAAATTATCACCAGGGAGATGACCGTTCAAATTCTTTTACAAGCGGGAATGCGACAAGTTCGCTTGGCAATATTTTCATATTTCGAGAGCCTGAAAAGAGCTTAAAGGTAGACTCTGGTGGGTTCCTTTTCCATAGGAGTTTAATGAGCCCGGAAAAGTGATAAACCGTAACTCGGTAACGTATTCTCATGGTTTCAAGAGCATGAGAAAGAACAAAGAGTAAGCTCATAATCATTAAATAATTAAAATCTAGTGAATCGAATGTTGATGTATATGTAACTTCGGAATGTATTTCATATATGTATATTGTATTCCTATAGATATGTTATTATTCCTCTATATGGAATTGTTTGTATTCCTATAGAGATGTTATTATTCCTCTATACAGAAGTGTCATCATTTATATTGTAAGTGTCGTTACTTATACTTGATGGGTTATTAGACCACCTTGATGTGGTCAGCCCTGTATAAGTCATGTGGGTAAAAGGGTTATTAGACCATCCTAGTGGGGTTCAGCCTTATCAGCATTGTGTTATGTGGTTATGTTGAGGCCAACCTAGTAAAGGTTATTAGGCAAGTCAAGTCAAGTATAAATAGAGTGCGGGAGGCACTCTATTTGATCATTCTATTTCTCTCACACACACTCATTGGAGACTGGCGCACTAGTGGAGGAGGAGAAGCTGCTGCTAGGAGAAGACTATCTCTCATGCTTGGGTTGTATCATTTCTCTATCTCTAAGGAAGTTGTGGGGTTTTTCACCTTCTTGGTTTTCCCCGGTGAAACTCTATGTCTCTTGTGTGCTCGCATTATTGTGTCCATGATTGATATGCTGTAGATATGTTGTACATGTTATTCTCTCAGTTAATATCCTAGTTCAGATTGAAATTATGAAAAACTAACATGGTATCAGAGCTAGCCTGAAAGGAGGCATGGTATGGCATGTATGACACTTGTTGCACTTGCGATGCTAGGTCTTGATATAGCAAAAACCAGTCATCGTAGAAATTTCACCATAAATCCATTTTGATGGAGTTTCAAGTTCGAAAAAGTTTACAGGCCGAAGATAATATCCCAATGTACCTTGTGTCAGAATTACAACTTCTAATTCGTTGTACTTTGTGTTTTATGATCTATACAATATAGGGTTTCTACCTCTTTCAGATCTCAGTCATAAACAGGTGACCTAGGAAAAAAGGTCACAAATTGGGATAGGAAGGTCCAAATTAAATTTTGTAAACATTGATAGGTAGGGAACAGATGGTACTTTCATAGTCCGAAGGTTCAGAGGCTGAAAGTGAACCAGTGGCATGTGGCATGTTGTACAAGTTTGCTCTCTTGTTTTATCCCATAAAAAGGTCATGTTGCGACACTTGGCATAAATCTCTCTCAGAGAATCCATTTGAGGTCAGACCTAAGGGGTTGGAAAGATGACAGGTCATGCTACCATAGGTCGAATTTCCAGACCCTGTAGATTTGTAATTTCAGAGTTACACTAGAAACAATCAGGTGCATATTTTTGTCAAATCAGAATTGGATTTTGAGCACCTTCGTTAATGGCTCTGGGAATTTAGGGTTTCGAAGAATGTGGTATTTTTTTTGTATCAGAGAAAACAGCTGGATGCTCCTCATAAAAATTGAAATTTAGAGACCAAGATCTAATTTTTTGGTTGGGCAGAAAGTCAGGCTTGATCAAACCCTAGTTCGGGACTTTGATCGGAAAGGTGAAAAATTAGGGCTTATGCAAAAATGGGAATTTTTGAAATCTATGACCATAGCTGGAAGGTCCTTGGAAAAATTGAATCTCAGAGCTTTGGATCAAACTATTTGGTTGGGTGAAGCTCCGGGAAACTCAAACCCTAATTCAGGGTCCTCCCTAGTGAATCCGGAAGATTGAAAAACAAATTTGAGGGGTGAAACTTTGCAGTTTTCAAATTCTGAGTATACCAGGTTGATCAACTCATCAAGGCGCATCTTTCTATCCTTTCAAAAGTTTGAAATTCGAAGTTTGAATTTTTAGGGTTTCCCTGACAAACCCTAATCCAGCTTGAGATCCAGTTTCTACAAATCAAGTGGATTAGGTTAATCCTAGAAGAGAATGGATTGGTCACCTACATAAGTGAAGAAGTTCCAGTTTTAGAGGGAGATGAGGCTAAGGCCTTAAATAAGAAGATTACAAGCGATCTCGACAGGTATGACTTACAGGCATGTTTCGAAATCTATTCATGATTAAGTTTATGATATGTTTATCTTCATATTGTTACAGTTAGTACAGTCTTGATTAATTTTAGACTTGTCGCATCACCTTAATAAAAATATGAATGCAGGATAGAAGACATTCATTGATTAAGGGTTTTGACACTTATGATTATACTAATGCATTATGGTGTTGTATGAGGTTTATGTTGTCCGCTAACATGAAAGGTACATCTAGAAAGACAAATCATGTTCTAGTTCAAGAACATATGACCACGGTGACATGAAGACAAAGACTCATCCATTGTCATGGATCACATAGAAGATCTACTTGCGAGGTATGTATAACTTGGTTCTATGACGGTTAACTTATGAGATATGCAGGTCACTAGCACAAGTCATTTAAGAGAACAAGAAGACATCATGTGGGTATGTTAGACATAACCAACTAACATACTAATCCAGGTATGCTTTTCCTATATCAAGTGAAAATCCTACCTTGTGTTAGGATCTCTTATATAAGTATACATGGCATGATTGATAATGATTATTCATTGAAGTTAGTAATCATGGGTTTAGGAACATTATGCCTCTTACTTTGATTGATGATATGACTAACCAGAAAAATCCTATGGTCAAATAGGAATATGCATAAGTAAAAGAATTGTGATAAATTATCTGTGTATGAAATGATCTTGACCATACATGTTTAAGATTATTGTGTTTTGATAGTATTAAGATTATACTAATGAATGTATGATTGTGTATGAGATCTCGAGGATAACACAATGATGATACTAGTAAGTATGCATAGTGATCAAGGATGGATATAAGTTCAAAGACAGGTAATCCAGGAAGCAAAGATCAAGAGGGAGCACACTCCAGTAGTTTCTGCGAGGATGCATATATTCAGAGAGAGTTGACCACTTCTCACAATCCACATCAGAATGGAGCTACAGAAAGGAAGCAAAGACTGAGAGGGAGTCAACCCAACAAACAAACAAAGATAAGTATTTGAATTATCATTTCTTGCATATTTGATTGTTTAGATAATATTGTTCAATGATGTATATACCGATGTTCCTAGAATTAGGTTGTGTATTATGCATATTAGAATAGTTGCATTGATGAACAGTATACTACTAACATACATGGGTAAGTGGCCTATGGCACTGTACAACATTCCATTGCTACTTATATAGAATGAAACCTCTTTGCTGACATGTTGGGAGTTGTGCACACTCTTAGCAATGTTCTGGTAGAGATTGGAAGGCATCTAGAAAGTTACAAGATATGGATAAATGTTGTATTGAAGCATTGGCTAAAATAATTGCATGACTGTATGACATATTTCTTTATGTGTAAGAATTTGTTCCGAAAACTATGAGATGTTTCTAATCATGCAATTTAACTTGTTTTGTAGGAAAGATCATATACCATCACCTACAAAAGAAGGACTACAACATTTGTTCCAGCAACAAAGCTATCTATTGAAGATATTGAAGTTCCAAGGATTTGGGATACAGTAATGAAAGAATACCATGATCCGTCGATCATGAAGAATGATGTTTGGGATGTAGTCCCAAGACCAAAAGGGAAGTCTGTTGTGACTTCCAAGTGGATCTATAAGATCAATCATGTTGCAGATGGTAGCATAGAGACTTTTTGCTCCTGTAGCTAGGTACACTTCCATCAAATCAGTACTTGCTCTGGCTGCAATGATGAAATGGAAGATACACCAGATGAATTTTAAGACAACTTTCTTGAATAGGTGTAATCAAGGAGGAAGTGTATGTGGAGTAGCCACTTGGTTTTGAGACACATGACGGGAAGTCATATGTCTGTAGGTTGAAGAAATCCTTGTATGGCTTGAGGCAAGCTCCCAGGACTTGGTATGGTAGGATAGACAGCTTTCTATCCAGTTTGGGCTTTACCAAGAGTAAAGCGGATTCCAACCTTTAATACAAGGTTGAGGAAGGCAATCCAGCGATACTACTTTTGTATGTGGATGACCTATTTGTTACAGGTGAGGATAGATTGATTGCCGACATGCAGTGGAATCTTGCTGCTGAGTTCGAGATGAAGAACTTGGAGATGATGCACTACTTTCTAGGCATGGAGGTGTGGCAGAGTGCAGATGGAATCTTCCTTGGACAAAGGAAGTATGCAGTACAGATCCTGAAGAGGTTCGGGATGATGGACTGCAAGACCATGGCCACACCTATGACATCGAACCGGAAGCTTCTGTGTGATGCTTCCTCTGATCCGGTTGATGTCACTATGTATCGTCAGATGATTGGGTCCTTGATATACCTGACGAACACGAGACCAGATATCTACTTTACGGTGAACACCTTGAGCCAACATTTGATAGAACTGAGACATGTTCATCGGATGACTGCAAAGCATATTCTAAGGTACCTGAGGGGTACAGTTGACTATGGGCTCAAGTATGATGCGAATCAAAAGTTTAACATGCAAGGTTATGTTGATTCGGACTGGGCGAGAAGTGTTGCGGATAGGAAGAGCACATCTGGGTGTTGCTTTAGTATGGGATCAGGTGTGATCTCTTGGTTTAGTAGGAAGTAGTCCTGCGTAGCACTGAGTACATCCGAATCAGAGTATGTTGCATCCTGTCCGGCTAGTTGTGAGGCAGTATGGGTTCGAAAGCTAATGTCTGAGTTATTTGATCTCCCACTGGATGCTACTAGTATCTTTTGTGACAACCAAAGTTTTGTAAAGCTGTCTGAGAACCCGGTGTTCCATGACAGATCGAAGCATATCGAGATCAAATATCACTATATCAGGGATATGGTGCAGAGAGGAGTAGTGAAGCTCTTGTATGTTGCAACAGACGTGCAGATTGCAGATGTATTGACCAAGCCGCTGGCCAGAGTGCATTTTGAGTACTTCAGAGAGAGGCTTGGTGCACTTCAGATCGAGGTTCTTTCCAAAGGGAAGTGATGAGTCCAGAAGATGTAGATACACATGAGCTTTTTTGACATGGTTGATGAGTTCTCCCATGGTCGTGATGTAATTGTTGAGCCATCCTCACATGGTGGTAGATGTGTTCTCCCATGGTGCAGATATAAGGGCTAGAGCCATTTTTCACATGGTGGTAGATGTGTTCTCCCATGGTGAAAAAGTAAGGGCTGGAGCCTTCCCCGAATGGTGGAAGATGTGTTCTGCCATGTCGGTGGTGTAAGTGTTGGATGATGTGTATCTGAGCTATTCTTCGTGGACGATGATATGATTTGAAGAGGACGATGCTCTAGTTACTGCTCTATATATGCATCATGTTGGATTTTGGATATGATCAGTTGGATCATGTATATGTATATGCACCATCTTGGATGCTGGATATGATCAGTTGGATCATGTATATGTATATGCACCATGTTGGATGTTGGATATGATCAGTTGGATCATTTATATGTATATGCACTATGTTGGATGTTGGATATGATCAGTTGGATCATGTATATGTATCAGGTGGATACATTGTATGATCAGGTGGATCATGTATTTGTATATGTATCAGGTGGATACATTGTATGATCAGGTAGATCATGTATGATGATATGTATCAGGCAGATACTGTGTATGCATAAGGTGGGTAAATTGTATGATCAGGATGATCATGGATGATGAGCTTCGGGATGTTGCTCTAGATGACATGCATCAGGACGATGCAGTGATGATGATCAGGATGATCATGTGATGATGTACATCAGGTTGATGTATGGTGAGTATCAAGTTGATACTCTGTGGCCATGGAACAGGTTGTGCAGATGAGCATGTCTAGGAGATCTTATAGGTCGGAGTTGTGTACCCGTAACAGCCTGGGATGCTCTTTCGAGGCATTGCTCTGGGTGGACATATAATAGCACCCTGGGAGATCCTATAGGTCGAAGTTGTGTGCCTGTAACATCCTGGGATGCTATTTCGAGGTTTTGTCCTATGGCATATAATAGTGCCCTGGGAGATTCTATAGGTCGGAGTTGTGTACCCGTAATAGCCTGGGATGCTCTTTCGAGGTTTTGCCATCACCACATATAATAGTGCCCTGGGATATCCTATAGGTCAGAGTTGTGTACCCGTAACATCCTGGGATTCTCTTGCGAGGTTTTTTGGTGACCACATATAATAGCGCCCTGGGAGATCCTATAGGTCGGAGTTGTGTACCCGTAACAACCTGGGATTCTCTTGTGAGCTTTTGTGGTGGGGTCACATGTAATAGCTCCCTGGGAGATCCTATAAGTTGGAGCTGTGTGCCCATAACATCCTGGGATGCTCTTGCGAGGTTTTGTGACGCATGTAATAAGTCCTGAGGATTCCACATTATGGCCAGTGATGATGAAGACCTGCAGGTGGTGGGCCTACATCCAGTATGAAAAAGGACTGGCTCTGTAGAACTTCCTATGACGAGTAGATTCAGATATTGATTGAGATAGCGGCAGCAGTGACGATGATGATGATTCAATGACGATTATCTAGTGACGATGATCCAGAGAAGAAGACTTGTGCTAGAAGACCTGTGTCAAGAAATACCTTCCTAGTTAAGAGGGAGTGTTGATGTATATGTAACTTCGGAATGTATTTCATATATGTATATTGTATTCCTATAGAGATGTTATTATTCCTCTATATGGAAGTGTTTGTATTCCTATAGAGAACTTATTATTCCTCTATACGGAAGTGTCGTCATTTATATTGTAAGTGTCGTTACTTATACTTGATGGGTTATTAGACCACCTTGATGGGGTGAGCCCTGTATAAGTCATGTGGGTAAAAGGGTTATTAGATGTTGGGCCCAAGTTGGGACAAAGTTTTGGTAACACTTTTGATAAGCAGGAGTAATTTTGTCTAAGTGTTGAGGGTGCTGCGAAGTTGTGCGTAGCACCCAAGTTTTGACCATGTTGGGAAGTTGTGCGCAGCATCCAAATTTTGGAAGTACTACGAAGACCAGCACTGCGAGGAAGCAGTGCTGCGAAGCAGTCAGGCCATGTGGAGCCAGCAAAGCGGAGTGTTGGACAAGGATCAGGTACAGGTACTGGATGGACCAGTAGTGGTCTAATTTTGGAAAGATGCTCCAGGAGTGCCGAGCGGTGGGCACGAGCAAATCAGGAAGGCGGCCAATGCACAAGTTTGTTAAGGAAAGGACAGCTCAAGGAAAGCAATGGCTTGGCATTCCTAGTGGGCGAGACCGTTAGAGATGAATGGTTCAGTGAAAGTGACCTGTTGGCACGCGTGTGACAGGAAGGTCGATAGCGATAGAATGAAGACGTGGAGAACCGCCACGATGAAGCAGACGCTACTAGATGCCAGCAAGCCGGTTTAGGGAAACCGACACAGTTTTGTAAACCCTAAGGGTTTTGGGTTTAGGTCTTCGACATTGTAAAGACATGACCTTCAGGCATGGGCTATTTAAGAAGGCAATTTTGTATGGGATGGGGTTACTTTTTGTTGTTACATTTTTGGGTTCTGGACGTGGTATTGTAAAATCTCTTTTGAGTTGAGAAGGTTGTAAAGGCTCTGCAGCTGTGTGCGCAGAGACCTATCTGGGAGGAAGGAGAGTCTGCAGCTGAGTGCGCAGACTAAGAATGGTTGTCCCCATCCCTTTTAAAGATATATATTACCAACCGTTCTTGTGGATGTAGCTTCCCATCCGGGGGAGTGAACCACGTTAAATATTGTGTTGTGCGTTTGTGTTTTATGGATGAATGATTATCTGTCTTTTCTGTAAATGAATGTCTAGATGTTTCCTTGCATGCTGTTATGAGAGAACTGTTGTATGCATTTGCCATCAGAAGAAGTATGGAGATGATATGTTAAGTTCTGCATGAATAGATGAATGGTGAACATTTAGCTTATGTTTGAGAACAGTGAGTCAGTTAATTGGTTAAGTGTTAAGAGATCACTTAAGTAGTTCCCTATGCGCAATAGAACAAATGCATAGCAATTAGACGGATAATCGGCTGAGTAGTTGAATTGTTGAATATTGTAACTTCTAAGAATATTATATTTGTACATTAATTATTCCGGAGATGTTTCATTCCTCCGAGGTAACCCTACTATGTATCTGGAGATGTTTATTCCTCCAGGAGTTGATATTAACTAGGGTTATTAGACCCACCATGTGTGGGTCGGCCCTGCAGTTATATTTTAGGGGTTATTAGACTTCTCCAGGTGAGGTCGGCCCCAACAGTCTTTTAGTGAGTTGAAAGTCAAGTATAAATAGAGGAGGTGATCTCCTCATTAGATCATTCACTCACTTGTGGAAGAGTGCGCACTAGTTGAGGAGATCTGCTAAGGAGTCAAGGAGAAGGAGCACATCTTTGTATTTTGGTTGATCATCTTATTGAGGAAAGCTTTACTGGGTTTTCTACCCCATGAGGGTTTCCCAGGATATATTGTGTGTTATCTTGTGATTATGCTTCTTTCAGTGATCTTGCTTGGCTATTTGGTTTAAACTTAACATGGTATCAGAGCTACACTGAATAGGACATCTTTCACAAGGTAAGATTATCTCTCTCTCCCCTTTTGGTGAAGTTAGGGTTTTCATCCCAAAGTTGGTATTATTGATTTTTGGTTGCATGGCTGGAAAGCCCTCCTCAAGAGCTTTCTTTTAAGCCCTAGATCGAACTTTTTGGTTGGGTAGAACTCCGGGAATTCCAAACCCTAATTCTACCAAAAGTGCGATACGTCAGATTTTGGTTTCAGAAAAAAGTTGTAATTTTTGATCTCTGATTACATGGCTGGGTAGCTCTTCTCAAGAGCATTCTTTTGAGCTATAGATCGAACTTTTTGGTTGGGTAGAACTCCGGGAATTTCAAACCCTAATTCTACCAAAAGTGCGATAAAATTCTGTTCCAGATTCCGGAAAAGTAAAAGGTAACTTTCCAGGTAAGTCTACTCTGTCTCTTGGACTCCCCCAAGAGAAGATGGCTCCAAATACTAAGCTTGAAGACAAGCTAGAAGGCATAGAGAATTTCCGAGCATGGAAATACAGAATTGGTTTAATTCTCGAGGAAAATGATCTTGCTCATTATGTCAAAGAGGAAGTTGTAGAACCAGAAGAAGATGAAGCCAAAGAGAAACACAGGAAGGATTTGATTAGGGCAAAGAGAATCATAGCTGATTCCATTAAAGACCACTTGATTCCACAAGTGTCTTCCAAGAAGACTCCAAAGGAAATGTATGATGCCCTAGGAAGAATGTATGAAGGAAAGAACATCAATAGGAAGATGAATCTAAGGACTTAGTTGAAGAATACCAAGATGCACAAAGGAGAATCCATTCAAGACTACTTCTCAAGAGTCCATCAGATCAAGGAACAACTAGATGCAATTGGTGATACTCTCGATGAGGATGAACTAGTGATGACTGCTCTTAATGGCCTCACTAGATCTTGGGAATCCTTCATACAAACCATGTGTGCTAGGAAAGAAAGCATGAAATTTGATATAGTATGGGAGGATTGTGTTCAAGAAGAAGCTAGAGTTGCCAACAGAGAAGCTCTTCTCAAAGAAGATGACCAAGCTTTGGCCACCCATACCAAAAGAAGAAGAACAGGCCATCTCAAGAAGGTTGACCACAAAGGATCTCAACACTTCTCTAAAAGGAGAAAAGGACCATTTCCAGTAAGAGATTATTCCACAATAAAATGTTATACCTGTGATAAGCCAGGACACATCTCCAGATTTTGTCCCTCTCAAAAGAAGAAGTTTGCCCACAAAAGACACCATGCTCATATGGCAGAAAATGATAGTGAAGAAGAAGAAGGGGAAGAAGATGAAGAAGAAGAAGAGGTAGAGGTAAAGCCTAAAAGGAAAAGAAACAAGGTGAAGAAAGAAGATCCAGAAGAATATGTTCTATTCTCTGCACTCTCTGGATCTGTATCTCCTGGAGAAGATACATGGCTAATTGACAGTGGTGCCTCCAAGCACATGACAGGTCAAAGGAAGACCTTCTCAAATTTTGAAGAAAAGTCTTCCTCACAAAAGGTATCTCTAGGAGATGATTACCAATATCCCATCAAAGGAATTGGTGAAGCTAGCTACAAACTAGATTCTGGAACACCCTTGAAGATGAAAGACATCTTATACGTACCAGGTTTAAAGAAGAACCTTCTCTCTATTTCAGCACTAGATAAGAAAGGTTTTAGAGTAGCCTTCATAGATGGACAAGTACTCATGTGGTCCAAAGGAAAGACAATTAAAGATGCAGTTGTTATTGGTGAAGAAGAAGGAGGTCTCTATAAACTCAAAGGCCATCCAGAAGCTGCCCTTGCACATGAGATCTCTAGCCCCAGTGAGCTATGGCATAGAAGATTAGCTCACATCAATTATAAAGCCTTACCCTATGTAAGCAAGGTAGTCATAGGTTTACCAAATTTGAAATCTGATCATGATGGCTCATGTAAAGGATGTAAGAAAGGGAAAAATATCAAGAACCCCTTTCCAAAGAGTGAAACAAAGACTAAGAACATTTTAGAGCTCATACACTCAGATGTATGTGGACCTATGCCCACCACTTCCTTAAGTGGGTTTGAATACTATCTTTCATTCATTGATGACTATTCAAGGAAAACTTGGATATACTTCCTGAAAGGTAAGAATGAAGTCTTTGGAAAATTCAAAGAGTTCAAGGCTCTAATAGAAAATCTATCAGACAAGAAAATCAAAACTCTCAGAACAGATAATGGCGGAGAATTCACCTCAAAGGATTTTGAGGACTTTTGCAAAGAAGTTGGGATTAGAAGGGAACTAACTACTCCTTATAATCCCCAACAAAATGGGGTGGCTGAAAGGAAAAATAGAACAATCATGGAAGCTGTGAAGACCATGATACATGACCAAGATCTTCCCATGTACTTATGGGCTGAAGCAGCCAAAACTGCAGTTTATGTGCAAAACAGATTATCTCACAGTGCCCTTGAATTCAAAACTCCAGAAGAAGTGTTTACAGGTAAGAAGCCTGAGGTAAGTCATCTTAAAATATTTGGGTGTCCTGTGTACATCCACATTCCAAAAGAAAAGAGAACCAAGTTGGATCCCTCAGGTAAGAAGGGAATATTTGTTGGTTATTGTGAAACTTCCAAAGCATTTAGAATCTACATACCAGGTTTCCATCATATAGAAATAAGTAGAGATGTAACCTTTGATGAGGAAGCAGCTCTCAAGAAATCCAGAAAGTGTCAACTCGAAGAAGTTTATGAAGAAGATTCATCACCCAGGATTTCAGAGACTGTTCACATCCCTGAAGAAGTTACACCAGAAGATCATGACATGATGGAACCACAAGAACCCCCTGTTGCAGAATTATCCAGGAAGAGAAGACCAGCATGGGCTAGAGACATTATTCAAGGAGCTGAAAGATATGGTGCTCCTGAAGGCTCCACTAGAGAAAGGAAGAAGCCAAAATTGGTATCCAACTACATGGCCTTAATGTGCGATCTTGTGGATCAACTACCTACTAGCTATGAAGAAGCAGCTCAAAAGAAAGAATGGGTAGAAGCAATGACTAAAGAATACCAGTCAATAATGAAAAATGATGTTTGGGATATTGTTCCCAAACCGAAAGATAAAAGTGTGGTTTCTTCCAAATGGATATTCAAAATAAAACATGCCGCAGATGGAAGCATCGAAAAATACAAAGCAAGATTTGTAGCCAGAGGATTCTCTCAGAAGGAGGGAATTGACTATGAAGAAACATTTGCACCTGTTGCCAGGTATACTTCAATTAGAACTATCATGGCACTTGCATCCATGATGAAGTGGAAATTACACCAAATGGATGTTAAGACAGCTTTTCTGAATGGTGTAATTGAAGAAGAAGTATACATAGAGCAACCTCAAGGGTTTGAGGTTAATGATGGAAGAACTCATGTTTGCAAATTGAAGAAGGCATTATATGGGTTGAAACAAGCTCCAAGGGCTTGGTACGGAAGGATTGACAATTTCTTAACTAGCATGGGCTTTACCAAAAGTAAAGCTGACCCAAATCTTTATCTCAAAGTGATGGATGATGAACCAGTGATATTGCTGTTATATGTAGATGATCTTTTTCTAACTGGAGATGAGAAACAGATTATTGAAAGCAAGAAGAAGCTTTCTTCAGAATTCGAGATGAAAGATCTCGGATTGATGCACTACTTCTTAGGCTTAGAAGTATGGCAAGAACCAAAAGGGATCTTTCTAAATCAAGGTAAGTACACTGTGGAGATTCTCAAAAGATTTGATATGTTGGAGTGTAAAGCCATGGCCACTCCCATGGACTCCAACTTAAAGTTATTAGTTAATGATTCATCAGAACTAGTGGACATAACTTTATATAGACAAATCATTGGATCATTGATGTACTTAACTAATACTAGGCCTGATATATGCTTTGCTGTAAATACCCTAAGTCAGTATCTAGTAGAACCTAGAAAGGTTCACTTAATAGCTGCAAAGCATGTAATGAGGTACCTAAAAGGTACATTAGATTTTGGCCTATTTTATGTTGGAAATCATGAACTCAGATTACATGGTTACTCAGATTCTGATTGGGCAGGAAGTGTCTCAGATAGAAAAAGTACCTCTGGTGGATGTTATGGTCTTGGATCTGCCATGATTTCCTGGTTCAGCAAGAAACAATCCAGTGTGGCTCTCAGTACTGCTGAAGCAGAATATATAGCTGCCTGCTCTGCTAGCTGTGAAGCAGTATGGCTTCGGAAACTTTTATCTGGAGTGTTTGACTTAGAAATGGATCCCACTGTGATTATGTGTGATAATCAAAGCTGTATCAAGATGACTGAAAATCCTGTATTTCATGATAAGTCAAAACACATAGAGATCCGTTACTTCTATATACGAGATATGGTACAGAAAGGAGCTATCAAGCTGGAGTACATAAGCACTGAGGATCAAATTGCTGATATCCTGACTAAGCCTCTGTCTCGAGTAAAGTTTGAACACTTCCGAGACAAGCTTGGTGTAGTTCAGAAGAACCCTCCTCGAAAGGGGGAGTAGCTCAGTATCTGACAAACCAGCCTATCTCATCAATGATGAGGCTGCCTATTTTTTGTTCTTATTTACTTAAAATTATTTAGATTTAGGACTCTTATATTATTTGTTTTGATGATAGATGTATACATGCTTTTGATGATAGATGATAGATGTATACATGTTTTGATGATGATGATACATGTTGTGTTTATACATGTTTTGATGATGTTGATACATGTTGTGTTTATACATGTTTTGATGATATTGATACATGTTGTGGTTATACATGTTGTGATGATGATGATACATGTTGTGTTTATACATGTTTTGATGATGTTGATACATGTTGTGGTTATACATGTTGTGATGATGATGATACATGTTGTGTTTATACATGTTTTGATGATGTTGATACATGTTGTGTTTATACATGTTTTGATGATGATGGTACATGTTGTGTTTATACATGTTTTGATGATGATGATACATGTTGTAGTTATACATGTTTTGATGATGAGGATACATGTTCTGCTTTGGTGAACATGTGAGGGGATTGGATCATCCCTGGACTTTCAGTCCTAAAGAGAGCCGTAGACGTGAGGTCTCCGAGAATGAAGTCCTTAGTGGACAGTTGAGGGGATTGGATCATCCCTGGACTTTCAGTCCTAAAGAGAGCCGTAGACGTGAGGTCTCCGAGAATGAAGTCCTTAGTGGACAGTTGAGGGGATTGGATCATCCCTGGACTTTCATTCCTAAAGAGAGCCGTAGACGTGAGGTCTCCGAGAATGAAGTCCTTAGTGGACAGTTGAGGGGATAGGATCATCCCTGGACTTTCAGTCCTAAAGAGAGCCGTAGACGTGAGGTCTCCGAGAATGAAGTCCTTAGTGGACAGTTGAGGGGATAGGATCATCCCTGGACTTTCAGTCCTAAAGAGAGCCGTAGACGTGAGGTCTCCGAGAATGAAGTCCTTAGTGGACAGTTGAGGGGATTGGATCATCCCTGGACTTTCAGTCCTAAAGAGAGCCGTAGACGTGAGGTCTCCGAGAATGAAGTCCTTAGTGGACAGTTGAGGGGATTGGATCATCCCTGGACCTTCAGTCCTAAAGAGAGCCGTAGACGTGAGGTCTCCAAGAATGAAGTCCTTAGTGGACAGTTGAGGGGATTGGATCATCCCTGGACTTTCAGTCCTAAAAAGAGCCGTAGACGTGAGGTCTCCGATAACTGAATGACAGGACTGAATCGTCCCTGGACCTCGGTTCAAAATGTACGTGACAAATCCTAGAATTACTCTAGGTTACATCCAGCATGAAAAAGGGCTGGCTCTGTAAATGTGATACATCCAGCATGAAAAAGGGATGGCTCTGTAGATGTGATACATCCAGCATGAAAAAGGGCTGGCTCTGTAGATGTGATACATCCAGCATGAAAAAGGGCTGGCTCTGTAGATGTGATACATCCAGCATGAAAAAGGGCTGGCTCTGTAGATGTGATACATCCAGCATGAAAAAGGGCTGGCTCTGTAGATGTGATACATCCAGCATGAAAAAGGGCTGGCTCTGTAGATGTGATACATCCAGCATGAAAAAGGGCTAGCTCTGTAGATGTGATACATCCAGCATGAAAAAGGGCTGGCTCTGTAGATGTGATACATCCAGCATGAAAAAGGGCTGGCTCTGTAGATGTGATACATCCAGCATGAAAAAGGGCTGGCTCTGTAAATGTGATACATCCAGCATGAAAAAGGGCTGGCTCTGTAGATGTGATACATCCAGCATGAAAAAGGGCTGGCTCTGTAGTTGTGATACATCCAGCATGAAAAAGGGCTGGCTCTGTAGCTGTGATACATCCAGCATGAAAAAGGGCTGGCTCTGTAGCTGTGATAAGGATTGATCATCCTGGAACTTGATCTGGATTGCATCATCCATGGACTCATGTCCTAAAGAGAGCAGGATTGATCATCCTGTAAATATGATCGTGTGATGACGATGCTACTGATCGTGTGATGACGATGCTGCTGATCGTGTGATGACGATGCTGCTGATCGTGTGATGACGATGCTGCTGATCGTGTGATGACGATGCTGCTGATCGTGTGATGACGATGCTGCTGATCGTGTGATGACGATGCTGCTGATCGTGTGATGACGATGCTGCTGATCGTGTGATGACGATGCTGCTGATCGTGTGATGACGATGCTGATGATCGTGTGACGATGATGATGATGATCGTATGATGACGATATTAATGATCATACGACGATGCTGATGACGATGTTGATATTCCAGTAACTAGTCAAGTTATTGATGATGATGAATTGAAGAAAGCTTCCGATGATATATAGATGATGTAGTAAATGACTCCTTGTTCCTTCAGATGTTGTTATAATATCCTTCTCGTTAAGGGGGAGTGTTGAATATTGTAACTTCTAAGAATATTATATTTGTACATTAATTATTCCGGAGATGTTTCATTCCTCCGAGGTAACCCTACTATGTATCTGGAGATGTTTATTCCTCCAGGAGTTGATATTAACTAGGGTTATTAGACCCACCATGTGTGGGTCGGCCCTGCAGTTATATTTTAGGGGTTATTAGACTTCTCCAGGTGAGGTCGGCCCCAACAGTCTTTTAGTGAGTTGAAAGTCAAGTATAAATAGAGGAGGTGATCTCCTCATTAGATCATTCACTCACTTGTGGAAGAGTGCGCACTAGTTGAGGAGATCTGCTAAGGAGTCAAGGAGAAGGAGCACATCTTTGTATTTTGGTTGATCATCTTATTGAGGAAAGATTTACTGGGTTTTCTACCCCATGAGGGTTTCCCAGGATATATTGTGTGTTATCTTGTGATTATGCTTCTTTCAGTGATCTTGCTTGGCTATTTGGTTTAAACTTAACATGAATGAGTGGATGAGTGACACTCAATTCAGAACCTTAATCATTTTCAAGGTAGTCGAGTATAAAGTTGAACTAAATAGTTCATAGCTTCAGTAGAAGTCCCACGATAGAAGAACATAGTGGTGTGAACCGCAGCATTGTCCATCACTGTGCAATCCCCCCTCGCAGCGCATACCCCCTGTTGCACTGCACAGTATGTCTGTCCAAGAAACTCGTCACTTACTGTGGAAACCTGATTCTAAAGTACCCCATAGATACACCTCGGGTGAGACCTCAACCTGCTCGCAGGTTGTTACCGAAAGGGCCATTGCAAAGCGGTTTTGTTGGTCAAAGGGAAACCGCAAAGAACCTGGGTCTTATAAGAAAACCTCTGGGTCAGTTATATCCAACAAATGGTTCTATTTCTACGCTAGAATCTATGATGAGTTGCAACCATAATGAGTGACGAAGAATACCAGTTCCCGGAAGGCTTTGACAATTAGCATCCTGAAAAGACAGAAATCCAAGCTTGGTGGGACAAGACCATAAGAGACTTTGCAAGGCAAGAGAATAGACATCCGTGTCTATGTGACACACAGTGATTGGATAGATATATGTGGAAAGATATTCATGAGATATTCTAGGAATCATTTCCAAATGAGCTGCACGTGTGGATCTCATGGCTCGCAAAAAAGAAAACTTGTTTTCAAGGAGGATTTCCTACAGAGTGGACTCCTGAGCTCATAGTGCAGCTCAAGGCAATAGACATCCCGTTGACACGCGCAGTTGATTTTTGGGTCGATCATATGTTAGAAGGCTTCGTAATAGAATTTGTTTTAGACACACTCAAATCCTACAGCCAAGCAGAAGCATACTTTTTCGAAGGATTCCAAGGTAAGTTACTGAACAATATCAGTCTATACATTAAGATGTTGTTAGCTGAGAAAGGTGTTTTGAGAATGCAGTAATACTCTTAAGTTTGTCATGGTAAACAGTATATATAGTGATTCTGATGAAGATACCCATAATATTAGAAGTGGCAAGAGATATAAATTTAATAAGAATCTTAGAGGCCTTGGATTCCACATAGATACCAAGATTCCTTGTGACCTTGACAACGAATTCGCACCACCATTTACCCCTGAGAACCCACCAGCTACAGAGACCGCACCACCTTTATCTCAAAACCCACCCGCTATGCATCCCACCCCACAGAATACTCAGCCCAATACATCTATCCCGATAAGCCCATTTGTTTTCACTGCACAGAACCCTTTACAGTAGCCGCACACTAATCCGGGCGCCCCACCTCCTAATAGGACAATGGCAAACACAGATATGAAGCTCCCGATATTCAAAGGAACTGGCCTAGAATACCCTAACCAACATTGGTTCCTTTGCGAAGCCATATGGAGTGTAAGACAAATCCAAGATGATGCCGTGAAGAGAGCACAACTCATCACCACTTTCAGGGATAGAGCTTTACATTGGTTCATGAAGTACTCTAACACACAGCCGAGAACCCTCGCAGAAATTAAAGCTGCGCTTGTGGCAGAATTTAAGAAACCCAAATCTAAATCTCAGTGTATAACCGAGTTGAAAGAAATAAAGCAGAAATCGACTGAAACGGTTTGGGAGTTTGATCAGAAGTTCAAGACCCTATTAGACCAAGTAAGCTTTGTTATAGCTCCAAAATAGCACAAGGAATGGTTCATTGTTGCGTTGTTGCCCCATATTTGATTACCATTGATGCAGCAGAAGGTTACATCGCAGGCAAAAGCCTTGGAGATCGCAATGAAGCTAGAGGCTTCGCCGATTGGTGAGACTAGTTCTGGGATGTCTCAGATCCAGAACCAGCTGACCACCCTGACACTAGAACTGCAAAGCATGAAGAATGGCAAAGAACAAAGGTATGAACCTAGACATGAGGTCTGGTGTACAAGTTGTAAAGGAGAAGGCCATGACCGGGAGCATTGCCCGTTATTCTGTGACTATCTTAATAGTGGTGCGCCCAACCCAATAAATCAGAATCAGGCCCCATGGTGTGAAATTTGTAGAACCATAGGACACAGACCTAAAGACTGCTATCTTATACATAAATATGTGAAAACACCTAAAAATTTATACTGCACTTTCTGTAAATCAATTGGACATGATGAATCCAACTACCGTGCATATGAGCTAATGAATGAGAGAAAACAAGATATGGACTCAATGAGAGGCACTGGTTTGTACCGCGTACACGAAGATAACCAGCCAGAACAAGAGAATGCACAATATGACCAAGGAGGATACAGAGGTCATGGTGTTGGATACCGCAGCAGAGGAAGAAATGTTGGCCTGGCGCAGGGAAGAGGCTGCGGCCAGGTCATTTGTTATAATTGTGGCCAGCCAGGTCACGTATTTAGAGATTGTGTTAACCCATGCACTACGTGAAATTATTGTAAATCATTTGAGCATGTTATTGAATATTTCCCAGTACTAGAGGTGGAAATGCAAAAAAGAAGACAGACGGAAGCACCAAACATGAACGTCCAGTGGATCGCAGTGGAGAGCAGACCAGTAGACCCGAGCATCAATGTGGTCATGCGCAGTGGCACTGAGATAGGCTGTGATAGGGGAGAAGAAGCTTCCACGTCAGGGGAGGCTCACACAAAACAGACCCCTCTTGAGACAGTATGGATAAGGAAAGCTCTGGGAAAAATACCTGCTCTCGACCTACGAAAGAACAAGGAAGTCTTTATCGATGCATGGGATACCTTCAGAGAACCGGTAACATAATCACGGAGGATCCCGTTGTGCAGTGAAGCACCGCATGTTGAAGACATGCCAGTGGCTTATGATAAAACAAGCATTGCGATGGATGTCAGCACTTCTGTTGCGCAGTTCCTGCGAAGCTGCATGAAGCTACTCAAAAGTGAAAATGCCATAGTACAGTTGCAGAAGCTCATAAACCAGTATGAGCCGCAGACTGGAATAGAGACTTCTGATAGCGTTGTACATCACATAAGGAAGCATAAAAGAATAGGCCGAGAAATGAGACTTACCACGCAAATAGGAGATTTTGAAATGGATGAAGTCATCCTTGATCTGGGATCCGAAGTAAATGTCTTAACTAAGCAGACATGGCAGCAGATGGGTCGACCAAATTTATCATGGTCACCTATCCAGCTGAGGATGGCTAACCAAGAGAAAGTCATACCTTTTGGCCAGTTAGCTGACGTGATAATCGACATCGATGGAGTCCAAAGTCATGCAAACTTTGAAGTTATTGAGATTGTGGATGATAGTCGCCCTTTTCCTTCACTGCTAGGAATTGACTGGGCTATTGATAACTTGGCTATCATAAACTTAAAAACAAAGAAGATGATATTTGAAGGGAAGCATCTTAGGGTCATCGCATTGTTGGATCCTGCAGATGGTGATAGATACAGCGAGCCGATTCAGGAGGAATCCATGGCTCAAGACTTGGACAGACTATACCAGCTCACAACGAACCAGGAAGATTACATTAATCCTACTACATATGGTACACTCAGCTGGATATGTGACAGCTCCTGTGTGTCTGATTCAGAGGTAGGACTAGAAAATTGTCAAAGCCTGATGCATGAAGTATCAGCAAGGAGGTGCGTGAAAATTACGAAATCACTGCGCTGGATTGGAAAGGAGGTAAGTCCTATTCCCACATATGATGGTTCTACTAATGTTTACAATTTCATCCAGGAATATACTGCAGCCATTACAGATGAGCATAGATTACCAGCATTGGATATGGCACTGTGCAACACACCCGCCAGATGGTGGGCTGCGCACAAGCAAACATTGACCACTTAGGACCAATGTAGGATTAAAATGTAGATTCGGTTTGCCCACAGGGTTACTTTACCCTTTGAGAAGTTTAATGGATAGACAGATCCTAGTCAGCACATTGAAGTCTGTTCGCAGGCATGGCTGGAAAGGCCACATGAAGAATGGGTGCACCTGTTCATGCATACCCTGGAGGACGACATTCCAAAGAAATGGTACCTAGACCTGGAGTTGCGTAGGGAAACCACTGACTGGGAAATGTTGACTGTGAACTTCCAGAGGGACTTCAGCTTCGAGGATGAGAACCCACTGATCCATGACGCATTTCAAATAATTAAGGAATGCATATTCAGGGAAGACTGTCCTCATAGAAATATGACATTGGAGGAATTCTTCGGGGCAGACTGTGTTCCCGCACACCTACAGTCAGAATGGAAGGAACACGAAGAACACCTCATCGAGTGTTATAACCTAGCTGAAGACATCAATGATAGAAATGAAGATGATGATGATGATTTGTGCAACATAAACATATCAGAATCGGAGGGTGCGTGTGACATAGAAGGACCTTCGTTAGAAATCCCAAATATGAGTGGACTAGTAAAAACATAGAAGGTGAATATTGGCACAAGCGAAGAACCAAAGTTTGCAGCAATAAGAGAATATTGGGATGATCAGTCTATTGCAGAGATCACAGCCACCTTGCATGAATATCAGGAACTGTTTCCAACTAAATTCACAGAAATGAAAGGCATTCTAGGAGACCTAGGGGTCATGAAAATACCTTTGAAGCCAGGCACAAAGCCCGTGAAGCAGAGACCGTACAGACTAAATCCGCGCTACAAAGAAAGATTACGCGTAGAGGTGGATAAGATGCTTGAAGAAGGAATCATTGAACCTGTCGAGGAGTCCGAGTGGATTATCCCCATGGTCGTTCAAGACAAGAAAACAAAAGGTGAGATCAGGATTTGTGTGGATCTTAGAAAACTAAATGATGCTTCCATGCATGACCCATTCCCTACTCCTTTCATGGATGAAGTGCTTGATAATGTTGGAGGGAATGAGGCTTATTCTTTTACTGATGGTTTCAGGGTATCATCAGATAAGGATTGATCCCGTAGACAAGCATAAGATGACTTTTGCTACAGAATGGGGGTTGTTCCAGTACACAGTAATGCCTTTTGGCCTGAAGAACGCACCTGCCATATTTTCCAGAGTGGTCGTTGCAGCATTCAAAGAGTTTATGTATAAATTTCTCGAATCCTATTTTGATGATTTGACTGTGTTTGGTCTATTGAAGAACCATTATGCGGACCTCAGAATGATGCTTGAGAAGTGTCGACAGCATCAGATCTCTTTAAATCTAAAGAAGTGTATTTTTTGTGTTCCTTATGGGATTCTACTCGGGCACATTGTTTGTAAGTAGGGATTGATGGTGGACCTTGCGAAGATTGCCATTATTGTGAATTTGCCAACACCAACTTCCGTTAAGATGTTGCGCTCTACCTTAGGCCATATTGGATACTACAGGAAATTTATAAAGGGTTACGTACAGATAACCGCAGCAATGGAAAAGCTACTAAAGAAAGACACACCATTAATTTGGAACACAGAATCCGAACAGGGATTTGATACACTAAAAGAAAAGATGGTGACTGTGCCGATTCTAGTCTTTCTAAACTGGTCAAAGCCATTCCATGTCCATGTTGACGCATCATGCATTGCCCTGGGAATCGTACTAGCTCAACCAGGAGAAGGAGGTATTGACCACCCTATTGCATTCTCGAGCAGGAAGCTCTCAACAGCAGAAAAGAACTATACTACTACCGAGAGGGAAGGCCTTGCTATGGTATATGCCCTACAGAAATTCAGACATTACTTGCTTGGTGCGCACTTCCTTATGTTCACTGACCATTCTGCGTTGAAATACTTGGTCAATAAGCCAGTGTTAGGAGGGTGCATATGCAGATGTCTATTGCTATTCTAGGAGTATGATTTTGAGATTGTTGTTAAACCCAGCAGGCTGAACTTGGGACTTGACCACCTCTCTAGGATTGAGTCAGGAGAAGAGCCGACGAACATTGAAGACAGTCTTCCTGATGTGCAGTTATTTGCTATACAGATTGCTGATGATTATTACAAGGATATCATTAATTTTTTGACAACGGGGCTGGCACCACAGGAATTATCTATCCAGCAGAAGAAGCAGCTAGTGGTGCACGTTGCAGACTTCACTATAATTGCAGGTCAGTTATACAAACTCGGACCGGATGAAGTCCTGCGTAGATGTGTACTAGATCATGAGAGACCATTTATTCTAACAGACGCGCATTCAGGGATCGCGAGAGGTCACTATGCAGGAAGGGCTACCGCGCAGAAGATATTGCGCGCAGGGCTATGGTGGCCCATGATCCACAAAGATTCCAAAGAACACTGCAGGAACTATGATGTCTGTCAGAGGATAGGGAAACCTTCACGAAGAGATGAGATGCCATTAAACCCACAGTTGACCTTGCAGGCATTTGAGAAATGGGCAATGGATTTTGTGGGTCCTATAAACCCACCAAGAAAAAGAACTGGTGCGAGGTATATTATTACTGCTACTGATTACCTCACCAGATGGGCGGAAGCAAAGCCAGTAAAGGACTGCTACGCAGTTCATTTTCGAAGACATATTGTCAAGATTTGGATGTCCGAAGATTTTGATGAGTGACCAGGGTACTCACTTTTTGAACAAGACCATTGAGGAACTTACAGAGGAATTCCACATTCGTAATCAGCGCAGTACTCCATATCATCCACAAGCGAATGGAACTATTGAGGCTTTCAATAAAAAACTGGAGAACGCACTCACTAAGGTCTACAACGTAAATAGAGATGATTGGGATCTGCACGTCTCCTCTGTGTTATGGGCATACAGGACTACATGCAAGAAATTGACAGGACATACACCTTTTCAGTTGGCTTATGGGCAGGAAGCTATAATGCCAATGGAATATATTGTCCCTAGTTTAAGGATCGCTGCATTCACAGGGATGGTAGACCATGCAACACTAGAAGAAAGGTTGCTACACCTCGTTGGGTTGGAGGAAGATCGCTTCATTGCCGGCTTCCACCAGCAAGTTCAGAAAGACCGTGAGAAAGCATGGCATGATCGCCATATAAAGATAAAGTACTTTCAGGTAGGTGACCTAGTCCTCCTGTATGATAGCAAGTCCATGAAGTTTCCCGGTAAATTTAAGATGCATTGGCTTGGCCCATATACTGTGATACATGTTACTAACACTGGTGCCATCCATTTAGCCAATTTAGTTGGTGATACCCTACCAACTTTGATAAATGGAAGCAGAATAAAGTTGTATCACGATAGTCCTGCTTCACAAAATCCTGAGTAACAAGCAAAGGAAGAAATTTCAAGTGTCAAGTACAGTTGAAATTGGACACTGGAAATGTAAAGGAGCCTGTACATGTACGATAAGTAGAACAATGTGTGTACTGCACAGCACTGCTGAAGCTGCGCGAAAAATAAAAATAAAAATAAAATAAATAAATAAAAATCTTGAAACCACGCAGCTGAAAAATTTTGGCACTGCGAAGTAACTATGCAGGATCACAGATGGCTTGCCGTGTAGCTCGGCACAAGACTCATAAAAATAGCCATTACAAAAGTTTTGAGAAAAATAGCCGTTATATGACCATTGCAATGAACCGCTTCAGCATTTAATGAAAAGATAGCCATTTTGAACATGCTGATGATGGAAGGGACTAGAGGATTCACTCAAATTCACCAACAGACACTACATTAAATTCCCATCTAACCGTTGGAAGGTGTGGGGAAGACCCAGCTGTGCCTATAAATAACGCCACATAAGGACTCGCGGGCGTTACCAGACACTTAGAATTTTCATGTGTTCGCTCCTGTGTTAGCAATCCTTAGTCATATCTCAGAAACAGTTGCCTACTCTTGCCAGTGAATGTCCAAATCACTAGAGAGAAAAGAAAATATTACACTCCAAGAAGCAATCTGAATCTTTCAGCATGGGGGGATTGCAGAGTTAATGAAAACCCCTGTCAAGAAGACTATACTCGAACCCGGTCAAGCGTCCAGAAGGTCACCTCAACATAATCCAGCCATGCAGGACAAAGGGAAATCCACAGCTTGACCAGGAAGCAAGACTCCAAAGACAGGCCAGATGGCACCGAGATCGCCGGTCTTTCAGAAGGAACCCTTGAAGTTGACACCGGAGTATATATCACCACAGGAGTTGGATGCCCCAGTCTTTAAATTGGCCAAGAATGCTAGATATGAAATCCCATTGTAACCGATTTCAAAACATGTAAAGGTTGCCAAGATACACCTGATTCTGCAGTACCCCATAGATACACCTTGGGTGAGACCTCAACCTGCTCGCAGGTTGTTTCCAAAAGAGCCGGTGCAAAGGGGTTTTGTTGGTCAAAGGGAAACCGCGAAGAACCTGGGTCTTATAAGAAAACCTCTGGGTCAGTTATAGCCAACATTAGACCACCCTAGTGGGGGTCATCCCTATCAGCATTGTGTTATGTGGTTATGTTGAGGATGACCTAGTAAAGGTTATTAGGCAAGTCAATTCAAGTATAAATAGAGTGCAGGAGGCACTGTATTTGATCATTCTATTTCTCTCACACACACTCATTGGAGACTGGCACACTAGTGGAGGAGGAGAAGCTGCTGCTAGGAGAAGACTATCTCTTATGCTTGGGTTGTATCATTTCTCTATCTATCTCTGAGGAATTTGCGGGGTTTTTCACCTTCTTGGTTTTCCCCGGTGAAACTCTGTGTCTCTTGTGTGCTTGCATTATTGTGTCCATGATTGATATGCTGTAGATATGTTGTACATGTTATTCTCTCAGTTAATATCCTAGATCAGATTGAAATTCTGAACAACTCACATCGAAAAGATAAATGACAAAAGACCCAAGGGGTGTTCATACCTGAGATGACTGTTCCAATATGAAAATGGCGTAGAAAGGCACTTCACAACTCCTGCACACTCGGAAACTAGGTCAAATAGTCAACCAAATGTTCAAATATAATAAAACCGATCCAAACTATAGCAAATGGCATAATGGCATTAAATATTTGAAAATGGAATATTCCATTTTGTTTATAAATAGAAATAAAAACCAAACATAGTCACCATTGTTCTATTTGCCAAATTTGGGAGGAGTAGTGCCATTTGGAGCCAAATCTTCACTCATCGATTCTGGGAGCTACGACCAGCCATTTCACTCACCGTCAGGAGCAGGTAACCCTAAACTTCAGCCAGCAAAATTGTAGTGGTTTACATTTTTGAATTTCAATCATTTTTGGGGGTTTCAGCTTGATTTGGGAAGGGCCATTGCGCTCTCGGCTCGTCGCAGTTGGCCCTTCTGGAAACTGCGACAAGACCGAGTCATCGCAAGGGTCTCATGGATGGATTGCGATGACGTCGCTCTGTTTGCAAAAACGGGGTGCGATGACAGTGATGTCCATCCCCAAATTCAAACCACACTCAAAAGAAAGACTGTCAGTGGTTGAAGCAAGTTCTAATATTGTTTATACTCCTCTATTGGCAGGTTCCAAACATCAAAATGGTTCTGGAATGGAGAGAATGGGAACATGAGTTGGATGATGAACAAGCTGCAAATGACCCACGGTGTGTAGAAGCATTGAGGAACTGTGGGCTCCTCAAGTTCTTCCAGGTCCAGGGGATGAGATCCCAAATCCCACTATTGACTCTCATGCTCTGATGCTGGGATGTGGCCCAGCAATACTTCGTGATCGGTGAGCATGAGCTTACCATAGATGTCAAGGACATATATTTTCTGACCGGATTGTCTCGAAGAGGGGACAGTGTGCTACTTACTGGATCACATGGGAGTGATCGAACTGTGGACGATATGATTCAGAAGCATTGTGATCCCAACACCCGTTCATCTAGTGGGAAGATTCCCATTAAAGATGTATGGGAATGCCCATTATGTTCCATACTATTTTCCATCACGAGGATGGTGGGGATCCAAGCTCCTCACTTAGCCACCAGAGCACAGATTCTTTATGCGGAGGATTGTATGTCTCCAAAGATCTTTAATTGGTGCGAGGGGGTCCTCGCAAACATGCGAGCTCAGCTGACAAAGTGTCAGCGGGGAGAGCTCAAGCAGTTCGGCTATGGATTGATAGTGATCTCGTTCTTGCTGGAATGGGTTCCCCTTTTGTATCCTCAGGTACCACTAGAGGATAGGGATCCTAGAGATCCTCACATGGCTAGGTGGACCGATGTGATGCCCCGACATGGTGGGGGCCCTATTATTGGATACCCTCCTGAGTTCTTCACTTGGCTGGAGGGCCAGTTACTGATGGTGGAGGATTTCCCATACAGTGGCACGGACTTTAGAGATGACCCAGGCTTGCCGTTGCTAGAGGGAGCAACATGGGGAGATCTCGGTAAGAACAAATGATCCTTGTACTTTTTAAGTTTTGTGCATTTATAATTTTTTTTTATATAGTGCTAACAGATGAACAACATGTGTGTGCAGATGTGGGACCTATACGACCCGTGGAGACCTCTCTTCTGGCTAGGAGAGAGAGAGGAGAGGGAGTAGTTGTGGGTCCGGCTGTGCACGCTGCCATCATGGAGATGGATAGAGTCTATGCCAACCTGAGTGGGTTGACACTAGACGTTCTTGAGCCATTGGTAGATGAGGTACCGCGGCCCATGTAGGTACACATGGTTGGAGCTACTGCGTGGTTCAACATGCTGCTTCGCAAGGTTGCGAGAGCAATCGATTGTTTCTAGACTCAACAAGCTAGGGCTGCTAGACTTCCTAGGGTTGTACGGACTAGACGATAGGCCATATGTTGTTACTGTGTGTATACTGAGAGCTTAGAGGCCTCAGATTTTTGTATTACTGAAAGCTGCGAGGCTTCGTATTTTGTAGGGACTTACTGAAAGCTGTCATGCTTTAGACTTTTGTATTAGCACTACCTTTTTGAGATTATATATATATATATATATATACAGACATTCTGGCGATTTATACATTATGTGTTTCAACAAATGATGATGATGTGATCTTGTTTGTATGCTTTGCTTCTATACAGTGCATATTTACATGTTGTGAATGCTTTTACATATTATGAGTATTATGTGTGTGTGATGTACCAATCTAAAATGAAGTTGGCCATCGAGTCAACAACTGTGTTTAACTCTCGTGTAATGTGCGGGTATTGAATGGATTCAAATGACCTTTCTAGGAGTTGAACTTGTCTAAAGAGACGGCGTAGGGTAGGATCACGGATAGCGTAGACCCGGTTAAGATGGGAAACCACTAGTTGAGAATCCATGTGGATGACAATGTGGTTCATACCCAAGGAAATGGCCTCGGTTAAGGGTCCAACTACTGCCAAATATTATGCGGCATTGTTGGTTGCAAATACAATGCAACTTCCTCCTGAGCCGATGAGCTCGCCTGTTGGGGAATACAGTACGCAAGCTGCCGAAGCAAGGTTATGGGTATTTCGGCTAGCACCATACGCAAATCCATAGCATGTTTCCATCTGCACACGTAGGCAGAACATGTTATAAGAAGTGGAAACAAGATCTAAAGGAACTCAAAAAGAACAAGTGCATCACACCAAACAAAAACACATAAACACACCATGTACAGTATATACAAGAAATTCTATGCATGATAGGTTCAAGCATAGTACCTCTTCAGGTAAATCCCATTACGGGGTTCACCCAAAGATATTCTATCATAGTCTTCAAGCTCGTAAGCTCCCTTTTCCAAAACACATTTGACAATGTAAGGTCTGTGCCACATGGACTCGAACTTTCCTACCCCCAACTTGTCATGTTTCCGATCATATGTGAGGACCAGATTTCCCTCGTTGAAGATATGAGGTTCTACTAACTTGTCGTACTGAGCTTTGATGCATTTCTTGTGTGCTTTGTTAGCAAGGGAAACATCTCGGCGGGACTCGTCAAGTTTTGCTAAGTACAGGAAATGTTCTTCCTCAGCAGTAGTGTTAGGAAGAAGTTTGACAGCAAGTTGTAGAGATGGAATTTTGCACTCTATAGGAAGGACAGCCTCCAATCCATACACCAATTGGAAAGGACTAAAACCTGTGGCAATTTTAACGAAAGTTTTGTAGGCCCATAATGCTGAAAAGAGCATATTATGCCAGTTGGACTTATGCATACCTACCATCCTTTGGGCCATAGTTTTCAAGACCTTGTTAATGGCCTCGACCTGTCCATTGGACGACAGGTAGTAGGGTGTTGAGTTTTCATGGCGAAAACCCAATTTATTACTCAATTAATCAACCATATGGTTCTGAAAGTGAGAACCATGGTCGATCACTATCGCCTACGGAAATCCAAACCGCGCTATTACATGATTGAAAATGAAGAGTGCGGCAGTTTTGCTGTCATTTTGGTATGTAGGCATTGCCTCAACCCACTTTGTAAATTAATCCACAGCTACTATGATGTAGCTATGCCCCCCGGCAGAGGTAGGATTACAATGCATAAAATCGATGCCCCATTTTGCGAAGGGGCCCACGGCAATAACCGGGTGTAACAGGGCGCGATGGGTGCGCTTCTTTGTATGGAAGTGTTGACATGGAGGACATCTTTTCACGGCCTCAGTACAATATTTGAAGATAGTAGGCCAATAATATCCTGCGCATAAAATCTTCTGGGCTATATCCATCCCAGAGAGGTGACCGCCACATGCCCCAGCGTGACACTCATTCAGAACGTGTTCATCCTCATCGTGATTTAGACAACGTCGAAGAATTGAATCAGTGCCACGGCGGTACAAAGTATCGCTTATGATCAGATAATACTCGCATGGTGACGTATTCTACGACGGTCGTCACGAGATAGTTGAGGATTGAAGTGTTGGGTTTGAAGATATAATGAAATATCTCCATACCATGGATCAATCATACTAATGAGAAACAACGATTCATTCGGAAAAGAATCATTGTGCTCAACTTCTACATCAGGACGGGGAAGGTCACAAATAAGCTCAGCAAACACCAAAGACTTTTTAGACTTGGCTTTCTCAAAAAGAAGGTCTAATTCTTGCAGTATCACAATCTAGTGTGAGTACTTGCCCCCAAGCACCTATCGTGTTGATACGTGGTAAATGGGGTTCGAGTCTGCAATGATGGTGGTGGTGCGGAGCAGGATATAGTGTTGGAACTTTTGGACGGCGATGACTGCTGCAAGAGCAAGCTTCTCAACATGTGAATATCTAGTTTTAGTGTCAATGAGACACTTACTTGCATAGTATATTACATGTTCCTGGGTGTTTTGATCCTCCTGTACCAAAACCATGGCAATAGTGGTAGCAGAAGCAGCGAGATATAAGATGTAATCTTGGAAATAGTTTGGCGGTTGGATTACGGGGGCATGCGTGATGGCATGTTTGATGTTGTCGAAGGGATTTTGAGCTTGATCATCCCAAATGAACAGGATGTCCTTCTTAAGCAGCTTCATATACCCCTGAGTCTTCTCTGTGAAGTTACAAACAAAACGCCCTAAATAAGTCGCCTTCCCTTAGAGACTTTGAAGTTTTGTCACATTAGTCGGAGGTGGTAGGTTGACAATGGCCTCCATCTTTAAGGGATCGATACGGATCCCATCCTTCAAGACAATAAGCCCTAAGAGGCATCTAGACTCAACGCAAAAGATACGCTTATGAGGATTCCGACGGATATTGTACTGTCTACATCTGAGGAAAATGGCCATCAGTTGATCCATGTGGAACTCACGCTGCTTTGAATGAGCGGGGAGATCGTCCAGGTAAGGTTCCACAAAGTTCTTAATGTCATGGAAGGCATATGACATGGCCCACTGGAATGTGGCGCCAGTGTTTTTAAGGCCAAACGGGAGTTTGCGATATGCAAACATCCCCCAAGGACAGATGAAAGCCGTCTTATGTTGGTCAACTGGGTTGATCTCAATCTAGTTGTAACCAGAGAATCCATCCATGAATGAAAAGATGACGCTCCGGGCACAATTGTCGATGATCTGGTTGATGAATAGGGTCGGATAGTTGTCCTTTGGACAAGCCTTGTTAAGGTCCCGATAATCGACACAGACGCGAATGGTACCCTGCTTTTTGTTCACAGGGACGACATTTGAGACCCAATTTGTCAACGGGACAGGATAGATGAAGCCAACCTTTATTTCAATCTCTGCCTTGTTCGCTGCAGTATTTCGGGGGTGTATCAGTCACAACTTTTGACATATAGGTTTGATGTCGAGATAGGTTTTTATTTCATGAGAAACAATCGTGGGGTCTATCCCAGGCATCTCCTCGTAGGACCAAACGACTATGTCTCGAAATATCTTGAATAAGGCCATACCAACAGCTATTTCTTTAGGGGAACACTTCTGGCCTATACGAATGTGTTCCACTACACCAGGTTTCACCGAAATGTCTACCGGAGTGGTAGGTTCAATGTTGGCAAGGTTGCCCTCAGACTCTGAAAGACATGTAAGTATGGGAGAATGAGGGAAAGGGTAGATATCCGATGAAAAGATGGTGCTAATGTTGTACTATATGTACTCCCAATGCAGAAGAAAAGATGACCTATGGTGGAGGTTGTTGAAATATTGTAACTTCTAAGAATATTATATCTGTACTTTATTATTCCGGAGATGTTTCATTCCTCTGTGAAGACCTTATTGTATATCCAGAGATGTTTATTCCTCCATCGAAATGTGGTAACTTGGTTTATTAGACTTCCCTAGTGGGGGTCGGCCCTGTATGTGTTATGTGGGTCAAAGGGTTATTAGACCACCCTAGAGGGGTCGTCCCAGTCAGTTGTCATGGGGTGTTTAACCCAGTGGTTAAGTTGGGGCCGACCGAGTTAATATAAAATACAAGTCGGAGTTGTGTATAAATAGAGGAGGTGTGTTCCTCATTTAACACACATTGCACTCACTTGTGAATAGCGCATAAGTGAGAGAGAGATCTTCTATGGAGGAGAAGGAGCTCATGTCTAGGGTTTACATATTTGTATTTTCTGGTCATCTATATTGAGGAACCTTTGTTGGGTTTTCTTCCCCATGAGGGTTTCCTAGGATAAATCTGTGTCTCTTGTGTTTATGTTGTGCTTCTTGTTCTTTCAGTGATCCTGTATATGATATTATTGTGAAATGGAATGTAATGCTGATATTTTATGTCTTATCATATTGAATATTAACATGGTATCAGATCTAACCTAAAGGAAGGCAATGTATGGCACTTATGACACTTGCTTCACTTGCAACAATTTGAAGGTTAGGGTTTTGTATAGAAAAATCCAGTCATCGTGGAACTTTCGCTATAAATCCATTTTGGAGAAGGTTCAGTATATGAAACCTTTAAAGGTATTATATAACATCCCCATGTACCTTCTTTCCAAAGGACACCCTCAGATTTGTTGTACTTTGTGATTTATGATCAGTACAAGTTAGGGTTTCTGCCTCTTCCAGATCTCGGTCATAATCAGGTGACCTAGGAAAAAGGTCATAACTTGGGCTAGGAAGCTCCAAATGAAATTTTGTAAAAAGCGGTAGGTAGTGCATGGACTGTACTATCTCAGGTAACATTTTCAGAGGCCGAAGTTGAACCCGTGACACGTGGCACACCGTACAAGTTTTCTCTCATGTTTTATCCCATAAACGGGTCACATTGAGACACTTGGCATAACTCTCTCTCAGAGAATCCAATTGAGGTCATACCTATGGGGTTGGAAAGAGAACAGATCGAGATACCTCAAGAAGAAGTTTCAGACCCTGTGGCTTCGTAATTGTGGAGTTACACCAGAAGCAAGCAGGTGCATATTTCTGTCAAAACAGATTTGGATTTTGAGCACCTTCATTCTTGAATCATCACTGCTGTGGAAAATTAGGATTTCGGAGAAAGTTGGAATTTTTGGAAGCAGATTCCATGGCTAAATGATACTCATCAAAATCAAAATTTAGAGACCAAGATCGAATTTTTTGGTTGGGTAGAATATTGAGCTTGATCAAACCCCAGTTCGGGATTTTGATCGGAAAGGTGGAAAATTAGGGCTTCTGCAAAAGTTGGAATTTTTTTTAAGTCTGTGACCACAGCTGGAAGCTACTCAAAAAAATAACAGTTTAGAGCTTTGGATCAAACCTTTTGATTGGGAAGAAGGGTGGGCTTCATCAAACCCTAGTTCGGGATCCTGTCTAGAAGATCTAGAAGTTTCAAAGGCAATTTTGAGGGGTCAAATTTTGGAGATTTCAAAATTGAAGTATACTAGTTTGATCAGCTCAGCAAGGCACATCTTTCCATCTATTCAGAAGTGTGAAAGTCAAAGTTTGAATTTTTAGGGTTTCTCTGACAAACCCTAATCGAGCTCCAGATCCAGTTTTGGGGGGAGATGAGGCTAAGGCCTTACATAAGAAGACTACAAGAAATCTCGATAGGTATGACTTAAGAAGATACAGGTATGTTTTGAAATCTGATTCTTGATTAAGTTCATAATATGGTTGTCTTCATATTATTTAGGTTAGTACAATTTTGATTAATGTAAAAGTATGAATGCATGTGAATGATAGAAGACATTCTTTGATCAAGGTTATATGATTGTACTAATGCACCTGTGGTGTTGTATGAGGATGATGTTGTTTGCTAACAAAAGACAGGTACATCAAAGACAAATCAAGTTCTATGACCATGATGACATAAAGACAAAAGACTTCTCCATAGTCTTTAGAAGCTCTACTTACGAGGTATGCATGATTTATTTCTACTATGCTTAGCTTATGAGGTATGCAGGTTACTAGCACAAGGTCTCTAAATCATTGAAGAGAATAAAGATATTGTTTGGGTATGTTAGACATAACTAAGCATGTATCTAATCTAGGTATGTTTTCCTATGTCAATTTAGAATCCTACTTTGTGCTAGGATCTTAGTATGTTGGTAGAATTTTTCCCTACGGATAAGTAAAAATTCTCTTAAATTAAAGCAGATTTTTAACTAACTCTAAGATAAGACAAAACTAAACAAATGCTACCTTGAATTTCCTGAACTAATTTTCACAACAAGATTAAATGCATTTAGAAGAGATGAAAGACATAACTCACCTTTCAATTCGACATTTGTCCCGCTTCTAGCTCTTGATCCCAAAGCTCCAATGTAGAACCTGTTGAAATCAAACGAGGAACAAGCATGCAAGCTTCCAAATACCTTGAAGCAAAGATTAAGTTCAAATCTAAACTAGATACATTCCATGTCAGAAACTTATACAATACACATGAAATAGGAAAAACAAGACAAGTTATTTTTATTACAAACTTGAAGAATGCTTACAAAGGTTGCTTGATGTCCAAGCCAATCCTCCAGCTCCAAGTGCTTCCTCCTCTAGCTATCTCCACAAAGTTGCAAGATCATAAGTTTGGTATCTCCAAGAGTTCTCCCTTTTGCTCATGGAATGCCTCTCTCTTATAGTGTGTGGTAGGGTTAACCAACAAGAGAGAAGGGTGGATCTTGGGAGAGTTAAGTGGATCAAGCCTACTAATCACAGAAAGTGAGTTAGGATTGAATCAGGGGCACCAATCCTAAAAAATATCTCGAAAATCAAAATCCCATAAGCCATGGAAAAAGGCTAAAAAAGGTGTACCGCACCCCTAGAACAGAACATAACGCGGTAGTACCGCGTGGCAGGGAAAGAGCATAGCACGGTAGTACGGACTACCGCACACCTAACATGGAGCAAGGTGCGGTAGTGAGGGTAAATGAAGTCTCAGCTAGGTTGATTCTTGATACGGTAGATTTTCCTTCAAGGATCACTCATCACTTTTCTCTTCTGGGTGTTTTAAGCAGTAGGGGGAGTGTCGTCAACTCTTTTTGTGGTGAAGATGCGACACTGTGGAATATGGAGGTGTAACAGATGCCCCCTAAAGTGTGAGGTCGGAAGGGACTGATGGCCGAAAGACTTTACAAATACTGTGCAGAGATAGCAATGAGGAGAGTGACAAGGAGATGAAAAAGAAACACAATGTTAGATATACCACCGAGGTGGGCATCCCCATGCTCGGAAACAATTGAATCAAAGCATGGTTGCCGACCAATACATTGCAGATCCATGAGTACTGAGATGATATAGACTATGGACAGATCATGGCTACTATGAACAAGCGTAGATCCATGAGACAGTAATGACACAGCCACGACCAATACAAAAAGTGGATCTGCGTGACAATACCAAGGACATCTCCATCACAACCTGGACGTAGTCAAGATACAAAGGCACACCCAGGGTCTTCTACCTGATCGCAAATTATACGAATCTAACCATGTGATTACAAAGTGTTGAAGTCGAACATGGTAGAAACCATTTGATTACCGGTCAATGATGTGAACCGTTAACAAATGCGAGGGAAATCACCAATGATGACGATGATCCCCAAGGTATCTAAAGTACATCTCAACAAAATGTGAATAGATGAGTTGATGTCGAGCATTCAAGAGATATTTCGATCAGAGGTCAGTGATGTAAACCTACTGTCGAACACGAGGAAACCTGCCATTGAGGCATGTAGGTACCAAGGTACTAATGGTTGATTCCTAAGCCCAATTCCTGGATAGTGATTTGACGTCGACAGGAATAGACTCGTCGAAGGTGGGCCATAATGATTCCCACATCATCGACACGAAATCGGAGCGAAAGATAGTATAAGATGACAAAACAAGGGAGTATGTACTTACGCAATGGAGGTCTGACACAATGAACGACTCTGAACAATGCAACCCTTTGAACATATAATGGCATGTAACAGGACTTGGCAGTAGGGATTATTGATAGCAGAGGATAGACACCAAATGAGTAGGCTCCTGGCCAGTGAGACGACTCATGATGATGACCATAACTTAGTGACGACACCCAAAATAGACAAGAGACAAATGCATGCCATGTTCAAAGGTAACGACTGACAAGCTGCCAAAACAAACTTGACTTGTTCCCCATATTCCCCCGACATGATAGACGAGTACCTCTTTGTTGCTTTTTGAGCTTGAAGAGGATAACAAATGCTCGGTATAGCTCATCTCATAGATGAGTCCAATCTCACATGTTTTACGAACCTGAGAAAGGAGGGGTTCGTCCCAAAGTGGGTCCTTCGATGTTAAATTTTAATGAGTCCAAGGAAGGAAAACTCGGTAGTTTTTCACATTTAGAGAGCCTGAAAAACTTAAAGGAGGCTCCACAATGTACTTTTTCATAAATTTAGTCCCTCGATCCCAAAAAAGTGTAAAAAAATTCCCGAGAGAACTCTCCCAGCCAAAATTGACCGAGGTATACCTTTCTCATAAATAGTTTAGACGGGCCGAAAAATGGGTAACCTATCACCGAATAGACAACCTTTCAAATACTTTTACAAGTGTGAAAGAGTCAAGATCACTTGGCAATCTTTTCAATTTTAGGGAGTCTGAAAAGAGCTTAACTATGGACTCCAATGGTCTTTTTCGTAATTTTTAATTATTCTGGTCCTAAAAGAGAATAAAATGCAACCAGGATAATACTTTCCTCATCGTTTAACGAGCATGAGTAAAGCTAACCGAACTCGACACCATTTACTTGAGTTTGACAAGCACGACACAGGTGTAAAAGCGCTTGGAATCTTTTTCAAGTTTTAATCCGGAGCATGAAAAAGATAAAGTAGGCTCAAAAAGAAGGTCAAGCAATGAATAAACGCCAGTGTGAATATATTGTCTTTAAAGGAGATCCTGTCAATAAGTGCTCATGAAACCAGATATTAGTAATGTGAAATGAGTTTTATTTTAACTAGATAAAATAATGAGTAAAAAATGAGTGAAAAAGCTATATAAAGGATGGGTAAAAATAGAAAGTTACCATTTCATTTGTGCATTTACCAAAAGAGGAGATTTTACCCATTTGAAGAGCAAAAACTTCAAGAGTTCATATCTGGAGATTCGGGGCACCATTTGATCAGTCGTCTACGCCAGGTAAGAGCTTTTAAGCCTCTCTTTCATTTCATGTATGAATAACTTGTTTTCAGTAGGAAAAAGTAATTTTTGGCAAGCCCTATTGGGAAAAATTCGACCTCCACAGTACCGTGCGGGGGCCATATCAAGAAGCGCAGTACTGTGTAACAGTACCGTGCTGTGAGTTTAAATAGAGGCACGGTACTGTGCAGTACCGCGCAGTCAAATTTTACCCAGGCGCGACAGAAGCGAAAATTAAGATGAAAAAATCATTTTTCCCCAAATTTTAGCTGAGATCAAGTTGTTAAATAATTACTGAATATTTCCCATGACCTTTTGCAGGTGTTTGAAACTTGTTTGGAGAAAAATGGTCCATTGGAAAGAAAGAGAACATGAAGCGGATGATTTGCTGGCTAAAAATGACCAAAGGACTGTGACTGCACTGCGAGAATGTGGTTTGTTAAAATTCTTCAAGACCAAGGGTATTCGCAAGCAGGCAAAGCTTCTCACCCACATTATTCAGATGTGGGACCTCGACATTCAGGATTTCCGAGTAGGAGAACACATCCTCGAAATTCAACTCGAGGACATTTATTTTCTCATAGGCCTCTCAAAAAGAGGAGCCCGGGTGAGTTTTACTGGATACACAGCCTCAGAGGTGAGCACGGATGCTTTGATTGCTCATTACTGCCATCAGGGTTTGGGGAAGAAAAGCGGCAAGGTGGTCATCAAAGACATTATAGAACTTCCTATAAAAACTGTGTTTTTCACCATCACTCGTGCAACAAGAAGTACGGGTCCCCATCAGGCGTCCCATACACAGATGAATCTTGCAGTAGATTGTATGGTAGGAACAGTATTCAACTGGTGTGAGGCAGTGTTGACCAACCTCAAAGAGCAAGTGAACAAGTGCAGGGTTGGAGAGAATTCCCAATTTGGTTATGGGAGCATCTTAGTCACCTTATTTTTGGTGAGGGTGCCATTGTTGCGCCCACAGATAGCTATGCCCCCCCGTCCACCTACCGAGCCATGGATGGCTCGATGGAGTGATTATACAGGACGTCTTGGGGGACCTCAGCATTTGGATTTTGGTGAGGATTTCTTCTCGTGGCTCAAGGAACAGATAGTGATGATCGATGACTACCCCTATGCAGGGGTGGACTTCTGCGAGGACATAGACTTGGCACTGCCGGAAGATGAGGATTGGGACAACTTAGGTATGACCTTCATGTGCATATTTTTCTTTTTTGAATATATGATTTTTATTGTTTTTTAGAATGTGTAAAATACTTTAATGTATGTACGTGTGCATGTCGCAAATCGTGGACCACAGAGACCGACAGGGTACTTGCCATTACACCGAGGTGGTGTTGATCGCCAAGCCGCTCCAGACGAGGAAGAAGACAAAGATGAAGCGGGAGGGGTCCAAGAAATAGAGAGGAATTTGCAAGGTTTGACTCACGGTATTCCTGCTATGAGGGTGGACGACATTCCTTTGCATCTCCAGCGGCATACTGTAGGTGTGCCTAGGCGCATTGGCCGACTCCTTTGTAGGGTGGTCTGAGCTATAGTATGTTATCACCAGTAGCATGAGGAATCTGACGAGGGACATGATAGATCTCCTATATCTCCCTAGATGGCAGCTTTTATCTTTTTGCGGCATGTATATGATATGTAGGCTTTGAGAGCCAAATTTTTGTATGGGATTTGGTCCCAAATTTTGTCTTTAAAACACAAACTTTATGTATTTGGAAAAACACTTTTATATACAGTGATATGGACCTATTTTTATGATCTATTTATTTACAGTGACTTGTGTGTTTTATTTTTTATGATGTGTTTTTATGTATGGGCAAGATGCCAATCCAAAATGTAATTAGCTAATGAATCAGCTATACAATTGAATTCCCTTGGTATGTGTTGATATGAAATGAAATTAAAAGATCATTCCAAGAGGCGTACCCTCTGAAATAAATGAAGTAGGATAGGATCGCGAACTGTGTAAACATGATTCAGATGAGAAACCACGAGTTGGGAGTCTAAAAAGACTGATAGGGAGTCAATTCCGAGTGAAGCAACCTCTGTCAAGAGTCTGATGACTGCATGGTACTCTACGATATTGTTGGTTGCAGGACCTAAACAATTGGCTCCTGAAGATATCAACTCGCCAATGGGAGAATAGATCACCCATGCTGCGGAAGTGAGATTCTGGGTATGCCGGCTTGCACCATCGACGAATCCGAAGTAAGCAGACAGCTGCACATAAAATCATGAGTCAAAGTAAGAATGGATACATGAGATCCATGCGCACACCAAAAAGATGAGTAAAAAAAATAAGCTAAGTACATTATGTACAAAAAGTAACCCACGTAGGGAAACCTTACGAATAGAAGTGTTTGAGGTATATCCCATTGCGGGGCCGTGCCAATGGCGTGCCATCACAATCGATAAGTTCATAGGCTCCTTTCTCCAAGACACGTTTTACAACAAAGGGGTCGTACCACATAGATTCTAGTTTTCCTTTTCCGAGTTTATCATGCATTTGATCATATGTGAGTACGAGGTCACCTTCATTGAAAATCCGAGGTTGAACGGATTTGTCATACTGAGCTTTGACGCTTTTTTTATGAGCTTCGTTGGCTAAAGCAACGTCGTGGCGGGTTTCATCTAGCTTGGCTAGGTATAGAAACCGTTCCTCTTCGGAAGTGGTGTGGGGGAGTAGCTCTATGGCTATCTTAAGTGATGGAATTTCACATTCAATCGGTAAAATGGCTTCTAGGCCATACACCAGTTGGAATGGTGTAAACCCAGTAGCACTTTTTACTGAGGTTCGGTATGCCCATAGTGCTGAAAATAGAGCTGAGTGCCAGTTGGATTTCCGAGTACCCACGATACGCTGAATCATTCGTTTCAGGACTTTGTTAATGGCTTCAACTTGGCCATTGGCTTGTGGGTAGTACGGGGTTGAGTTTTCATGGCGAAAACCTAACTTGGCACTCAATTCCTCGATCATATGGTTCCTGAAGTGGGAGCCATGATCGGTCACAATGGATTGTGGGACACCAAATCTAGCTATAATGTGATTGAATATGAATTGTGCTGTTGTTTTGCCGTCCTCAGCATAAGTAGGCATCGCTTCAGCCCATTTTGTGAAATAGTCGACAGCTACTATGACATAGCTATGCCCCCCGGCTGAAGTGGGCTTACAGTGCATGAAATCTATGCCCCATTTGGAAAAAGGGTCGACGGCAATAACAGGATGGAGTGGAGTAGGGTGCGAGCGTGTTTTACTATGAAAGAATTGACATGGTGGACACTTCTTGACTGTTTCAATGCAGTCTTTTAAAATTGAGGGCCAGAAGTATCCTGCTCGCAGTATTTTATGGGTTGTAGCCATCCCAGAGAGATGACCACCACATGCTCCAGCGTGGCAGTCATTAAGAACGCATTTCACCTCATATAGGGTCAAACATCGTCGAAGAATGGTGTCGACACCACGTCGATAAAGAGTATCGTTGACTATGAGGTAGTATTTGGCGTGATGTCGGATGCATCGACGTTCATCGCGAGTGAGGTCGGGGCGGAAGCGTTGGGTTTGGAGATATAATAGAATAGTCCCGTACCATGGATTAGACATGCTAATGAGGAACAACGATTCATCAAGAAGAGAATCGATGGGCTCGGATTGCTCAGTAGCACGGGGCAAGTTACAAATCAACTCAGCAAAGACCAAAGACTTCTTGGACTTGGATTTGACAAATTCCAAGTCAAACTCTTGAAGGATGACAATCCAATGAGAATATTTGCCCCCAAGCACTTGACGCGTGAGGATATAATACATTGGATTGAAATCGGCTATAACAATGGTCCGGCGGAGTAGAATGTAATGACGGAATCTCTGGACAGTGAAAACTGTTGCCAGAGCCAGTTTTTCAACATGTGAATAACGAGTTTCAGAGTCGAGAAGACTCTTACTAAGATAGTATACCATATGTTCTATGCCATTGTGGTCTTCCTGGACTAGCACCATACTGATGGTGGAAGTCGAAGTTGCGAGATAGAGAATGTAATCCTGTGTGTAATCGGGGGGTTGGATCATAGGATCTTTGGTTAAGGCTTCCTTGAGATTATCAAAGGAGCGTTGGGCTTCATCATCCTAGATAAAGGGAATGTTCTTCTTGAGAAGCCTCATATAGCCTTTTGTTATCTTGGAAAGATTACAGATGAAACGGCGTAGAAAGTTTGCATGCCCTTGCAAACTTTGAAGTTCTAGAATGTTTGTGGGGGAAGGAAGGGCTAAGATAGCTTCTACCTTCGCAGGATCTAAGCATATCCCACCTTTGGAGATTATGAATCCCAAAAAAATTTCGGCTTCTACGCAAAATATGCACTTATGCGGATTCAAACGTATATTGTAGCGACGACACCTTTCGAAAATGGCACTTAAGTGGTCAGGATGGTCTTCCCGGGTTCGAGAGTGAGCGGGAAGATCATCAAGATATGGTTCTACAATATGTTTAATGTCATGAAATGCGTATGACATCGCCCGTTGGAAAGTTTCCCCAGCATTTTTAAGGCCAAAAGGTAACTTTCGATATGCTAAAATCCCCCAAGGGCAGATAAAGGCTATTTTGTGCTAGTCGGCTGGGAGGATATCGATCTGATTATAGCCAGAAAAGCCATCCATAAATGAAAAGATGACACTCCTAGCACAATTATCGATGATCTGGTCGATGAACGAAGTTGGGTAGTTGTCCTTTGGACAAGCTTTGTTCAAGTCACAGTAATCAACACAGACTCTAATCGTTCCCTGTTTCTTGGCTACGGGAACAATGTTAGATACCCATTCTGTCAATGGGACAGGATAGATAAAACCAGCTCGCAAAATTTTTTCAACTTCTGCTTTAATAGCAGTTGCCTTACGAGGATGGACGGGCCGAAGTTTCTGCCGAACAGGTCGGGTTCCAGGGAAGGTTGGAATTTCATGGACCACAATCGAGGGATCTATTCTTGGAATTTCTTCATAACTCCAAGAAAAAACATCGTGGAAGGTTTTGAAGTAGTCACTATAGAACTCCATTTTGAGGGGAGTATATGTTTTGCCAATATGTATGTTTTCCACGATACCAGGATTCACTAAAATATCTATGGGAGTGGTTTCCATAAGGTTAGCCAAGTTTCCTTCGGAAAATACTTCATCGAGGGAAGTGGGAAACTTGGTTTGAACCATCCCAAGTGAAGTACTGGGTTTTATATCGGGCTCAAGTGTCTGAATGGTGGGGAATGAAGATCGATGATGAAAATCTCCCCATGGTGGCTCATCACCGCACATAACCTCCATAATTGATTCGTCAGTGAGAAAAATCAAATTGAGAGGATCGATAAGTGGTGGGTATGAATGAGTCTCAGACGAGAGTTGTGCCACGATGTGATGGGTAGAACAGTTGACCCAATCAGTGGCTGATTAGATCGCTTCATATGCTGCGAGGTTTCTATTCAAAGGCATAGAGTTGTCATAGTTTTCAATCTGAGCGGGACTCGGAATCACCCGTGAATCATTGGAAGGGGTGACATTTGATGAAATCATGTTGACTGGTTGAACATGGGTCCCCAGCTCTGGAAAAACTCCAATAAGGGAAGAATCCTTCATGAGACCAACACCAATGTCTTGGAACCGGTACCGTGGTTTATCCAATAACGGGACGGTGTTGGCGGAGTTCGGATGAAAGTCTGGGATACAGTAATCAAGTTGATCAATGGTGACAATTTTCCCTTCATGACAAAATTGCACAATCCAGAAGACAGTAGATGCTATGGCGGTCATGGCATAAAACCAGTTCCAACCAAGTAAAAGATTGTAATATAATGGTGCATCTACGACTTCAATGTGTACGGATACTGTTTTGCCTCCCAGTTCAACACCAATTGAGGGAATGAGTCCATAAGGTTGAAAACCGTGTCCATTAAATGTCCTGAGAGTAGTGGGAGAAGTCATGACTTCGGGTGAGCCTAAGGCTCTCCAGCAATTCAAAGACATGATCGACGTGGAGGCACCTTCATCTAACACAGTGCGATGGATGCTATTTCCATGGATTTTTGTATGAACTTGGAAGGCTAACTGGTGAGAAATCCGAGGTTTGGCGTGTTCCAAGTTAAACATAATAGAGTTTGAAGTATCTGGGTCCATTGCCCCCAGTGCTGAAAGTAAGGTTCTATGCTGCGTGGGGCAGTGTTGAAGAACCTCGAGAGTCGACATGGCGCAAGGGGCTTGAGCTAAATCCTCAACAATGTTGTAATTTTGGGTAGCTCATGCATTGGGATTAAATGTCGCCTTTCGTATGGTGCCCTTGGGTGCGCGTAGCACTATATCCGTAGCCAGTCTCTCGATATGGATATGGTCGATAGGGGGAGGGATGGGAGTCGGATCTTCAACAGGAGATTTGCCTTTGGCTATCTCGGATTGTTTGTTTGAACTTGGAGGGTTCTCATATGTCTTTGAATGAGTGGTTATATGAATCTCCTCATTACTCATCATCAGGATTTCACGATTTGTGGACGTCTCTGCGCGAGTTGGGTTGGTCGAGTTTCCCCCTGTGGGGTTTCTTGGGCAACCATCTGCTGTTGTTGTTGAGGGAAAGGGTCAGTTAACACTGCCGGGTGAGAGGATCCTTTAACAAACTTGTTGACCTCGTCCTTATAGGGATAGTCATGCATGTAGTGATCGTCTTGACAAATTAGGCAGGGAAACTTAGCCTTTTGACGTGGTTTTTGGTCGTTGTGGGTGGGTTGTGGCTTGGGGTTCTCCTGCTTGTTCTTCTTAGATTTACCACGATTGTTTTTCTTCTTTCCTCCAGATGGTTGTGACGTAGATTGAACTGCGTTCACTTCGGAGGAAATAGCAGGAGAAGTAGTAGCTTTTGCAGTAGCCTGAGGTAGAGCAGGGGAAGCAGAAGCTTGTTGTCCCGTCGAGTTGGTAGTAGGCTGGGCCTTAACTGAACCAACAATACCATCAATGGGGGGTTCAGTGGTAGGTTTCGTTGAATCAGCAGTAACGCGGGCGGCATGGGGAAGAAGTTCGTGTAAAGTGCTGGATTGGGTGTATACCAAATCCATGTACTGAGCTGTCGAGATGGCTTGTTCTTCTGTAACCGGCCTGTGCATAGCGATATCTCTGGCTATGGGAGGCAAAAAGGATTTCGTGAACCAATCAGTGAGTAGCTGATCCAGAATGGGTGCCTTGACTAGCCTATGGTGTCAACACCACTCATGGATGTGATCCGAAATGTGTGTAGACGTGGTTTGACGTAGTGAGGTTAACAGTTCTGTTCCAGTCTCATACCGGATGGGGAGATGGAAATGGGTCAGAAACTGCATAGCCAAGGTGTTGAAATCGTGGAAAGAGTGTTGTGGCAACTCGATGTACCATTTTGCTTCCATGCCGGTAAGCATGCGTTGGAAGAGCCATAGTCGAATGGAATTGTCCATCAAGGAGTTGGATGAACACCAAATATGGAAGGTCATTACATGGTTCTTGGGGTCTTCCTCGGGCTTAGCATTGAACTTAGGAATGTCCGATGGAAGTTTGGCTGGAATGGGTGGCCAGTGAGGTTCATGCCATATGGGATCATTAATGAGCCTCGAAAAATCAGGTAAGTCTAGCGTGGCCAAAAAGGGAAGTTGACAATTAGTCTACGGGTTTGAGTAATAACCAAGTGGTGCAGAGAAACCTGGGGAGCCCTGCATAGCATAGTGTTGCGTGTTATACCCATATGTGTTTCCCAAGGGGTACTACTGGAAGTTCTGTGGGTAGTAAGCCATCTGGTTAACCGGTTGAGTATTGGTAACCGGTTGGTGGATGTTCTGCTGAGTGGGGATGGTAGGTATAGTACCCTGGGGTTGCTGAAACCCAGGAATGGTTACTGCTCCTGGTTGGGGAAAATTTCCTTGGAGTTGTTGTGTTCCAGGAATGTTACCACTATATTGAGTAAGTGGAGGGTTTCCCATAACAGGGTTGGGGGGTGGCTGTGACAGTGGTGTCCATGGAAGGTTGGTTCCTCCTTGAGGAATGTGTGGAAATTGAAGGGATGGGTTCCATGGAGTTGTAGCAACTGAAGGGTAAGGGAAGCCGGAGTTCAAGTTGGGGGGGATCTGAGATTGCCCCCCAGCTGGGTTCCAGTTTCCAAATAGTGAGTACCCCCCACTCTGTGGTATTTGAGGTTCCCAAGAAGGAAGCATACCTAAAGGGGGATGTTGAGGATGAGGTCCGGTTGGAAAATTGGTATAAGGTTGTCCACTGCCAGGTGTGTTGTACATACCATACTGAGCAGATGCTGCTGGTTGGGAGGGTTGTTGGATGGAGCCAATGGGTTGTCCTCCAGCAGATGAGTTGGATGTCCCTATAGGAGGAGGTTGTTGACTAGGAACGGGGTTCCCAACAAAGGGTTGTCCTCTAGCTGGTTGGGTTGATGGCCCACCAGGGGGAGTTTGGTTGTTGGAGTTGGGGACCACGGCAGTCGGTTGTCCACCTCCTGAGATAGTGTAGATAGTGGCCGAAGGTGACTCTCCGGTCAAAATGGAAGATCCACTAGTATGACTTGGTGTTCTTCTGCCGCTATCCAAATACGATAGTGTCGATTGGCCAACGGCGCCAAAAGTGCCAATTTGTGGAGGGGGTCTTCCATATCTGACAAACGAGGATGAAGAAAAAACTGGGTTATCCCTCATAGAATGTGCACCAAACATGGGTGATGGCAACAAATGTGGGGAATTTAACCGAGGGATATCAGGGGTGTTGTCCATAATGTGTTCAATGATAGGAGGACCATTGAAGACTAGGTCCGAGTTCATGTCCTGGAAAGGGTTTTGGGGGTCAAGCGGGAACCTAGGTATAGTAACGTCTGAAGGTCTGGAGCCATCTGCATAGGAGTGATGAAACTCTATGCTAGATGGGATGTTGGGATCCCGATAGTCAGGAGGACGAGTAACAGGGGGATATCTAGAGGTTGTTGAGAGCATTTGCTCTGTATCGCGTTTAAACTGTGCCGATGCTAACGGGGAATTTGCTAGACTAACCATACTAGACTGAATGGAGGCCATGATCTCATGTCCTGGAGGGAGGTTGGGGAGAGATATGGTACGAGGTACGTTGCTAGAAGAACTGGTTTCCTGCGGATGAATGCTGGGTGGCGTGGTGATAACAGGCGGAAGCTCCACCTGGGAAGTGATGAAGCCATAATCAGGTTCAAAAGGTGTGTCAGGAAGTCGAGTATCTTCAATAATTTTGACGTACCCACCCGGGACTGAAATCAAGCCAGGTATATCCTGGTCGAACCCTTCGATGGTGCCAACAGATCCGTCCGTGTCATTGTGAAAAGTTTATGGTGGAAGGGAGGTGTTAACATCAGGTAGGAGGATGACCTCTGGTCTAGTATTTTGGGTTGTACTAGATTCAACCGCTGTAATATTGTCCACTGTGGTAGATATATCTAGAAAAACAGTGGGTGAAGTGACAGTGGGAATCTCAGATATGCTAGTGGTTGCAGAAGCTGCAAGAGATTCTGAGACTGTGCTGTGAGTAACGGTTACAGGTAGAACTGAAGATGTAGTATGTATCGATGGTGGAATGTTCCCTCGACCAGACCGCGGCCAGGAGGAGCGGGAATGCATGATGTAGGTGGACTGGAGGTCTGTGGCGGTGCTGGTGGTGGAGGGATTTTGCCCTATACTCGTCGTGATCTCCGTGGTGGTTCTGACATGATGGCAGGAAAATGAAAACCGGTGGCAGTTTCGTAACAAAGAACTCAAAAAATCTAATGTAGCCGAGTGTGCAGAAGAGGAGCTAGAAAAAGCAAGACTCGCAGGCCAAAAAAAATCAAGCTCTAAAATCTATACTAAGACCGGTGTCCCAGTAAGTGAGCTGATAAAAAGAATGTCCAGAATGCCAACAAGCAGTCACTAAAAAGAAAAAATGACCCTCTATAAAGATGAGATAACAAGCAAACTCCTAACTAAGAGCTGGAGACCTCAACAAGCTGTATCCTTCGCAAGGTGATGAAATCCAAGTTGAACAATACAACGTGAGAGACCAATATTAGAAGGATATCCCTCTACCGAAAGGGATCCTGGGTAAAAGAACCCTAGTAGAAACGTCACTAAGCTACCTCGTTCATGACACGTTGGAAAAGGTTTTGGGCACTTCTGCCTTCCAAGGAAGACAATGATCGATGTTGCCTTAGGGCTAAGTGGAGTGCGGCATTCCACAGAGTCCGTCCGGTTCTCAATCTTGCGGCCGTTTAACCCCTGAAAGTTAAAAATATTCAGGAGGCCCCTCCACAAACTGGCTGTGACCGTGTCAATAAATACAAGAGGATTTTAGCTCCCTAGAGGACAACAACTATGTCTCAGATGAAAATTACAAGGGGGAATTATTTTGATGCCTATCCCCGGTGTCCTACCTAACTACCAAATTCTTTTGATTTCCTCAAGTGAGGTTAATGTTGGTTTAGTTAGGGAGATTAATTTTAGTGGTTGTATTACTCAATCGGGTAAATGGATGTGAAACTTGGTGGTGTTGTGACGACCCAAACCATGCAAGTGAGAATGAATCGAAATAAGCCTTGTATTCGATGAAAACTAGCTATGGAAGAGAGAGAGTTCTTCGATCATAAATGCATGAAACTTTCACAAGCAATTAAAAACCAAAAAAAAAAAATTGTTTTCTTTTTGTAAATAGAGCCAAACTGAAATAAACACTTCTTTCCAATTCACTGATCTTACAACTAATATGCTTCAAAAAATGAGAATTTCTATGGCAAAATTTCAATGGTTCACTTCCTAATGCATAATAATACTACTAGACCATTTTAATCAAAATAACACAAATGTTTTCCAATGATAACTTTCAATGTGGATTTTAATGATAATAATGGAAGAAAAAAAATGTGACTATGAAAGCTACACAATTCAGTAACAGAGAACAGTAGTAATGGTCTGGTTGTGATGGGCAGATCAAGCGAATGCAATCAAACTGAAGGGGTGACCCAATGTGCCAATAATGCCACTAACTCATAAAATAATCAAGCTCACAAAAAAGAAATAAACACACCGCAAAGACTGTGTAATGAACAGGATGGTAACAGGCAGCAGAAAACACTAACTAAGGTAGAGAAAGATGAAAAATGACTCAGGAAACCAAGCAGGGGAGAAAAAATTAATAGTATGCAGACACTACCGCATGGTAGACAAAGACTATAGCGCGGTATTGTTATACTACCGCTCTGGTACTAATGCAGGATACGTGGTACTACCGCGCTGTGGTCAATGCATAGGGCACGGTACTATTGCAAAGTATGGAAAAGCGCAACTTTTGAAAAGAAAGATGAAATTGTCAGGGTTGCTGCAGACCCAGAGGACTCACTGATCACATAGGGAGGAAAAATACAGAGAGGAGGGGTGAATGAAGGTCAAAGAGACCAATATTCAATACTGGTTTGAAGAGAAAGAAAAAGTCACAATCAAAAGATGGATGACAGTGAACTCAATCAATCAAATGGAGTTCAAACCAGCGGAGTCGCCATTCTTGTTGGTAGAATTTTTCCCTACGGATAAGTAAAAATTCTCTTAAATTAAAGCAGATTTTTAACTGACTCTAAGATAAGACAAAACTAAACAAATGCTACCTTGAATTTCCTGAACTAATTTTCACAACAAGATTAAATGCATTCAGAAGAGATGAAAGACATAACTCACCTTTCAATTCAACGTTTGTCTCGCTTCTAGCTCTTGATCCCAAAGCTCCAATGTAGAACCTGTTGAAATCAAACAAGGAACAAGCATGCAAGCTTCCAAATACCTTGAAGCAAAGATTAAGTTCAAATCTAAACTAGATACATTCCATGTCAGAAACTTATACAATACACATGAAATGGGAAAAACAAGACAAGTTATTTTTATTACAAACTTGAAGAATGCTTACAAAGGTTGCTTGATGTCTAAGCCAATCCTCCAACTCCAAGTGCTTCCTCCTCTAGCTATCTCCACAAAGTTGCAAGATCATAAGTTTGGTATCTCCAAGAGTCCTCCCTTTTTCTCATGGAATGCCTCTCTCTTATAGTGTGTGGTAGGGTTAACCAACAAGAGAGAAGGGTGGATCTTGGGAGAGTTAAGTGGATCAGGCCTACTAATCACAGAAAGTGAGTTAGGAGCGAATCAGGGGCACCAATCCTAAAAATTCTCTCGAAAATAAAAATCCCATAAGCCATGGCAAAAAGGCTAAAAAAGGTGTACCGCGCCCCTAGAACAGATCATAACGTAGTAGTACCGCATGGCAGGGAAAGAGCATAGCGTGGTAGTACGGACTACCGCGCACCTAACATGGAGCAAGGTGCGGTAGTGAGGGTAAATGAAGTCTCAGCTAGGTTGATTCTTGACAGGGTAGATTTGCCTTCAAGGATCACACATCACTTTTCTCTTCTGGGTGTTTTAAGCAGTAGGGGAAGGGTCGTCAACTCTTTTTGTGGTGAAGATGCGACACTGTGGAATATGGAGGTGTAACATAGTATACCCATGTATTGAATGATCATGACCATACATATTCAAGATTACTTAGAACCATAATGTTGTGATAATATTGAGTTCATACTAATGAATGTATGATTATGTATGAAATCATGATGATGACACTAGTGCACACTTAAGCATGCATAGTGGTCAAGAATGGATAGAAGCTCATGACATGGAAGGGAAGTAGAGACCAAGAAGGAAGCAACCTCACAAGACATAAAAAAAAATATAAGTATTTGAATTGTTATTTGAATTACTGAATAGTCTATGATATTGCCCATAATAGTTGTATGCGTATTTGTATTCCTAGAATATATCTTGGTAAGTGTAAGCATTCATATAGCATTGAACAGTATACTACTAATATGCATATGATTGGTAAGTTGGACAAACATTCCATTGTTGATTGTCTAGAATGAAACCTCTTTGCTGACATGCGGAGAGCTGTGCATGCTCTCGATAGTATATTCTGGTAGAGATGGAAGGCATCTAGATGGCCACTGTATGCATACAGGATATGGAAAAGTGTTGTCCAAAGTATTGGTCAAGATAGTAGCATAACTATGTAAATCATATCTATATGCATAATAGGTTATCATGTCAACATGATTTGATGATTATGAAGTATTACTAATCATGTACTTAATTTTGATTTGTAGGAAAGATCATGAAGAATGATGAACACTGAACAAGTGATGGATGTTCAATAAGAAGATTTACAAATCAAACATACTATAGAAGGCTCATGGCTAGAAGATTCTCTTAGAAAGAGGAAGAGGATCATGATGAGATGTTTGCTCCAAGTAGCTAGATAAATACTGTTCTCTTAATGATGTGATTGAAGAAGAAGTGCGAATCGAGAAAACTCCTAGGATTCAATTGAAGAAATCTCTGTATGGGTACCCAGGATCGATAGTCATTTGATGAGTGATGCAGATTTCAACCTTTTCTACAAGGTTGAAGATGGTATCTATATACAGAAGGAACTCACCACATAGTTTGAATGATCTTGAGGCGCATATCAGTAGACCCATCTGACGAGAGATGGCACGGATAGATATGCAGAAGATCACTCAATGCATAGTGTGAATGATGTTTAGTCACAAAGGAAGAATTGACAGTTTCTTGACAAGCTTGGGATTTACCAAAATTAAAGTTGTTCCTAACCTTTACCTTAAGGTTGTGGATGATACTATTATTGTATGTGGATGATCTCTTTCTGACAGGGAATGAGAAATAGATCATGGAAAGCAAGAAGAAGCTAGCTACAGAATTTGAGATGAAAGATCTCGGATTGATACATTACTTCCTAGGTCTGGAAGTATGGCAAGGCTCAGAAAGAATCTTTCTCAACCAGGGAAAGTATGCTGATAAATCTTGATAAGATTTGATGTGTTGGAATGGCCACTCTCATGGATTCCAACTTGAAGTTGTTAGTGGATGACTCATCAGAGTTAGTGGATGTAACTCTGTACATATAGAATATTGGTTCATTGATGTATCTGACGAATACCAGGCCAGATATATGCTTTGCTATGAACACCTTGAGTCAGTATCTAGTGGAAACTAGATGTGTTCACCTAATAGTTGCAAAGAATGTGATGAGGTACCTAAAGGGTACGATAGACTTTGGTCTATGTTGTCCTGGAGATCATGACTTCAGATTGTATGGCTACACAAGATGTTGATTGGGCAAGAAGTGTATCAGACAGGAAGAGCACATCGGGTGGATGTTATTGTCTGGGATCTGCCATGATCTCGTGGTCTAGTAGGAAGCAGTTCAGTGTGGCTCTCAGCATAGCTGAAGCGGAATATATATAGTTGCTTTCTCTACTAGTTGTGAAGCGATATGGCTTCAAAGTTGTTATCAGGATTGTTTGACTTAGAGATGGAATCCATTGTGATCTTGTGTGACAACCAGAGTTGTATCAAGATGACAGAGAATCCAATGTTCCATGATAATTCAAAACACATAGAGATCCGATATTTCTATATATGGGATATGGTGCAGAAGGGAGCTATCAAGATTGAGTATGTAGGCACTGATGAACAAGTTGCTGATGTGTTGACCAAACCTCTGTCTCGAGTAAAGTTTGAGTATTTCCGAGACAAGCTTGGTGTAGTTCAAAAGGACCCTCCTCGAAAGGGGGAGTGATATGGTCGATAAAGATATCTTTGGATACTGGTATTGATGTTGATACCTGTATCGATGATGAGATTTCCTATATTGATGGTAAGGTCAATGATAAGGATACCTGTGTATACTTGTATTGGTGTGGATGCTTATATTGATGATGTGTATACTTGTATTGGTGTGGATACTTGTATTGATGATGTGTATACTTATATTGGTGTGGATACTTGTATTGATGATGTGTATACTTGTATTGGTGTGGATACTTGTATTGATGATGTGGATACTTGTATTAGTGTGGATACTTGTAATGACGCTTTTTCAAAATTCTATTAAAATGCCAATTTTTCCACTTTTTCCCCAATTTCGACCTTTGACTAGTTTAACTGTTTTGACCTCCAAATCAACCCAAATGCTCCCAAATCTTCTGTAGGAGTGTATGAATGGTATTTAGACTTGAATATCAGGTTCAAGGATGTTTTATTGCCCTCCAAATACTGCTACAAACTTGATTTGTATTCTGATCGATATATGTAATTTTGACTAGTAATTTGTGCATCAAATCCCCCCCAGGTAACACTGCAAATGGCCTTCCAAATGACTCCAAACTCCCACGAATTTATGAAAAAATGTATATAATGTGTTAAATATTTGATTAAGGTCTCATATGCACCATTAATTTATTTTTACTACTGTTCTAACCCTCTCACATTCAACAGCAAAAACCCCCAATTCGACCCTTTGGGAAATGGCACTATTTCACCTCTCAATACAAACAAACTGAGTAAAAATGCTTCAAATGCTCAAGTAAATTACATGAAACTTGTATAATATATCCATGGTAGTATATGAATCACAAATATATCAAAGAATCATCCATCCATTCGAAATAATCAACCCTATAGGGTCATACATCAAAGCATTGGGGAAATGGACATTGTGTGCTCATTAATCAATATTTTTGCATACAACTAGTGGGTATTTCGACCTGATACTTTCTGAATATTAATAAAAAAGGATATGAAGCTATTACAATCAGAAATATATAATTAGAATCTCTCCCAAGAAGCACAAGAGCTCACCAAAAACGCCCTCCCTCAAGGAGCATGAATATGCCTTCAAAACTGGAAACGGTGGAGAGAAAGTGTTGCACTAAACCAAACCATGAAACTTGATGTAGCTGCTACCTGTAAATAAAACTCCATTAAAGAACCATGAAATACCTGAGTGGCCTCTCCAAACACCAACTTGGATGGGAATCTTTCACCCTCGAAATTGGCTAAGGCAAGAAACTAGTCATTCACTAGTTCTCTCTTCACAAATGCAATTTTTCTCAAATCATCAAAATCCATTCTCATAATTCATTTCTACATTTTATAACCAACATTATCCTTCTAAGGGTTGAAATCCTCTCAATAGATTCAATATATTTCCATTTAGGAAATATTCCACATTTGCCACTTGTCTCCTAGTTCCAACCTTCCATCTTCTCGCAAATTCGATTTTGAGTCTCTTTGGCTTCTCCAACTCCCAAATTCGCCTTCCTTGAGCCTATTTTTGGTGCTGACATATCATAGTGGTCAGATGTCAGAGGTCAGGTCTGCAATTTGTCATAGTTGTCATAGATGCTCCATCATTGTTGTCATAGGGGCTAGGGAATCTAGCCCAAGTGTCCACAAACTTCCACTTTGACTCTTTATCTTCCATGGAGGTTACCAATCCTTCCCAATTCGACCTAAGATGATCAATGACATGTGTTATGACTTACCAACTCACCCAAGAGTGTTCACGTTCCCATTAATTCGAATTTGCAAAAGAGAGATACCATGTATTATGAAAAATCAAGCTAGTGTGGGTCCCACATCCTCCATATGTCTCCAAAACCATTTGTCACCTAGAATTTCTCTTGAATTTCTTTATTCACTCTATTTATTAAATAATTGAACCCTTCTAATGTCTAAACATCATTTATTAGCTTCCTTATTACCATTCCACATGTGCCCATCCAACCTAGGAAACTAGTAGGATTGATGGGATTGTCATACTATGAAATTATTGGAATGGGGACATTACAATACTTGTATTGATGATGTGGATACTCGTATTGGTGTGGATACTTGTATTGTTGATTTGGATACTGTATCGATGATGAGGATACTTGTATCGATGATGAGGCTACTTGTTCTGATGACGAGGTCAGTATATGGTACCTATTTTATGATAGGACTGTATCATCCCTGAACGCCTAGTTCAAAATGTAAGTGATGGGGATTGCATCATCCCGGAACCACTAGTTCAAAATGTATGTGATGGGGATTGCATAATCCCGGAACCACTAGTTCAAAATATACATGATGGGGATTGCATCATCCCGAAACCACTAGTTCAAAATGTAGGTGATGGGGATTGCATCATCCTAGAACCACTAGTTCAAAATGTACTTGATGGGGATTGCATCATCCTGTAACCACTAGTTCAAAATGTACGAGAGGGGATTATATCGTCCTCGGACTTCGGTCCCTAAATTGATCCGTAGACAGATGTCTCCGAGAAGTGGTCCCTAGTGGATGAGAGGGGATTGTATCATCCTCGGACTTCAGTCCTTGAATTGATCCATAGATAGATGTCTCCGAGAAGTGGTCCCTAGTGGATGAGAGGGGATTGTATCGTCCTCAGACTTTGGTCCCTGAATTGATCTGTAGACAGATATCTCCGAGAAGTGGTCCCTAGTGGACGAGAGAGGATTGTATCATCCCCATAATTTGGTCCCTGAAATGATCCATAGATAGATGTCTTTGAGAAGTGGGCCCTAGTGGACGAGAGGGGATTGTATCGTCCCCTGAATTGATCCGTAGATAGATGTCTTCGAGAAGTGGTCCCTAGTGGACGAGAGGGGATTGTATCATTCCCGGACTTCGGTCCCTGAATTGATCCATAGACAGATGTCTCCGAGAAGTGGTCCCTAGTGGACAAGAGGGGATTGTATCGTCCCCGAACTTCGGTCCCTGAATTGATCCATAGATATATGTCTTCGAAAAATGGTCCTTAGACTTTGTCTAAGTTGACGAGTGGACCGCATCGCCCCTAGACATGTTATGGTGTCTTAAATGGATCATTTTATTTGTAGGGTATGATGCTAATGATCGTATGATGATGATGCTGATGATTGTGTGATGACGATGCTGATGATCGTGTGATGATGATGTTGATGATCGTGTGATGATGATGCTGATGACGATACTGATGATTGTGTGACGATGATGCTGATGATTGTGTGATGTGATGATGATGTTGATGATCATGTGATGACGATGCTGATGATAATGTGATGATGATGATGATCATCGTGTGATGATGATGATGATGATCGTGTGATGATGATGCTAATTATCGTATGATGACGATGCTGATGATCGTGTGATGATGATGCTGATGATCGTGTGATGACGATGTTGATGATCATGTGATGACAATGTTGATGATCATGTGATGACGATGTCGATGATCTTGTGATGACGATGTTTGTGTGACGACGATGATGTTGATCGTGAGGATCCAGATGATGATATTGTTGTAGTTGTTCAAGTGCTACAGAAGATGAAGATTCAGTACTGAAGATGTTGATGTTCCAGTATTGAAGATGTTCCAGTAACTGCTTGAGTTACTAATGATGAATAAAGAAAGCTTCCAATGATTTATAGATGTATCATGTATGATGTAGTTGATGACTACTTGCTCCAGCAGATGTTGTTATAATATCCTTCTTGTTAAGGGTGAGTGTTGAAATATTGTAACTTCTAAGAATATTATATTTGTACTTTATTATTCCATAGATGTTTCATTCCTCCGTGAAGACCTTATTGTATATCCGGAGATGTTTATTCCTCCGTCGGAATGTGGTAACTTGGGTTATTAGACTTCCCTAGTGGGGGTCGGCCCTATGTGTGTTATGTGGTTCAAAGGGTTATTAGACCATCCTAGAGGGGTCGGCCCAGTCAGTTGTCATGGGGTGTTTAACCCAGTGGTTAAGTTGGGGCCGACCTAGTTAATATAAAATACAAGTCGGAGTTGTGTATAAATAGAGGAGGTGTGTTCCTCATTTAACACACATTGCTCTCACTTGTGAATAGCACATAAGTGAGAGAGAGATCTGTTATGGAGGAGAAGGAGCTCATTTCTAGGGTTTACATCTTTGTATTTTCTGGTCATCTATATTGAGGAAGCTTTGCTGGGTTTTCTTCGCCATCAAGGTTTCCCGGGATAAATCTGTGTCTCTTGTGTTTATGTTGTGCTTGTTGTTCTTTCAGTGATCATGTATATGCTATTATTTTGAAATGGAATGTAATGCTGATATTTTCTGTCTTAGCATATTGAATCTTAACAGAGGTCATCCCATGGACCATCATCAACATTCATGACTTCCATGATGGACTCATCTGAATGAAAAGTCTAAAGTAAGAGATCAGGGAGAGATGATGCCCATTGTAGAGAATAGGGTGAGGAGGCCAAAGTTAAGTGGTGCTCCGGTGCTGATTGGATAGCCTTGTAAATACGTTCAGCGGGCGAAAGAGGCATTGCGTCTCCAATCAGATGTGTTGTAGCTTCATCTGGTACAAGCCAAGTATCAGTGGAGTAAGACAAAATCTCTGCGCAGATCATGTTCACCGAGGCAACATGATTAGGGGGGTCCGAAGTGGGAAAAATGCCCATGAGAGATGAATCTTTCAAAAGGACGACCCCTATACTCTCATACTATTTTGACGTTTGTCCGATGGAAGGAATATGGTCACGAGGATGAGTAGTAGCGTCCGGTGTGCAAAAATCTAATTGGTCGATGGTAACAATTCATCCTTGATGGGGGAATTGTACTACGCGGAAGACTGAAGAGGCTACCACTTGCATGGCGTAAAACCAATTGTGAGCAAGCAAGATATTATAATCTATCGGGGCGAAGACCACTTCCACATTGATGGTCATGGTCTTTCCGCCTAACTCGACTGCGAGAGCTTGTAAGAGCCCATGAGGTTGAAAGCCACGTCCATCGAATGCTTTCAACATGGTAGGAGAATGATTCAATTCGGGAGAACCGATGGCTCTCCAACAGGTGATCGACATGACAGAAGTAGAGGTGCCTTCATCCAAAAGAGTATGATGGACAATTTTCCCAGTAATGTTTGCAGCTACTTGGAATGCGAGCTGATGGGAAAGCCTCGGCTTGAAGTAGTCAAGTCGAAACATGATGGTATTTGAAGAATCAGGGTCAACCGCATCGATTGTTGCAAGAAGAATTTTGCGTTGATTGACACTTGTACTAATAACCATCCTGGGAGGGTTTGTACCCATTTGTGCTAGGTTCTGAAGGGTCATCGCAGGTTGCACACTAGCAACATTCGACGTTGCAGGTTGCACCACTACAGGGTGCGACGAGGTCTATTATTGGGCAAAAATAGCTTATTCGAGATCCTTCTCGAAACTTGCTCATTTGGGGGCTTATCCCTGACCTCCAGGAGAGCTGGTACTCGACCCCTAACTCTTTGGAAAAATCCCCTATCTCTCTCCTACCCTTCTTCAACCTATCCTATCCACACCCTATCCATTTAGTCCTATATAAGTGAGGCTCATTCCCATACCAAAGGGGGGAAGACTAAGGTATCCATACACTGGTGAAATCTACCTTAGAGGAAGGCTATAGTATATACATGCTGGTGAAATCTCTCCCAAGACACTCCATTCACCTCTTGAAGAACTCATGCTTCCTTGGAAGGATATGGCAATTGATACGGTCGGAGAAGGGCTGCTACGTTAAGTCTTTGGTTGTAGTCCTATATCTCTATCATGTACTCCTCTATTTGCAGTAATACAAATGCTTTCCACCAATATCGTTCTTATGTGTAATGATGTTGTGTTGTTTACCTGCTTAACTATTTACATAGATCTCTTATTGTATAGATGCTATTTACTCGTTTCTCTTTTTTGTGTCTTAACAGTTCTTGCAGCTTGGATCTGACGACCATGGGATGTGGATCAACATTCGAGAGAAAGGATAGTGAATCAAAGAGGTAAGACTTCTAGTACTTGATCCTTATTTAGATCTAGGAAACATGTTTGTAGTCTGTTCTATTTGTTCTAGACTCGCATTGAGCTAGGGAGATTTGGCTCGCCTCCGGTTGAGTGGATTGTCCGGTAACAAATCTGGCGACCCTTCTCCCGTCATCCCGGGAGAACCTGGATCGTTGGAATGGATAACCCAAACCCAGGGTGACCCTGCTGCAGCTGTTGGTCCTTCAGCAGCTTATTGGACATCTTCTATAGACCACCTAGTGGCTCATTTTTCCATCCCATCCTCATCCAGTGAGACTACCCCAGAAGACACTTTAGCTTACTTTCATGGCCAATTGGCTCACTTTCGTTCCATGGCTGAAGAGTTTCGGCAGTCAAGTCTCCAATGGATGGTTCAAGACCCATCGTTACCCCCCTTACCAACCCATCCCAGTTCGTCCGATATCTTTCTGATCACCAGAACCACCCCACCACATGACCACTGATGAGACTGGTCAACCCTCGCAAGAGTCCAGTCCTGCACCTCAAGTGAACCAACCGGTGGAAAGAAAATAGTCCAACACACCTGTCACTACCACAGTTACTTTACCAGTTCCTCCCCCACCTCAAAATTCGAAGGGAGGGTATTCCATTCCCACGTATTATCTTATTGGTAATGTTATTACCATGGTAGCTAGTCAACAACCTATGTTGGTTCAACCTTTGAATAGTGGTCAGCCTGTTGTGGCTGGGGGTCAACCCCCGTTTCCTAACCAGAACGTAGGCGGTGGAGTCCCCAACGGACCTTTCATTGGACCTTCCCAACCTGTTAGACCGTCCACCACAGGATTATCTCATGTTGGAGGACCATCAAATGCAACCCAACCTTCATGGAGTCAAGCGTATCCAGGTTCCATTAACCCTGTGCCGGGCCAACCTAATCCCAGAAACACACCATACAGGATACCTTATCCCAGGAATCCATACACTCTATGGGGGAAACAACCTGTGTTGCAACACGGACCCCAACTGACTATCCCTCAAGTACCACCACCCCCGATCGGTCCCCCCCCACCTCTTGTCGAAGGAGACGGACCCCCACCTAACATTGGTGGAGGCCCACCTCATTTTACCTACAACTTCCCCCACCCCTCTGGCGGTGGCGAGAATGGTCCACCACCCCCTCTAGGCAGAGGCGGTAGTGGACCACCTTATCATGGTGGAGGAGGACATTTCCCTTCAGGTGGCGGAGGTGGTCCACCACCCCCTCTAGGTGGAGGCGGTGGAGGACCTAATCACTATGGTGGTGGCGGTGTTGGTGGAGACCCCCATCCTTCCAGCAGTGGAGGTGGTAGGGGCCCCCATCCTTCTAGCGGCGAAAACGATCCACCACCTCCTCTAGCTGGAGGTGGTGGTGGGCCACCTTATCATGGTTATGGTCCCCCACCTCCTCCCGGTGGTGGTGGTGGACCTCCGCCCCTTCTCGATGGTGGAGGTGGACCTCCACCTTATTGGAATGGACCACCTTATGGTGGCGGACCTCCTTACGGTCCGGGTGGCACACCCCCCTATGGTCAGTTTTATCCTGGTACACCTTACGGTCAGTTTAGTCCTTACATGCCATATCCGTATTATCAATATGCGCAGCCTAATCCACAGCTACCCTTTCTAGCTACCTTGGACTTACCTGGCCTATCCCGGTTAACCAACGATCCTATTTACCATTGATCTAACTAGCCACCGATTCTGGTGAAACTTCCGTTTGATATCCCCAAGTTTGATGGCAAGCCGGGTGAAGACCCCAAGAACCACGTGATGACATACCACTTATGGTGTTCATCGAATTCCTTAATGGATGATTCAATTCATCTTATATTGTTCCAAAGGACTCTCACCGGTTCGGCTGCCAAGTGGTACATTGAGTTGCCACCACACTCTTTTCCTGATTTTGGCTCTCTTGTTATGAACTTTTTGATGCATTTACAGCTACCTATACGGTATGAGATTGGTACTGAACTTTTAACCTCGCTCCATAAAAATACCGTCATTCACATTTCGGATCATATCCACAAGTGGTGAAGGAGACGACGTCTCATTAAAGCTCCCATTCCAGATCAGCTCCTAGCAGACTGGTTTACAAAATTGCTCATTCCCACCATAGCAAAAGATGTCGCCATGAGAGGTATTGTCACTGAAGAACAAGCTATCACGAGTGCCCATTTGCTAGACCTGGTCTACACTCAATCTGGTACTTTGTTCAATATTTTTCCTGATGCACCCCAGGACGTTAACGATCCCACGAAACCACATAAGGGACCCCAAGATGATGGAATCATTGGTTCCCTTAACACCCAGCCTACTGCTAGCACTGTTGGATCATCCAACCTGACTTTGGCTAGTCACAGCACCACCAAGTCCACTACTCCTGTTGTAACTGAAGAGGTGAATTATGTTCAATCAGCTTCATCTCAGAAGTTTAATGGCAAAAAGAAGAACAAGGGGAAACCCAAAAATTCTTCTTCCCAGCAGGAACCAAAGAGCACTCCTGACGATACTAAGCAGAAAAGGAAACTGAAGTATCCTTGTCTACTATGTGGAGAAGACCATTTCTCCAAAGAGTGTCCCCATAGAGATGAAGTGCAAAAGTTTCTTAAGGGTAAACCGACTCCCACAATCCTAAACGATCCGTTTTCTGCTCAAAACCAGTAGATGATTGCTCAAACCCCCCGGCCTAGGGGGAACCATTCAATATCGCGCATGTTTTCATGTTGCGTAACGAGGTGATCAATTTGACTACTCGCTTGCAATCTTACGAACCGGTCCCTTCGAAGGAATCCACTGGAAGTAATGCTGAAAAAGCTTCGGATTCTTTAACTGATGTCACTGTACCATCGACCTCTCTCACCATAGAGATACCCTCTTTAGATTCGATATTGCATCCGCCCAAGAGTACAATTCGAAAAGTTGTTTTCAATCCTAATGCTCGAGCGGCATAGAATTACAATATCGTAGAGGACTTGGCACAAGCTCCTTGCGCCATGTCTACGCTGGAAGTTTTGTAGAATTGTCCCAATCAACGCAAAACTCTCCTTGCAGCTATTGGTGCAGTTGACCCGAATTCCTTGAACACCATCATGTTTCGACTTGACAACTTTAAGTCGAGGTTCTCACAGCAGCTCATATTCCAAGTTTCTGCGAACATTGCTGGGAAGATTGTCCATCGTACCCTTTTGGACGAAGGAGCCTCCACTTCTGTCATGTCTATCGCTTGTTGGAGAGCCATTGGCTCCCCTGAATTGAATTGTTCTCCTACCACGTTGAAAGCATTCGACGGACGTGGATTTCAACCTCATGGGCTCTTACAATCTCTTGCAGTTGAGTTGGGCAGAAAGACCGTAACCATTAATGTGGAAGTGGTCTCGGCCCCATTAGATTATAATCTCTTGCTTGGTCGCAATTGGTTCTATACCATGCAGGAGGTAGCCTCTTCAATCTTCCACGTAGTATAGTTCCCCCACCAAGGACGAATTGTTACTATCGACCAGTTAGATTTTTGTACACCGGATGCCACTACTCATCCTAGTGACCATGTTCCTTCCATTGGATAGATATCAAAACAATATGAGAGTGTAGGGGTTGTCCTTTTGAAAGATTCATCTCTCATGGGCATTTTTCCAGCCGCAGACCCCCTAATCATGTTGCTACGGTGAACATGATCTCCACTGAGATTTTATCTCACTCAAACGATGCTTGGCTTGTATCGGATGAAGCCACAACACACCTACTTGGAGATATGATGCCTCTTTCACCCGCTGAATGCATTTATGAGGCTATCCAATCAGCTTCGGAAGACCATTTAACCATGGCCTCCCCATCTTGTTCTCTACAACGGACATCTTCTCTACCTGATCTCTTACTTCAAAATTTTCACTCAGACGAGTCCATCATGGAAGTAATGAATGTTGACGACAGTCTGTGGGATGATCTCCATCATAGGTCATCTTTTCTTCCTTCCCTGGTGTTGACACCAGGTCTGAGGAAACCTAAAATTTTTGCTAAAAGGTCCTAAGAGAAGAAATCATCACAAAAAAGGTTGAATTGAAGGCTTTTATATAAAAGTATAAAAGAAAAACCCATATTTATAAAGTCCGCCAGCTAATATATGTAAGGGTTAAGCCCCAGTCAAGTTCCGTCGGCGGAGATATTATAGATCAAGATCAACGGTTAATATCAACCCCGCGTCGCCAATGTAATCGTCAACAAACGGTGGAAGGTGGTAGCGGACATAATACCACCAAGGCACGTGTCCGATATTCATTCATCCGCGCATGGATAAAGTGGTATCAGAAACCACTATAGCACCGCGCGGAACCACCCATTATGGAAATGTGGAAAGATACCTTACGTGGCAAGATGGGACCCAACACGTGGCAAACAGGGAAAGCTTGGTAGGGCCATGGTACGTGGCATCATATTTTACAATGATCGGAAGGCTGATACATAACTAAATAAAATCAACGGCCAACGTTTCATCCGCGGCCAGAAACATGCACACGGGATTGTTGGCCTTTATGAAGAAAAGGCCTTTAATTTTCAATAATTTGCCTAAGTATGAGGAAGAGCATTTGATTAACTTTTGGCCAAAATTGAAACTTTATGAGAATGAGGTTGTAATTTTATAATCTAGACTAAATTCAAGACTTTATAAAGGTGACTTTGGTGAATATGCCAAAAGATTTAATTAAAAAGGGAGCGAAAAGAATATTAAGCGCCCAACAACACCAAGGGCTTGTCAAGTGACCAAGAGCCGAACCAAGGGGTCCCACATAGCCTTTCCGCATCCCTCAATAGCTCGAAATTCAAAATTATAAAGCGGTCGCGGATGAAATACCACGGGAGCACGTGGCACATTATTATTCATCCGCGTCAACGTGACGGTGGTATTATAAACCACCTTCCGCCCACGCGGAACCGCCATCCTCGAAGGTAAAGCGCCCAATAGCACGTGTTATGTGTTATTAAGAGTTGTGCGTGGTGGGGTATATAAGCACCACAATTATTTCTTGCTCAACCAATGTGGGATATATCCCGTAGAGAAAATCAAATGGGATAAGTATAAGACGTTTTTGAGAAAATGCCTGTTTTAGTCACCATTTTCTAGAAGCTGTTTCCGCCAAACCGAGAAGAATTTTCAGAAACTGAAAGAGGTTTTTCTTCAGCACGGGCCAATCTTCAAAAACCTCTCTCAGTTTTTACACAGGTGTTATGGTTTAAGAGAATCGAAGTCATCTTCACGGGGCAATTTTCCAGAATTTCAGTTTACTGTTTTAGTCATCAACTTCAAAGAGCTGGTTCTTCCAAATGAAGATGAATTTTCAGAAACTGAAAGAGGTTTTTCTTCAGCACATGCCCAGTTACAAAAACCTCTCTCAAAATGTACACAGGTATCTCCATTTGAGATATACAGCCAGGTCTTTGGAGCCTATTTTTCAGCAAATTTACTTCCTGAAATAAAAAAATAAGTTGTAACTATTTCTATTTTTAGAGTTTCAGTTAGGTTTTGAATTCAAGATTAGGTATAGGCCGTCTTTCTATATATTGATATGTAAAAAACATGTAAAGGGTTTTTGATTTTCAGTAAGAAGGTTTACGAGAGGCTTTATCTCATCTTCATATTTGAGAAAATGTTGCAGAGCTAAAAGGAAGCATTTTTAACAGATTTAGAGATTCTCGTGTTGGGTTTTTTACAGTCTGTCCTTTTTTCCCTTCTCATAATGTGAAAGTTTATTTTTCTTTGTTAAATCCTTACCATTATGTTTTTTCTGTCATATTTGAATGAAGGTTATAGTGAATCTGGAATTCATATTGATTATGCTCCGGTTCATCCTATTTCAAATATTCACCAAATTTTCCTCTAAAGTTAATATGGATTCATCTTAATTTGATGCCCGTATTTAATGGACTGTTCATCTTTCCTTCCATTACCACCAGAAATCAAGAAACTTGACGGTAAAAAACACAGCTATCCCGCCTCTAATGAAAAACTATTTTGCTGAAAACTCTGCACATCTTTCATATTACATGATTTTGACTCCATTGCCCAACAGTATCTTTTTCCTGTTTGATCCAACCACATTATTTAAAGCTTACAAAGTTTTTACTGTTATTTTACAAATTGGCCCTTGAGTTTCATTGTCAAACTGCTGTCGTGGTGACATTGGATGGCAGATTTGCTGAGAGAGCCCTCTCTGGCTGAAGGAGGCCAACTTTCAGTCTAAAGATTGGTTTGAAATAGGTTACCTCGGGGTTTCTTTGATACAGCCCAAGGAAAATCCGAGTGCTAACATTTTGGCGCCGTTGCCGGGGAACGAGGGTTTCATTTTCCCTGGGTATGAACGACAAAGTTTTCAGTTTTGATTGTTGATGGTGAACAACGGTCAAACATCAGTAAGGTTGTACATCTTTCACCTGGCGACTCCATCTTCAAGAATCCAAATTTCAGTGACTCCATCGGCGGCATGATCCAGAATCAAGCTTTTAAAGAGAACCGACAGACTCCGCTGGGAAATGAGCTCATTGTGAAGACATGGAAAGGCATGATGAAAAGACAAGGTACTCAAGTTTCAGTTTTCTCCAAGACATATTATCCTTTCTTGTAAATCTTTTCCTGTCTTTTCCTAAGCTTGGCAAAAGAATTTCTCAATGTTTACTATATTCGAAAAAAGACCATAGATTTACTCCTGTATACCCTTCTTTAGAAACTGAAAATGTGTCTTCATTCTGTACATATGATTTTGATCAAGATCTTTTACTTGAACCGCATGACAGTAAGGATCAGCCTTATAAACCTCATGATACTAAAGCTGATAATACATCCTCTTTACATAGTTCAGTTTCTTCCAATATCCAAAACCGATATATGCCACTTCACCTACCTCATGTTCTCCATGATTATCCTCCTAAATACCATAAATACCTTCCTAAATTCGATGGAGAAATCAAAGGCCTTACTGCTGAGAAACATCTTCAAGGTTTTGAAAATTTTCTGGATCTGTTCGAAGTGGATCAGGATGATGTTTGTATGAGGATTTTTGCCCAAACTTTCCAGGGAGATGTGAAGAAATGGTTTCGCCATTTACAGCCAGAGTCTATAGACACATGGCAGGGGTTTTCTGATGTCTTCTTGAAGTTTTGGGGTAAGAGGAGGTCATGGGACCTAGTCCTTTTAGAATTTTACTCTATGAGGGTGCAGGAAGGGGAATCCTTATCCAGTTTCAACAGGAGGTTTGCCAGCGCCTATTATGATATGCCGAAAGAAATTCAGCCCTTAGAGAATGCTGCCAAGTTATATTATGTATCTATTTTTCATTCTGATTTCTCTTTTCTTCTCTTGGAAAGAAAGCCCTCCAGTTTACAACATATGTTCGTTGAAGCTTTAGAAGTTGAAGATAATATTAGAATGTCCAGGAACTTATCGAGCAAAGAAAATGATGAGAGGATTGAAGAAGAATGTGGGTTCGAAGAGAAGTATGGACAAGGAGAAATGGTTTGGCATTCCAGTTTTTCCCGTGACAAACAAAGAGATGATCAGCTGGATGATGTGACAGGAAAAGGTAACTCTGACTTGCTTTATGTCAATTACAATCAGCCGACTGAAATTTCTGTTAATGATGGTTTCAAAGAAAATTTCAGTCCACCTAAGTTTGATAAGTATGAAGAAGATTGTTTGAATATGGCTCCGGCTGAAAACTTTATAAGTCCCAAGGCAGTTAGTGAAGAAAATTTGATCACTATCCATGATCAAACATCTGAAAATCAAAATGCTGAAAGTGATTATCTACCCCTCTGTTATGCTTCATTCGAACTGATAAAACAAAAAATTAAGGCTTCTAATCAAAAACAGAAATCTATGATGGAGAACTCCATAAACTTTTTTGAAAATGGAATTAAAGAAGAAGAAGAACAAGTCTGTCATCATTCTCAAGAAGCAGAGGTTTTCCATAGGGAAGATAAGTACCAAACAGAAAATCAGGTCTCTATTTCGCATTCAGAAATTTTGTATCAAGAAGAGTCTGTTGCACTTGATGTCATTGAAGAATTTAATGATGGTTTTGTTGTTTTTTATGAAGAAGGGCAAGTTTTAAATTCTAAATTTTCGAATGAAATTGGTGATGGCTTTTGTATCTTTTCTCCCGAGTCGGATAAGAATTTTCTTCAGTCTTGTCAGTGGTCCTCTAATTCAGAAGAAGGTCAGATAAGCTTCTCTCCATGTGACACTATTTCAGAAGCTGTGGGTGTAGAGGATTCTGTCTTATTTGATTCACTTAAAAAACGACAAATCAATACTTCTCTTGGAATACAAAAGACAGAACAGGCCTCAGGTGATGCTGCTGATTTTTCCTTAAACAAGAAAGGTGGACGCCTCCATAGTATTTCCAAAATTTCTCCTCTATCTGAAGATGAAATAGATCAACTCCTGAAAAGTCATATTACAACTCCAGTAATGTCGGATCTGCATTGTTCACACAATCCAGGGTATGTAAGTGAGACCTCTTCCATTTTCAAGCATGTAAATCTAAATTTAAACATTGACAGTCATGCCGATCCTTTGAAGGAACCTATTTATGATGATGATTCTCCGCCAAGGGATCAACCGTTAGACGCTATTTATTTCCATCAAAAAGATAGGGTTGACATGATTAATGATCTTGAAGGATGTTTGTTGTTTGAAGATGTTTTGGATAACGATGTGGATAAGTATAAAGATGGGATATATGGCATACCAAAAAGGGAAACAGAGCCGCTCATGCTTGAGGAGGATGCAGTTGAAACACAGGTATTAGAATATCATGCCCCCCTATGCACTCTCATCAATCCACAACTGAGTAGTCTTGCAGGTCAACTGGAAAGAGATATTTTCGTTCTTGTTGAATCTCAAGACGAGATAATATTTCAAACTTTTGAAGATCCTTATGCTAATTTACTACGGTCTGAGGGGAAAATGAATTTTCTAACATTTGTGGGACATGAACTCATTATCAGAGAATGTTTGGAATGGTTTGTTTTTTGTCTTTCTTACTCACTCAAAAGGAATGCAAGCCATAGTCGAGCAGATGGTCAGTTATTAGATTGGCTTCATTGGCACTTTTGTGTCATTTGATTCAGCAATCACAATTCAGCAGAGTAGGGTAGGTAGGAGGAATAAGTTTTCCTGGCAAACATTTTTTCAGTATGTACAGCGTTGTTTTCATTTTAGTTCCAGCATGTATGTTTCAGTGTTCAGCAGTTATCGATTTTCAGTTACAGTTTTGGATGGAGGAGTGGTTACAGGTTACAGGTTGCAGTTTTCAGGATTGGGAGCCGCCCAATGGTCAGGCACATGGTCTACGGTGTTCTTTGCTACCTCACAGGGAGGATAGCATCCCCAGTTGGAGCCAGTTGTTGACACCAGGTCTGAGGAAACCTAAAATTTTTGCTAAAAGGTCCTAAGAGAAGAAATCATCACAAAAAAGGTTGAATTGAAGGCTTTTATATAAAAGTATAAAAGAAAAACCCATATTTATAAAGTCCGCCAGCTAATATATGTAAGGGTTAAGCCCCAGTCAAGTTCCGTCGGCGGAGATATTATAGATCAAGATCAACGGTTAATATCAACCCCGCGTCGCCAATGTAATCGTCAACAAACGGTGGAAGGTGGTAGCGGACATAATACCACCAAGGCACGTGTCCGATATTCATTCATCCGCGCATGGATAAAGTGGTATCAGAAACCACTATAGCACCGCGCGGAACCACCCATTATGGAAATGTGGAAAGATACCTTACGTGGCAAGATGGGACCCAACACGTGGCAAACAGGGAAAGCTTGGTAGGGCCATGGTACGTGGCATCATATTTTACAATGATCGGAAGGCTGATACATAACTAAATAAAATCAACGGCCAACGTTTCATCCGCGGCCAGAAACATGCACACGGGATTGTTGGCCTTTATGAAGAAAAGGCCTTTAATTTTCAATAATTTGCCTAAGTATGAGGAAGAGCATTTGATTAACTTTTGGCCAAAATTGAAACTTTATGAGAATGAGGTTGTAATTTTATAATCTAGACTAAATTCAAGACTTTATAAAGGTGACTTTGGTGAATATGCCAAAAGATTTAATTAAAAAGGGAGCGAAAAGAATATTAAGCGCCCAACAACACCAAGGGCTTGTCAAGTGACCAAGAGCCGAACCAAGGGGTCCCACATAGCCTTTCCGCATCCCTCAATAGCTCGAAATTCAAAATTATAAAGCGGTCGCGGATGAAATACCACGGGAGCACGTGGCACATTATTATTCATCCGCGTCAACGTGACGGTGGTATTATAAACCACCTTCCGCCCACGCGGAACCGCCATCCTCGAAGGTAAAGCACCCAATAGCACGTGTTATGTGTTATTAAGAGTTGTGCGTGGTGGGGTATATAAGCACCACAATTATTTCTTGCTCAACCAATGTGGGATATATCCCGTAGAGAAAATCAAATGGGATAAGTATAAGACGTTTTTGAGAAAATGCCTGTTTTAGTCACCATTTTCTAGAAGCTGTTTCCGCCAAACCGAGAAGAATTTTCAGAAACTGAAAGAGGTTTTTCTTCAGCACGGGCCAATCTTCAAAAACCTCTCTCAGTTTTTACACAGGTGTTATGGTTTAAGAGAATCGAAGTCATCTTCACGGGGCAATTTTCCAGAATTTCAGTTTACTGTTTTAGTCATCAACTTCAAAGAGCTGGTTCTTCCAAATGAAGATGAATTTTCAGAAACTGAAAGAGGTTTTTCTTCAGCACATGCCCAGTTACAAAAACCTCTCTCAAAATGTACACAGGTATCTCCATTTGAGATATACAGCCAGGTCTTTGGAGCCTATTTTTCAGCAAATTTACTTCCTGAAATAAAAAAATAAGTTGTAACTATTTCTATTTTTAGAGTTTCAGTTAGGTTTTGAATTCAAGATTAGGTATAGGCCGTCTTTCTATATATTGATATGTAAAAAACATGTAAAGGGTTTTTGATTTTCAGTAAGAAGGTTTACGAGAGGCTTTATCTCATCTTCATATTTGAGAAAATGTTGCAGAGCTAAAAGGAAGCATTTTTAACAGATTTAGAGATTCTCGTGTTGGGTTTTTTACAGTCTGTCCTTTTTTCCCTTCTCATAATGTGAAAGTTTATTTTTCTTTGTTAAATCCTTACCATTATGTTTTTTCTGTCATATTTGAATGAAGGTTATAGTGAATCTGGAATTCATATTGATTATGCTCCGGTTCATCCTATTTCAAATATTCACCAAATTTTCCTCTAAAGTTAATATGGATTCATCTTAATTTGATGCCCGTATTTAATGGACTGTTCATCTTTCCTTCCATTACCACCAGAAATCAAGAAACTTGACGGTAAAAAACACAGCTATCCCGCCTCTAATGAAAAACTATTTTGCTGAAAACTCTGCACATCTTTCATATTACATGATTTTGACTCCATTGCCCAACAGTATCTTTTTCCTGTTTGATCCAACCACATTATTTAAAGCTTACAAAGTTTTTACTGTTATTTTACAAATTGGCCCTTGAGTTTCATTGTCAAACTGCTGTCGTGGTGACATTGGATGGCAGATTTGCTGAGAGAGCCCTCTCTGGCTGAAGGAGGCCAACTTTCAGTCTAAAGATTGGTTTGAAATAGGTTACCTCGGGGTTTCTTTGATACAGCCCAAGGAAAATCCGAGTGCTAACACCTGGAATACATAGAGAACAACATTCATACCCTCTTTTCACCAGATATCTACCCATCCCCTCAGTCCCCCATCCTTACATGTCTTACGGACACAGAGGGAAACTTGGCCAACATTGAGCCAACCACCCCGGTAGACATCTCGGTGAAACCTGGTATAGTGGAACACATTCGCATAGGCCAGAAGTGTTCCCCTGAAGAAATCGCTATTAGCACAGCCTTGTTCAAGCAATTTCGGGACTTGTTTGCTTGGTCCTATGAGGAGATGCCTGGGATAGACCCCGCAATTGTTTCTCACGAAATAAAAACCTATCCCGACATCAAACCTGTATGTCAAACGTTGCGACCGGTACACCCCTGGAAGACTGCGGCAATTAAGGCAGAAATTGAAAAGCTCTTAAAGGCTGGTTTTATTTATCCTGTCCCATTGACGGATTGGGTCTCAAACGTCGTTCCTGTGAACAAAAAGCAGGGCACCATTCGTGTCTGTGTTGATTATCAGGACCTTAATCAGGCTTGTCCAAAAGACAACTACCCAACCCCCTTCATCGACCATATTATCGACAACTGTGTCGAAAGCGTCATCTTCTCATTCATGGATGGCTTTTCTGGTTACAACCAAATTGAGATCAACCCAGCCGACCAACATAAGATGGCTTTCATCTTCCCATGGGGTACATTCGCTTATCGCAAGCTCCCATTTGGCCTTAAAAATGCTTGCACCACATTTCAGCGGGCTATGTCGTATGCCTTCCACGATATTAAGGACTTTCTGGAACCCTACTTGGACGATCTCCCTGCTCATTCAAAGAAGCGCAAGTTCTACATTGATCATCTAACGGCCATGTTCCTCAAATGTAGACGGTACAATATCCGTCTGAATCCTCATAAGTGTATCTTTTGCGTTGAGTCCGGAAGCCTCTTAGGATTTATCATTTTGAAGGATGGGATCCCCATTGATCCCTTAAAGGTGGAGTCCATCATCAACCTACCACCCCCGACTGATGTGACAAAACTTCAAAGTCTCCAAGGGAAGGTGACTTACTTATGATGTTTGTTTGTAATTTCACGGAGAAGACTCAGGGCTATATGAGACTGCTTAAGAAGGACGTCTCGTTCATTTGGGACGATCAAGCTAAAAAATCCTTCAACAGTATCAAACATGCCATCACGCATGCCCCCGTGCTCCAATCGCCTAATTATTATCGAGATTACATCTTATATCTCGCCACTTTTGCTACCACTATCGCTATGGTTTTGGTACAGGAGGATCAAAACGCTCAGGAACATGTGATATACTATGCAAGTAAGGGTCTAGCTGACACTAAAACTAGATATTCACATGTCGAAAAACTCGCTTTCGCGGCGGTCATCGCCGTCCAAAGTTCCATCATTACATCTTGCTCCGCACCACCACCATCATTGCCAACTCGAACCCTATGTACCACGTACTGACACGTCAAGTGCTTGGGGGCAAGTATTCACGCTGGATTGTGATACTGCAAGAATTCGATCTTATTTTTGAGAAAGCCAAGTCTAAGAAGTCTTTGGTGTTTGTCGAGCTTATTTGCGACCTTCCCCATTCTGATGTAGAGGTTGAGCACAATGACTCCTTTCCAGATGAATCATTGTTTCTCATCAGTGCGACTGACCCGTGGTATGGAGATATCTTATTATATCTTCAAACCCAATGCTTCAATCCTCAACTTTCTCGCGACGACCGTTGTAAGATTCGTCACCATGCAAAGTACTATTTAATCATTAATGATACTTTGTATCGTCGTGGTGTCGATTTAATTCTTCAACGTTGTCTCACTCATGATGAGGCTGAACGCATTCTGAGTGACTGTCACGCTGGGGCATGTGGCAGTCATCTCTCTGGAATGGCTACAGCCTAGAATATTTTACGCGCAGGATATTACTGGCCTACTATCTTCAAAGATTGTATTGAGGCCGTTAAAAAATGTCCTCCTTGCCAACACTTCCACACGAAGAAGCGCACTCATCCTGCCCCACTACATCCAGTTATTGCCGTTGGCCCATTTGCAAAATGGGGCATCAATTTTATGCACTGTAAGCCTACCTCGGCCGGGGGGCATAGTTACATCATCGTAGCTGTCGATTACTTCACAAAGTGGGCCAAGGCTATGCCTACATACCAAAACGATGGCAAAACCACCACACTCTTCATGTTTAATCATGTAATAGCATGGTTTGGAGTTCTGTAGGCCATAGTTACCGATCATGGTTTTCACTTTCAGAACCATATGGTTGAGAGCGATAGGTTGGGTTTTCGCCATGAAAACTCAACACCCTACTACCCGCAATCCAATGGACAGGTTGAGGCAATTAACAAGGTCTTGAAAACTATGATCGAGAGGATGGTAGGGACACAAAATTCCAACTGGCATAATATGCTCTTTTCAGCATTATGGGCCTACCAAACTACCGTTAAAACCACCACAAGCTTCACTCCCTTCCAATTGGTATATGGATTGGAGGCTATTTTTTCGATAGAGTGCGAAATCCCATCTTTACAGCTCGCGGTCAAACTTCTTCCTAACACTACTGCTGAGGAAGAACGTCTCTTGCACTTAGCAAAACTTGACGAGTCTCGCCAAGATGCCACTCTTGCTAATGAAGCACATAAGAAACGCATCAAAGCCCAGTATGATAAGTTGGTTGAACCTCGTATCTTTAACGACGGTGATCTGGTCCTCACTTATGACCAGAAGCATGATAAACTAGGAGCAGGGAAGTTCGAGTCCATGTGGCGTGGACCCTACATTATAAAATGTGTGTTGGAAAAAGGTGCTTACGAGCTTGAAGATTATGATGGAATCTCTTTAGGTGAACCCTGCAATGGGATTTACCTGAAGAGATACTATGCTTGATCTCTCATGCATAGACTTGCTTGTATATGCTGTACATGGCATGTTTTTGTGTGGTGTGACGCATTTCTCTTTCGAGTGTCTTTTGATCTTGTTTTCGCTTCTCATACCATGTTCTGTCTGTGTGTGCAGATGGCAATGTGCTATGGATTCGCGAATGGCGCCAGTCGGCATACCCGTTACCTTGATTCGGCATCCTGGGTACTGTATTCCCCAACAGGTGAGCTCATTAGCTCAGGAGGAAGTTGCCTAGGGTTCGCGACCAACAATGCCGCAGAATATCAGGCAGTAATCGAAACCCTAGCTAATGCCATTTCCTTGGGTATGAACCACATTGTCATCCACATGGATTCTCAATTAGTGGTTTCCCATCTGAACTGGATATACGCCATCCGTGATCCCATCTTACTCCGTCTCTTCAGACTAGTACATCTCCTGGAAAGGTCATTTGAAATTATTCAATACTTGCACATTCCACGAGAGTTTAACACTGTTGCTAACTTGATGGCCAGTTTCATTTTGGATTGGTACATTGCAGACACATAATACTCATAATATGTAAAAGCATTCACAACATGTAAATATAATGTACAGAAGCAAACATATGAACAAGATCACATCACTAATCATTTGAAGAACACATAATGTATAAATCGCCGATAATGTATATATATATAAATTGCTCAAAAGTAGTGCTGGTACAAAATCTGAAGCACGATGGCTTTGAGTGAGTCTCTACAAAAATCTGAAGCATCATAGCTTTCAGTAAGTACAAAATCTAAGGCCTCTAAGCTCTCAGTACAAGTACAAAAGTGCAATCAGGCTTGACGCCTGACCCGTACACCCCTAGGTCTAACAGGCCTCTGTCGCTGGGTGAGAAAGCAGTCTACGATACGAGCCACCTTGCGGAGTAAGGAGTTGAAGCACACGGATGCTCCCACCCCAAATCTCTGCATGGACCTTGGTAGGTCATGAATGGCTGGCTTTGGTACCTCCACAGTCAGCCCAGATAGGTTCTGGTACACCTCCTCCATCTCCTCGATTGCAGCATGAGCACCTGTAGGAACCACTGCCTCCCCACCTCTGTCTCTCCTCGCCGGAAGGGAGAGACCTACTGGTCGCACGGGGCCCACATCTACACACACATATTACATACTTGTCAGCACTACATCAAAAAAATGATATAATATACAAAACTAAAAATACAAGGGTTTTGTTCTTACCGATATCACCCCATGCTGCACCCTCGACCATAAGTAACTGGCCTTCCAACCAGCTAAAGAACTCAGGACCAAAACTGATGATGGGACCCCCACCATGGTGGGTCATCACCTCTTCCCACCTGAGCATGTGAGGATCTCTTAGATCCCTGTCATCCAGTACCACCTACGGGCACAAGAGAGGAACCCGCTCCAAGAGGAATGATACTATGATCGATACGTATCCAAACTGCTTGAGCTCCCCGCGTCGACACTTGGTTAGCTGAGCTCGGATGTTGGCGAGGAGACCCTTGCACCAGTTGAAAACCATGGGAGACATACACTCTTCCGCATACAACATCTGAGTCCGAGTGGCCGTATGTGGAGCTTGGCTACCCACCACCCTAGTAATAGTGAGCAGTATGGTCCACAGTGGATGACTCACCACATCTCTGATGAGTATCTTCCCGCTGGAAGGACGAGAAGAAGCTATGCAGTGCTGACACACCATGTCCTCCACTGTACGATCACTGGCCCGTGTCCCAGTGAGTTGTATAGCGTCCCCTCTTCGAGACAAACCAGTCAGAAAGTAGATATCCTCAATATCAATTGCGAGGATATGCTCACCTATCACAAAGTATTGTTGGGCCGCATCCCAACTCTGGAGCATATGTGTCAGGAAAAGGATCTGGGCTCTCATCCCCTGTATCTCGAATAATTTGAGCAAACTGTAGTTTCTCAAAGCAGCCACACATTGTGGATCGTTTGTAGCTTGCTCATCTTCCACTTCATGTTCTCTCTCTCACCATGCCAATAACATTTTTGCTTGCTAGTAACCTGCCAAAAGGAGCAATTAAACCCTGTTAGGACCTTCCTTAGCATTCACAAGCTCATTTTTTGAATTAGTTTTTTTGTTTGGGATTCGGGTTTCTGCCATCGCGCCGTACCTTCAGGTACAGCGCGACATCGTCGCAGGTCTCATTTTCGAGGATTACGACGACCTGGACTCGTCGCAAGTCTCGAAAGGGCCACTTGCGACGAGCCGAGGGCACAATGGCCCATCCACAAACCACCCAAAAACTCAAAAAATGAACAAGAAATTAAAAAGTAAATCACTACAAAGGTGTTGGCTAAGATTTAGGCCTACCTAGTCCGGACGGCTGGTGCAATGGCGGATCATAGCTCCCGAAATTGGCAAAGGAAGTTTTGGCTCCAAATTAGTACTTCTCCACCCAAATTAGCAATTTGAACAATGTTTCTATTTTTGGCCCATATTTCTATTTATAAATATAATGGAATATTCCTTTTCAAATATTTTGATGCTTTGGGCCATTTACTATAGTTTCGACTGTTTGTCATTATATTTGGGGCTATTTGACACTTTTTCTAGTGTACAGGAGTCGTAAAGTGGTCTTTTTGTGCTGTTTCTCGCATTACCAACGGTAACTACAAGTATGAACACCCCTTTCAATGTTTTGTCATTATTATTTTTGGTTAAGTCATAATTATTGCATGAGGATGAGTTTACTCTTCGTTTGTTCTTGTACTCACCCAACCATGAGAACAAGTACCGAGTTATGATTTATCACTTTTTTGGGCTCGTTAAACTTCCACGGAAAAGGACACCCCCCGGAGTCCATAGTTAAGCCCTTTTCAGACTCCCTAAAATTGAAAAGATCGCCAAGCGAACTTGTCGCATTCACGCTTGTTAAAGTATTTTAATGGTCATCTTCCTGGTGATAGTTTACCCCTTTTTCGGACCAAGGGGAACTAATTACGAAAAATGAATACTCCAGCCAATCATGACTGGAAGAGTCCTCTCCAGCGTTGTTTTACCCTTTTTCAGGCGATGAGGCTAACTTTACAAAAAAGGACCGTTGGAGTCTTCTTTAGTTCTTTTTAGACTCTCTAAATATGAAATGACAACCGAGTTTACCTTCTATGGACTTGTTAAAATTTTCACATTGAAGGGCCCGTCATGGGACGAACCCCTCAAACCTAGGTTCGAAAAATATTTGGGATTGGACTCATCTGTGAGATGAGCTTTACCGAGCATTTGGTTACCCTCATCAAGCTCGTAAAAAATACATGAGGCACTCATCATTCATGATGGGAAAAAAGTAAAGTGTTTGTATTACCTACCTTAGTGGTAGTATATAGTCGTTCTTGAACATGGCACTCATTTGCATTTGCATACAGTACTTGGGTTATCTGTTTGTCTATGAGTCCCCGCTTACTTTCTGAGTCTTGTTACTCCTCTGATTCATTCATAGAAAGCTTCCATCATCAGTTGCATTAGAATTTGTGTCATTCTCATTATGTCAATACTGCCAAGTCATGCCATGCCCATGTTCAAGAACACATTCACCATCTATCATTTGCAGTCAGTACACACGTCGTCATGCCGTTGTTACTTTGCGTCAGTCTCACATGTTACTATACCATCCGATCCACTCTACACATCTTTTGTTGTGTTTTGTGTCGATTGATGGGGGATTCATCATGGCCCTCCTTCGACGGATTCATCCTTGTCGACTTCAACTCATCATCCAAGGATTGAATCTAGAAACCAGTCAAGTACCTTGGTCCTGCATGCCTCAATGGTAGGTTACCTCGCTTTCATCATGAGTTTACATCATTGACTCTTGATTGAAAGATTTCATCTTGCGTTCAACGTCAACTCATTTATTCACGCTTGATGATATGTATTGTGATACCTTGGGAATCATTGACATTAATGGTGATATCCCTCACACTTGTTAACGGTTTACATCAATGACCGATACTCAAGTGGTTTCTACCATGTTCAATGTCAAGACATTTGTAATCACATGGATAGATTCGTATCATTGCGGGTTCAGCATGAAGACCCTTGGGAGTCATGTTTTACCCAGGTTGTGATGGAGTTTGTATTGAGTCATATTACATGGATCCACTTTTGTATTGGTCGTGGCTGTGTTATCATCTCATCATGGATCTACGCTTGTGTCTAGTAGCCATGATTGTGTTCAATCGGTCATTACTACCATGGATCTGCAATGTATTGGTCAGTAGCCATGTTGTACTTCATGTGAAATTGTCAGTTCAAAGTCAGTTGTACTGCAGTAGCGTCCTTCATTCGATGAGTCTTTTGCCATTATTTCTTTCAAAGCACTTCACCTGTACATCCTTAACAGCTTCATGCTTTGGGGGGCATTCTGTTACACCCAAAATCTACTCATCACCAGATTCAGTGTATACACCCCTGAAGGCACTTGGACTAATAACCATCTTGGGAGAGTTTGTACCCATTTGTGCTAGGTTCTGAAGGGTTGTTGCAGGTTGCACACTAGCAACATGCGACGTCGCAGGTTGCACCACTATAGGGTGCAATGAGGTCTGTTATTGGGAAAAAATAGCTTATTCGAGATCCTTCTCGAAACTTGCTCATTTGGGGGCTTATCCCTGACCTCTAGGAGAGCTGGTACTCGACCCCTAACTCTTTGGGAAAATCCCCTATCTCTCTCCTACCCTTCCTCAACCTATCCTATCCACACCCTATCCATTTAGTCCTATATAAGTGAGGCTCATTCCCATACCAAAGGGGGGAAGACTAAGGTATCCATACACTGGTGAAATCTACCTTAGAGGAAGGCTATAGTATCTACATGCTGGTGAAATCTCTCCCAAGACACTCCATTCACCTCTTGAAGAACTCATGCTTCCTTGGAAGGATATGGCAATTGATACGGTAGGAGAAGGGCTGCTACGTTAAGTCTTTGGTTGTAGTCCTATATCTCTATCATGTACTCCTCTATTTGCAGTAATACAAATGCTTTCCACCAATATCATTCTTATGTGTAATGATGTTGTGTTGTTTACCTGCTTAACTATTTACATAGATCTCTTATTTTATATATGCTCTTTACTCGTTTCTCTTTTCTGTGTCTTAATAGGTCTTGCAGCTTGGATCTGACGACCATGGGACATGGATCAACATTCAGGAGAAAGGATAGTGAATCAAAGAGGTAAGACATCTAGTACTTGATCCTTAAGTAGATCTAGGAAACGTGTTTGTAGTCTGTTCTATTTGTTCTAGAATCGCATTGAGCTAGGGAGATCCGGCTTGCCTCTGGTCGAGTGGATTGTCTGGTAACAGACATGGTGCAAGGGGCTTGTGCCAAGTCTTCTACGATATTGTAATTATGTGCTGCCCAAGAATTAGGATTGAAAAAATATTTTCTAATCATGCTCTTGGGTGGTCGCAATATCGAATCTAAGGATGGCTTCTCAATGGTGAGAGATGCTGACGGTACAGTGACATTAGGTATAGAGTTGGAAGCTTTTTCAGTATTACTTCCAACAGGTTCTTTCGAAGAGATGGGGTCATATGATCGCGAACGAGTGTTCAAATTGATCGTTTCATTACGCACCATGAGAACATGCATGGTGTTGGATGGTTCCCCCTGGGCTGAGGGATTTTGAGCAATCATCTGCTGGTTTTGAGCGGGAAACGGGTCGTTGAGGACTGCGGGAGTGGGTTTACCCCTAAGAAAATTTTGGACTTTGTCTCTATGGGGACACTCTTTAGAGAAGTGATCATCTCCACATAGTAAACAAGGATACTTTAGCTTCCACTTCTGTTTGGTGTCCTCAGGAGTGCTCTTTTGTTCCTGCTGGGTAGAAGATTTCCTAGGTTTTCCCTTGTTTTTCTTCTTATTATCAGACTTCTGAGGTGAAGCTGATGAGCCAGAATTCACTTCTTCGGTAGCATCAGGAGTGGATGACTTGGTGGTGCTGAGACCAGCCTATGTTTGTGATAGGGACGAACCCTGGGGGTGCGAAGAACCAACAGTTTGATGAGGAGGCTGGGTGTGAAGTGATCCAATGATGCCATCGGCTTGGGGTCCCTTGAGTGGTTTAGTGGGGTCATTAGCGTCACGAGGTGCATCGGGAAGAATATCAAACAATGTGCTAGATTGAGTATAAATTAAGTCTAGCACATGGGCACGCGCGATGGCTTGTTCTTCAGTGACAACACCTCCTATGGAAACATCTCGTGCTATGACAGGGATGAGGGACTTTATAAACTAGTCTGCTAGGAGTTGGTTTGGGATAGGAGCTTTAATGAGACGACGTCTCCTTTGCCACTCATGAATATGATTAGAAATGTGAGTGGTGGTATTCTGATGGAGTGAGGTTAAAATCTCGGTACCAATTTCATACCGTATAGGCAACTGGAAATGAGTCAAAAAGTTCATGGCAAGAGAACCAAAATCAGGAAAAGAGTGGGGTGGTAGCTCGATATACCATTTGGCAGCCGAACCGGTGAGATTCCTTTGAAACAATCTAAGATGGATCGAGTCGTCTATTAAGGAATTGGATGAACACCATAAATGGTATGTCATCACGTGGTTTTTAGGATCTTCACCCAGCTTACCATCAAATTTTGGGATATCAGATGGAAGTTTCATTGGAATAGGTGGCCAATTAGTTCTATGGTAAATGGGGTCGTTGGTTAAACGAGATAGGTCAGGTAGGTCCAAGGTAGCCAAAAAGGGAAGCTGTGGATTAGGCTGCATGTATTGATAGTATGGATAAGGCATGTAAGGACCAGTATGACCGTAGGGTGTACCAGGAGGAAACTGGCTGTAGGGGGTGTGCCACCCAGACCGTAAGGGGGTCCACCACCATAAGGTGGTCTATTCCAATAAGGTGGGGGTCCACCTCCACCACCGGGAGAAGGTGGAGGTTCGCCGCCACCACCAGGAGGAGGTGGGGGTCCATAACCATAATAATGTGTCCCACCACCGCCTCCGCCTAGAGGGGGCAGTGGGCCACCTCCACCGCCAGAAGGATGGGGGCCTCCACCACCATCACCGCCACCACAATAATTAGATCCACCACCGCCTCCTCCTAGAGGGGGTGGTGGACCACCTCCACCGCCCGAAGGGAAATGTCCTCCTCCACCATAATAGGGTGGTCCTCCGCTGCCTCTGCCTGGGAGGGGTGGTGGCCCATTCCCGCCACCGCTGGAAGGGTGGGGGCCATTATTGGTAAAATGAGTTGGACCTCCGCCAGAAGGGTGAGGTCCGCCTCCTCCTAAGTTAGGTGGGGGCCCACTGCCTCCAGCAGGGGGTGGGGGGGGACCAATCGGGGGTGGTGGCACTTGAGGGATAGTTGGTTAGGGTCCATGCTGTAAAACGGGCTGTTGCCCCCATAGAGTGTAGGGATTTCCGGGATAGGGTATCCCATATGGTGAATTTTCGGGATTAGATTGGCCTAGCGCAGGGTTAATAGAACCTGGATACGCTTGAATCCATGAGGGTAGAGTTACATTGGATGGCCCCCCGACATGAGATAATCCCATGGTGGATGATTTAGCAGGTTGGGGAGGTCCGTTGGGGATTCCACCACCTACGTTCTAATTAGGAAATGGGGGTTTCCCCCTAGCCACAATAGACTGACCACTATTCAAAGATTGAACCAACATAGGTTGTTGATTAGCTACCATAGTAATAATGTTACCAATGAGATAATCCGAGGGAATGGATTATCCTCCCCTCAAATTTTGAGGTGGGGGAGGAGCTGGTAAAGTAACCATGGTAGTAACAGGTGTGTTGGACCGTTGTCCTTCAACCGGTTGGTTCACTTGAGGTGCAGGACTGGACTCTTGCGAGGGTTGACCAGTCTCATTAATGGTCAGGTTGTGGGGGGATGGTTCGGGTGAACCAAAAGATATCAGATGGACTGAGGTATCTCTATACCCAGGTGTAATGTACCCACCTATGGACCCAATTCGAGGAGGGGAATATGTTACCAATCTATGGGGCTTCTCATAAAACTCAGTCAATTCATTAGATGCATATAGTTAAAACAAATGTGTGCAGATGTAAATCAAACAGATATGCACAGTGGAAATAAACTCATCCACACACATGTTTTCATATGCACTCAATATATCAAAAACGGTCATTAATTTAAACACTGCAGAGGTAAAACACGTAGATAGAAAACACCTATCTTTGTTGTGCAATTGTCCCAAACAACTAGCTATGTTGCTGTAACATTCCTCCCAACCATAGGTCTTTGCCTAGCCTGTATTCTTTCAGCACTCAAAGACCACCCCTGAGCTAGGCATGATATCTACAAGGAGAAGGGAACCCTCAAGCACAGCACAGCCCAAAGCAATGGATACCCATCTCAACCCCAGCATTCTCTTGCACACCAAACTCAGATATGGGCTCTAGAACACACTTTCAGTAGTGGGACTTAGGAACTAGATGGACAGGGGTTTTCCCAAAAATGTAGGCACACCAAAAATAGATTTGTGAGAGGGAAAATCGACCTTAGGGAAGACAATGATTTCTCCCACAGATCTACAAGCAATCAGTGGGCCAAAACAACCTCTATGGTCCCCAAATCGATTTCCCTTTCTTCCCCACTGTCATACAACACAAAAACGCCCTTCCCGGCTAGGATAATGAAGGAAACACAGCAAAAACCATGGAGAAAACGCCCAGGTAGCTCTAAACTCGTGGGAGAGCAAAGTTGGTTGATGGGTAATGGCTTGGAGAGCAATTCATGGCTCTTTTCTTGCCCAAGAAGCCAAAAACGTTTTTCCATGCAAGGTGGCTTGCCCATACTCGAATTTGGACAGCCATACCTCCCATTCCCCAAGGCATTAACTACCTCAACCAAATCTTGGGAGAAATCAATGTTTGGGTACAAAAGTCAACATGGGTAGTTGAGGGTTTGATGGGTTCTCTCATTGACACTTGGCTTGACTTGATTGGATCCAAGGGTCTGAATGTTTTCCCTCCCAATTCCTTGTAACATCATGCCCCCATCTCTTGTTGCATTGCATAGCTAGTTGTGGGAATTTATATTAAAATTCATATTTACAATTCCCATGGTTCACTAGCACATGGGTAGCATAATATCAAATACTTGCCTCTTCTAGATTGAGCGTTTACGAGCGGGGCCTTGGCCTTGAGTTTCACGCTAGGAATCATACATAATATGCATACATTATTTACATTATAGCCCAAAATATTACATGGGTCAAAATGGGGGACGTTACACTAGGTCGTTGCTCGAGACTTTGTCTTCGAAGTTCATTACCCCTAACCCGTAATCGTTCCAGATGATCCTGGATAGGGCCAAAAATTTTAGCGGGGTCAGGCCTGTAGAAGGGTCTAGAGAGTTCTAGAGTAGTCCAATTGGGTGGGGATGCGATGGCAAAATGGGCCACTGGGTGACCGGTGGAAGATGTCCAATAGGCTACAGCTGGACCAGCAGCTACTGTGGGGTCGTCCTAAGGTTGATTTATCCATTCCAATGATCCAGGATCTCCTCGTATAACTGTCGGGAGGGTATTGTCTTGTGAAGTAGAAATGTCCACCTCTTCACCCTGTGGGGGGTTGGAGGTGGATGAATCTGGTGGAGTTGAGGGAAACAAAAGTCCCCCAACATTCAGGGTAGGGTTTTCAACTTCAATAACTACGATCGTGTTACGCTGATCCATTCTTATGCTCGAAATAACCTCCGGATTAATGGGATATTCGGGTGATAAGTTCAAGATCCTACAGGATCTTCTCCAGGGAAAATCCTCCAGAGCGTTAGGAAAATCAGCCAGGGTAGCTGAAACAGCGTTTCTCCTAAGGGTATGCTACAAAAGAAAAGCAATCCAGAAAAACCTACTCAAACTAAGGCAACAAGCAGACATACGTGACAGAGTGGACTCAAAGTCTGGAACCTCACAGGATTATCAAGGCATCACAAACCACTATATACTGTAGGGTCCAACAATATGATGCGACAAGGAGGATTGGGACTGTACCCTTGCCTGCATACCCGATTACCTAGACAGTACGTGCGTGCTAATCTCCCCGAGTGCTTTTCTCAGTGTATTGCTTTGCCAAGACGGACAAATGGTTAACTTAGTTGGTTTCAGGAATCCTAGTGATGTCTCCTGATATATGCAAGGTACGTGGGAGCTCAAATCCGTAGTGGTGTTGTCTAATGCACAACCGTTTGGCAAGAGACCTTCTGATATACTACCGAGTACGTGATACACCCTTCAATATACGCCAAGTACGGATTATGGTACTTGGTGGGTACATGAAGGAGCTCGATATACTGATAAGTACGTGGAAGACTACAATACCCCTGGGATACAGTGCTGGCAAATAACGACATCTGCCACGCTTAACGACGCCAGAACACGTCTCTAACTTACACACAAGTTTCTAAAAATTTTACCTTAGTTCTACCGTTAATTTTATCTTGGACAGTTAAGTGAATACATGAGGTGAGTACATAATCGGAAACATAATGCAAGCCCTAGCTACATGCAAAAAGTATGATTTTCTTTCGATGAATGCTACCTATGGGAAGGAGAAATCTTCTTTTTCTTTCCAATAATTTTGCCAAGGCAATGCAATGTAACACAATCCCAACTTTACGAAAAATGATACTGAAACATTATTTTCCTTTTTCAACGAAACACAAAAATCACAAGACTACTAATCCAAATCACAACATTTTTCCTTTTCTTTTTCTTTTCAAAGCAAAATGACACTAGGTAATGAAAAGAGAGGATTCTAAGATGGAGTATGCAAGCTTTTCAATTTCACTTTCAATGATCTAAAAGCAATAAGAATTAAAAATGCATCTATCTTTTCTTAGCATGGAACTAATTTTGCAAGAACTGAAACATGCTTCGAGTCTTTCAAGAAGATGAATGATTCATAATTCAAGAAAAACGCAACTGATCACACATTCATTCAATTTTTCCAAAAAATGCATGAGCAAAACATTCCAATGCACAAATTTTTTTCAACAATGCTTGAGAAATGATGGGAAAGAAACACTTTTAACTTTTCAATGGATGCATCCCAAGATTAGCTTGACAGCAACTGTGCTTTTAGATGTAAATGAATAAAAAGAAACACTACTTGTAGTACTCAGTACACTCAGAAAACTCAAGAAAAGACAAGCACTTAGTCAGACTGGAAGACACACAAGACTCAAAATTAGACAGTAGCAAGCAAACCAATAAAGACAAGCTCAAAAAGATAATGAAAACGAGGTCTGGGAGCTGACTAATGAAGTAACCAGATCAGTTAATGGAGAGGAGGGAATGCAAGGGTGAGCGGATGAAGGTGGAGGAGACAAAAGTGTCCACCACTACCGGTCCTCGGGCTTGTCCGAAGCGGAACCCAAAACCAAACCAAGCTAAGCCAAACACTTGACACACAAATCAAATATGGGATTTCTGGCTAGATCTTGCAGCACAGAGTGAGTTCATACAGCAAACCAAAGCTCAGATCAATAGATGGAGAGGGGATGCCTGCATGCCAAATTTGACAAATCGACGCACTTTGTGTTTGTACATAGTGCGATGTCGCAGTTCACCAATGCAGGAAGTGCGATGGTGTCGCAGTATACCAATGAAAGGACTGCGACGAGTGGCTAACAAACAAAGAACAGAGACCAGGAAAGACACAGTGTCACTCTGTTTTCACTAACCAGGTGCGACAGGCGAGATCTAAGTTCTGAAATGGATCAGATCTCCAAGCAATGAACCATGAAATGGTTTGGAAATGAGTAGTATAAACTCAGAGGAAGCAGATCAGAGTCTTCGATGTGAAGATGGTGAATATCAACTCAAGAAGCAAGTGACAAATAAAAGGATTGTGTCAAGCAATCAACTGAAAATGACTCCCAGATTGACAACTATGAAGACAAAATGAACTATCCCCAATATGGTCACCAAATTTGTTTCACGGACAATCTCCGAGAGCGGACTCAAGGCCTGATTTCCCTAGCTTAATGTAAGTCTAGAACAAATAGGACAGAACATAAAATACTTTCCTAGAATATATAGAAGTACAAATGTAAGAGTAGATCGTTTACCTTAGATTTGTAGATCCCTTTCTCCTTCGTTGATCCAATGCTCCAGCACTGCCAGATTGCGAGTAGCTAAACCCTGTTGGACATGTAACAGACCACAAGAAGTGAAAGCATATATATCATATGACAGATCTAAGTTAACAGTTAAGGAGGAAAACTCTAAACATTATCGAAGAGACAACATTTACAGAAAGTAATTATATTAACTGTATTGAAGAGTGGAGAAGTACTATATGTAGAATTTTTCCCTATGGATAAGTAAAAATTCTCTTAGATTAAAGTAGACTTTAACTGACTCTAAACTAAGACAAAACTTAACAAATGCTACCTTGAATTCCTAGATCTAAAAAGACATCTCAAGATTAAAATGCTAGAAGAAGTAGAATAAATATAACTGACCTTCGATCCAATCGCTTGTCTTTGTGGTTGCTCCAATTTCCAAGTCCTCGCGAATGAACCTGTCAAAATGAAACCAAGATACAAGCATATACAATTCTCTAGCAACTTAAAATATGAGTTAGGATCTAAATCTATAATAGATACAAATCATATCATTGAAACAAAATCAACACATGTGATTTGGGAAAACAAGACAAGTTATGTTCTATTACCAACTTGAAGTCACTTACAATGGTTGCTTGATATCCAAGCCAACTCCCAGCTCCAAGTGCTTCCTCCTCTAGCTATCTCCACAAAGCTTCAAGATCATAAGTTTGATGTCTCCAAGAGTCCTCCCCCTTTTCTCATGGAATGCCTCTCTTTTATAGTGTGTGGTAGGGTTAACCAACAAAAGAGAAGGGTGGATCTTGGGAGAGTTTAGTGGATCAGGCCTACTAATCACAGAAAGTGAGTTAGGATCAAATCAGGGACACCAATCCTCAAAAATCTCTCAAAAATCAAAATCCCACAAGCCATGGAAAAAAGGCTAAAAAAGGTGTACCATGCCTCTCCAACAGAGCATAGCACGGTAGTACCGCGTGGCAGAGAAAGAGCATAGCATGGTAGTGTGGACTACCACACACCTGAGATGGAGCAAGGCGCGGTAGTGTAGGTATATGCAGTCTCAGCTAGGTTGATTCTTGACAAGATAGGTTTGTCTTCAAGGATCACTCATCATTTTTCTCTTCTGGGAATTTTAAGCAATAGGGGAAGTGTCGTCAACTCTTTTTGTGGTGAAGATGCGACACTGTGAAATATGGAGGTATAACAGATGCCCCCTAAAGTGTGAGGTCAGAAGGGACTGATGGCCAAAAGACTTTACAAATACTGTGCGGAGATAGCATCAAGGAGAGCAACAAGGAGCTGAAACAGAAACAAAATGTTAGACATACCACCGAGGTGGGCATCCCCATGCTCAGAAACAATTGACTCAAAGCATGGATTCCAACCAATACATTGCAGATCCATGAGTACTGAGTTGATATAGACTATAGACAAATCATGGCTACTATGAACAATCGTAGATCCATGAGACAGTAATGACACAGCCACGACCAATACAAAAAGTGGATCTGTGTGACAATACAAAGGACATCTCCATCGCAACCTGGACGCAATCAAGATACAAAGGTGCGCCCAGGGTCTTCTACCCAATCGCAAATGATACGAATCTAGCCATGTGATTACAAAGTGTTGAAGTCGAACATGGTAGAAACCATTTGATTACCGTTCAATAATGTGAATCATTAACAAATGCGAGGGAAATCACCAATGATAACGGTGATCCCCAAGGTATTTGAAGTACATCTCAACGAAATGCAAATAGATGAGTTGATGTCGAGCATTCGAGAGATCGTTCGATCAGAGGTTAATGATGTAAACCTACTATTGAACACGAGGAAACCTGCCATTGAGGCATGCAGGTACCAAGGTACTAATGGTTGATTCCTAAGTCCAATTCCTGGATAATGATTTTGGCATCGACGGGAATAGACTCGTCAAAGGTGGGCCATAATGATTCCCACATCATCGACACAAAATCGGAACGAAAGATAGTATAGGATGATGAAACAATGGAGTATGTACTGACACAGCGGAGGTCTGACAAAATGAATGACTCTGAACAATGCAACCCTTTGAACATGTAACGGCATGTAACAGGACTTGGCAACAGGGATTATTGATGGCAAAGGATAGACAAGGGACAGACGCATGCCATGTTCAAAGGTAACGACTGACAAGCTGCCAAAACAAACTTGACTTGTTCCCCATATTCCCCTGACATAATAGACGAGTACCTATTTGTTGTTTTTCGAGCTTGAAGAGGATAACAGATGCTCAGTATAGCTGATCTCATAGATGAGTCCAATCTCACATGTTTTACGAACCTGAGAAAGGAGGGGTTCGTACCAAAGTGGGTCCTTCGATGTTAAATTTTAACGAGTCCAAGGAAGGAAAACTCGGTAGTTTTTCACATTTAGAGAGCCTGAAAAACTTAAAGGAGGCTCCAAAGTGTACTTTTTCGTAAAATTAGTCCCTCGATTCCGAAAAGTGTAAAACAATTCCCGAGAGAACTCTCCCAGCCAAAAATTGACCGAGGTATACCTTTCTCATAAATATTCTAGACGGGCCGAAAAAGGGGTAACCTATCACCGAATAGACGACCTTTCAAATACTTTTACAAGTGTGAAAGAGTCAAGATCACTTGGCAATCTTTTCAATTTTAGGGAGTTTGAAAAGAGCTTAACTATGGACTCCAATGGTCTTTTTCGTAATTTTTAATTATTCTAGTCCGAAAAGAGAATAAAATACAACCAGGATAATACTTTCCTCATCGTTTAACGAGCATGAGTAAAGCTGACCAAACTCGACACCATTTACTTGAGTTTGACAAGCACGACACAGGTGTAAAAGCGCTTGGAATATTTTTCAAGTTTTAATCCAGAGCACGAAAAACATAAAGTAGGCTCAAAATGAAGGTCAAACAATAAATGAACGCCAGTGTGAATACTTTTTTAAAGGAGATCCTGTCAACAAATGCTCATGAAACTAGATATTAGTAATGTGAAATAGGTTTTATTTTAACCAGATAAAATAATGAGTAAAAAATAAGTAAAAAAGCTATATAAAGGATGGGTAAATATGGAAAATTACTATTTCACTTGTGCATTTACCAAAAGAGGAGATTTTACCCATTTGAGGAGCAAAAACTTCAAGAGTCCATATCTGGAGATTCGGGGCACCGTTTCAACAGCCGTCTGCGCCAGGTAAGAGCTTTCAAGCCCCTCTTTCATTTCATGTATGAATAACTTGTTTTCAGTAGGGAAAAATAATTTTTTGGGCAAGCCCTATTAGGCAATTTTCGCCCTTCATAGTACCGCGCGGGCTCTATATCGGGAAGCATGGTACTATGCAATAGTACCGCGCTGTAAGGTTAAACCAAGGCATGGTACTGTGCAGTACTGCGTAGTCAAAATTCCCCCAGGCGTGATAGAGGTGAATGTTAAGATGAAAAAATTATTTTTTCTCAAATTTTTAGCTGAGATCAAGTTGTTAAATGATTACTGAATGTTTCCTATGACCTTTTGTAGGTGTTTGAAACTTATTTGGAGCAAAATGGTCCTTTGGAAAGAAAGAGAGCATGAGGCGGATGATTTGTTGGCCGAAAATGACCAAAGGACTGCGACTGCACTGCAGGAATGTGGTTTGTTGAAATTCTTCAAGACCAATGGTATTCATAAAGAGGCAAAGCTTCTCACCCACATTATCCAAATGTGGGACCTTGACATTCAAGATTTCCGAGTGGGAGAACACATCCTTGAGATTGAAATCGAGGATATTTATTTCCTCACGGGCCTCTCAAAAAGAGGAGCCTGGGTGAGTTTTACTGGGTTCATAGCCTCGAAGGCGAGCACGGATGCTTTAATTGCTCGTTATTGCCGTCAAGGTTTGGGGAAGAAAACTGGCAAGGTGGTCATCAAAGACATTATAGAACTTCCCATAAAAACCATGTTGTTCACCATCACACGTGCAGCAGGGAGCACGGGTCCCCATCAGGCGTCCCATACACAGATGAATCTTGCAGTGGATTGTATGGCAGGAACAGTATTCAACTGGTGTGAGGCAATATTGACCAACCTCAAAGAGCAAGTGAACAAGTGTAGGCTCAGAGAGAATTCTCAATTTGGGTATGGGAGCATCTTAGTCACCTTCTTCTTGGTGAGGGTTCCGTTGTTGTGCCCACAGATAGCCATGCCCCCTCGTCCACCCACCGAGCCATGGATGGATCGATGGAGTGAATACATACGATGACTTGGGGGGCCGCAGCGTTTGGCTTTCAGTGAGGATTTTTTCTCGTGGCTCGAGGACCAGATTATGATGATCGATGAATACCCCTATGCAGGGGTGGACTTCCGCGAGGACATAGACTTGGCACTGCCGGAAGATGAGGATTGGGACAATTCAGGTATGACCTTCATGGATTTATTTTTTCTTTTTTGAATATATAATTTTATTGTTTTTTAGAATGTGTAAAAGACTTTAATATATGTATGTGTGCACGTCGCATATCGTGGACCACAGAGACCGGCAGGGTACTCACCATTACGCCGAGGTGGTGTTGATCACCAAGCTACTCCAGACACGGAAGAAGACGAAGATGAAGTGGGAGGGGTCCAGAAAATAGAGAGGAATTTGCAAGGTTTAACCCACAGTATCCCCGCCATGAGGGTGGACGACATCGCTTTGCATCTCCAGCGGCATACCGTAGGTGTGCCTAGGCACATTGGCCGACTCCTTCGTAGGGTGGTTCGGGCTATAGTGTGTTATCACCAGCAGTGTGAGGAATCTAATGAGGAACGTGATAGATCCCCCAGATCTCCTTAGATGGTAGCTTTTATCTTTTTGCAGCATGTATACAATACGTAGGCTTTGAGAGCCAAATTTTTGTATGGGATTGGGTCCCAAATTTTGTATTTAAAACACAAACTCTATGTATTTGGAAAAAAACACTTTTATATACAGTGATATATATATGGACCTACTTTTATGGCCTATTTATTTACAATGACTTGTGTGTTTATTTTTATGATGTGTTCTTATGTATGGGCAAGATGCCAATCCAAAATGTAATTATCTAATGAATCAGCTATACAATTGAATTCCCTTGCTACGTGTTGATATGAAATGAAATTAAAAGATCGTTCCAAGAGGCATACCCTCCGAAATAAATGAAGTAGGATAGGATCACAAACTGTTTAAACACGATTCAGATGAGAAACCACGAGTTGGGAGTCTAAAAAGACTGATAAAGAGTCAATTCCAAGGGAAGCAACCTCTGTCAAGAGTCTGATGACTACATGGTACTCTGTGATATTGTTGGTTGCAAGGCCCAAATAATTAGCTCCTGATGATAGAAACTCGCCAGTGGGAGAATAGACTACCCATGCTGCAGAAGCGAGGTTCCGGGTATGCCGGCTTGCACCGTCGGCGAATCCGAAGTAGGCAGACATCTACGTACAAAATCACAAGTCAAAGTAAGAATGGATACATGAGGTCCATGCGCACACCAAAAAGATGAATGAAAACAAGCTAAGTACATTATGTACAAAGAGTATCCCGCATAGGGTAACCTTACGCGTGAAGCGTTTGAGGTATAGCCCATTGCGGGGCCGTGCCAATGGTGTGCCATCACAATTGACAAGTTCATAGGCTGCTTTCTCCAAGACACGTTTTACAACAAAGGGGCCATACCACATAGATTCTAGTTTTCCTTTTCTGAGTTTATCATGCATTTGATCATATGTGAGTACGAGGTCACCTTCATTGAAAATCCGAGGTTGAACGGATTTGTCATACTGAGCTTTGACGTGTTTTTTATGAGCTTCGTTGGCTAGAGCAGCGTCGCGGCGGGTTTCATCTAGCTTGGCTAGGTATAGAAACCGTTCGTCTTCAGAAGTGGTGTGGGGAAGTATCTCTATGGCTATCTTAAGTGATGGAATTTCACATTCAATTGGTAAAATGGCTTCCAGGCCATACACTAGTTGGAATGGTGTAAACCCAGTAGCACTTTTTACTGAGGTTCGGTATGCCCATAGTGCTGAAAATATAGCTAAGTGCCAGTTGGATTTATGGGTACCCACGATACACTGAATCATTCGTTTTAGAACTTTGTTAATGGCTTCAACTTGGCCATTAGCTTGTGGGTTGTATGGGGTTGAGTTTTCATGGCGAAAACCCAACTTGGCACTTAGTTCCTCAATCATATGGTTCCTGAAGTGGGAACCATGATCGATCACAATGGATTGTGGGACACCAAATCTAGCTATAATGTGATTGAATATGAATTGTGCTACTGTTTTGCCGTCCTCAGCATAAGTGGGCATCTCTTCAGCCCATTTTGTGAAATAGTCAACAGCTACTATGACATAGCTATGCCCCCCGGCTGAAGTGGGCTTACAATGCATGAAATCTATGCCCCATTTGGAAAAGGGGCCAACGGCAATAATAGGATGGAGTGGAGCAAGGTGCGAGCGTGCTTTACTATGAAAGAATTGACATGGTGGACATTTCTTGACCGTTTCAATCCAGTCTTTGAAAATCGAGGGCCAGAAATATCCTGCTCGCAGTATTTTCTGGGCCGTAGCCATCCCAGAGAGATGACCACCACATGATCCTGCGTGGAACTCATTAAGAACGTGTTCTGCCTCATCCAGGGTCAAATAGGGTCGAAGAACGGTGTTGACACCATGTCGATAAAGAGTATCGTTGACTATGAGGTAGTACTTGGCGTGATGTCGGATGCGTCGACGTTCATCACGAGTGAGGTCGGGGCAGAAATGTTGGGTTTGGAGATATAAAAAAATATCCTCATACCATGGATCAAACATGCTAATGAAGAACAACGATTCATCAGGAAAAGAATCAATGGGCTCGGATTGCTCGGTAGCACGGGGCAAGGTAAAAATCAACTCAGCAAAGACCAAAGACTTCTTGGACTTGGCTTTGACAAATTCCAAGTCAAACTCTTGAAGGATGACGATCCAATGAGAATATTTTCCCCCAAGCACTTGACGTGTGAGGATATAATACATTGGATTGAAATCAGCTATAACAGTGGTCTAGCGGAGTAGAATGTAATGACGGAACCTCTGGACAGTGAAAATTGTTGCCAGAGCCAGTTTTTCAACATGTGAATAATGAGTTTCGAAGTCAAGAATACTCTTACTGAGGTAGTATACCACATGTTCTATGCCGTTGTGGTCTTCCTGGACTAACACCATACCAATGGTGGAAGTGGAAGCTGCGAGATAAAGAATGTAATCCCGTGTGTAATCAGGGGGTTGGATCACAGGATCTTTAGTTAAGGCTGCCTTTAGATTGTCAAAGGAACGTTTGGCTTCATCGTCCCAGATGAAGGGAGTGTTCTTCTTGAGAAGCCTCATATAGCCTTTTGTTATCTCAGAAAGATTACAAATGAAACGGCATAGAAAGTTTGCATGCCCTTGCAAACTTTGAAGTTCTGGAACATTCGTAGGGGAAGGCAGGGCTAAGATAGCTTCTACCTTCGCAGGATCTAAGTGTATCCCACTTTTGGAGATTATGAATCCCAAAAGTTTTCCGGCTTCTATGCAAAAGACACACTTATGTGGATTCATACGGATATTGTAGCGATGGCACCTAAGTGATCAGGATGGTCCTCCCAGGTCTGAGAATGGGCGGGGAGATCATCAAGATATGTTTCTACAATATGTTTGATATCGTGAAATGTGTACGACATCGCCCGTTGGAAAGTTTCCCTGACATTTTTAAGCCCAAAAGGTAAATTTCGGTATGCAAAAATCCCCCAAGGGCACATAAAGGTTGTTTTATGCTAGTCGGCTGGGAGGATATTGATCTAATTATAGCTAGAAAATCCATCCATAAATGAAAAGATGACACTCCCGGCACAGTTATCGATGATCTGGTCGATGAACGGAGTTGGGTAGTTGTCTTTTGGACAAGCTTTGTTCAAGTCACAGTAATTGACACAGACTCTAATCGTTCCCTATTTCTTGGCTACGGGAATGATGTTAGATACCCATTATGTCAATGGGACAGGATAGATAAAACCAGCATGCAAAAGTTTTTCAACTTCTGTTTTAATAGTGGCTTCCTTACGAGGATGGACGGGTCGAAGTTTCTGCCAAACAGATCGGGTGCTAGGGAAGGTTGGAATTTCATGGACCACAATTGAGGGATCTATTCCTGGCATTTCTTCATAACTCCAAGCAAAAACATCGCGGAAGGTTTTGAAGTAGGCAGTGTAGAACTCCATTTCAAGGGGAGTACATGTTTTTCCAATATGTATGTTTTCCACGATACCAGGCTTCACTAAAATATCTATGGGAGTGGTTTCCATAAGGTTAGCCAAGTTTCCTTCGGAAAATACTTCTACGAGGGAAGTGGGAAACTTGGTTTGAACCATCCCAAGTGAAGAACTGGGTTTTGTATCGGGCTCAAGTGTCTGAATGGTGGGGAATGAAGATTGATGATGAAAATATCCCCATGGTGGCTCATCACCGCACATACTCCATAATTGATTCGTCAGTGGGAAAAATCAAATTGAGAGGATCGATAAGTGGTGGGGATGAATGAGTCTCAAAAGAGAGTTGTGCCACGGTGTGATGGGTAGAATAGTCGACCCAATCGGTGGCTGATTGGATCGCTTCGTACGCTGTGAGGTTTCTATTCAAAGGCATGGAGTTGCCGTAGTCTTTAATCTTAGCGAGACTCGGAATCACCCACGAATCATTGGAAGGGGAAACATTTGATGAAATCATGTTGACTGGTTGAACATGGGGCCCTAGTTCTGGAAAAACTCCAATAAGGGAAGAATCCTTCATAAGACCAACGCCGACGTCTTGGAACCGGTACCGAGGTTGATCCAATAACGGGATGGTGTTGGCGGAGTTCGGATGAGAATCTGGGATACAATAATCAAGTTGATCTATGGTGACAATTTTCCCTTCATGAGGAAATTGCACGATCCGGAAGACAGTAGATGCTATGGCGGTCAGGGCATAAAACCAGTTCTGACCAAGTAGAAGATTGTAATCTAATGGTGCATCCACAACTTCGATGTGTACGGATACTATTTTGCCCCCCAGTTCAACACCAATTGAAGGAATGATCCCATAAGGTTGAAAACCGTGTCCATCAAATGCCCTGAGAGTAGTGGGAGATGTCGTGACTTCAGGTGAGCCTAAGGCTCTCCAACAATTCAAAGACATGATCGACGTGGAGGCACCTTCATCTAAAACAGTGCAATGGATGTTATTTCCATGAATTTTTGTATGAAATTGGAAGGCTAACTGGTGAGATAGCCGAGGTTTGGCATGCTCCAAGTTAAACATGATAGTGTTTGAAGTATCTGGGTCCATTGCCCCCAGTGCTGAAAGTAAGGTTCTACGCTGCGTGGGGTAGTGTTGAAGAACCTCGAGAGTCGACATGGTGCAAGGTGCTTGAGCTAAATCCTCAACAATGTTGTAGTTTTGGGTAGCTTACGCATTGGGATTAAATGTCGCCTTTCGTATGGTGCCCTTGGGTGGGCGTAGCACTGTGTCCATAAGCGATCTCTCGATATGGAGATGGCCGGTAGGGGGAGGGGTAGGAGTCGGATATTCAACAGGAGATTTGCCTTTGGCTATCTCTGACTGTTTGTTTAAACTTGGAGGGTTCTCATATGTCTTTGAATGAGTGTTTATATGAATCTCCTCATTACTTGTCATCAGGATTTCGTGATTTGCGGACGTCTCTCCGTGGGTTGGGTTGCTCGATTTGCCCCCTTTTGGGGTTTCTTGGGCAACCATCTGTTGTTGCTGTTGAGGGAAAGAGCTAGTTAACACTGTCGGGTGAGAGGATCCTTTAACGAATTTGTTGACTTCGTCCTTGTAGGGACAGTCACGCGTGTAGTGATCATCTTGACAAATTAGGCAGGGAAACTTAGCCTTTCGATGTGGTTTCAGGTCGTTGTGGGTGGTTTGTGGCATGGGATTCTCCTGTTGGTTATTCTTGGATTTACCACGATTGTTCTTCTTTTTTCCTCTGGATGGTTGTGACATAGATTGAACTGCGTTCACTTCGGAGGAGATAGCAGGAGAAGTAGTAGCTTTTGAAGTGGCCTGAGATAGAGCAGGGGAAGCAGAAGCTTGTTGCCCCATCGAGTTGGTAGTAGGCTGGGTCTTGACTGAACCGACAATACCATCAATGGGGGGTTCAGTGGTAGGTTTCGTTGGATCAGTGGTAACGCGGGCGGCATGGGGAAGAAGTTCGTGTAAAGTGCCGGATTGGGTGTATACCAAATCCATGTACTGAGCTGCCGAGATGGCTTGTTCTTCTGTGACCGGCCCGCGCATAGTGATATCCCTAGCTATGGGACGTAATTATGACTTCATGAATCAATCAGCAAGTATCTAATCTAGAATGGGTGCCTTGATTAGCCTACGACGTCGACGCCACTCATGGATGTGATCCGAAATGTGTGTAGAAATAGTTTGACGCAGTGAGGTTAACAGTTCTGTTCCGGTCTCGTACCGGATGGGGAGCTGGAAATGGGTCAGAAACTGCATAGCTAAGGTGTTGAAATCATGGAAAGAGTGTTGTGGCAGCTCGATGTACCATTTTGCTGCCATGCCGGTAAGCGTACGCTGGAAGAGCTATAGTCGAATGGAATCGTCCATCAAGAATTTGGATGAACACCAAAGATGGAAGGTCATTACGTGGTTCTTGGGGTCTTCCCCGGGCTTAGCATCGAACTTAGGAATGTCCGATGGAAGTTTGGCTGGAATGGGTTGCCAGTGAGGTTCATGCCATATGGGATCGTTAATGAGCCTCGACAAATCAGGTAAGTCTAGCGTGGCCAAAAAGGGAAGTTGACGATTAGTCTGCGGGTATGAGTGATAACCGTATGGAGCAAAGAAACCTGGGGGGGGGCCTACATAGTATACTGTTGAGTGTTATACCCATATGTGTTACCCGCGGGGTACTGCTGGAAGTTTTGTGGGTAGTAGGCCATCTGGTTAACCGGTTGAGTGTTGGTAACCGGTTGGTGGATGTTCTGCTGAGTGGGGATGGTAGGTATGGTACCCTGGGGTTGCTGTAACCCAGGAATGGCTGCTGCTCCTGGTTGTGGAAAAGTTCCCTGGAATTGTTGTGTTCCAGGAATGTTACCACTATATTGAGTAAGTGGAGGGTTTCCCATAGCAGGGTTGGGGGGAGGCTGTGACAGTGGTGTCCATGGAAGGTTCTTTCCTCCTTGAGGAACGTGTGGGAATTGAAGGGATGCGTTCCATGGAGTTGTAGCAGCTGAAGGATAAGGGAAGCCAGAGTTCAAGTTGGGGGGAATCTGAGATTGCCCCCCAGCTGGGTTCCAGTTTTCAAATAATGAGTACCCCCCACTTTGTGGGACTTGAGGTTCCCAAGAAGGAAGCGTACCTGACGAGGGATGTTGAAGATGGGGTCCAGTTGGAAAACTGGTATAAGGTTATCTACTGCCAGGTGTGTTGTACATACCGTACTGAGTAGACGCTGCTGGTTGGGAGGGTTGTTGGATGGTGCTGATGGGTTTCCCTCCAGCAAATGGGTTGGATGGCCCTATAGGAGGAGGTTGTTGACTAGGAACGGGGTTCCCAACAAAGTATTGTCCTCCAGTTGGTTGGGTTGATGGCCCACCAGGAGGAGTTTGGTTGTTAGAGTTGGGGATCGTAGCAGTCGGTTGTCCACCTCCTGAGATAGTGTATATAGTAGCCGAAGGTGAACCTCTAGTCAAAATGGAAGATCCAGCAATATGACTTGGTGTTCTTCCACCATTAGGCAAATACGATAGTGTCGATTGGCCAATGGCGCCAAAAGTATCGATTTGTGGAGGGGGTCTTCCATATCTGATAGGCGAGGATGGAGAAGAAACTGGGTTATCTCTCATAGAATGTGCGCCAAACATGGGTGATGGCAGCAAATGTGGGGAATTTAACCGAGGGGTATCGGGGGTATCGTCCATAGCGTGTTCAACGATAGGAGGACCATCGAAGACTGGGTCCGGGTTCATGTCCTGAAAAGGGTTTTCGGGGTCCGGCGGGAACATAGGTATAGTAACGTCTGAAGGTCCAGAGCGGTCTACATAAGAGTGATGAAGCTCTGTGCTAGACGGGAGGTTGGGATCCTGATAGTTAGGAGGACAGGTAATAGGGGGATATCTGGAAGCTGTCGAGAGCATTTGCTCTGTGTTGCGTTTAAACTATGCCGATGCTAACGGGGAATTTGCTAGACTAACCATACTAGACTAAATGGAGGCCATGATCTCATGTCCCGAAGGGAGGTTGGGAAGAGATATGGTGCGGGGTACGTTACCAGAAGAACCAGTTTCCTATGTATGAACACTGGATGGCGTGGTGATAACAGGCGGAAGCTCCGCTTGGGAAGTGATAAAGCCATAGTCAAGTTCAAAAGGTGTGTCAGGAAGTCAAGTGTCTTCAATGATTTCAACGTACCCACCCGTGATTGAAATCAAGCTAGGTATATCCTAGTCGGATCCTTCGGTGGTGCCAACAAATCCATCTATGTCATCTGGTGAAAGGGAGGTGTTGACATCAGGTAGGAGGATGGCTTCTGGTCTAGTATTTTGGGTTGTACTAGATTCATCCGTTGTAATGTTGTCCACTGTGGCAGATATATCTGGAATAATAGTGGGTGAAGTGATAGTGGAAATCTCAGATATACTAGTGGTTGCAGAAGCTGCAAGAGATTCTGAGACTGTGCTGTGAGTAACGGTTACAGGCGGGACTGAAGATGTAGCATGTATCGGCGGTGGAATGTTCCCTCAACCAGCACCACAGCCAGGAGGAGCGAGAATATGTGATGCAGGTGGACCGGAGGTCCGTGGCAATAGTGGTAGTGGAGGGCTTTTGCCTTGTACTCATCGTGATCTCCGTGGTGGCTCTGACATGATGGCAGGAATATGAAATCCCGGGGCAATCTCGTAACAAAGAACTCAAAAACTCTAATGCAGCCGGGGGTGCAAAAGAGGAGCTAGAAAAAAGCAAGGCTTGTAGGCCAAAAAAAAAAAGCAAGCTCTAAAATCTATACTGAGACCGGTGTCTTAGTAAGCGAGCTGATAAAAATAATGGCCAGAATGCTAACAAGCAGCCACTAAAAAGAAAAATGACCCTCTATAAAGATAAGATAACAAGCAAACTCCTAACTAAGAGTTGGAGACCTCAACAAGCTGTATCCTTCGCAAGGTGATGAAATCCAAGTCGAACAATACAACGTGAGAGACCAATATGAGAAGGATATCCCTCTACAGAAAGGGATCCTGGGTAAAAGAGCCCTAGTAGAAAATTCACTAAGCTACCTCGTTCATGACATGTTGGAAAAGGTTTTCGGCGCTTCTGCCTTATCACCCTTGCAATACTATGAATTACGAGGAAGACAATGATCGATGTTGCCTTAGGGCTAAGTGGAGTGTGGCATTCCACAGATTCCGTCCGGTTCTCAATCTCGCGGCGGTTTAACCCCTGAAAGTTAAAAACAGTTAGGAGGCCCCTCCATAAACTGGCTGTGACCGTGTCAATAAATACTAGAGGATTTTAGTTCCCTAGAGGACAACAACTATGTCTCAGATGAAAATGACAAGGGGGAATTATTTTGATGCCTATCCCCGGTGTCCTACCTAACTACCAAATTCTTTTGATTTCCTCAAGTGAGGTTAATGTTGGTTTAGTTAGGGAGATTAATTTTAGTGGTTGTATTACTCAATCGGGTAAATGGACGTGAAACTTGGTGGTGTTGTGATGACCCAAACCATGCAAGTGAGAATGAATCGAAATAAGCCTTGTATTCGATGAAAACTAGCTATGGAAGAGAGAGAGGTCTTCGATCATAAATGCATGAAACTTTCACAAGCAATTAAAAACCAAAAACAAAAAAAAATTGTTTTCTTTTTGTAAATAGAGCCAAACTGAAATAAACACTTCTTTCCAATTCACTGATCTTACAACTAAGATGCTTCAAAAAATGAGAATTTCTGCGGCAAATTTCAATGGTTCACTTCTTAATGCACAATAATACTGCTAGTCCATTTCAATCCAAACAACACAAATGTTCTCCAATGATAATTTTCAATATAGATTTTAATGATAATAATGGAAACAATGTGATTATAAAAGATACACGATCTAGTAAAAGAGGACAGTAGTAATGGTTTGGTTGTGATGAAAAGATCAAGCCAATGCAATCAGATTGAAGGGGTGACCCGATGTGCAAATAATGCCACTAACTCACAAAATAATCAAGCTCACAAAAGAAATAAACGCACCACAAAGACTGTGTAATGAACAGGATAGTAACAGGCAACAGAAAACACCAACTAAGGCAGAGAAAATCAATAAATGACTCAGGAAACCAAGCAGGGAGGAAAAAATTGAAAAAAATGCAGACACTACCGCATGGAAGGAATAGACTAGAGTGCGGTACTGGTACACTACCGCTCTGGTAAGAGTGCTGGGTACGCGGTACTACCGCGCTGTAGAGAGTGCTGGGGGTGCGGTACTGTTGCAAAGTATGGAAAGGCGCAACTTTTGAAAAGAAGATGGAATTTTTCAGGGTTGCTGCAGACCCAGAGGACTCACTGATCAGACAGGGAGGAAAAAATATAGAGAGGAGGGAAGAATAAAGGTCAAAGAGACCAAAATTCGATATTGGTTTGAAGAGAAAGAAGAATCACAATAAAAAATGACTGAAAGTGAGATCAATCAATCAAATGGGGTTCAAACCAGTGGAGTCGCCATTCTTGTATGTCGAATTTTTCCCTACGGATAAGTAAAAATTCTCTTAGATTAAAGTAGACTTTAACTGACTCTAAACTAAGACAAAACTTAACAAATGCTACCTTGAATTCCTAGATCTAAACAGACATCTCAAGATTGAAATGCTAGAAGAAGTAGAAGAAATCTAACTGACCTTCGATCCAATCGCTTGTCTTTGTGGTTGCTCCAATTTCCAAGTCCTCGCGAATGAACCTGTCAAAATGAAACCAAGATACAAGCATATACGATTCTCTAGAAACTTGAAATATGAGTTAGGATCTAAATCTATAATAGATACAAATCATATCATTGAAGCAAAATCAACACATGTGATTTGGGAAAACAAGACAAGTTATGTTCTATTACCAACTTGAAGTCACTTACAATGGTTGCTTGATATCCAAGCCAACTCCCAGCTCCAAGTGCTTCCTCCTCTATCTATCTCCACAAAGCTTCAAGATCATAAGTTTGATGTCTCCAAGAGTCCTCCCCCTTTGCTCATGGAATGCCTCTCTTTTATAGTGTGTGGTAGGGTTAACCAACAAGAGAGAAGGGTGGATCTTAGGAGAGTTTAGTGGATCAGGCCTACTAATCACAGAAAGTGAGTTAGGATCGAATCAGGGACACCAATCCTCAAAAATCTCTCGAAAATCAAAATCCCACAAGCCATGGAAAAAAGGCTAAAAAAGATGTACCGCGGCTCTCCAATAGAGCATAGCGCGGTAGTACCGTATGGCAGAGAAAGAGCATAGCACGGTAGTGTGGACTACCGTGCACCTGAGATGGAGCAAGGTGCGGTAGTGTAGGTATATGGAGTCTCAGCTAGGTTGATTCTTGACAGGATAGGTTTGTCTTCAAGTATCACTCATCATTTTTCTCTTCTGGGCGTTTTAAGTAGCAGGGGAAGTGTCGTCAACTCTTTTTGTGGTGAAGATGCGACACTATGAAATATGGAGGTATAACAAGTACAATAGAAAAGAGGATTACAAACATTTCCTTAATGCTGCAAGCTACTTCCGACAAGCCATGCCAAAGCCCCTAGAGAGAAGTAGATGTTTCCCAAGCTAGAGTATTAGATCTATCAGGCTTAGTTTCACCAGCATAAGAGTACCATAGACTTCCTCCCTTTAGAATGGGAGTGAGCTTCATTTAAATAGGACTAAGTGGATAGGATATGGATAGGATAGGTTGAGATATGATAGGATAGACTTACGGGATCTTTCCAAGGTGTTAGGAATCGAGTGCCAACTATCCCAGGAGGTCAGGGATAAGGTCCCAAGTCAGCAAGCTTCGAGAAGGAGCTCGAAGAATCTATTTTTTCCATTTGACTGACTTCGTCACACCCTATAATGGAGCAAGATGTGATGTCGCATTTTGTAGGATTGCAACCTACGATGACCTCTCAAAACCTAGTACAAAATAGGTACAAATCCTTCTAGGTCAAACACTCAATCAAGGTAACTCCAGAGGTGTATACACTGAATCTCATGATGGGAAGATTTTAGGTGTAACAGCCACCCAGCTTAGCAACTGGGTGATGCTTGCGAATCTCCAGAATGATACTTCAGGCAATCGATTATGCCAGTTCTCCAGTGCTTCATCAGAATCTGATGATGTCGAGCTACCACTCCGCCACCCCATCTCTCCATCGGCGGTGGGATTGATATAGTCTTCTAATATATTGTATAAGTTGTCCCATCCTTCTGTGAATTCATCCTACATCGGTTCAACATACCTCTATCCTTCTGTTGGATCCAGAGGTGGGACTACCCTCATGTCGCAATTTTCGAAGGACATTTTTCATTTGCGAAAGTTGATTACAGCCTGGTTCTCCATTGCCCAATATATCCCCAACAATACTGGATAGGGGCTGGTGTTGTCGACTATTTCTATCACACCAAAATTGGCATATGTCTTGAGTCCCTCTATCTCGACTGGTATGTGGCATAGTCGGCCTATCGGCGTGAACTTACTCTAGTTCGCCAGTCGAAGCTCTACTAGGGACCATACTAGTTGTGGCTTCCCCATCGTCTCCCACACTTGCTTTGTCATGATATTCACATCTGACCCCAAATCCATAATAATGGATTCAACATCGAATGCACCAATCTGCGTATTCATCCTCATCTCCCTCCCTGTCTTATTTTTATGCAGCCAATTCACTGTCTGGATTTGTCAACCATCCTCCTATCAGTGTAAGAGGCTAGCTATCTCCGCTAGTGCATCCTGGTCTTTCACTAACTCCAAGCAACTCTCCAAGAAGGATTTCAAAGTGTTGATCTTCCTCCGTGAATTCGTCGTGTTGAATGCCGACGACATCTCATAAGTGGGTTTTTCCTGGCCCACTGGTGGCTGCCTCATTCATCTCATCGTGTCTTGTGCTTCCAAGAAGATATCTTTATCTGCTTCTACATCAAACCAAACCTGCTTTATTGCTATCGGTTGGGCACTCGACGGGGGTTCAGGACAACACCCCCGAGAAAAAATTTTGGGGTTGTTTTCACCAACAGTTTTAGGGCCCATGGTTTTAGGTAACCCGTGGTATTTTCCCATTGTATCTCCCTTATAAAATAAAGATATTGTAACATGGCTAGGGTTGATGGATTAGGTTTTATGCATTGTAAAGATCTCTGAGATCGGAAGAGAGACTGTGAGACAGTGAAGAAGAAGTGCAGCAGTTGTGCTGCAGGTTGTATCCCTTCACTTTGCTGGACGGTATAATAATAAGTACTGGCAACTTCAGTGTGGACGTAGCCCATCTTGGGGTGAACCACGATATATCTGTGTCTCTCTTGTAATGTGTGTGTGATTATATTTGCATTTTTGTTTATTGTTCTTGCTCTACGATCCTGTTTTTCTAACAATTGGTATCAGAGCCAAAGGTCTATTTGGCAGATAAACCCGCAGGAAGCTAGGGTTTCTGGTTCAAGTGGGAGCAATGGCGGAAGAAGGAAAGTTAAGGCCGAGAAGTTTAATAGCCAAAACTTCTAGTTATGGAAGATGCAAATGGAGGACTATTTGTACCAGAAGGATCTATTCCTATCATTGGGAGGAAGAGCAAAGCAGCCGGCGGCCATGAAGGACGAAGAATGGGAGGTTCTTGACAGAAAGGCTCTGGGAACAATGCGGCTAAGCCTGGCTTCGTCAGTGGCTTTCATTATCTCAAAAGAAATGACAACGGAGGGTTTGATGAGCGCACTAGGTAAGCTATATGAAAAACCCTCGGCCTCCAATAAGGTATTTCTAATGAAGCGTTTATTTAATATGAATATGTCTGAAGGTGGGTTTGTTACTGATCATTTAAATGAATTTAATACGGTACAAATCAACTAATTTCTATAAGTGTGAACTTTGATGATGAGGTTAGGGCTCTTCTAATCTTATGTTCATTGCCAGAAAGCTAGAATAGCTTGGTCATTGCTATAAGTAACTCTATCTTTGGTTTAAACACCTTGAAATTTGATGATGTTATTGGTGTTATTCTTAGCGAGGAAATGCGAAGAAAAAGCATAGGTGAGACATCAGGTAATGCGTTGACCATGGAGAGCAAGGGATGACAAAAGGAGAGAGGAAAGAGCCAAGGTAATCATGGAAAGTCTAAAATGGGAAGATCCAAGTCCAGACTGGGAAAGATAGAGTGTTGGAACTGTGGAAAGAAAGGACATCTGAAGAAAGACTGCAGATCTCTAAAGAAGAAAGGAGATGCACAACAGGAAACTACCCAGGAAGCAAATGTAGCAGCTGATGTGTTACAAGATGTTTTGATTCTTGCATTAGATAATACTAGTGATTATTGGGTAGTAGATTCAAGGGCTTCATGTCATTCTACACCCCATAGGAAATACTTTCATGATTATGTTCCAGGTGATTTTGGACATGTTTTATTGGGTGATGATAAGCCATGTAAAATTGTTGGAATGGGTAAGGTATGGATAAAAGTTAAGAATGGAACTGATTGGATGTTGAAAGATGTAAGGCATATTCCTGCTATGAAAATAAATCTAATCTCAATAGGGAAGTTGGGAGATGGCGGTTGTCTATCTACATTTAGAGAAAAGTGGTGGAAGATCACTAAAGGATCAATGGTGATAGCAAAAGGAGAAAGGGTAGGTATGTTGTATTTATGTCCTCATAATACTGACCATTCTATCTTTAGCTTCCATGGGAACAGATACAGCATTGTGGCATCATAGGGTTGGCCACATGAGTGAGAAGGTGATGCAGATTCTCCACTCAAGGAAGTTGCTGCCAGATTTGAAGCAGGTAAGTTTGGAATTCTATGAAAACCGTGTTTATGGAAAACATAAGAGAGTCAGATTTCTCAGGGTTGAGAAACAGAAGAAGAATGAAAAGTTAGAGCTTTTGCATACAGATGTATGGGGACCGGCTCAAGTACAATCTCTTGGTGGCTCTCATTATTATGTTACATTTATTGATGATGCAACTAGGAAAACTTGGGTTTATTGCATTAAACAGAAATCTGATGTGTTTTCTACTTTTAAGAAGTGGAAAGATTTGGTTGAGAATGAGAAAAGGAAAAGGTTGAAGTGTCTCAAATATGATAATGGAGGTGAGTACTGCGGCAAGGAGTTTGATAGTTATTGTTCATACCATGGGATTCGTAGAGAGAAAACAGCCCCAGGAACACCACAAGAAAATGGTGTGTCAGAAAGAATGAACAAAAAGATCATGGAGCTTGCAAGGTGTATGAGATTGCATGCAAGGTTGCCCTTACAGTTTTGGGAGGATGCTATAAATATTGTTGTTTATTTAATAAACAGAGGCCCTTCAAGTGCTTTGGATGGTGGTATTCCATAGGATCCATGGACAGGTAAAAAGGTAAACTACTCATTTCTGAGAACATTTGGTTGTGAAGCATTTGTCCATATTGATAAAGAAAATAGAACAAAGCTTGAAGCTAAATCCAAGAAATGTACCTTTATTGGATATGGGGTTGATGAATTTGGTTGTCGCTTATGGGATTATGAAAATAACAAAATCATCAAGAGTAGAGATGTGATATTCAATGAAAAGGTCATGTATAAAGATCAGTTGTAGGGAAAGAAACAGGAAAAGGAAAACATAGAGTACACAGTACTTGATGAAATTAAAGAAAATGAAGTTCCAAAGGTGCCAGAAAATCAAGAACAGCAGCAAGTACCTGAAACTCCTGCAACTGCAAGAAGATCTACCAGGTTAAGTAGACTCCCTGAACGATACTCTCCTTCAATGTATTATTTATTGATGACTGATGCTGGTGAACTAGAGTGTTATGAAGAAGCAATGCAGGTGGAAACTAGAAAGAAGTGGGAGCAATGCATGAATGAGGAGATGGACTCATTGTTGTTGATCGAATCGCGACCTCACAGTCGATAGGGGTCCACCAACTGTTGACACATACCACAGTCTCCTTGGGCACTGGCCCGGGTAGGTTTGAGCCCACCCAGCAACACCCACAGAGCGGATGAGGTCTCACCCGAGGTGTCCAGGAAGAGCAGACGGAACCCGGTTTCCGCCGAGGGAGGAGGCAAGTTGCGGCAGTATGATACCAACATCAATTATACATATCCATCATGAAGTTATAGCACATCACTTTAATCCCAGCATTTAACATTACAGTAGATAGAGATCACACATCACTTTAATCGCAACATTATAGTAGACAGATATCTATAACATATTATTGCGGCATAGCGACAGAAACAGATAATGGCATTAAGAAAAGGAAATAACATAAGTATCGAGCAACATTACACACAGATTGCACCAAATCATCACCTTATATTACTATGGCAAACCAAAAGCAGTACATAAATCTCTACAAAACTCCTGCATTATCTTCACATACCGCTCTATCTTCTCTCTATCATTCAGCGCTACCTCAACACTTACAATTCTCATCTATTTATAGGCTTCTTCCCATTCCAATACTTGTCCACTTTCCTAACCGACACTTATGGACAATCAACTAACTGACTTGGTCTAATGACCCAAAAAACTTCATACCACGGTACAATTGACTCGATATTACAAAATACATGACCCAAAACCCGCCAACTGCGGTATACTTGACTCAATATTACAAAATACATGGTCCAAGTGACCCAAAACCCACCAACTGCGGTCTACTCTGGTACAAAATACTCCTTTCGCACCTTTATCCAACGTGTCGCAACATTGGCAGTACCGTGATCTTTCCTCATCAAACCGCCTGCCAACAGTGAGCCAGAGTGTTATGAAGAAGCAATGCAGGTGGAAACCAGAAATAAGTGGGAGCAAGGCATGAATGAGGAGATGGACTCATTGGTAGGAAACCAGACTTGGGATTTGGTTCAGTTGCCTGCTAGTAAAAGAGCATTGTAGAACAAATGGATTTACAGGTTGAAGGAAGAAGAAGGAGGTAAGAAGCGGTACAAGGACAGACTTGTTGTAAAGGGGTTTTCATAGAAGAAAGGTATATATTTTGATTAAATAGTTTCTCCTGTTGTTAAGATGACTTCAATTAGGACTATCTTAAGTCTAGTAGCGGTAGAATATTTGCATCTTGAATAGTTAGATGTAAAAATAGCCTTTCTCCATGGGGATTTGGAGGAAGATATATATATGCAGTAGCCACAAGGGTATGAGGTCAAAGGGAAGGAGAATTTGGTGTGCAGGTTGAAAAAGAGCTTGTATGGTTTGAAGCAAGCTCCAAGGTAGTGGTATCTAAAATTTGACAGGTTTATGACAGAACAAGGTTATAGTAGATGTCATTCTGACCATTATGTTAATTTCAAGAGGCTAGACAATGAAAGATATATTATCTTGTTATTGTATGTGGATGACATGCTTGTTGCAGGGTCTGACATGCAAGATATAAATGTACTCAAAAGGAAGGTAGCTAATTCATTTGCGATGAAGGATTTGGGTGCTTCAAAGCAAATCCTTGGTAGGAGAATAACAAGAGACAGGAAAAATTGTAAATTGACATTGTCTCAGAGTGAGTACATATAAAAGGTGTTGGAGAGGTTCAGAATACATAATGCAAAACCAGTAAGTACATCTTTGGCCAGCCATTTCAGTCTAAGTAAGGAAATGTGTCCCAAGACACACGAAGAGACAGATTACATGTCCAAGATTCCCTATCAATCAGTAGTTGGCAGCTTGATGTATGCCATGGTGTGCACAAGACCATATATTGCACATGCAGTGGGAGTTGTGAGCAGATATATGAACAATCTAGGTAAAGAACATTGGAAGGAAGTACAGTGGATTCTCAGGTATTTGATAGGTACTACTACTTAGGCATTATGTTTTGGAGGTTCACACTCCGTTCTATAGGGATATGTTGATGCAAATATGGCAGGTGATAAGGATAGCAGGAGGAGCACCACAGGGTATGTGTTTACTGTAGGTGGAACAGCAGTAAGTTGGATTTCGAAACTGCAGAAGGTCGTTGCACTTTCAACAACGAAAGCAGAGTATGTTGCTGTTACAGAGGCTAGTAAAGAGATGATTTGGTTGCAGAGGTTTATGGAGGAATTGGGTAAGAAGCAGAGGGATAGCATGTTGTATAGTGACAGCCAGAGTTCCATTCATCTTGCAAAGAACTCAGCATTCCATTCCAGGACTAAACATATACAGCTCAAGTACCATTTCATATGCTATGTTTTGGAAGATGAACTGTTGAAGCTGGAAAAGATACATACTAGCCAGAATCCTGCAAACATGTTCACAAAGGTAGTGACCAAAGAGAAATTGAGTTCTTGCTCAGTTTCAGTTGGCCTTCTAGCATGAAGGTGAAGAGGATAAATTTTTCAAGTCCAAGTCCAGCAAGTGCAGCAGCAGTGGAGTTGTTGTGATCAGTCTCCAAGTGGGAGATTGTTGGTTGTGGAGCTTGATCTTCCAGTCTCATAGATGATGATTCAACCGTGTTTGAACCCCAGGTTTGGTTATGATCTTGGCATGACGCTTAGGTGGTCCAAGGGGTAGCGCCCCGTGAAAGGGGGTTTGGGGGAAACGCCCCCAAGTTATGAGGATTCGGGGGAAACGCCCCTGAGAAAATGGGGGTTTGTGGGTGAAGCCCTCGAGAAAAAATTTTGAGGTTGTTTTCGCCAACAGTTTTCGGGCCCATGGTTTTGGGTAACCCGTGGTATTTTCCCATTGTATCTCCCTTATAAAATAAAGACATTGTAACACGGATAGGGTTGATGGATTAGGTTTTATGCATTGTAAATATCTCTGAGATTGGAAGAGAGACTGTGAGACAATGAAGAGGAAGTGCAACGGTTGTGCTGTAGGTTGTATCCCTTCACTTTGCTGGACGGTATAATAATAAGACCTAGAAACTTCAGTGTGGATGTAGCCCATCTTGGGGTGAACCATGATATATCTGTGTCTCTCTTGTAATGTGTGTGTGATTATATTTTCATTTTTGTTTATTTTTATTGCTCTACGATCCTGTTTTTCTAACACTGGTTACTACCGCGACATTCACTGGTCAACCCCTTATTTCTGCTGAAATATTTTGTACATTTGGAGGGGGATTCTGTCCCTGGTTCAGATTCAGTTGAGGCTGAGGTGGATTTTTATTTTTCCACTTTGCAATCAGCTATGGGCAGTCCTCAACACTATGATCTGGTGTGCTACATTATGTACACTACGGAACTGGGCTCGGACAATCTCTTTGATAGTATCCCACTTGACCACAATTGTAGCACACTACTAGCCCTCTACCTCAACCAGCACCTCTGCCCCTGTCTTTGTGGAATACTCCTCTAAATATTCCTCGCGGTTGGCCATAAGGCTGTTGTTTGTACTATGCAGTCTAAAACTGCGGTTGGTCATACTGCGACTGGGGTTTATTGTACATCGGCTGCAGTTGGTTATACCATTGATTTTAGGGTGGCTGCGACTGATTGTACTGTGGTTGTTGTTGCGTTGGTGGTTGCTCCTCCCCCTTCATAAAATATGTGTCTACGGTTCTTTCCTGGATCAATTCGTATGCCCTACAATCCTTCTCCTTGTTTCCAACCGATTGACAAAACTTGCAAAACAAGTTGACTGGTTTCGACACCATTTCTGCAAATACACACACTCTTCTTGTCGATGTCCCCTCGTTTGGAAAAACAACACCATGGAGTTCCCCCATGGCTAAGTGGATTTGGTGTGCTAGTTGTAAATACTTGTGGAACTCTAGGAACTGGTCCTTATGGTTCCCTTCCGACTTGCAATAGGTGCAGCATATCTCCTCTCGCACCTCTTTTCCCTTCTTCATGTCTTGGAGTTGTAGCATCAAATTTTCCAATTGTGCTTGAATGTGATTCATGCCTACTCCTGCTTCGCCAACTGGTGAAGCCTCTAATTTCATTGCAATCTCCAGCGCTTCCGACTGGGATGTAATTTTTTGTTGCATCAGTGGCCCACGAATGTGAGGTACAAGTCCCGCAATGAACCACTCTTTGTGTTTTACATCACTCATCTCGAAGCTAACTTTCACCATTAGAGTTTTATATCTCTGATCGAATTCCCACACTGATTCATTCAGAAACTGCTTAATTTCCTTCAGTTCCGTGATGTACTGTGACTCAGACTTTGGTTTTATGAATTCATCAAATAGTCCTGCCCTTATCTACGGAAGTGTTTTGTCTGGATTTCTTGCAGGAACCTGTCTAAACTTCATGAACCAGTCTAGCGCACGACCCCTAAAGGTCATCGCCAGCTGTCCCTTCTTGATGTCATTGTCCTGGACCTATTTCACTGTCCATACCACTTCACACAAAATCCAATATTGTTTAGGATCCTCGGTCCCGTTACCGTGGAAAATTGGAATTTTTATGTTGTCTCTTGCCATCCTTGATCTCCTACTATTATTTACTGATCCACTACTTTTACCATTGTTCTCACACTTCGGGAAACACTGCGATGAACTTACGTTCCTTCCTCCAAAATTCGGTATGGTGGGCGGGGTTGTTGGTATGTTGTAACTTTGGTTTTGTCTCTCAGCTTCAAGGGTATCCTAGTCACTTCCTTCGTTGCAGTAGGTTTGCTTCATCCCATGTGGTCCTGTTTCAAAATTCTATGTTCCGGTCACCTCCGAAAACTCTCTCTCAATCTCAATCCTCCTCTTCTTCTCGGGTTGTCGGAACCTCACCCCACTTCGCAGGGTACCACAACCTTCCTCGGTTTCCCATAATAACTCATTTTTACTCATGTCCCTCTACCCCACATCGTTCTACCAGTCCGGCATTCACGCAGTACCCTCAACCTCCGCACACCGGGATTTTACTCGTCATTGTTCATCCTCAATATTCCTTTTTCGCAGATGAGCATCTTAATCCACACTTTTAGTGACAATAAAAATATTTCACAGGGTCCCTTGAAAAATTTCCTCTCTCTATCGCTATATGATTTGATCATGTCAATGAAAAATTCAGTAATATATCCTTCTAGAATTCTATCCACCCAGACATCGACAGCCCTCGATGCCTTGTTATCCACTCACTTCAATTGTTGAATCAATTCAGTTGTCCAGTGTTCGAGTTCACCACCTTGGAAAATTTGCTTATGAAATGTCAATTGTGCCAACCACTCATGCCTCAATACTGGGAATTCACAAAAAAATATCTTATGGACGTCGGAGTATATGTATTTCTACAACCACTCAGTTGTCGACCATCTGGGTTGGCAATTCTCTTTTTCTACAAATTCTTATGCCTTCTTATCAAACCAATCCTGGATCTCCAGTTTCATTGGATTCCACAACACGTCCTCTCTTTTTCTCTTCGCACTACAGTCCCGAAAACAGAACCATTTGTTGACACAGTTCTATCGACAAGAGTTCACTTCACACTGCTGTCAACAAACACCAACCAAACACCCTTGAGCATCGGCCTAGAAAGGTATTACCCTTTCCAGCAACACCCACAAAACGAGTGAAGGGGGCTGCAGGAACCAGGTTTCCACAGTATGGAGAGAACATGCATTAACCCTTACCTAGTCACTACAAAAACCAGAGATCCGCCTTAACACTATCTTAACATTTCGCACATTAGCTTAACATCCGCATCAACAGCATATAAGCAACATTCGCATATCATATATTAATCAACAAAGCAACAAAACAGTAAACACATCACATCATTTAGAGAATATCCACCATTCACAACACAATGACAAAAATAGAAACATAATCGAACATATTCATGCATTAACTCATCTCAAAAGTTGTGACTTAACGCGAATTCACATATAGGGAAAAACTTGACAAAAGCAAAAAATACATAATCACTATGTTCTTCGATGCTATCAATCGATGCCAAACACGATTATGATGATTCCCTGAGGATTACAAATGTGGATCTATTTATAGACAACTAATGCGGTTACAAAATGGTCCCATGACCAAATCTAACTAAATTTGACCAAAACTTGTGCTTTCATCAGCTTTTACTCCTTCACGAATGGCCCTTTCTTCCATTGATGACCCTTCTGTCGTTGTCGGCTTCCGCACTTCATGCACTCTAACCCCGCGCCAACACTGTAGGTGTAAAAAATGAAAATTAATGGCTAGATCTTAGCAGGGATGAAGTGTTGGGTTCAAGAGTCCTCAATGATGACTAAATAGGTCTAAGGTGATGGGAAACAACACTTAAAAGAGAATTTGATGACCCAAACAAGCAATCAAAGGTGAAACTAGGGAAAAACTCCCCAGTGGAGTCACCAATTTCTGTGTTAGAGAATTCTTCCTACGGATAGTTAAAATCTCTCATGGACATAACTAAGACCCTAGACACTTAATCCATGAAAGAAATAAAACAAATTGTGATATGTTCTCCTAGATATAGCACATAATCTATTGAGCATGGAAGAAGAAATGAAGAAGTAAAACTTACCTCCAACCTGTAGGTTGTTCTAGCTCTAGCTCCAAGCTTGATATTCAAGGCTTGAACCTATTAAACAAGACAAATAACCAAAAATTCCAAGCAAGTAGATGTATTAATCTAGATCTAATCTACAACATATCATGCATCAATATAACAAGAGACAAGACATGGGAGAATAGACCAAGTTATCATTAAGAAAGGAAAAGAAGATGATTACAATGTTATACCTTGATTTCCAAGATGATAGCATCTCCTTCCAAGCTCTCATCCATCACCTTGCGAGACTCTTAAGATCAAGATGACCTCCTCATGAGTGTTCTCCAAGAATTACAGGACCATAGGTTTGGTGTTTCCAAGATCACCCCCCATTAGCTCATGGATGGTCCTCCTTAAGTAGGATTTGGGAAGGCCAACCACTAGAATAAAATGATGGATCTAAGTGAGTAAGATGTGGATCAAGGATCTAAACCATGCCAAGGAAGGAATGTGAGATGGGATTCGAAGGGGTACCTCATCCCAAGAAAATATCCATGATATCCAAGATCCAAAATCAAAGGGATAAGCCTAAACCAAAATTTCTGCTCCCCTATAACTGAGCAAAGCGTGAAAATATTGAAATTTTCGCTCCCCCATAGGCATGCAAGGCATGAAAAAGATGTAATTTTCACTCCTAGGAACACTAGCAAGGCGCAAAAATTCCAGTAAGAGGTAGTTTTGGGAGGTGGTTAAGGTGGGCTTCAACCCCTTGATTGTTGTATTTTCTTCCAAATGTGACTAGGGAAGGGACCAACATTAGAATGAAGGGTCCTAACACCCTTAAGAGGAATAAACATCATGTTTTCCATGGTGTTGAAACATGTATATCCTCACTTACACATGGTGTGGAAATTTGAGGTATAACAGTGTTAATGCCATTAGAGTTGTTATAAGTCAAGAAGGTAAACCCATTGCTTATTTTAGTGAGAAGTTAAATGATGCAAAGAAGAAATATTCAGTTTATGATCGGGAATTTTATGCTATTGTTCAAGCATTAAAAAAGTGGAGACACTATCTTTTGCCTAAGGAGTTTGTTTTGTTTATTGATCATCAAGCACTTCAATAAAGGGAAGTTAAATTAGAGACACGTGAAATGGGTAGAATTTTTGCAAAGTTAAACATTTGTTTTGAAGCATACAAGTGGGAAATCTAACAGAGTTGCAGATGCATTGAGTAGAAGACAGAGTTTGCTAACTGAAATGCAGGTTGAGGTTGTTGGTTTCAATGATTTGAAGGAATTGTATGAGGGAGATCGATATTTTGGAGAGGCTTGGAGAGCTTTCAAAGCACCTATTGCAGCAGATACGACAAAGTGGTTTGATTATTTAATCCAAGATAGTATGTTGTTCAGAGGTAACATGTCGTGCATTCCTAGAAGTTCAATGAGAATGAATTTGATGAAGGAAAAACATAATGGAGTACTTGCAGGACATTTTGGTTTTAATAAGACCATAATGCTTACTAGAGAACAATATTTTTGGCCTCAGTTACAGCAAGATATCAAAAAACATGTGCAAAGTTGCGAAATTTGTCAAGTGGCAAAAGGAACTAGTTGGAACACTTTTTATATCAGCCTTTACCGATACCCGAGAGGCCATGGGAAGAGATTAGTATGGAATTTGTTCTTGGTTTTGTTAATTTTTTGATAATTTCATTCCATTATCATTCAAGATCACTAAGAGAATAACATGTACAGCATGTCTATAGCATATCAATCATAGACACAATAATGCAAGCACACAAGAGACACAGAGTTTCATCGGGGAAAACCAAGAAGGTGAAAAACCACGCAACTTCCTCAGAGATAGAGTAAGCCCCAATACAAGATCACAAGGATAAAACCCAAAGAGATGTCTCTAGCAGATACTCCTCTTCCTCCACATGTGTGCCACTTTCTGTCTTAGCTATGCGAGCTTGAGAAGTGAGTGAATAAATAGAATGAGAGAGGCACACCCTCTATTTATACTTGACTTGACCTGCCAATAAACCAATTAGGGACGACCTCCTAATGAAGTCTAATAACCCAACCACATGACCTAATTAGGGCTGACCCCACACTAGTGGTCTAATAACCCATCAATACAAATGACGACACTTGTAATATAACTTGCGACACTTGCAAATACAAATGATGACACTTCCAATCAGAGGAATATAACATCTCTATTGGATATACAATAAAGTACAAATGTAATACATAGAAGAATATCTTTCAAAGTTACAAATACATCAACACTCCCGCTTAACTAGGAAGCTATTATGAACACAAGTCATCAATACATATTGGCGCAAGTCTTCAATTCTGGAGCTGGATCATCATCATTGGATCACAGAGCATCATCATCATCACTGCTGCTATACTCGACATCTCGATTAATGGGATATCTCATAATTCTTCTCGTCATAGGAAGTTCTACAGAGCCAACCCATTTTCATGCTGGATGTAGGCCTAGCCTCCTGTAGGTCTTCATCATCACTGGCCATACTGTGGAATCCTCAGCACTTATTACATGCGTCACAATGCCTCGAAAGAGTATCCAAGGATCCTTTATGTGCCGAAGCACGACCGGAAAGATATCCCAGGTCAACTTACATGTGACCCCCACCATAAAGCCTCGAAAGAGTATCCCGGGATCCTTATGTGCCGAAGCACGACCAGCAAGATCTCCCAGGTCTACTTACATGTGGTCACCACAAAGAATCGAAAGAGTATCCCAGGATCCTTTATGTACCGAAGCAAGACCGGAAAGATCTCCCAAGTCTACTTACATGTGGTCATGGCAAAACCTAGAAAGAGCATCCCAGGACTGATTACGAGCGTACTGCTCAACCTATCATATCTCCCAGGGTGCTATTATATGCCATAGGACAAAACCTCAAAAGAGTATCCCAGGATCCTTTATGTGCCGTAGCATGACCGACAAGATCTCCTAGGGAAATATTATATGTCCTCCCAGAGAAAAACCTCGAAAGAGTATCCCAGGATCCTTTATGTGCCGCATCACGATCGGCAAGATCTCTCGGGTCAATTTACATGCTCATCTACACAACCTATCCACGGCCATAGAGTATCAACCTGATACTCACCATACATAATCCTGATGTACATCATCACATGATCATCCTGATCATCATCATAGCATCATCTTGATGCATATCATCCAGAGTATCATCCTAATACTCATCACACATGATCATCCTGATCATCATCATAGCATCTTCCTGATGCATATCATCCAGAGTATCATCCTGATACTCATCACACATGATCATCCTGATCATCATCATAGCATCGTCCTGATGCATATCATCCAGAGTATCATCCTGATACTCATCACACATGATCATCCTGATCATCATCACTGCATCGTCCTGATGCATGTCATCATACATGATCCAACTGATCATACAAAGCATCCACCTGATGCATATACATATACATGATCCAACTAATCATACAAAGCATCCAACTGATGCATATATACATGATCCAACTGATCATACAAAGCATCCAACTAATGCATATACATATACATGATCCAACTGATCATACAAAGCATCCAACTGATGCATATCCAAAGTAGTAACTGGAGCATCATCCTGATGCTCATCACACAGCGCTTACATCCACAGCCATGGAAGGATCCTCCTATCACCATGCTTGGAATGGCTCCTGCAAATGTGTCCCATCACTTCTTCCTCGAAGTATCTTCAATCTAAAGAACACCAAGCCTCTCTCTGAAGTACTCAAACTTCACTCTGGCTAGTGGTTTCATCAACACATATGCAATCTGCTCATCCGTCGCAACATACAAGAGCTTCATTGCTCATCTCTTCACCATATCCCTGATATAGTGATATTTGATCTCAATGTGCTTCGACCTGTCATGGAACACCGGGTTCTCAGACAACTTCACACAACTCTGGTTGTCACAAAATATACAGGTAGCATCCAACGGGAGATCAAATAACTCAGACAGTAGCTTCCTAATCCATACTACCTCACAACTAGCCAAACAAGCTGCAACATACTCTGCTTCGGCTATACTCAGTGCTACACAAGACTGCTTCTTGCTAAACCAAGAGATCACACATGATCCCATACTGAAGCAGCACCCAGAAGTGCTCTTCCTATCTGCAACACTGCCTGCCCAATCTGAATCAACATAACCCTACAGGTTAAATTTTTGATTCGCATCATACTTGAGCCCATAATCAATTGTACCCTTCATACCTCAGAATATGCTTTACAGCAACCAGGTGAACACCTCTCGGATCCGTCAGGAATTGGCTCAATGTGTTCACCACAAAGCAAATATTTGGTCTCGTGTTTGTCGGGTATATCAAGGACCCAATCATCTGACAATACATCGTGACATCAACTGGATCAGATGAAGCATCACACAGAAGCTTCAGGTTCGATGCCATAGGTGTGGCCATGGCCTTGCAGTCCATCATCCCAAACCGCTTTAGGATCTCTACTGCATACTGCCCTTCTCCAAGGAAGATCCCATCTGCACTCTACCACACCTCCATGCCTAGAAAGTAGTGCATCATCCCCAAGTCCTTCATCTCGAACTCGGAAGCAAGCTTCCTCTTCGTGTCGCCAATCAATCTATCCTCACCTGTAACAAACAGGTCATCCACATACAAAAGTAGTATCATAGGATTACCTTCCTCAACCTTGTAGTAAAGGTTGGAATCTGCTTTGCTCTTGGTAAAGCCCAAACTGGATAGAAATTTGTCTATCCTACCATACAAAGTCCTAGGAGATTGCTTCAAGCCATACAAGGCTTTCTTCAACCTACACACATATGACTCCTTGTCATGTGTCTCAAAACCGAGTGGCTGCTCCACATACACTTCCTCTTCGACTACACCATTCAAGAAAGTTGTCTTGACATCCCTCTGGTGTATCTTCCACTTCATCACTGCATCCAGAGAAAGTATTGTTCTGATGGAATTGTATCTAGCCACAGGAGCAAAAGTCTCTTCATAGTCTATTCCCTCTTTCTGGGAGAAGCCATGAGCTACAAACCTCGCCTTGTATTTCTCTATGCTACCATCTGCAGCATGCTTGATCTTATAGATCCACTTGGAATTCACAACAGAATTTCCTTCAGGTCTTGGGACCACATCCCAAACATCATTCTTCATGATCGACTGGTACTCCTCGACCATGGCATCACTGTATCCTGTGATGAACCTGCAATAATTAATTAATGCAAATACACGAGATATTAGAAATAATAGAACTCAAAATCACTTTTATATTGATCACGGGCCACTTCGAGGGGGCAACCTCCTTTGAGCAATCTCAATACAATTAACTTCACGGTGCCTTCAATGACCTCAACACGCACTTATATACTAAGTCTATGCCCAATACTATGAGTCAAAACCATGGGACATATAATACTACGGGACAACTTACAAAGCATATGCGTCCAATACTATGGGTCAATACTATGGGCTAATATAAACTACGGATCAACAAATACTATGGGATGACTTACAAAGCATATGAGTCCAATAAAAATATACTAACATAGTAAAGAGAAGGGTTGACATAGGTTCCTAACGTCCCCTCTCCCTTAGAAAAAGCTTTGTCCTCAAAGCCTTGGTTGGAGAAATTGCTACAGAATCTGAAGGAGTGGTTCCCCAGTAGCATCCTCAGGTTGCATTTCGGGCCACTGACGCCTTTGGAGTGTCAAGGAGGATTGCTTGGAAGGCTGTAGATGAATAAGAACCCTGTCAACTGCGTGGAAAATGCGCTCAGAACGGTGTTGATCGACTTGTTGTTTCAGGCGAATTCTGGCCATGTGAAGATTGTCCTGTAGAATGAGAAGAATCCGATCACGGTTTCGAAGAACCGAATCAATTTCCTAAACTGGGGAGCTGCTAAGGGTGTATGGAAGAAGAACTGGCGGTGTTTTTCCGTAGACTGCTTCATATGGTGTCCTTTGAGATGTGGTATTGTACCACTAGAGCGCTGCTAGGAAATCCATAGAAATAGTTGGCCAAAGCTGTGTAGGGATGGGCAAGGGTTTGAGCAATCCCGAAAGGAGTGTCATTTCACCCTTGTTGACTTGGAAAGTATCATCGTCAGCCACCATCTGTTGAATTGTCATTTTTAGTCCCTGCCAAAAGAAGTTACATTGTTCTCAGTCATACATTTTGCAGAACCCAGAGTGCCCTGTTGATGAAGAAGCATGGAGTTCATAGAAGAGATAGCCCTATTGAACATATTGCAACCAATTTGGAACAAGCAGAGAAAGAGTTGTAAAAGAAACTGGGTCATCAATTGTGCAAGAAGGAGCATCTTCCACCATATTGTCCTTACCCTTCTTGTAAGTGATCACATAGGGATAACCCATGAGTTGGATAACCCATTTCAGGTGTGTTGGGGAGGAGACCCATTGTTCCAGAAAATTTTCCGGACTCTGGAGATCAGTCTTGATGCAGAAAGAATTCCCTAATAGGTATGGCTGCCACTTCTGTACTGCATGTAAAATAGCCATCATTTCCTGCTGAGAGGTAGATGTGGCCAAATTCTTACCGGAAAGGTCTCTTGAAGGCAGCAAGCGCATTGGTTCAGCAAAGATACCTGCATGTCTATCCAAGGAAGTAATGGAGACTTTTGATGGGTGCAACTGAATGGAATTGAACTGAGCGATGACACCATGTTGGCTTGGTTTTGCAACCAAGCTTAGTGCTATGGGCACCTGCTAACTAGTAGCAACAATTTCAATACTAAGCAAAAACAATAAACTAAATCTAAAACTAAAACTAAACTAGCATGTGCATATCATAATAAACTTTTGAATTAAAAAACAAGAACAAGAAATATAGAAAATAACTTTGTATTGAAAATGGGGGCAAGCAAGTGCTTGCAATAATAATACCTCCAAGTGATGAAGATAGTTGAGAAGCTCCAATGGTGAGCAGCTCCAAACTCCAAAGGGTCATTTCTCCAAGGTAGCTACAATGGCCAAAACCTCAAGGGAGATTTTGGCAGCATGAGGATAGGAAGATGGATGGATGTAAAGTGAGGAGCCCCTACCACCTTTTTATAGTTTTTGGTGGTGGGGAATACCATTATGGTTTTGTGGAAACCAATGGTATTGACCAACATGGTTTAGGTACCTTTTCCCTCCTTTTTCCTTTTTTGAATATTTTTAATATTTTTATTCCCTTTTTAATATTTTTGGGAATTTTGGACCATTTTTTAGGGTTTTTTATGCTTTTTGAGGAAAAATAATCTTTTTGAGTGGGAAAAGGGGTGTATTAAGGTCTTTTGGTGACCTTTTGGTGGCTTTAGAGGCTCAAATGGTGGAAAAGTGGACAAATGGGTCATGTGAATAAGGGAATGAGCTAGTGAGCACTTTTTAGGTGTTAACAGATTGCCTCCTGATGTGTGAGGGAAGGAGCTCATCGTATGGCCGATAGACATCATAGTTCTTTCATCTTTTTTCTGGGGTTTTGGGGAGGAGAAGAGACCGATTGGAGACTGGATCCACTGCCCTTGGAAGCTGCAAAAATAAACAATATTACATTGCCTCAATATGAATGAGGAATAATATCTGATAATGGACTAGGCGGGCATACCCATGCTCGTATCAAGACATATATAAACAATTAGTCCCAAGAAGGGGGACCTAAGAAAATACATAAAAAAAAAATCTACTGGTACATCATAATGGTCCCGAGGGGACATCATTTTGGGATGTACTCATGATCATAACATGACTGATCTCAATAACTGATACACTGGAATAACTGATGAATTGCTAAAACTGAAGGTGTCTAGCATCTGTAGGGACTCAATGACTGTGAGCCATCTTTGGGAAGTATATGTAACTGTATACTCGAGGGAGTATAAAACTGGGGTACATCTGAATACTGTCGCCATGCGCAACCCAGATATCTATAGAAAAAATGTAACTGGTTGTATCCATAGGTAGACTCTCAAATGTGGAAGAGTCGGGAGGTATCTGGGGTCTTCGACCAATAACTGAACGGATCAATACCCTGTGCGAGTCTCAATGATGCGATTAAGGTGTTGAAGTCGAGCATGTGAGAAACAACCATTTGGAGAGGCACTGAGGACTCTTCTCGAAAATGATTCGTAGGCACTCATCATAAATGGTGATGAGTCCAAGACACAGGGATCTCTAGGTCTGTCCTCTGGAATAAATTTGGTTGTCGTCGACAGAGGGAGACCAGCAACTAACAAGGCAATGATGTTTCCTTGATAGGAGCGCGAGGTGTAGAACTGAAGTGTGGTGGTACTTATGGTAGGACTGACATACTTGTGGGGATGGGAAGTAACTAGGGTCATATAGTGGGTAGACTCAAACTTCCTTTGTTCAGAGCATGATGACATGGTTGACCTGGAAGCATAGGGAACTAACTTGTAGGTGTGGGTATCATTGCTTTTAAGGAATGAAGGGTATGTATTGACTCCGGGGGGGTCAAGCCGATGGGTGCTGTCGAGGGATTCTCAGGGTGACATACTACAGAATACTCTGAACAAAGGTGACCAAAATGGGGAAGCTGCCATATGAGTAGACGTGATCTATTGTGGCACCGAGAAGCACCATTGGGTCCTTCTTCATAGTTTTAATGAGCTCCAAGAAGGGATAAGTGTGCTCTGAAATGGTACTATCCTGTGGATTTTGTGAGCCCAGGACTGTTCGTGCTCATTGGTGCTTTCATTTTTAAGGAGTCTGAAAACGATAAGAAGACTCTGCAGTGGTTATGACTACTGTCCTATTGGTTTTACGAGCCCAGGATGGTGATTGCTCGTGGTCGCTTTCGTGTTTAGAGAGTCTGAAAGCGGTAAGTGGACTCCATTGGTGTTCTTTTTCGTAAGTTAGTCTCCAAGGCCCGAAAAAGCATAAAATGATGCAGATGGATAACTCTTCTAGCCGATGTGACTAGAGTATTCCTTTTTCGTAATTAGTCTACAAGGTCCGGAAAAGGGGTAAACTTATACCAGGTAGACGCCCTTTCTGATACGTTTAGTGAGCATGAAAGGAAGCAAGGTTGCTCGGCGATCTTTTCATTGTTTTAGGAGTCATAAAAGAGCTTAACAGAAACTCCCTAAGTGCCTTTTTCGTAAAAGGGATTGCTCAGCCCAAAAAAAGGGATAAAATTATACCAAACAAAAAGGGATTGATGAGAGCGAGAAAAGGTCTCAAGCATCATCGTGAGTCCGGAAAACTGAATCTGGTGACATAAAGATTGTCAAAAAGGGGCAACGGCCAATGTGGCACGCAAACCGAGGTGATGGGTGACATTTTAAAAAATGCCTGAAAAATATGGAGGTGAGAGCGAGAAATGATCTCAAGCATCATCACGAGCGCGGAAATATGAATCCTGCGGTGCAAATTGTGCGAAAAATGGAGGTCATAAGGACTCCGTAATGGTCAAAGAAAATAACTAGGTTAAAAAATGGCTACCAATAAAGGTGAGCCCACCAAGCCAAGGATGCAGTGGTGGGAAGAAATGATGACCCGTGGGGGGAGAATACTAGGTGTATCAAATCAAATCGAATATGCAAGTGATATGTGACCTCAAAAAATGGTTGAGATCATGCATGCAAAAAAGTCAGTAGGGTTAATGACCTGCCCCCATGCTATGTGCATGGGGTTTGTGATTGTGGATCACATATGTGTTGGTTTGAACGATGGGCTCATTGAGGTGTTGAGATAGAGATGATGGGGAAGGTTCAAAATGATTGATCATGTCCCCTATCCCGGGGTCGAGGTAATCTATAATGCCCCCTAACTCAGAGGTGTCAATGTGGTGCAGATGTTGTCTCAGAGAGAGATCAATAGGGCATTGAGCAACTGCTGGCGGGGTGTTATACCATGAGGCTGTGGGTTGTGGTGGCATACTGAAGTGATGATATGATGATGGGGGATTCCCTTTGTGGGGTGGATGCCCCCAGTATCTCCGACGAGAATCACAATGATGATGAGTAGGCAAGGTTTTGGGCCTGCCCCCATGTTATGGACATGTGGTTTCCTGGTCGATTTGAAAGGGTTGAACCTATGTGTCAAAGGGATCAATGGAAGGGGCCGACCGGACAGAGGGGTATCCAGTGGAAATCGTGTAAATGGTGTTAATTTCTTTCGAGGAGGAAGATGGTGGGGAATGAATTTCCTCAATGAGAAGAGGGGATATCTCTAGGTCGACATTATTCAACTCGTACAGTGCTGCTCTGTAATCTGGGAGATCAGGGTAGTGATGTGAATAATGGCCGTAGATTCCGCATATTGCACAAGAATGGTTTGTGCGTAATGATTTATCATGAGGTTTGGGGTTTGGGTCGAGTTTGACAACCGGGATGTTGGGGTCGTCGTCAAGCATTTGCATGTGTTCCTATAATGCAGGTAATTGTGGACATTGATGAGTTGGATGGCCTAACTCATCACACAATGAGCATTTAGGAGGAGCACGAAACAGGGGGGGAGGTTTAACTGCTTTGGGAGGACGTGCGGCAGTGTATGGTTGTGGGCCTCTGCCCCCAGTGGGCTTGATAAGAGGAGGGGGATTCGTAGAAGATGAAGGGGTAGTGACACCGGGAGGTGGTTGATTAGTAGTAGTGACAATGGGTTGCACTGGTTGCAGGATGACATTTGGTGTCGGCATGGGAACGGGAGGCAAAATATACCACATGGGTAATCCCAAGGTTAGCCCGAGGAGACTAAGGGTAGCCATAACCAGAGCGCTTACTACGCCCGAAGGAGGGAATAGAAAGGGGATTGTGTGGATGGGTGTAACACCAATGTGACTAGGTACCAATGGTGGTTTAGGTAACAAGGATGGCTGATTGTTGGACATTTGTGTATTGTGGGACAGAGTACAGAGGTTAGCGATGTGAGTCTCCGGTGACGGTGGTGGAATGGACTGGAATGTAGAAGTCATTGGCGCGTCGAAGTACAGTCCGGGTCCCACTGAGGAAACGAATGAGGTATTTTCCCCACAAACAGGTTGTTCAACCATGGGGAGAACATTTTCAGGTGCAGCGGGGGCCTTGGGATCGTAATAGGTGAGTTGGTCGACCTTGACCACGCGTCCCTCATGGGGGAACTGCATGGTATGAAAAATGGATGAGGCAACAGCCCGCATGGCATACATGTAGCTACGGCCAAGTAAGAAGTTATAGTCCAGTTGGGCATTGATGACTTCTATGTCAATGAGAACGGTTTTACCAGCCAGTTGGACGGGGACATTAGGTAAGAGACCCTGGGGTTGAGCCGAACGGCCATCGTAGGCTCGCAACACAGTGGTGGACTGTTGGAGAGTAGGGGATCCCAACTTCTGCCAAACGAATGTGGACATGACGCATGTGGAGGCCCCTTCATCGATAATGCACCGATGGATGACAAGATTCCGAACGGAAATGGAAACTTGGAATGCTAAACTGGAAGGTAGTCGTGGTTCAGATTGGTCTGAATCGAATGCGATCAGTTGTGAATCATTGGGGTCAATAGCGCCAATGGTAGAGAACAAAGTCTTGTGCTGCGAAGGACAGTTTTTTAGGACTTCTAAAGCAGACATGGCTACAGGAGATTGGGCTAAGTCATCTACAATGTTGTAATTTGACGCAGCGCGAGCATTGGGGTTATTATTGATGCGGCGAAGTGGGAAGCGAGGTGCTTTGGGAGCGCCATCAAGTGGAGCCAGAGGTATACGTAACGTTTGATCTGTGGGATTAACGTTAGTGTTTTTGTCGGCAGGAGGGGTTTCAGAGGTGGAGCCATATTGGTTCCGACGGGTTTGGAGGTTGGCATCGGCGGTTGACATCATCAACAAGTGGTGAGTACCTGAATCGAACATGGGTTGATCAGGAGCGGCATAAGTGATCTGTTGTGGTGGCGCGTTGTCCTGAGGGGGAGCTAACGGCTGAGTGTTCACTATGCCTTGGGTTGGAAAGGGGTTTTGCAGCACTAAAGGTTGATGTTGAGGTGGTGGAGGGTTGGGTGGCGGCTGAGGAGCCGCTTGCCCTTGACGATGGGCATCGTCAGTCCAGAGTTGCCGAGCTCGCTCCAAATGTGGGCAAGCGTGCGTGTAATGACCATAAACCCCGCAAATAGAACAAGGATGGTTTGTTCTGAGGTTACTGTTTTTAGGCTTCCCGGGATTACGACCCGGATTCCGATTGGGGGGAGCAGCATTGTTATTTTGTGGAGGATTGGGAGGTGGAGGACCTTGATGTTGTTGTTGGTTATTACCGCGGTTATGTCCTCTTCCATGGTTCTGTTGCCTTCCCTGGTTGTGCTGGTTGTTTTGGTGCTAGGGCTAGTTGTGTTGTGTGTACACTTGCCCTTGAGCAGTGGGAGGATTTTGGTTCGTTGTAGGTGCGGGGGCAGGTTGTGGGGGATAATAAGTCGGTGGGGCTGGAGGTGGACCAGTTACCTGCTGGGGTTGTTGGTAACCCTGAGCTATTGGAGGTTTTGGGTTAGCTGTCGCAGCTAGCTATGGGTAGTACACAGGTTGAGGTGCGACTGGAGGGGTGTATGCAGGTGGTGCATGACCAAAGCACTGAGGTGGACATGAAGGTCCGTGGATATGGTGGTGATGTGCCATGGGAGCATATGAATTGGTTGCTCCAGATTGAGATGTAGCTCGTGAAAGGTCGGGACCATGGCTAGGATGTGCAATGGAAAAGGGTTGGGGATGCGGGGTAATACGACCAATGATGCCATCTACGGCATGGGATGCCCCCGGCGCATCGTGTTGGGATGAATCAGCTCGAGGTGCGTCCGGTATAATGGTATACAGATAACCCGACTGGGCGTAAATGAGATCAAACTGTTGGGATTTGAGGATGGCCTCTTCTTCAGACTGGGGTCGTTCGGATGCCACATCCTTCGCAATGAGAGGGAGGAGGGATTTTAGAAACCAATCTAAGAAGATACAGTCGTCTAACTTGATTTTGCAGAGGCTTCGGCGTCGACGCCACTCATGAATGTGGTCAGTGATGTGGGTGGCCGTGTTCTGTCTGCAAGACAATAGGATCTCGACTCCCGCATCATAGCGGACAGGTAACTGGAAGAACTGCAGGAAGGTCGAGGCAAGGGAGGTAAAGGTGGCATGGGTCCCATGGGGCTGCTCGATATACCACTTAGCTGCAGAGCCAGTGAAGGTGCACTGTAACAGACAGAGGCAGACAGAGTCATCCACTATGGAGTTGGAGGAACACCATAGATGGAAGGACATGATATGGTTCTGGGGGTCCTCACCTGCCTTTCCCTCAAACTTAGGGATGTTGGAGAGGAGTTTGGTGGGCATGAGAGGCCATGCAGGATCGTGTCTGATAGGGTCATTGGTGAGCCTGGCTAAGTTTGGTAAGTTCAGACTTGCCATGTAAGGTAAGGTAGAAGATGTATGTGGCGTAGTGACTGGGACATGACTAGTCATGGTGGTATGATGTAGGGGTCCAGTAGCGCCTAAATGTATGCCAGGTATTGAAGGTATATGTCCTCCAATAGCTGTGGTCTGGTATGGGCCAGCATTTCCGAGTGCAACATGGGTTACACCGAGGTTAGGAATAGTAGTGGTGATTCCTGGAATCTGGGTTGTGGTACTCAGAGGGGGTGTGACCCCTATGTTGGGCATACCCATAACAGGTGGTGGCCCTGTGTTGGGAATTCCTATAACAGGAGGTGGCCCTGTGTTGGGCATTCCTAAAGGTGGAGTGTCTGCCATATTAGGCATACCTAGGGGGTGGTGGTTTCCATGGATGGCACCGCAGTAGAAGAGTTGATGGACGTCTCTCCTATGGTGCTGGTAAAAAGTGGGTCAAATGGTGTTCCAGCCATAAGGTTGGTAAGGAATAATGCAGTGGGGTTTTCGGATTCTGCCTCAGAATCAGAAGTGAAGTGAGGCGTGTCAGAATCGGATAACTGTATGGTTGATCGACGATGTGTCGAGTCAAGGGATAAGGCTCTACGTCAGTGACGTGGAGAACCAAGTAAACTGAACTCTGGGAGTTCGCCCTGAAGATGACGAGAGCGTCTAAAATTCTCAATGGTGAGAAATAAGTTTTTATGTAAAAATCGTCTGTGTAAAATGGTAATGTAGAAAAAACTCAAAACCCTAATGCAACCAAGGGTGCAAGAAGGGGAGTGAAAATGAAGGCTCTCAAGCCAGAAAAAATCAACCTCAAAAAGGCACTTATTATAGCAGTTGTGCTATAATAAGTGGAGGGATGCAACAAATGGTCAGAGTACCAATATGCAAACAGCTTCTAGAAAAAATAGGTGTTACTAGACCAAAGGTGGATTGAATCATGCAAACACCTAACTAAAAGTATTGTGAATCAACAAATGATATTCTCTGCAAGGTGATGAAATCCAAGTCAGACAATATGAGTGTTGAGTCAACGACTAGATATCCCCCTACCGGGAGGGACACCAGGTAATCAATCTTAAAGAATGGCAACTAGGATACTCCGTTCATGACACGTCGAGAAAAGGTAAATCTACCGTTTGGTCCTTTTACCACAATACCCCCATACGGGGATATCCCGAGAACTGCGAATGGTAGCCCTTCGGTTACTGAATGGATTTCGGTATTCCACTCAGGCTTCCGGAACCATCCTCGCGACTTCAACCCTCCTAGGGGAGAGGCCTTCCCATAAACTGGTTATGACCGTGCCAAAAAATACTAGGAGATTTTGGTTCCCTAATGGACAACTTCTATGTCTCAAATGTAATAACTGAGGGGTGTTATTGGAACACCTATCCCCCCAATTCTACCTAGCTACAAAGTTCTTTTAAGTGTTCCCCAAGTGGGGTTAAAAGTTGGTTTAAAGTTAGGGTAAATTTTAAGGCTCAGTTTAAATTATGTGTTTGAGTGGGTGCATGTGTGGTATTTTAAACTGAAATTGAAAAAAGTAAATGCTTTGCAGAAAATATTCAAAAAACAAAGGATCTTTTGAAATAAAAAAGCAAATATTATGACTTTTTTCAATAAATGGAAATTAAATGCTTTGCAAAAACTATTCAAAAAACAAAGAATCTTTTGAAAATTGAAAAGCAAATAATATGACTTCTTTAAGAAATAAATGTATTTCTTGTTCAAAAATTGCTATGGGCAAAATATTAAAAAAAAAAAAAAAAAAATTAATCTAGATAAAATGCAAAATAAATCCTTCTTTCAATTTCTGAAAATTTTTAAAAAGATTCTTTCAAAGGTGCATTCTAAATAGTAAAATTTTTCTATGGCTGTAATAATGCAGATTTTTTGATACTGTAAAATAGCTAAGTGGACAGAAAATACAGTAAAAAATTAATTTTTTAAACGGATTGGCCGAATGGAAAAAATGGCATCGCGGGTTTTGACAGAACAGCCGCGATGGACCGCACGGGTTTCTGTCGCATAGTCGCGATGGGCAGCGCGGTTTTCGGCCGCGAAGCCGCGATGGACTGCGCGGGATTTCGACACACAGTGGCGATGTGCAGCGCAGAAAAAGTCCGCTAAGCCGCGATGTGCAGTGCACAAATAGGTCGCGAAGCCGCGGAGAACCGCGCAGAAAAAAGCCGCGCAGTCTCGATGAGCCGCTCGACTGTCAGGCAAAAAGCCACGAGGCGAAAGCCGTAGGCCGACGTCAAAAAATGAACCTGAAAATTGAGAATTTCGGACTATTAATGGCAATAAAATGGGCCAAGATCTAGAACAGCAATGGATCTGCTGTCTAGGGTGGCAGATCTATGAATTAAACTAACTAATACAATCAAAAACTAAGATCTAAAGCAAAAGTGAGATCTAAAGATTCGAAAGCAGCGGAGTCGCCAAAAACTGTTGGCTTGGTTTTGCAACCAAGCTTAGTGCTATGGGCATCTGCTAACTAGTAGCAGCAGTTTCAATATTAAGCAAAAACAATAAACTAAATCTAAATCTAAAACTAAACTAGCATGTGCATATCATAATAAACTTTTGAATTAAAAAACAAGAACAAGAAATATAGAAAATAACTTTGTATTGAAAATGGGGGCAAGCAAGTGCTTGCAATAATAATACCTCCAAGTGATGAAGATAGTTGAGAAGCTCCAATGGTGAGCAGCTCCAAACTCCAAAGGGTCCTTTCTCCAAGGTAGCTACAATGGCCAAAACCTCAAGGGAGATTTTGGCAGCATGAGGATAGGAAGATGGATGGATGTAAAGTGAGGAGCCCCTACCACCTTTTTATAGTTTTTGGTGGTGGGGAATACCATTATGGTTTTGTGGAAACCAATGGTATTGACCAACATGGTTTAGGTACCTTTTCCCTCCTTTTTCTTTTTTTGAATATTTTGAATATTTTTATTCCCTTTGTAATATTTTTGGGAATTTTGGACCCTTTTTTAGGGTTTTTTATGCTTTTTGAGGAAAAATAATCTTTTTGAGTGGGAAAAGGGGTGTATTAAGGTCTTTTGGTGACCTTTTGGTGGCTTCAGAGGCTCAAATGGTGGAAAAGTGGACAAATGGGTCATGTGAATAAGGGAATGAGCTAGTGAGAACTTTTTAGGTGTTAACACACCATGTGAATTCTTCTTAAGAATTTTTTCCAGGTGATGTGAACTGATGATGCAGAGAGACCCTGGTTGTAAGCCCATAAATTTGTGTTGTGCCCCATTGACTTTAAACTGCATCCAAAGTTCAGCGAAATCCCATAAGATGGGGCCAAGTGTGTGTAACCATTGAACGCCCAAAACCACATCACATCTGCCTAAGGACAAGGCAAACATGGCAGAGCATAGGTTATAATCTTCCATAGAGATACGCACATTGTGACACTTCCCCTTGCAAGGTAAGGTGCCCCCATTGGCAACCATGACTTCAAAGTTGGAGCAAGGATGGACAAAACAATCAGCCTATTTGGCAATCCGAAGGTCAATGAAGTTATGAGTGCTACCAGAATCAATGAGTATGGTAAGAGGGAGCTTCTTGAAGTATCCCCTGACCTACATTGTTTGTGGGGCGGTGACGCTGGTTACAGCATGGAGAGAGATCTCGGGTGGGTCGTCCTGAGATGGGGTGTCAACAGGCGGGTGTTGAATGTCGACCTGATCATCTACTGTATCTGTAGCTTCTTCACCAAGTTCTAAGGCAGGCGGAGAATCCACATCCAAGAGATAGAGCTTTTGTTGAACACATCTATGTCCCCGAGTGAATTTCTCATCACAATTATAGCAAAGACCTTTTTCTCGGCGTGCCTGCATTTCTATTTCAGATAAATGCTTGATAGGAGTTGGTTGAGGAGCAGGCATGATGGGAGGTCGTTGGGAACCCATATTTCTGAAGGGAACAAAGGTGGGTTGGGAGCATTGTTGAGGTGCGATCTTGTCCTCGGCCATCTTAGCCAACCCTAGGACTTCCATCATTGTGTTGGGACAAAACATTTTGACCTCTGAGCGGATTTCATCCTTGAGACCACTGATAAAACAACTCCTGTAGAATTCATCAGACAATCCTTCGGTGTGATTGGCCAATTTCTCAAATTCTGTCTGATACTCTCTCACTGTGCCAATTTGGTGAAGTTTAGTGAGTGCTCCTGTGAAATCATCAAAATCACTAGGACCAAATCGTGGCAAAATGAGTTGGCAAAAATCTGTCCAGTTTGGCTCAGGATGAGCTTTGATGTACCAACGGTACCATTGAAGGGCTTCCTGTTCCAAATGAGAGGATGCAAGTGGAACTTTCTGGTCATCAGAAGTATTATGCAGACTGAAATATTGTTCTGCTCGATATATCCATCCATTCGAATCAGTACCATTGAAGCGAGGAAAATCAAGCTTCGGCCCATGAAAATTGCTGGAAGAAGAGAACCCAGTGGCTGCAAAATATTCTGGCTGTCTGGTATTGTTCATGGATGAATGCTGAAGATGGAGGCTGAGAAATTTTTCATCCAGATCTTGGAGTTTGGTTTGGATGGTTGCAAGTGCTTCCTCCATGGTGTGTGTTCCTGCACAGGTGACAACCATAACCAGGTTTTTTTTTTTGGTGGAATGGGTAGAAAAACACAAACAGAAGCTGATTTAGTAAAGGGAAATTTGGATTGGGGAAACAATCTGATGGGTAATTGGGGTTTGACTAGATTTTGGACACTGTCGAAAGGACAAAAAAGCAAAAAGGGGGATTTCAGAAACGGGGTGATAGAATGAGAAAATTTGGCAGAGAGGGACAAAGAAGCAGAATTCAGAAAGGAACTCTGTGGTAAAATTTGAAGGTGATTGGGTGAGATCTGAGGAAGTTATGGGAAACCCTAAAAATAGACAAATGTGGGATTTCGGGCTTTGGGAAGGGGAATTGGGGATAGGGTCCTTGGGAATGAAAGATGCAGAATGGGATGACAGGGGTTCCCCGAAAATTTCAAGGGAAACAGAGTGAAAACAAGGGAGATATGGAGACAAATGTGGGATTTCAGGCTTTGGGAAGGGGAATTGGGGATAGGGTCCTCAAGAATGAAAGATGCAGAATGGGATGATAGGGGTTCCCCGAAAATTTCAAGGGAAACAGAGTGAAAACAAGGGAGATATGGAGACAAATGTGGGATTTCGGGCTTTGGGAAGGGGAATTGGGGATAGGGTCCTTAGGAATGAAAGATGCAGAATGGGATGACAGAAGTTCCCCGAAAATTTCAAGGGAAACAGAGTGAAAACAAAGGAGATATGGAGAAAAAACTGATTTTTTTTTTCCAGAAATGGATCGGCAACAGCGGTGCAGTGGCGCGGAAGGGATCGAAAACGGCTGGATCTGAAATGGCAACTGGATCTGGAACGACTTTCCGAATAGATCTGAAACGGCTGGATCTGGAGCGGAAGTGATCGGCAACAGTTCAACTGAAAATAGATATGGACCCCAGGTATGTACGGTTTCCTAATAGTTCAGGTGTTTCACTCGGCTACCAATGTTGTCTGACGGCTTGCGTAAAACTGATAACGACTTTGCCACAAACGACAGCTCTTGGTTTACCTCACGGGTGGGAACTAGTCAATCAGGTAGGGGTCATTGCCCTTTTCGCTGGCAGGTCCTCTCAATGGGCTAGCTACTTTGGGGTTCCTGTGGTACTCATCACAATGAGTTTTAGGGCTTATGCCCAAGTACTTCCCACAGTTAAGCGGATAGGGATTATTCCCAAATTCGAAGCTGCAACAGATGCAAAAAAAAATTTGGCAGAAATTCCACCGAACGATCCCAAGAAAGTGCTCTGATACCAGATGTGATGAAACTGCAATAATTAATTAATGCAAATACACGAGATATCATAAATAATAGAACTCAGAATCACTTTTATATTGATCACGGGCCACTTCGAGGGGGCAACCTCCTTTGAGCAAGCTCAATACAATTAACTTCACGGTGCCTTCAATGACCTCAACACACACTTATATACTAAGTCTATGCCCAATACTATGATTCAAAACCATGGGACATATAATACTACGGGACGAATTACAAAGCATATGCGTCCAATACTATGGGTCAATACTATGGGCTAATATAAACTACATATCAACAAATACTACGGGACGACTTACAAAGTATATGCGTCCAACAACAATATACTAACATAGTAAAGAGAAGGGTTGACATAGGTTCCTAACATATCCCTGATCCCGGGAACTTCAGATTCTTCAATATCTTCAATAGATAGTTTCGTCACTTGGAGCAAATGTTGTAGTCCTTCTTTTGTAGGTGATTATATAGGATCTTTGCTACAAGTCAAATTCAAATGCATGATTAGAAACTTCTCATAGTTTTCAAAACAAAATCTTACACATAAAATATATATGTCATACAATCATGCAAATGTCTTAGCCAATGCTTCAATACAACATTTATCCATATCCCGTATTCATACGGTAACTTTCTAGATGCCTTCCATCTCTACCAGAACAATGTTAAGAGTTTGCACTACTCCCAACATGTCAGCAAAGAGGTTTCATTCTAGATAAGTAGCAATGGAATGTTGTACAATACCATAGGCCACTTACCCATTACTATATTTAGTAGTATTTGTTCATTAATGCAATTATTCTAATATGCACAATACACAACCTAAGTCTAGGAACATAAGTATATACATCTTTGAACAATATTTTTTAAACAATCAGATATACAAGAAATGACAATTCAAATACTTATCTTGTTTGGTTGTAGGGTGGACTCCCTCTTAATCTTTGCTTCCTTGCAGGAGCTACTGGAGTGTGCTCCCTCTTGATCTTTGCTTCCTGGATTACCTCTCCTTGAACTTATATTCATCCAGGACCACTATGCATTCTTAAGTGTGCACTAGTGTCATGATTGTGCCATCCTCAAGATATCATACATCCATTAATATAATCTCAATACTATCAAAACAAAATAATCTTAAACATGTATAGTCATGATCATTTTAAACACATATAATAAGCATTAGTATTCAAGGTTTTAGGGAAGACTTCTTTTACTCATGCATATTCTTATTTGGCCATAGGACTCTTCTGGTTAGTCATATCATCAATCAAGGTAAGAGACATAATATGAATAAACCCTTGATTCTAACTTCATGAGTAATCATTATCAATCATACAAAAGTATAAGATCCTAACACAAGGTAGGATTCTAACTTGATATAGGAAAAACATACCTGGTTATCATATTTGCTAGTTATGTCTAGCAATGTCTTCTCGTTCTCTTCAATGACCTACATAACTCATAAGTTAACCATTGTAGAACCAAAATATACATACCTCGTAAGTAGAGCTTCTATTTGATCCATGACTATGGATTTGTCTTCATGTCACCATGGTCTTGATCTAGAACTTGATTCGTACCTTTCATGTTAGCAGATAACATCATCCTCATACAACACCATAGTGCATTAATATAATCATGAGTGTTATAACCTTAATCAATGAATTCACATGTATTCATACTTTTACTTAAGGTGATAAGACAAATCTAAAACTAATCAAGATTGTACTAACCTCAATAATATGAAGACAAACATATCATAAACTTAATCATGAACAAATTTCAAAACATACCTGGTTATCATACCTGTCAAATTGCTTATAGTAGTAGTTGTTGTTGTTGTTCCTTTTGTTCTTAGGACAATCTGAGGAAAAGTGTCTCTTCTCATTACATGTAGAGCATCTCAAATCTTTCTTATCTCTATGATGATGGTGGTGTGAAGATATCTTGTTATGAGATGGATCCCTCTTGAACTTACTCTTCTTGGTATGTGTTGTGAGAGCTTGATCTTCATTCTCCATCTTTTCTTCTCGGGCCACAAGCCTAGCTTCTTCTTGTGAACATTCCTCCCACAGTCTACTGAAAGAGATCAATTTCTTTCTTGCACAAATTCCTTGGATGAAGGAGTCCCATGACCTAGGTGGGCCATTCAAGGTGGTCATGACAATTTCTCCATTCTCCACTACTTCATCTAGAGCTTCAATTTTTTCCTTGAATTGAGAGACCTTGGAGAAGGAATATTATATGGTCTCTCCATTATGGATATTTACCCCTTTCAATTGGTTCCGCAAAGTCATCTTTTGATTTATGTTCTTTCCTTGAAACAACTTGGTCAGGGAGTCAAACATCTCTTTAGGTGTCTTTAGGGAAGACACATGGGGTATGAGATGGTCTTTGATAGAATTAGAAATGATTCCCTTAGCCTTGACCAGGTTCTTCTTGTGTAAGGCCTTAGCCTCTTCTCCCTCTGGAACTGGAACCTCTTCACTTATGTAAGTGTCCAACTCATTCTCTTCTAGGATTAACCCAATCCTATACTTCCAGGCTCAGAATTTATCAACCCCTTCAAACTTATCCTCAAGCTTGGTGTGGTGAGACATTTTAATGAGAAACTCAAATGGAAATAAAAGATTTAGGTCTTACCACTTGATTTGCTGAAAACTGGATCTAGAGCTGGATTAGGGTTTGTTAGAGAAACCCTAAAAATTCAAACTTTGAATTTCAAACTTCTGAAAGGATAGAAAAATGTGCCTTGCTGAGCTGATCAAGCTGGTATACTCCAAATTTGAAAACTGCAAAATTTTACCCCTAAAAATTGGTTTTAAAACTTCTGGATTCACTAGATAGGACCCTGAATTAGGGTTTGATTTTCCTGGAGGTTCACCCAACCAAAAAGTTTGATATTGGTCTCTAAACTTCGATTGTTCAGAGGAGCTTCCAGCCGTGGTCTTAGATTTCAGAAATTCCAACTTTTGCAGAAACCCTAATTTTCCATCTTTCCGATCAAAATCCCGATCTAGGGTTTGATCAAGCCCGGCCTTCTGCCCAACCAAAAAGTTTGATCTTGGTCTCTAAATTTTGATTTTTCATAGGAGCATCCAGCCATGGATTCAGATTCCAAAAATTCCAACTTTCTCTGAAACCCTAATTTCCCGCAGTAGTGACGGGCCAAAAACTAAAAATGCTCAGAATTGAATTCTGTCTTGACAGAAAGATGCGCCCCTGCTAGGAGAGTCAATCTAGCCTCCTGCCTTTGATGATATGTGGAGAGAAATCCAAATATTAAGAATCTCTAGCTTCCGCAGCTGCAAAGTGCCTTCTTCTTAGGTCATCTCTAATACCATGTTAATTTTTCGATAATTTCATTCCATTATCATTCAAGATCACTAAGAGAATAACATGTACAGCATGTCTACAGCATATCAATCATAGACACAATAATGCAAGCACACAAGAGACAAAGAGTTTCACCGGGGAAAACCAAGAAGGTGAAAAACCCCGTAGCTTCCTCAGAGATAGAATAAGCCCCAATACAATATCAAAAGGATCAAACCCAAAGAGATGTCTCTAGCAGATACTCTTCCTCCTCCACATGTGTGCCACTTTCTCTCTTAGCTATGCGAGCTTGAGAAGTGAGTGAATGAATAGAATGAGAGAGGCACACCCTCTATTTATACTTGACTTGACCTTCCAATAAACCAATCAGAGCCAACCTCCTAATGAAGTCTAATAACCCAACCACATGACCTAATTAGGGTCGACCCCACACTGGTGGTCTAATAACCCATCAATACAAATGATGACACTTGTAATATAACTTGCGACACTTGAAAATACAAATAACGACACTTCCAATCAGAGGAATATAACATCTTTGTTGGATATACAATAAAGTACAAATGTAATACATAGAAGAATATCTTCCGAAGTTGCAAATACATCAACAGGTTTACCAAGGACACAGAAGGGATATGACTCAATGTTTGTGGTGATATATAGATTTTCCAAGATGCCACATTGAATTCCATGTAAACATACTAATGATGGTGTGCATGTTGCAAAATTGTTTTTCAGGGAAACAGTGCACCTACATGGCCTACCGAAGAGCATAGTTTCAGACATAGATACAAATTTTGTTGGCTAATTTTGGAGGAGAATATGGAAGAAGCTAAAAAGTGATTTGAATTTTTTCTCATCCTACCATCCACAGACAGATGGACAAACATAATTTATAACCATAATCGTGGTCAATATGTTGAGGAGTCTAGTTGGAGACAAGACAAATGGGTGGGATTTGGTTCTACCTCAAGCAGAGTTTGCATACAACAACTCAGTCAATAGGAGAACGGGAAGAACACCATTTCATATTTTCTATGGCAGCAACCCAAGGAATGCTTCAGATATGAAAAATATAGACATGAGTGAGAAGAAAAGTGTAGAAGCGGAGGATTTTGCTTATTAAAATTTAGAAGTTTCAAAATAATACTCAAAGAAACTCTAATACATTGGGCATATAGCCTCGGCAGAAAATCTAATACATTGGACATATAACCTAGACATAAATTTGCAAAGGCATTGTGGTGTATTTCTACTATACTCTGTGGAAAACATATTAAAAGGAGTGTGCATACAACATTTATGGTAGGAATTTCATCTAACCAAGCATGTGTTTATGTGGATGTGTATTTTAACTAAGAAATGAACATTTAAAATAGGTCAAAGTGCATGCTTGACCATGAGGCATGCAAGTTGCAGAAGATAGGTTGCATTTTTTGGATCAATCCTCATTAAATCATTGGAAAGCGTGATGAAAAGAATTCAAAGATAATGGTAGATAAGAAAAGGTTGGATAATCGATGAAGGTTTGAGTTTTGATGATAGGGAGTCTATGTATAATATTAAGATAGGCACATGTGGAATTTGAAACAGGGGTCATTTAAAGTAGTTCAGCTAGTGGAGGCCCATGAGGCATGAGAGGAAGAATGAATGAAATAAGATATGAAAAGTGGAAACACTTTGAGGAATCCAAGAAGGAAAGTAGCTATGTAAGATGGAGATAAGGGAATGAGTAGTGGCAAAAATCCTGAGAATGATCTCCTTCATGACCACTAAATTTCTTCAATGATTAAAGTCTTTATAGGTGCATGTTGGTGCTCTAAATTGTCTCTTTTTGCCTATCCTTTCCATGAAAATTTTCCCTTTTATTATCTCCTAGTCTCCTTTTTGCACCCTATAATCTGGTTTATTTGTCTATCTTGCCTGGTCGAAGGAATTTAGAAGGTAAATGAATGATTTAGCACTATTTTTATGTTTTTTATTTATTGAATAAGGGATTTCAAGTGATTCCTATAATGAACCTTATTCATAGCATATTATTCATTCCTTCTCTAATTGATCTCTATGATTTTGAGATGGAAGTTATAGGTGGAAAAGGCATGTTCTCTTCCTATTCCTATGATCAAAGAGGGTTTCAATGAAGATTTAGAGTAACAATTATAACAGAGGTTCTTTGGTGGCGTTTGATCTTCATTGCATTGGTGCCAGAATGCAAGATGAGCACTTGGATCATCACTCATGCACTTTGTTTCATGAGGATGATCCTACGCATCTTCCTCTTTGTTGAAACTATTTTACATTTTAAGACTTGGGGGGTTGAAATCTAGCCTATTTTGATGGGTGAATTGTTATTGGGGATTAATGGATAAGGATCTATAACTCTGCTTTGTATATGCATAAATACCCAAAAGGTACTATGACTTGAGGATATAATGAAACAAATATAAGATTGTTATGCTACTCAATCTTTGTTCAAACTTTGTTATGTTGAGTATGTTGATGTAATGTTGTGAAGATCTAAGTTCAGTTATGGTGACTTGATTCATCAATGTTTGTGTAAGTTCTAGTTCTTGTTCTGCGTTTAGTTTCGGGTTCACTTCTTGATTGGTAAGGGCCCACCAATTGGGATTGTGGAACCATTATTTACATTTTGTATATTGTTAAATAGACTGTAAATGTTTTCTTCTCATTAGGCATTAAGTCTTGTGAACCATTTTTTATCTTTGAGTTTATGAGAGGATTGAAATAGAAATTGCATATTTTCGTTTATAGTGATCCCTTATACTAAAATATTTATTTCTATGCCTGAGCTGTAGAATAGATCTTTTAGATCTGTTACATATTCCTCATTCTCATATCTTATCTTAAGGTTTGACTTTCTTCATTGTACAAATGATGATGTGAATGTTTGTTCTGTTGAAACCTCGGGGTTAAATACCAAAACATTTTCTTTCTTTGGATTCAGATGTACAAAATTCCTTGAATCTGGTAGAGTTAATTGTGATATGGAATAGAGAAAATTTTTAGTTTTCCTGTAACTCTCAATAGCTAAGAACTTTGTCTCAGTTTCTGTATGTGATCATGAGAACTGTAAATTTGTAACTTAGGGTTTAGTTTCCTCTCTACCATGTGCATCGAGTTCAATGTCTATTTACTCTAGTTGGTTCACTCAAGTTGTAGTTAACTTTCATCATACAAATTATTTTTACCTTTTTAGTTAATTGGTTTGGGTTACACTTGAACTTTTGGATTTCGGTTGATATTTGTCATTGTTGTTGCTCTAGAGTGTGTTGGATTGCGTTTAACTAGAATGAGTTTATTTTCTCTTTAAATTAGTTTGATCGGATTCCTATAGTTAAAGAGTTTGTCTTTTAATTAGATTGGTTGCTATAGGCTAGAATTGCAATTCAACTCTCTTTAAATTCTTAGTAGGTTGGATCTTGAGTTTTGTTAGGACTTATAGATTGTTATTCAATTTTTCATAGATTTTAAATAGTTCTGTCTTTTGAAGTTTGATTTCTATGTGATTGTACTTTATTGTATTTTTACCTTCAGTTGATGCTAGAGAGTGGTTTCGTTTCAGGATTTGAAAGCTCTTGGTTTTATTCTCAATTCTTTATTTATACAGTTTCATCATAATTTAGATTTAGTTCATTTTTGCATTATTGGGTTTAGTGGATCTTTGGCCTGTTCTTTTCATCATTCTCATTTTTGTTCTAGCATTTGATTTATGAAATTTTTCTTAAAGTTAATCTTTTAAAATAGGTGTTCATATGGTAAAACATAGGAGTTACAATATTTAGCTTTTGCATTAGTAAACATTATTTTCTTGTATTGTTTGTCATTTGTTCTCACTTAGGTGTATTTTTGAACTATAGAATAATTGTTGTGAATGAAGTGTGGTGTGTTCATTTCTTATACTATTAACTTGCGAGATCTTTTCATCAGTGTAGAAACAAGTTAACTTTAATGCTCATGTTTTATTTTTTCAATGTGAAGCGACAATCAAATCGTGTGGAGATCAGCTTGCATCCTTTTAGTTCTGGTTTTGATTTCCAGTTGGTGTGAATAATTAAAAACAAATACTTTCAGATTGTATATTCGGAGACTCCACAGTTGTCATGATTTCCATCGACGTTTCGAGTCCACAACAAGACTCATCATCAGAACACCGTCCTGATGATGAGTCCCATTGTGGACTCGAAACATCGATGGAAATCATGACAACTGTGGAGTCTCCGAATATACAATCTGAAACCAACCACCACAAAAACCTTGCAATAGAAAGAAATACTTGTTTAAATTCTGGCATTATTCATCTTGTAAGTAGGTCTTGAAGAGATAAAAGTAGATTTCTTGCCCACTAGATTACCTTACTTGCACATATAGTGTTTATAGCTCTAAGTTTACACACTCGGGTTGACATTTAATAGATCAGGAGAGACTTATATCGAAAGACATATAAAAATCCTGACAATTTTGGCACCGTTGCCAGGGAGCTACAAAAAGAATAAGTTTTTTAGTTAAAGGCATTTGTGTTTTTTATTTTTCTTTATATGGAGGAGGAGGGATAGTAAGACACAAAGACGCCCTATTTCAGAACTCTGGGGGTTTCTAGCATGCCGCATTCACTTTGGTGATTTCTTCTAAATCCTTGCACATTGTTTTCAAAACAGTATGTTTTAGAAGGATTTCTTTTATAGTTAAAATCATAGTTAGAATTGAGTAACTTATGAGTAGACCTAGAGGTAAATTAGAAGTTACGATTCCAATTAGAAACAATATGTATGATGAATATTATAGTAGCTCCAAAAATCCCATTACTAACCAAGGTGGGAAATTTGTAGGTCATCTTCAGAGATGAGACACTAATATTCCTAACCTAATAAACTCACAATCTGAAACTAATGTGGATTAGGCACAAGAACAGGAAGATAATTGATCTATTACAAATATTCAGTTGGTAGTACCAGAACACATAATTAGATTCCTTGAAGATTCAAAAGGATTTGTGGCATCAAGGATTGAATCTGAAATAGTACAGGAGCCAACGAAAGAGCAAACTAAAAATCTATTTGTAAAAAATCCTTCTTCATCTAGTTTGGGGGTTATATTAGAACCAACAGTCAGTTTGTTTGAAAATATGGGAGATGAATAAAGGGCTTCCAATGCAGGAGATACAAATATCAGGAATAATACAGGAAATGATGAGCTTGAGGCAACATTTGGTTTTCCAATCTTAGACCTAACTCCTAATGTTAACATGAAAAATATTCCTCCTTCTATTTTACCTCATTTTCATGGATTGGTGACAAAGGATCCAGATTCATTCTTGTTTGAGTTTGATATATTATGTGGGAGTTATAATTACAATAATGATGCTCATAAATTAAAGTTATTTCCTACTACACTTAAAGATTCAACCCTTCGATGGCTTATGGGATTAGGAGCGGGTTCTATTTTAAACTGGGAAGGTATGAAGAAAACGTTTTTAAAGAAATATCATGAGTATTGTAATTCAATAAATATGAAGACTGGCATTTTCAAGATGCAGCAACAGGAGGATGAAATCCTCAAGGACTATGTCAAGAGGCTTCTTTACAACCTTCAAAAGTCTAGAAATGGTTCATTAAACGAGGACTCCATTAAAACCATTTTTTTAAGGGAAATCAAGAAGAGTATATTGACATCCTCAACCTTATGAGATCTGGTGATATTTCTCAACGTTATTTCTTAGTTATTTGTGATTTATGTAAAAATTACTCTTGAAGTCGGGATAAGATAGGTACAGGAATTAGAGATATAATCAAAGGAAGTAAATATGTTGTAGGTGTTACTAGAACAGAAATCGGAAATTTGTTGGAGAATTTTAAAGCAAACATTTTGAGCACCTTCAACAATCAACTAGATGCACTTAAAACTAAAAAGAGATAGGAAGGAGAAGATGCTTTGGCTATTTTATGTTCTAAGTGTAGGCAGAGGAACCTTCTAAAGGATTGTACATTGAATAAAGCTCAAATTTGTGTTGTGTGTGTATATAATCACCCTACGGAGAAGTGCCCTTCATTGCCTGGGCTTCAAGATGCCTATAAAGCAAGGATGGAGGCAAGTGAACCATATGCATATGCTTAGAGAAAAACTTGGCCACAGAGGCCCCAAGGTATGTTTCCATACATTCCTCCGCAATTTCCTACATTTTATAATAATTATTGTAATGTCCCTTGTTAGGAATTTTATTAAAATGGCAATTTTTCACTTTTTTCCCTAGTTTGACCTTTGACTAGTTTTGAGCTCTAGGTCCCCAAATTGCTCCAATTGCTCCCAAATATTCTGAGAAGGTATATGGATGATGTTAGAACATAAATATGTATTTCAGGGATGCTTTTGGACCTTTAAAATACTTCTTCAAATCCTCTTTCAATTCTGGCCAATGTAGGGAACTTTACTAGTAATTTCCCTTTGACTAGTATTGGTCTCTAGGTCTCGAATTGACTCCAAATTCCTTCAAATATTCAATGAAGGTGTATGAATGATATTAGTACTTGAATATGATGTTCAGGGATGATATATTGCCACCAAAATACCTCTGCAAACTCTCTTAATATTCTGGACCAAGTATGCAATTTTACTAGTAATTTGGGGTTCAAATCCCCCTGGGGTAAGTACTAAAAATGGCTTCCCAAATTCCTCCAAACCCACTAAAATTTATGAAAATAGGTATGGAATGTATTAATTATTTTATCAAGGTCTCATTTGCACCTTTAATTGATTTTTACATCTGTTCCAACCCTCTCCCATTCAACTGCAAAAATCACCAATTCGACCCTTGGGGAAATGGCACTATTTCTTCTCCCAATGCAATTAAACTGAGTAAAAATACTTCAAATGCTCAAGTAAAGTACATGAAACTTGTAAAATACATTCATGGAAATAGTGTAAATACATACATTCAGGTCAAAATTCACAACAAGGTAGTGGGGAAATGGCACTGTTCTTTCATTAAAATTGAGATTTATACATTTATTCTTGGAATTTCGACCTGAAAATTTCTGGAGATGAAGAACAGAGTATTTAATTCATATTACAAAATAAATGGGGCATTATAAGCTCCCCCAAAGAGTACAATATCTCACCAAAAACGCCCTCCTAAAGGATCAAGAATATGCCATCAAAACTGAAAATGGTTGAAGGAGTGAGCTGCAATAGAAGAAACCATGAGCTGCCCTATAGCTTACACCTGAAAATAAAGAATCCATTAAATCTCCAAATGAAATTTCTAAATGGACTTTCCAATTGCCAACTTGGATGGGAATCTTTCACCATCGAAATTGGATAAGGCAAGCAACTAGTCATCCACTAGCTCTCCCTCTTCACAAATGCAATTGCAAATTCTACAAATGATCAAAATATGGTTTCATTATTTGTTATTGACATTTATAAAGTTCTAATGTCCTCCATGGGTCGAATTTCTTCCAAGAGACTCATGCCAACTCAAGTTGGGAAGAGATTCCAAAGAGCGCCACTTGTACAACAATTCCTAGTTTCCCACTTCCACCAAATCACATGTGGAAGCATCTTAGCTTCCCTAACACCCTTGAGCGCCCTCTTGGAGTCTATTTTTAGCCCTAACATGTCATATATGTCATATGTCATCTTTCAGGTCTAATTTGTGTCATAGGTGTCATAGCATCTTCATCATTGTTGTCATAGAGCTAGGGAATCTAGCCCAAGTGTCTCACTAGCTCCAAATTGCCTCTTCCTCTTCCATGGGAGTTACTCTTTCTCTATATTTCGACCTTGGATGATTCATGCCATAAATAATACCTTTTGGACTCCCCCAACTTTGTTACCATTCACCTTGAATTCGAATTGGTGAGAGAATGATGCCAAGTGTAGTGGGGAAATCTAGCCATATGTGGGTCCCACTTCCTCCGTGTGTCTTCATGATCAAATGCCACTTTGATTTTCACTTGTATATATTTATTTAGCTCCTTTATTAAATATTTATGCCACTCTAATGTTCAAACATCATTTATTATCCCAATTATTCCAAATCCCAAAGCTTCCACCCCAAACCTAGGAAACTAGTAATTTTCCTCCTTAGCAATAATTTGACCTTTAACATCAATTTTACAAACTCTAATGAATATGGCCAATGTGATTAGACCATTGTGACCCAATTCCAAATTTGTGACATGACAATTATCCAAATCAATGGAACCCTCAGATGCCTACACAGAATTGGAAGCCTTAATTTTCTCAATCTCAACCTTGGAAGAAAGGTTGGAGGGGACATCCTTATTTAAACGCTCCACCTCAAATAGCTCATGCACCAGCATATCCTACCTATAATCCATACCCTCAAATTACATCTCAATTATTTCCTGGATTTACACCTCCTCTTCCTTTACCACAAGCCCCACCTTAACTCCAATTGCCACCAAATCAAAACATCCCACAACCTACTCAACTACCTGCACAACCTATCCCAAATCCTAACAATAGATCAACTCAACCTCTTAATAATGTTGAGCCTCATATTTTTCCAACCTATACAATTGTACCTGCACCCTTACAAGAAGTTCAACTTAGGTCTGGGAAAATATTGAATAAAACAAGTCCTGCAGTCGTAATTGAAGAAGAATGGGATGAGGAGGAAGCTCCTAGTCCTGTACCACTAGAAGGTCACCCAAAAGATGTCATTATTCCCAAAACACAGGTACCCATTCCTAAACCAATAGATCAGCCTTAGGTTTTGAAAATTCCACCATACCCATAACAATTAGCTATAGAAAAACATGTGGTACATCCAAAATTTGATTTTGAAAATGAACTAAGAAACGTCTATGTAAAAATTCCCCTGTTACAAGCTATTAAAGATGTGCCAATTTATGCAAAACTTGTTAGGGAGATATGTATTAAAATCCAGGTTGGAAACAAAAAGATCCTCCCACAATACATCTCGTAGGTCAAATATCTGAATTAATAGCAAGGAGACCAGTAATTGAAAAATATACTAATCCTGGAAACCTTGTTGTTACAATCACTATTAAAGATATCTTTGTACAAAACACCTTGATCAATCTAGGGGCTACCATCAATATTATGACCATACAAACTTTGGAATTGCTCCAATTGTTAATTTTTTGATAATTTCATTCCATTATCATTCAGGATCACTAAGAGAATAACATGTAAAGCATATCAATCATAGACACAAAAGCAATCACACAAGAGACATAGAGTTTCACCGGGAAAAACCAAGAAGGTGAAAAACCTTGCAACTTCCTCAGAGATAAGATAAGCCACCAAACAAGATCACAAGGATCAAACCCAATAAGATGTCTCTAGCAAATGCTCCTCCTCCTCCACCAGTGCACCACTTTCTCTCTTAGCTATGTGAGATTGAGAAGTGAGTGAATGAGATAAATGAGAGACACAACCTCTCTATTTATACACTGACTTGACCTGCCAATAATCCACTGGGGCCGACTTTCTAATCAATCCTAATAACCCAACCACATGTGCTAACCAGGACTGACCCCACACTGGTGGTCTAATAACCCATCAATACAAATGACGACACTTGTCGATGCACATGACGACACTTACAAATACAAATGACAACACTTCCAAATAGAGGAATGTAACATCTCTAATGGATATACAATAAAGTACAAATGTAATACATAGAAGAATATCTTCTGAAGTTACAAATACATCAACACTCCCTCTTAACTAGGAAGGTATTCTAAACACAGGTCATCAATACATATTGGTGCAAGTCTTCAATTCTAGAGCTGGATCATCATCACTGGATCACGGAACATCATCATCATCACTGCTGCTATACTCGACATCTCGATCACTGGGCTATCTCTGAAATATGCTCGTCATAGGAAGTTCTACAGAGCCAGCCCTTTTTCATGCTGGATGTAGGCCCACCACCTATAGGTCTTCATCATCACTGGCCATACTGTGGATCCCGGGACTTATTACGTGCGTCAACAAAACCTAGCTCAGACTATAGGATCTTTTACATGTTGACTGTCACAAAACCTTAAAAGAGTGTCTTGCGACCTCCAAGGACTCTACAGAGTATCCTATCTCAGACTATAGGATCTCCAGGGCTGATTACATGTGACCTCAACCACAAAACCTTAAAAGAGTGTCTTGCAACCTCCAAGAACTCTACAAAGAATCCCAGGACTGATTACGAGCTTACTGCTCAACCTATCGGATATCCAGGGCTGATTACATGCCTCTCGTAGCAAAACCTCGAAAGAGCATCCTAGCTCAAACTATAGGATCTCCCAGGATCTTTTCTATGCTACATGCACAACCTATCCACCGCCATGGAGTATCAACCTGATACTCACCATACATCATCCTGATGTACATCATCATCCCGATCATCATCATAGCATTGTCCTGATGCATATCAACTAGAGCATCGTCCTGGTACTCATCACACATGATCATCCCGATCATCCTCACTGCATCATCCTGATGCAATTCATCCAGAGCATCGTCCTGATACTCATCACACATGATCATCCTGATCATCGTCACTGCATCATCCTGATGCAAGTCATCTAGAGCATCGTCCTGATACTCATCACACATGATCATCCTGATCATCATCACTGCATCATCCTGATGCAAGTCATCCAAAGCATCCTCCTGATACTCATCACACATGATCATCCTGATCATCGTCATTGCATCGTCCCAATGCAAGTCATCCAGAGCATCGTCCTGATACTCATCATACATGATCCAACTGATCATACAATGTATCCACCTGATACATATCATCATACATGATCCAACTGATCATATCCAAATTAGTAACTAGAGCATCATCCTAATGCTCATCATACAGCGCTTACATCCACAGCCATGGGAAGGATCCTCCTCTCACCATGCTTGGAATGGCTCCTGCAAATGTGTCACATCACTTCTTCCTCGAAGTATCTTCAATATAAATAACACCAAGCCTCTCTCTGAAGTACTCAAACTTCACTCTGGCTAGTGGTTTCATCAGCACATCTGCAACCTGCTCATCCATCGCAACATACAAGAGCTTCACTGCTCCTTTCTGCACCATATCCCTGATATAGTAATATTTGATCTCAATGTGTTTCGACCTGTCATGGAACATTGGGTTCTCAGATAGCTTCACACAACTCTAGTTGTCACAAAATATACCAGTAGAATCCAACGAGAGATCAAATAACTCAGACAGTAGCTTCCTCATCCATACTACCTCACAACTAGCTAAACAAGCTGCAACATACTCTGCTTCGGCTGTACTCAGTGCTACGCAGGATTGCTTCCTACTAAACCAAGAGATCACACCTGATCCCATACTGAAGCAGCACCCAGAAGTGCTCTTCCTATCTACAGTACTGCCTGCCCAATCTGAATCAACATAACTCTGCAGGTTAAAATTTTGATTCGCATCATACTTGAGCCCATAATCAACTGTACCCTTCAGGTACCTCAGAATATGATTTACAACAACTAGGTGAACACTTCTCGGATCCATCAGGAACTGGCTCAATGTGTTCACCGCAAAGAAAATATATGGCCTTGTATTCGTCAGGTACATCAAGGACCCAATCATCTGATGATACATCGTGACATCAATCGGCTCAGATGAAGCTTCATACAGAAGCTTCAGGTTCGATGCCATAGGTGTGGCCATGGCCTTGCAGTCCATCATCCCGAACCTCTTCAGGATCTTTACTGCATACTTCCCTTGTCCAAGGAAGATCCCATCTGCACTCTTCCACACCTCCATGCCTAGAAAATAGTGCATCATCCCCAATTCCTTCATCTCAAACTCAGTTGCAAGCTTCCTCGTGGTGTCAGCAATCAACCTATCCTCTCCTGTAACAAACAGGTCATCCACATATAGGAGTAGTATCATAGGATTTCCTTCCTCAACCTTGTAGTAAAGGTTGGAATCGCCTTTACTCTTGGTAAAGCCCAAACTGGATAGAAAAATTTCCATCCTACCATACCAAGTCCTAGGAGCTTGCTTCAAGCCATACAAGGCTTTCTTCAACCTACACACATATGACTCTCTGTCATGTGTCTCAAAACTGAGTGGCTCCTCCACATACACTTCCTCTTTGACTACACCATTCAAGAAAGCTATCTTGACATCCATTTGGTGTATCTTCCATTTCATCACTGCAGCCAGAGCAAGTACTGTTCTGATGGAAGTGTATCTGGATACAGGTGCAAAAGTCTCTTCATAGTCTATTCCCTCTTTCTGGGAGAAGCCACGAGCTACAAACCTCGCCTTGTATTTTTCTATGCTACCATCTGCAACATGCTTGATCTTATAGATCCATTTGGAGGTCACAACAGACTTCCCTTTAGGTCTTGGGACTACATCCCAAACCTTATTCTTCATGATCGATTGGTATTCCTCGACCATGGAATCCTTCCATTCTTTCTTTTCCGCTGCTTCTTCATAACTGGAAGGTTCTTTGTTCATAATGTCATAGAGCAAGGCAACATAACTAGTGTGTGACCTTGTCCTTTTCCTTTCTTTGTGTTCCTTTTCTGGAATACCATATCTTTCTGCATCTTGGATGAGCTCTCTAGCCCATGCACGTTTCCTCTTGTGAGAGTTCTTCTCACAAGGTGGATCTATAGGTTGTTGTGGATCTTCTATTTCATGATGTTCTTCTGGAAATGCTTCATTCATAGTGGTGTCTTGAAATCTGGTTACCTTTGGTTCTTCATGGTCTTCAACAGGTGTCTTCCTTGATTTGATGTATGCTAAGTCTTCATCAAATGTTACATCCCTACTGATGTCAATATTCTTGAACCCTGGAAAGTATATTCTGTAAGCCTTCGAGCTTTCACTGTAACCCACAAAGATGCCCTTTTTTCCTGAAGGATCTAGCTTTGTCCTCTTTTCTTTTGGAATGTGTGTTTAAACTGGAAAGCAAAATATCCTGAGATGGCTAACTTCAGGTTTCTTACCAAAGAAGACTTCTTCTAGTGTCTTGTTGTCAAGTATCATGTGAGGTGTTCTATTCTACACATATACAGTTGTCCTAGCTGCTTCTGCCCATAGGTGCATAGGAAGATATTGGTCACGAAGCATTCCCCGTGTTGCTTTTATGATAGTCCTATTCTTCCTTTCTGCAACTCCATTTTGTTGTGGATTGTAAGGAGCAATCAACTCCCTCTCAATCCCTGAATCACTGCATAACTTCTTGAAGTCACCTGAAGTGAATTCTCCACCATTGTCAGATCTGAAAGTCTTATTCTTCTTATCTATTTGATTTTCTATCAAGGCTTTGAATTCCTTGAACTTATCAAAAACTTAATCTTTATTCTTCAAGAAGTAAACCCAAGTCTTCCTAGAGAAATCATCAATGAAAGAAACATAGTATACATACCCACTCAGAGAACTGGATGACATTGGACCGCATACATCAGTGGATAATCTCCAAGATTCCTTTTGCTTTGCTTTCACTGATTGGGAATGCTTTCTTTGTGTTCTTCCCTTTTGCACATCCTTTGCAAACCCCTTCATGTTTTGATTGGATTTCAGGAAGACCTTCTACAGCTTTGCTTGCAATTGGTAGTGCTCTATAGTGCATGTGTGCAAGCCTTCTATGCCAAAGTTCACTTGGCTCCATGGATTCATGTACCATGGCATGTTCAAGTTGCCCCTTCAACTTGTACAATCCTCCCTCTTGCTCTCCAATTACCACTGCATCATCCAGTGTCTTACCCTTTGGCCACATGAGTACTTGGTCATCTATAAATGCAACTCTCATTCCCTTTGCATCTAAAGATGATATGGAGAGAAGATTTTTCTTGAGTTCAGGTACATATAGAACATCTTGCATCTTCAAAGACTTCCCAGAGTCTAATTTGTAGGAGGCTTCACCACTTCCTTTTATAGGGTATTGGTAGTCATCCCCATGTTTCACCTTATGGGGTGACTCATGTTCAGATAGGTCTACAAAGGATTATTTAAATCCTATCATGTGTTTAGAAGCCCCACTATCAATAATCCAATCATCACATCCATGAGAGATAGTACCAGTGAGAGCAGAGATTAGAACATATTCATCTTCACTTGATGAGTCATCACTTTCTGCTCTAGCATTCTTCTTGGGTGGTTCATCATCCTCAGCAACATGAGCATGATGCCTCTTCTTGAAGTTCTTCTTGTAATCTTTTCTCTTCTTGGGACAATTTGAAGAAAAGTGTCCTTTCTCATCACAATTGAAGCATCGAATTTGAGAGAGATCTTTCTTCTTATGATGGGAGTGAGAATTTTTCTGGTTGTGAGATTTCTCCCTCTTAGACTTACTTCCTTTAGTGCGGGCTGTGAGGGCTTGATCTTCACTTCCCATCTTTCTTCTCGAGCCACAAACCTAGCTTCTTCTTGTGAATATTATTCCCATAGTCTGCTGAAGGAGATCAATTTCTTCCTTGCACAGATACCTTGGATGAAGGAGTCCCATGACCTAGGTAGGCCATTTAAAGTGGTCATGACAATTTCTCCATTCTCCACTACTTCATCCACAGCTTCAATTTGTTCCTTGATTTGAGAAACCTTAGAAAAGTAGGACTGAATGGTCTCTCCATTCTGGATCTTTACCCCTTTCAATTGGTTCCGCAGAGTCATCTTCCGATTTATGTTATTTCCTTCAAACAATTTGGTCAAGGAGTCAAACATCTCCTTAGGTGTCTTTAGGGAAGACACATGGGGTATGAGATGGTCCTTTATAGAATCAACAATGATTCTCTTAGACTTGACCAAGTCTTTCTTGTGTGAGGCCTTAGCCTCATCTCCCTCTGGAACTAGAACCTCTTCTTTTATGTAGGTGTCCAAATCATTTTCTTCTAGGATTAACCCAATCCTATACTTCCATGCTCAGAATTTATCAGCTCCATCAAGCTTATCCTCAAGCTTGGTGTGGTGAGACATTTTAATGAGAAACTCAAATGGAAATAAAAGATTTAGGTCTTACCACTTGATTTGTTGAAAACTGGATCTGGAGCTGGATTAGGGTTTGTTAGAGAAACCCTAAAAATTCAAAATTTGAATTTCAAACTTTTGAAAGGACAGAAAGATGCGCCTTCCTGCGCTGGTCAAGCTGGTATACTCAGAATTTGAAAACTGCAAATTTTCACCCCTCAAAATTGCTTTTGAAACCTCTGGATTCACTAGACAGGACCCCGAACTAGGGTTTGATAAAGCCCACCCTTCTGCCCAGCCAAAAAGTTCAATCCAAGGCTCTAAAATTCGATTTTGTTGAGGATTATTCAGCCGTGGATTCAGATTCCAGAAATTCCAACTTTTTTTTTGAAACCCTAATTTTTAGGTCAAAACTGAAAAAAGCTCAGAATTGAATTATGGCTCAACAGAAAGATGCGCCCTTCCAAGAAGAGTCAATCTAGACTTCTGCCTTTAATGATCTGTGGAGGGAAACCCAAATATTAAGAATCCCTAGCTTCCGCAACTGCACAGTGCCTTCTTCTTAGGTCAACTCTGATACCATGTTAATTTTTTGATAATTTCATTCCATTATCATTCAGGATCACTAAGATAATAACATGTACAACATATCAATCATAGACACAAAATCAATCACACAAGAGACACGGAGTTTCACCGGGGAAAACCAAGAAGGTGAAAAACCCCACAACTTCCTCAGAGATGAGATAAGCCACCAAACAAGATCACAAGGATCAAACCCAATAAGATGTCTCTAGCAGATGCTCCTCATCCTCCACTAGTGCGCCACTTTCTCTCTTAGCTATGCAAGCTTGACAAGTGAGTGAATGAGATAAATGAGAGACACAACCTCTCTATTTATACACTGACTTGACCTGCCAATAATCCACTAGGGCCGACTTGCTAATCAAGCGTAATAACCCAACCACATGTGCTAACCAAGGCCGACCCCACACTAGTGGTCTAATAACCCATCAATACAAATGACAACACTTGTTGATGCACATGACAACACTTACAAATACAAATGACGACACTTCCAAAGAGAGGAATGTAACATCTCTAATGGATATACAATAAAGTACAAATGTAATACATAGAATAATATCTTCCGAAGATAGAAATACATCAACACCAATTAGGTCATCTCATGCGTCCCACACCAACTGTATTGGAATTGGCAGGCGGGTCTACTATCAAACCTATTGGTATTTTGGATGACATTATTGTTATTCTTGCCTCATGGGAGTATCTTGTGGACTTTATGATAATTCAATCAAAGGACGCCACAAAAGGTCATCCAATAATATTAGGTAGACCATGGCTTGCTACGGCCAATGCTTTTATAGGTTGTAGGGAAGGAGAAATGACTATATCAAATGGAATCTCAGTACAAAAACTAGCCCTTTATCCACCTGCCCAACCAATTATTGAAAATCCTTCATGGATAGAGAACCCAAGATGGATAGAAAACCCATATGGAGATGAGGATATTATACAACCCTTGTTGACTATTGAACAGTCTAGGAGAGTGGAGGAACAAACCGAAGACAATGCTTTGATACATGATGCAGGAGCATCGGAGCCTAGGCAGATCAATCAAAGTTGATTGACCGGAGGGGCGTCGACCAGTAGGGTTGCCGATGACCACTGGTGTGGAGAGAAGGTTGACTTGTCGAAGTCAACAAGTCGAGCAGAAGCAGTCGAAGTGCGACTGACTAGAGCAGCATAGCGAATGTTGCGATTAGTCGAGAATTGACAGGAATTAGTCGATAGATGACAAGTGGAAGGAGTAAGATGCCAGGTAGTCGACAAGTGGTCGAACTACGACACTGCAGGTTTAGTGGAGCCAAGCGCGGAGGAAGGGAAGGACTGGAAAACCACAGAAGATGAGGAATAAGCCGACAGGAAGGTCGAGATGTGACCGACTATTGTAGCAGGGTCAGAAGGACAAAAAGTCAAGGGACTATACCTGGTAGCCGTTCAGGGTTGCTGAGGAAGTTATTACAGTTATGGCGAGTTGGTGAAAGACATGACAGGTGACATCATGGACAGAGGCTGTGCAGCACGGCTAGGAGCTGACAGTGCAGGTTCGCAGGATTTGGAAGGATCGGCAAACAAGAGGATGTGTGTCTCGGGGATTGCAGCGGTCTCGGGAACAACAACAGCAGGGTAGAAGACGTAGGAGAGGAAATCAAAAGAGAGGTGGTAGTCTTTGATCAACAGTATCAGAGAACAGAGCCGAGAGAGGTTGTGAAGAGTCACACTGGCTGAAGAAGAGAGTGGAGATCGTGCCATAGCTCAGTGTTCAAAGTTGAACCAGGAGAGGGTGAGGTCGACACTCAGGGAGAACACACCACAATTACTTCTAAATTGTAACGGCTGAGGCTGACTGTAGTTAGTTATTTTTTTACAGTTATTCTGCATTGTAACTGAATTCAGAGAAGTAATATAAAGCCACTTTTGGCATCCTATTTTACACCTGTTTGTGTAAACATTGTGGTTTGTGTCATGTGTATTGTTAAGCAAGAAATTATTCCAGTAAGGTGACTTGCATCTGTTGGTATCAGAGCGCGGATCATAGAAGATCAGAGCAGAAACAAAGAGCAGGAAGAAATCCTGGTTGAGAAGACAACTGTACCAACCGTGACTTGTGTCAGTTGGTATCGGAGCGGAAGAATCCATCGAGTTCGTAGTATTGAGCCTGCAAGTGAGTTGAACAACTCCAGTTGTGGTTGGGTAGAGTTGTACATGACTTGTTTAAGTCCGGTTGCGATTGGACGTGTGAGAGTTTCAACGAAGGTTGGAAATAGCTCATAGAGGGGTTAATGTCTGTGGATGAAGGACATGTGGCACAGTAGCCGTCACAGTGGATCGTGAGATGTTCGACGAATGCATCAGAATAATGCGAACTTTGACAAATGAAGCTGCGGCGATCAAAGAAAGCCAGAGGCGTGGTTGTATTCCTAAAGCATTAGACCACAATGACAAGGAAGTTGAAGAGGTGAAAGCTCGGAACGAAGCCATAGAGGAACCATAGGAAAAACTGATCAAACTACTGACGGATATGAGAGGTTGAGTGAAGATAGACATGCATACGTACTCGGGAAGCATGGACCCAGAAGATTTGATTGACTGGTTCAGAGAGATGGAGAAATACTTCGACATAGAGCAGAATGAGGATCCTAAATGGGTTAAGACTACATGTCTGAGGTTGAAGGGCCATGCCTCATTGTGGTGGGACAATGTACAGGCTGACAGACTCAAGAAAGGCAAGGAGAAAATCAAGTCTTGGGACAGAATGGTTGAATGGAAAGTTCTTGCCAAATGACTATGTGATTTCCTTATTCAGGAAGCTACAGAACTTTCGACATAAAGAAATGACCGTGAAAGAGTACACAGAGGAGTTCTACCGATTGTCGATTCGGTCAGGACAAACTGATGAAGGAGAAGAAGCTGTCGCTAGATACATGAACGACTTGAAATATGCTATTCAGGATGAACTCAGCATGTCGAGATTCAGAGCAGTCAGCGAAGCCTACCAGTTAGCTCTAAAGGAAAAAGAGAAGCTGTCAAGAAAATACACAACGACCAGGGGAAGGATGATTGGTCGGGGTGCGAAAACTATCTCCGCGAAAGGCCAAAGTGGTGGGTACAGGAGGGAAGGTGTCGAAGATAGTTGACACACAGAAGGGACATCGACAGGGAAAGCACAAGAAAATTGATGCGATGGTCGTGAGAACCGCGATCGAGGTGCGTATAGTCGAAGTGGTCCATCCGATAAGAAAGGAGCTAACAGACCAGCGATAATCTGTTACAAGTGTCGAGGAACGGGACACAAGGCATATGAGTGCCCAAAAAACCTACATGATGCAGAGGAGTCGAAACCCAGACGTTGAAAGGATGAGCAAGTCGATGAGAGGGAAGAATCAGCATCCGATAGCAGTGGAGGTGAAAAGAAGAAGAACAGGAATCTGACGGTTCAGAGGACCTTGATCCAGAAAGATCAACGTGACCCAATGGAACCAGCATAATGGAAGGCGATCTTTCGAACGAAGGTGCGGATCGGGGAATGGCATTGCAAAACCATAGTTGATGGTGGAAGCACGGAGAATCTTGTGTCGATGGAAGTCATCGACAAGATCAGGTTGAAGTGTCGAGAACACCCACACCCCTACAAGATCTCATGGTTGCAGAAAGGACACCATGTCAAGGTGACCAGACAGTGCATGATCAACTTCAGAGTTGAAGGATTAGAGGACAGCATACTGTGCGATGTAGTTCCCATGGATGCATGCCATCTATTTTTAGGAAGACCATGGAAATATTATCGAAAAATGATCTATGATGGTCGAGCCAACATAGTCACAGTGTGGAAGAATGGTGTGAAGAGGACTCTTAAGCCGAGGCGAGAAGAGCCAGCCGACAGTAGGTATGGCGAGAGCAATCTTTGGGAAAAGTGAGTGTTGATGAGCACCGCGAAGGAATTCCTTGCAGAAGAGGAGAGGAAATCGAGATGTTTTGGGATTATTCTGAAAGGACCATATGTTGAAGGAACGACCAAGGAGCATATCCCATCAGATCGACTTGATTCCAGGGTCGAGTCTTCCAAACAAAGCACCATATAGGATGAGTCCGACAGAGGGACAGGAACTCAATCGACAGGTCCAAGAGTTGTTGGACAGAGGATTAATCAGAGAAAGTTTGAGCCTGTGTGCAGTACCAGCGGTATTGACACTGAAGAAGGGTGGGGAATGGAGAATGTGTATCGACTCCAGAGCCATCAACAGGATCACGATCAAGTATCAGTTTCCATTGCCGAGGATGGATGACTTGATGGATTGCCTGAGTGGAGCGACATACTTCACAAAAATAGACTTGAAGAGTGGATATCACCAGATTAGGGTCAGAGAAGGAGATGAATGGAATACAACGTTCAAAACAAAAGAAGGGTTGTACGAGTGGTTAGTCATGCTATTTGGGTTGACTAATGCACCCAACACATTCATGAGATTGATGAGTGAAGTGTTGAAACCATTTCTAGGAAAGTTTGTCGTAGTCTATTTAGACGACATTCTGATTTTCAGTCGAACCAAGGCAGAACACTTGGAACATGTTCGACAAGTATTACAGAAATTGTAGGAAGAAAAGTTGATGGTAAACCTGCAAAAGTGTTTCTTCATGAAGAAGGAATTGGTGTACTTGGGATTTGTAATCTCGGGGTGATGGACCCAGAGAAGGTGAAGGCAATAGTGGATTGGCCGGAGCCAACAAGTACGACTGGAGTAAGAAGTTTCCATGGACTTGCTAGTTTCTACTAGAAGTTCATTCGGGGATTCGGTCGAATTTGTGCACCACTGACAGAATGCATGAGAAAGGGTGAGTTCAAGTGGACGGACGAAGCTTAGGAAGCTTTCGACGAGTTGAAGGAAAAGGTCACTAAGAGCCCATTCTTAGCGCTCCCAGACTTTGACAAATTTTTCCAGGTCAATTGTGATGCGAGTGGAACGGAAATTGGAGCAGTGTTGAGCCAGGAGGGCCGACCAATTGCATTCTTTAGTGAAAAGCTGAATGGAGCGAAGCAGAAGTATTCAGTCTATGACCAGGATTTTTATGCTATCGTTCAAGCACTAAAGAAGTGGAGGCATTATTTGTTTCCCAAGGAATTTGTGTTGTACACAGATCACCAAGCACTGAGGTATTTGAACACTCAGTCGAAATTGGATCAGAGACACATGAAGTGGGTGGAGCTACTTCAGAGATATACATTCATGTTGCGACATAGGTCGGAAAGTCGAATAAAGTTGCCAACGCATTGAGCAGGAGAGTTGCACTATTGGGCACGACGACATTTCAGGGAACAGGGATAGAGTTGATAAAGACGGAGTATGAGACCGATGAGGATTTTGCGAAAGCATGGAATGCTTGTCGTGAACCTTGGAGTATTGACAGAACTCCATATTTGAGTTACTTCATCCAAGAAGGCTATCTGTTCAAGGGAATTCAATTGTGTATTCCCAGAGGATCAATAAGAGAGAACCTAATCCAAGAGTTTTATAATGGCGGGTTAGCAGGACACGTTGGCATCGACAAGACCAAAGCACTGGTTGACGAGAAGTATTTCTGGCCAGGGATGTCGACAGATGTAGGAAGATGGGTTCGACAATTGTTATACCTCCATATTTCACAGTGTCACATCGTCACCACAAAAATAGTTGACGACACTTCCCCTACTGCTTAAAACACCTAGAAGAGAAGTATGATGAATGATCCTTGAAGACAAACCTGTCCTGTCAAGAATCAACCCACCTGAGACTTCATATACCCACACTACCGCGCCTTGCTCAGAATTGAGGAAGAGGTAGTCCCCACTACCGTGCTATGCTTCTTCTCTACCACACGGTACTACCGCGCTATGCTCAGTTGAAGGGGCACGGTACTCCTTTTTTAGCCCTTTTGCCATGGCTTGTGGGATCTTGATTTTCGAGAGATTTTTGAGGATTGGTATCCCTGATTCGATCCTAACTCACTTTCTCATATTAGTGGGCCTGATCCACTAAACACTCCCAAGATCCATCCTTCTCTCTTGTTGGTTAACCCTACTACACACTATAAGAGAGAGGCCTTCCATGAGCGAAAGGGAGAAGACTCTTGGAGACATCAAACTTATGATCTTGAATCTTTGTGGAGATAGCTAGAGGAGAAAGAACTTGGAGCTGGGAGTTGGCTTGGATATCAAGCAACCATTGTAAGTGACTTCAAGTTGGTAATAAAACATAACTTGTCTTGTTTCCCAAATCATGTGTGTTGATTTTGTTTCAATTATATGATTTGTATCTGTTATAGATTTAGATCCTAACTTGTATTTCAAGTTGCTAGAGAATCGTATATGCTTGTATCTTGGTTTCATTATGATAGGTTCATTCACAAGGACTTGGAAATCGGAGCGACCATTAGGACGAGCAATTGAATCGAAGGTCAGTTAGATCTCTTCCGTTTCTTTCAGCAGTTTAATCTTGAAATGTCTGTTTAGATCTAGGAATTCAAGGTAGCATTTGTTATCTTTTTGTCTTAGTTTAGAGTCAGTTAAAATATACTTTAACCTAAGAGAGTTTCTACCTATCTATAGGGAGAAATTTCTACAACAATAAATGGCGACTCCGCTGGTTTGAACCCCATTTCATTGATTTATCTCACTTTCAGTCATTTTTTATTGTGATTCTTCTTTCTCTTCAAACTAGTACTAAATTTTGGTCTCTTTGACCTTTATTCACCTCTCCTCTCTACATCTTTCCTCCCTCAGTGATCAGTGAGTCCTCTGGGTCTACAGCAACCCTGAAAAATTCAATCTCCTTTTCAAAAGTTGTGTTTTTCCATCCTTTGCAACAGTACCACGCCCCCACTACTGTCTACAGCGCGGTAGTACCGCGTACCCAGCACTCTTACCAGAGCAGTAGTGTACTAGTACCGCGCTCTAGCCTATTTCTGCCACGCAGAAGTGTCTGCATTTTTTCAATTTTTCTTGCCTGTTTGGTTTCCTAAGTCACTTTTGATTTTCTCTGCTTTAGTTTGGTGTTTTCTATTGCTTATTACTATCCTGTTCATTGCACAGTCTTTGTGTTTTGTTTATTTCTCTTGTGAGCTTGATTCTTTTATGAGTTAGTGGCATTATTTGCACATTAGATCACCCCTTCAGTCTGATTGCATTGGCTTGATCTTCCCATCACAACCAAACTGTTACTACTATCCTCTCTTATAGGATTGTGTATTTTCATAATCACATTGTTCTTATAAATATCATCTTTTCCATTATTATCATTAAAATCTATATTGAAAACTATCATTGGAGAACATTTGTGTTGTTTGGATTGAAATGATCTAGCAATATTATCGTGCATTAGGAAGTGAACCATTCATTTGCCACATAAATTCTCATTTTTTGGAGCATTCTAGTTGCAAATCAGTGAATTTGAAAGAAGTGTTTATTTCAGTTTGGCTTTAATTAGAAAAAGAAAACAATTTTTTTTTAATTTTTTTTTACTGAAATGGTTTTTCCATTGATTGTGAAAAGTTTCATGCATTTATGATCGAAGAACTCTCTCCCTTCCATAGCTAGTTTTCATCGAATACAAGGCTTATTTCGATTCATTCTCACTTGCATGGTTTGGGTTGTCACAACACCACCAAGTTTCACGTCCATTTACCCGATTGAGTAATACAACCACTAAAATTAATCTCCCTAACTAAACCAACATTAACCTCACTTAAGGAAATCAAAGGAATTTGGTAGTTAGGTAGGACACCAGGGATAGGCATCAAAATAATTCCCCCTTGTCATTATCATCTGAGACATAGTTGTTGTCCTCTAGGGAACTAAAATCCTCTAGTATTTATTGACATGGTCATAGACCAGTTTGTGGAGGGGCCTCCTGACTATTTTTAACTTTCAGGGGTTAAACCGCCGCGATATTGAGAACCGGATGGACTCTATGGAATGTCGCACTCCACTTAGCCCTAAGGCAACATCGATCATTGTCTTCCTTGTATTCCTAGTAATGCAAGGGTGATAAGGCAGAAGCGGCGAAAACCTTTTCCAACGTGTCATGAACGAGGTAGCTTAGTGACTTTTCTACTAGGGCTCTTTTACCCAGGATCCCTTTCAGTAGAGGGATATCCTTCTCATATTGATCTCTCACGTTGTATTGTTCGACTTGGATTTCATCACCTTGCGAAGGATACAACTTGTTGAGGTCTCCGGCTCTTAGTTAGGAGTTTGCTTGTTATCTCATCTTTATAGAGGGTCATTTTTTCTTTTTAGTGACTGCTTGTTGGCATTCTGGCCATTGTTTTTCTCAGCTTGCTTACTGGGACGTCGGTCTCAGTATAGATTTTAGAGCTTGCTTTTTTGGCCTGCGAGCCTTGCTTTTTCTAGCTTCTCTCTTGCACACTCGGCTGCATTAGAGTTTTTGAGTTCTTTGTTACGAGACTGCCCCCAAATTTCATATTCCTGTCATTATGTAAGAACCACCACGGAGATCACGAAGAGTACAGGGAAAAATCCCTCCACCACCACCACCGTCGCGGACCTCCAGTCCACCTGCATCATGTATTCGCACCCCTCCTTGCTGCGGTGCCAGTCGAGGGAACATTCCACCGCCGATATGCACTACATCTTCAGTCCCTCCTGTCACTGTTACTCACAGCACGGTCTCAGAACCTCTTGCAGTTTCAACAACCACTAGTACATCTGAGACTCTCACTGTCACTTCACCCACTGTTATTCCGGATATATCTGCCACAGTGGATTAATCTAGTACAGCCCAAGATACTAGACCGAAGGCCATCCTCCTCCCCAATGTCAGCACTTCCCTTCCACCAGAAACTTTCTATGATGACATAAAAGGATCTGTTGGCACCACCGAAGTATCCGACCAAGATACATCTGGATTGATTCCAATCCTGGGTGGGTACTTCGAAGTTATCGAAGAAACCCAACTTCCTGATACACCTTTTGAACCCGATTATGGCTTTATCACTTCCCAGGCGGAGCCTCCGCCTGTTACCACCGCGCCATCCAGTGTTCATCCACAGGAAACTGGTTCTTCCAGCAACATACCTCGTACCGTATCTCTCCCCAACCTCCCTTCGAGACATGAGATCATGGCCTCCATTCAGTCTAGTATGGTTAGTCTAGCTAATTCCCTGTTAGCGTCGGCACAATTTAAACATGATACAGAGCAAATGCTCTTGACAGCTTTTAGATATCCCCCTGTTACCTGTCCTCCCGACTATCGGGATCCCAACGTTCTGTCTAGCACAGAGTTTCATCACTCCTATGCAGACGGCTCTAGACCTTCAAACGTTACTATACCTTTGTTCCCATCGGACCCCGAAGACCTTTTGCAGGATACGAACCTGGACCCAGTCTTCGATAGTCCTCCTATTGTTGAAGACGCTATGGACGATACCCCCGATACCCCTTGGTTAAATTCACCACATTTACTACCATCATCCATGTTTGGCGCACATTCTATGAGGAATAACCCAGTTTTTTCTCCGTCCCCGCCCGTCACATATGGAAGACCCCCTCCACAAATCGGCACCTTTGGCGCCGTTGGCCAATCGACACTATCTTACCTTGCTAGTGTCGGAAGAACACCAAGTCAAACAGCTGGATCATCCATATTGACCGGAGGTTCACCTTCGGCCACTATCTACACTATCTCAGGAGGTGGACAACCGACTGCCGCGATCCCCGATCCCAACAACCAACCCCCTCCTGGCAGGCCATCAACCCAGCCTACTGGAGTACAATCCTTTGTTGGAAACCCCACTCCTAGTCACCAACCGCCTCCCATCGAGCCATCAACCCAACCTACTGGAGGACAATCCTTTGTTGGGAACCCCGTTCCTAGTCAACAACCTCCTCCTATAGGGCCATCCAACCCATCTGCTGGAGGGAAACCCATCGGCACCATCCAACAACCCTCCCAACCAGCAGCATTTGCTCAGTATGGTATGTACAACCCACCTGTCAGCAGACAACCTTATACCAGTTTCCCAACCGGGCCTCATCTTCAACATCCCTCGTCAGGCATGCTTCCTTCTTGGGGATCTCAAATCCCACAAAGTGGGGGGTAATCATTGTTTGGAAACTGGAACCTAGCTGGGGGGCAATCTCAGATTCCCCCCAACTTGAATTCCGGCCTCCCCTATCCTTCGGCTTCAACAACTCCATGGAACCCATCCCTTCAATTTCCACATCTTCATCAAGGAGGAACCAACATTCCATGGACACCACTGTCGCAGCCACCCCCCAACCCTGCTACGGGAAACCCTCCACTTCCTCAATATAGTGGTAACATTCCTGGAACACAACAACTCCAAGGAACCTTTCCCCAACCAGGAGAAGCAACCATTCCTAGGTTACAACAACCCCAGGGTACCATACCTACCATCCCCACTCAGCAGAACATCCAACAACCGGTTACCACCGTGATTCCTAGTCAGGTAATGACTTCCAACACTCAACCGGTTAACCAGATGGCCTACTACCCACAGAACTTCGAGCAGTACCTTGCGAGAAACACATATGGGTATAACACGCAGCAGTATACTATGCAGGGCCCCCCAGGTTTTTCTGCACCATATGGTTATTACTCATACCCACAGACCAATCGTCAACTTCCCTTTTTGGCCACGCTAGATTTACTCGATTTGTCGAGGCTCATTAACGATCCTATATGGCATGAACCTCACTGTCCACCCATTTCAGCCAAACTTCCATCGGACATCTCTAAGTTCGATGCTAAGCCCGGGGAAGACCCCAAGAACCACGTGATGATCTTCCATCTTTGGTGTTCATCCAACTCATTGATGGACGATTCCATTCGACTACGGCTCTTCCAGCGTACGCTTACCGGCACGGCAACAAAATGGTACATCAAGCTGCCACAACACTCTTTCCATGATTTCAACACCTTGGCTATGTAGTTTCTGACCCATTTCCAGCTCCCCATCCGGTATGAGACTAGAACAGAACTGTTAACCTTGTTGTGTTAAACCACTTCTACTCACATTTCGGATCACATCCATGAGTGGCGTCGACGCCGTACGCTAATCAAGGCACCCATTCCGGATCAGCTACTCGCTGATTGGTTCACAAAGTCATTCTTGCCTCCCATAGCCAGGGATATCGCTATGCGCGGGCCGGTCACAGAAGAACAAGCCATCTCGACAGCCCAGTACATGGATTTGGTATATACCCAATCCGACACTTTACACGAACTTCTTCCCCATGCCACCCGCGTTACCAGTGATCCAACGAAACCCACCACTGAAGCCCCCATTGATGGTATTGTCGGTTCAGTCAAGGCCCAGCCTACCACCAACTCAACGGGGCAACAAGCTTCTGCTTCCCCCGCTCTATCTCAGGCTGCTCCAAAAGCCACTACTTCTCCTGCTGTCTCCTCCAAAGTGAACGTAGTTCAATCTACGTCACAACCATCCGGAGGAAAGAAGAAGAACAATCGTGGTAAATCCAAGAAGAACCATCAGGAGAATCCCAAGCCACAACCCACCCACAACGACCCGAAATCATATCGAAAGGCTAAGTTTCCCTACCTAATTTGTCAAGACGATCACTACACGTGTGACTGTCCCTACAAGGATGAAGTCAACAAATTCGTTAAAGGATCCTCTCGCCCGGCAGTGTTAACTGACCCTTTCCCTCAGCAGCAACAGCAGATGATTGCCCAAGAAACCCCACAAGGGGGCAACCCAAGCAACCCAACTCACAGAGAGACGTCCGCAAATCGCGAAATCCTGATGACGAGTAATGAGGAGATCCATATAACCACTCGTTCAAAGACATATGAGAACCCTCCAAGTTCAAACAAACAGTCAGAGACAGCCAAAGGCAAGTCTCCTGTTGAAGATTCGACTCCTACCCCTCCCCCTAACGGCCATCTCCATATCGAGAGACCGCTTACGGACACAGTGGTATGCCCAGCCAAGGGCACCATACGAAAGGCGACATTTAATCCCAATGCACGAGCTGCCCAAAATTACAACATTGTTGAGTATTTAGCTCAAGCACCTTGTGCCATGTCGACTCTCGAGGTTCTTCAACACTGCCCTACACAGCGTAGAACCTTACTTTCATCACTAGGGGCAATGGACCCATATACTTCAAACACTATTATGTTTAACTTGGAGTATGCCAAACCTCGGCTTTCCCACCAGTTAGCCTTTCAGGTTCATATAAAAATCCATGGAAATAGCATCCATCACACTATTTTAGATGAAGGTGCCTCCATGTCGATCATGTCTTTGAATTGTTGGAGAGCCTTAGTCTCACTTGAAGTCACGACGTATCCCACCACTATCAGGGCATTTGACAGACACGGTTTTCCACCTTATGGACTCATTCCTGCAATTGGTGTTGAACTGGGGGGCAAAACAGTATCTGTACACATCGAAGTCGTGGATGCACCATTGGATTACAATCTTCTACTTGGTCGGAACTGGTTTTACGCCATGACCGCCATAACATCTACTGTCTTCCGGATCGTGCAATTTCCTCATGAAGGGAAAATTGTCACCATATATCAACTTGATTACTGTATCCCACACTCTCATCCAAACTCCGCCAACACCATCCCATTATTGGATCAGCCTCGGTACTGGTTCCAAGACGTCGGTGTTGGTCTTATGAAGGATTCTTCCCTTATTGGATTTTTCCCAAAGCTGGGGCCCCATGTTCAACCAGTCAACATGATTTCATCGAATGTCACCCCTTCCAATGATTCATGGGTGATTCTAAGTCCCACTGAGATTGAAAACTACGGCAACTCCATGCCTTTGAATAGAAACCTCATAGCGTACGAAGCGATCCAGTCAGCCACCAATTGGGTCGATTGTTCTACCCATCACACCGTGGCACAACTCTCGTCTGAGACTCATTCATCCCCACCACTTATCGATCCTCTCACTTTGATTTTTCCCACTGACGAATCAATTATGGAGGTTATGTGCGGTGATGAGCCACCATGGGGAGATTTTCATCCTCGATCTTCATTCCCCACCATTCAGACGCTTGAGCCCAATACAAAATCCAACCCTTCACTTGGAATGTTTCAAACCAAGTTTCCCACTTCCCTCGACGAAGTATTTTCCGAAGGAAACTTGGCCAACCTTATGGCAACCACTCCCATAGACATTTTAGTGAAGCCTGGTATCATGGAAAACATTCATATTGGCAAAACATGCACTCCCCTCGAAATGGAGTTCTACACTGCCTACTTTAAAACCTTCCGTAATGTTTTTGCTTGGAGTTATGAAGAAATGCCAGGAATAGACCCCTCGATTGTGGTCCATGAAATTCCAACCTTCCTTGGCACCCGACCTGTTCGACAGAAACTCCGACCCATCCATCCTCGTAAGGAAGCCGCTATTAAAGCAGAAGTTGAAAAACTTTTGCGTGTTGGTTTTATCTATCCTGTCCCATTGACAGAATGGGTATCTAACATCGTTCCCATAGCCAAGAAACAAGGAACGATTAGAGTCTGTGTCGATTACCGCGACTTGAACAAAGCTTGTCCAAAGGACAACTACCCAACTCCGTTCATCGACCAGATCATCGATAACAGCACCGGGAGTGTCATCTTTTCATTTATGGATGGCTTTTCTGGCTATAATCAGATCGATATCCTCCCATCCGACCAGCATAAAATAGCCTTTATCTGCCCTTGGGGGATTTTTGCATATCGAAAGTTACCTTTTGGCCTTAAAAATGCTGGGGCAACTTTCCAACGGGCGATGTCGTACGCATTTCATGATATCAAACATATTGTAGAACCATATCTTGATGATCTTCCTTCTCATTCTCAGACCCGGGAAGACCATCATGATCACTTAGGTGCCATTTTCAAAAGGTGTTGCCACTACAATATCCGTTTAAATCCACATAAGTGTGTCTTTTGTGTGGAAGCCTGAAAACTTTTGGGATTCATAATCTCCAAAAGCAGGATACGCTTAGATCCTGTGAAGGTAGAAGCTATCTTAGCCCTGCCTTCCCCCACGAACATCCCAGAACTTCAAAGTTTGCAAGGGCATGCAAACTTTCTACGCCATTTCATTTGTAATCTTTCCGAGATAACAAAAGGCTATATGAGGCTTCTCAAGAAGAACACTCCCTTCATCTGGGATGACGAAGCCCAATGCTCCTTTGATAATCTAAAGGCGGCCTTAACTAAAGATACTGTGATTCAACCCCCCAATTACACACGGGATTACATTCTTTATCTCGCAGCTTCGATTTCCACCATCGGTATGGTGCTAGTCCAAGAAGACAATAACGGCATAGAACATGTGGTATACTATCTTAGTAAGAGTCTTCTCGACTCCGAAACTCATTATTCACATGTTGAAAAACTGGCTCTGGCAACAGTTTTCGCTGTCCAGAGGTTCTGCCATTACATTCTACTCCGCCGAACCACTGTTATAGCAGATTTCAATCCAATGTATTATATCCTCATGCGTCAAGTGCTTGGGGGCAAATATTCTCGTTGGATCGTCATCCTACAAGAGTTTTACTTGGAATTTGCCAAAGCCAAGTCCAAGAAGTATTTGGTCTTTGCTAAGTTGATTTGCAACTTGCCCCGTGCTACCGAGCAATCCAAGCCCATCGATTCTCCTCCTGATGAATCGTTGTTTCTCATTAGCACGTTTGATCCATGGTACGGGGATATTTTATTATATCTCCAAACCCAACGTTTCTGCCCCGACCTCACTCACGATGAACGTCAACGTATCCGACATCACGCCAAGTACTACCTCATAGTCAACGATACCCTTTATCGACGTGGTGTCGACACTGTTCTTCGACGATGTTTAACTTTAGATGAAGTGGAACGCGTTCTTAATGACTGCCACGCTGGAGCATGTGGTGGTCATCTCTCTGGGATGGCTACGGCCCAGAAGATACTGCGAGCGGGATATTTCTGACCCTCGATTTTCAAAGACTGCATTGAAACGGTTAAGAAATGTCCACCTTGTCAATTCTTTCATAATAAGACACGCTCGCATCCTGCTCCACTCCATCCTGTTATTGCCATCGGCCCCTTTTCCAAATGGGGCATAGATTTCATGCACTGTAATCCCACTTCAGCCGGGGGGCATAGCTATGTCATAGTAGCTGTTGACTATTTCACAAAATGGGCTGAAGCGTTGCCTACTTATGCTGAAGACGGAAAAACAACAGCACAATTCATATTCAATCACATTATAGCTAGGTTTGGTGTCCCACAATCCATTGTAACCGATCATGGCTCCCACTTTAGGAACCATATGATTGAGGAACTGAGTGCCAAGTTGGGTTTTCGCCATGAAAACTCAACCCCATACTACCCACAAGCTAATGGCCAAGTTGAAGCCATTAACAAAGTTCTGAAACGAATGATTCAACGTATTGTGGGTACTCATAAGTCCAACTGACACTCAGCTCTGTTTTCGGCACTATGGGCATACCGGACCTCAGTAAAAAGTGCTACCGGGTTCACACCATTTCAACTGGTGTACGGCCTGGAATCCCTTTTACCGATTGAATGTGAAATTCCATCACTTAATATAGCCATAGAGCTACTTCCCCACACCACTTTCGAAGAGGAACGGTTTCTATACCTAGCCAAGCTAGATGAAACCCGCCGAGACGCCGCTTTAGCCAATGAAGCTCATAAAAAACACGTCAAAGCACAATAAGACAAATCCGTTCAACCTCGGGTTTTAAATGAAGGTGACCTCGTACTCACATATGATCAAATGCACAATAAACTTGGAAAAGGAAAGCTAGAATCTATGTGGTACGGTCCCTTTGTTGTAAAACATGTCTTGGAGAAAGGAGCCTATGAACTTGTTGATTGTGATGGCACACCATTGTCACGGCCCCACAATGGGTTGTACCTCAAATGCTTCTACGCGTAGGGTTATCCTGCGTGAGATACTTTTTGTACATAATGTACCTAGCTTGTTTTCACTTAGCTTTTTTTTGTGTGTGCACACATGGACCTCATGTATCCATTCTTACCTTGACTTGTGCTTTTATGCGCAGATGTCTGCCTACTTCGGATTCGGCAACGGTGCGAGCCGACATACCTGGAACCTCGCTTCTGCAGCATGGGTAATCTATTCCCCCACTGGCGAGTTGCTATCTTCAGGAGCCAATTGTTTGGGTCCCGCAACCAACAATATCGCAGAGTACCATGCAGTCATCGGACTCTTGACAGAGGTTGCTTCCCTTGGAATTGACTCCCTATCAATCTTTCTAGACTCCCAACTTGTGGTTTCTCATCTAAATCATGTTTACACAGTTCGCGATCCTATCCTACTTCGCTTATTTCGGAGGGTACGCCTCTTGGAATGATCTTTTAATGTTATTTCATATCAACACATACCAAGAGAATTCAATTGTATAGCTGATTCATTAGCTAATTACATTTTGGATTGGCATTTTGCCCATACATAAAAACACATCATAAAATGAGGACACAAGTCATTGTAAATAAATAGGTCATAAAAGTAGGTCCATGTATATATCACTGCATATAAAAGTGTTTTTTCAAAATACATAAAGTTTGTGTTTTAAAGACAAAATTTGGGACCTAGTCCCATACAAAACTTTGGCTCTCAAAAGCCTACATATCATATACATGCTGCAAAAAGATAAAAGCTACCATCTAAGGAGATCTGGGAGATCTATCATGTTCCTCCTCAGATTCCTCATGCTGCTGGTGATAACACACTATAGCCCGAGCCACCCTACAGAGGAGTCGGCCAATACGCCTAGGCACACCTACGATATGCCGCTGGAGATGCAAAGGGATGTCGTCCATCCTCATAGCGGGGACACCGTGGGTTAAACCATGTAGTTTCCTCTCTATCTCTTGGACCCCTCCCACCTCATCCTCGTCTTCTTCCTCGTCCGGAGTGGCTTGGCGATCAACACCACCTCGGCGTAACGGTGAGTACCCTGCCGGTCTCTGTGGTCCACGATCTGCGACATGCACATGTATATATATTAAAATCTTTTTACAGATTCTAAAAAATAATAAAAATTATATATTCAAAAAATTAAAAAACACATTTATGAAGGTCATACCTGAATTGTCCCAATCCTCATCTTCTGGCAGTGCCAAGTCTATGTCCTCGTGGAAGTCCACCCCTGTATAGGGGTAGTCATCGATCATCACAATCTGTTCCTCGAGCCACGAGAAGAAATCCTCACCGAAAGCCAAATGCTGCGGCCCTCCAAGTTGTCCTGCATACTCGCTCCATCGAGCCATCCATGGCTCGGTGGGTGGATAGGGGGGCATGGTCAGCTGTGGACGCAACAACAGCACCCTCGCCAAGAAGAGGGTGACCAAGATGCTCCCATACCCAAATTGAGAATTCTCTCCAAGCCTACACTTATTCACTTGCTCTTTGAGGTTGGTCAATACTGCCTCACACCAGTTGAATACTGTTCCTTCCATGCAATCCACTGCAAGATTCATCTGTGTACGGGACGCCTGATGGGAACCCGTACTCCCTACTGCACGTGTGATGGTGAACAACACGGTTTTTAAAGGAAGTTCTATAATGTCCTTAATGACCACCTTACTGCATTTCTTCCCCGAACCTTAACGAAAATAACAAGCAATTAAAGCATCAATGCTCGCCTCTGAAGCCGTGAACCCAGTAAAACTCACCCGAGCTCCTCTCTTTGAGAGGCCCGTGAGGAAATAAATGTCCTCGAGTTCAATCTCAAGGGTGTGTTCTCCAACTCGAAAAGCTTGAATGTCGGGGTCCCACATTTGAATAATGTGGGTGAGAAGTTTTGCCTGCTTACGGATACCTTTGGTCTTGAAGAATTTCAACAAGCCACATTCCCACAGTGCAGTTAAAGTTTCTTGGTCATCTTCGGCCAACAAATCATCTGCCTCATGCTCTCTTTCTTTCCAATTGACCATTTTGCTCCAAACAAGTTGCAAACACCTACAAAAGGTCATAGGAAACATTCATTACTCATTTAACAACTTAATCTCAACTAAAAATTTGAGAAAAACCAATTTTTTCATCTTAAAAATCGCCACTATCGCGCCTGGGGGCAACACGACTGCGCGGTACTGCACAGTATCGCGCCCCTGTTTAACCCTACAGCACGGTACTGTTACACATTATCACATTTCCCGATACATCTACCGCGTGGTACTGTGGGAAGCAAAAATTTCCTATTAGGGCTCGCCCAAAAAAAAAATTCCCTACTGAAATCAAGTTATTCATATATGAAATGAAAGAGGGGCTTGAAAGCTCTTACCTGGCGCAGACGGCTGTTGAAATGGTGCTCCGGATCTCCAGATATGAACTCTTGAAGTTTTTGTTCCTCAATGGGTAAAATCTCCTCTTTTGGCAAATGCACAAGTGAAATGGTAACTTTCCATATTTACCTATTCCTTATATAACTTTTTCACTTTTTTTTTCTCATTATTTTATCTGGTTAAATTAAAACCCATTTCACATTACTAATATCTGGTTCCATGAGCATTTGTTGACAGGGTCTCCTTTAAAAATGTTCACACTGGTGTTCATTTATTATTTGACCTTCATTTCGAGCCTACTTTATCTTTTTCGTGCTCTGGATTAAAACTTGAAAAAGATTCCAAGCGCTTTTACACCCGTGTCGTGCTTGTCAAACTTAAGTAAACGGTGTCGAGCTTAGTCAGCTTTACTCATGCTCGTTAAACAATGAGGAAAGTATTATCCTGGTTGTATTTTATTCTTTTTTCGGACCAGAATAATTAAAAATTACGAAAAAGACCATTGGAGTCCATAGTTAAGCTCTTTTCAGACTCCCTAAAATTGAAAAGATTGCCAAGTGATCTTGTCTCTTTCACACTTGAAAAAGTATTTGAAAGGTCGTCTATTCAGTGATAGGTTACCCCTTTTTCGGCCCATCTAGACTATTTACGAGAAAGGTATACCTCAGGTAATTTTTGGCTGGGAGAGTTCTCTCAGGAATTGTTTTACACTTTTTCGAGATCGAGGGACTAAATTTACGAAAAAGTACACTTTGGAGCCTTCTTTAAGTTTTTCAGGCTCTCTAAATGTGAAAAACTACCGATTTTTCCTTCCTTGGACTTGTTAAAATTTGACATCAAAGGACCCACTTTGGGATGAACCCCTCCTTTCTCCGGTTCATAAAATATGTGAGATTGGACTCATCTATGAGATGAGCTTTACTGAGTATCTGTTATCCTCTTCAAGCTCGAAAAACAACAAAGAGGTACTCGTCTATCATGTCAAGGGAAAATGGGAAACAAGTCGAGTTTATTTTGTTGGCAGCTTGTCAGTCGTCACCTTTGAACATGGCATGCGTCTGTCCCTTGTCTATTTTGGGTATCTATTTTCGATGAGTTATGGTCATCATCCTGAGTCGTCTCTCTGGCCACCAGCCTACTCATTCGGTGTCTATCCTCTGCCATCAATAATCCCTGCTGCCAAGTCCTTTTACATGTCGTTATATGTTCAAAGGTTTGCATTGTTCAGAGTCATTCATTGTGTCAGACCTTCGTTGTGTCAGTACATGTTCTATCGTTTCATTGTCCTATACTATCTTTTCATTCCGATTTCATGTCGATGATGTGGGAATCATTATGGCCCACCTTTGACGAGTCTATTCCCGTCGACGCCAAATCACTATTCGGGAATTGGACTTAGGAATCAGCCACTAGTATCTTGGTACCTACATGCCTCAATGGCAGGTTTCCTCGTGTTCAACAGTAGGTTTACATCATTGACCTCTAATCGAACGATCTCTCGAATGCTCGACATCAACTCATTCATTCGCATTTCGTTGAGATGTACTATAGATACCTTGGGGATCATTGTCATCATTGGTGATTTCCCTCGCATTTGTTAATGGTTCACATCACTGACCGGTAATCAAATGGTTTCTACCATGTTCGACTTCAAACACCTTGCAATCACATGGCTAGATTCGTATCATTTGCGATTGAGTAGAAGACCCTGGGTGCATCTTTGTATTTTGATTGTGTCCGGGATGCGATGGAGATGTCCTTTGTATTGTCACACAGATCCACTTTTGTATTGGTCATGGCTGTGTCATTATTGTCTCATGGATCTACACTTGTTCATAGTAGCCATGATTTGTCTATAGTCTATATCATCTCAGTACTCATGGATCTGCAATGTATTGGTCGGCATCCATGCTTTGAGTCAATTGTTATGGAGCATGGGAACGCCCGTCTCGATGGTATATCTGACATTTTGTTTCTGTTTCAGCTCCTTGTTGCTCTCCTCGATGCTATCTCCGCACAGTATTTGTAAAGTCTTTCGGCCATTAGTCCCTTCTAACCTCACACTTTAGGGGGCATCTGTTATACCTCCATATTTCACAGTGTCGCATCGTCACCACAAAAATAGTTGACGACACTTCCCCTACTGCTTAAAACACCCAGAAGAGAAGTATGATGAATGATCCTTGAAGACAAACCTATCCTGTCAAGAATCAACCCACTTGAGACTTCATATACCTACACTACCACACCTTGCTCAACATTGAGGGAGCGGTAGTCCCCACTAGTGCGCTATGCTTCTTCTCTGTCACGTGGTACTACCGCGCTATGCTCAATTGAAGGGGCGCGGTACTCATTTTTTAGCCCTTTTTCCATGGCTTGTGAGATCTTTATTTTCGAGAGATTTTTGAGGATTGGTATCCCTAATTCGATCCTAACTCACTTTCTCAGATTAGTGGGCCTAATCCACTAAACACTCCCAAGATCCATCCTTCTCTCTTGTTGGTTAACCCTACTACACACTATAAGAGAGAGGCCTTCCATGAGCAAAAGGGAGAGGACTCTTGGAGACATCAAACTTATGATCTTGAATCTTTGTGGAGATACCTAGAGGAGAAAGCACTTGGAGCTGGGAGTTGGCTTGGATATCAAGCAACCATTGTAAGTGACTTCAAGTTGGTAATAAAACATAACTTGTCTTGTTTCCCAAATCATGTGTGTTGATTTTGTTTCAATTATATGATTTGTATATGTTATAGATTTAGATCCTAACTCATATTTCAAGTTGCTAGAGAATCGTATATGCTTGTATCTTGGTTTCATTCTGACAGGTTCATTCGCGAGGACTTGGAAATTGGAGCGACCATTAGGACGAGCAATTGAATCGAAGGTCAGTTAGATCTCTTCCGTTTCTTTCAGCAATTTAATCTTGAAATGTCTGTTTAGATCTAGGAATTCAAGGTAGCATTTGTTATCTTTTTGTCTTAGTTTAGAGTCAGTTAAAGTCTACTTTAACCTAAGAGAGTTTCTACCTATCCGTAGGGAGAAATTTCTACAACAACAATGTCAAGTTTGCCAGTTGGCAAAAGGAAGGAGTCAGAACACGGGGTTGTATACACCATTACCGATACCAGATAACCCTTGGGAGAATCTTAGCATGGATTTTGTGTTAGGATTACCGAAGACTCAGCAAGGAAGCGATTCGATATTTGTTGTAGTCGACAGATTTTCGAAGATGGCGCATTTCATACCATGTCAGAAGACGAGTGACGCCATAGGGATTGCTGTACTATTCTTCGAGGAGATAGTCAGATTGCATGGGTTGCCAAAGAGTATCACATCGGATCGGGATACCAAGTTTATGGGGCATTTTCGGAGAACCATATGGAAGAAACTGGACACAAAGTTGCAGTTTAGCTCGGCATACCATTCGCAAACATATGGACAGACCGAGGTGGTCAACAGAATTTTGGAAAACCTTCTGATATGCCTAGCAGCCGACAGACCCAAGCAGTGGGAGAATGTGTTGGAACAGGTGGAGTTTGCATACAATAATTATGTGAATCGGTCGACGGGATTGAGCCCATTCCAGATTGTTCAGGGGAGAAGCCCACATAGAGTGGTGGATTTGGTCGAGTTGCCGACAGAAACCAGGAAGAGCGCAGATGCAGAATCGTTCGCAGAGCATATGCATGAAGTTCATGAAAATGTGTGAAAGTGCATAGAGAAGAGTAACGCGACATATAAGTTGAGGGCCGACAGGAAAAAGAGACTACAATCGTTCCAAGAAGGGGACTTAGTCTATGCATATTTACGGAAGGAGATATTTCCGACAGGAACATACAACAAGTTGAAGCTGAAAAAGATAGGACGATGCAAAATTCTGAAGAAGATTTTGAACAATGCTTATGTGTTGGAATTGCCGGAAGACTTGAACATTTCAGCAACGTTCAATGTTTCAGATCTGTACAAATTTGAAGAAGGGTCAAGCAGTGGAAGTGAGGAGGTGATAAGCATCGACTAGACAGACCAAATTCCAGATCGACACAAGGAAGAGATCGAAGAAGTAATCGAAGAGCGCGAGGTTGGACGAACGTGTAGCTCACGGAAGAATGAATACTTGGTGTGATGGAAGGATGATGAGTTGCAGGAGGTGACATGGATTTTCGTAGAAGATTTCAGGAGACTGACGGAGCAGTCAAATTCATTTTCACCTGGGGAGTCTGATGCAGGAGCATCGGAGCCTAGGCAGATCAGTCGAAGTTGATCGATCGGAGAAGAGTCGACTAGCGGGCTTGCCGATGACCACTGGTATAGAGAGCAGGTTGACTTGTCAAAGTCAACAAGTTGAGCAGAAGCAATCAGAGTGCGACCAACTAGAGCAGCACAACGAATGTTGCGATTGGTTGAGAATTGACAGGAATTAGTCGATAGATGACAAGTGGAAGTTGTAAGACGTCGGGTAGTCGACGAGTGGTCGAACTACGACGTGACAGGTTTGGCAGAGCCAAGCGTGGAGGAAGGGGAGGACTGGCGAACCGTAGAAGATGAGGAATAATCCGACAGGAAGGTTGAGATGTGACCGACTACGGTAGCAGGGTTGGAAGGACAGAAAGTCAAGGGACTATACCTGGTAGCCGTTCAGGGTTGCTGAGGAAGTTATTAAGTTATGGCGAGTTAGTGAAAGACATGACAGTTGACGTCATGGACAGAGGCTGTGCAGCACGGCTAGGAGCTTACAGTACAGGTTCGCAAGATTTGGAAGGATCGACGGACAAGAGGATGCATGTCTCGGGGATTGCAGTGGTCTCGGGAATAGCAATAGCAGGGTAGAAGATGTAGGAGAGGAAATCAGAAGAGAGGCGGTAGTCTTTGATCAGCAGTATCAGAGAACAGAGCTGAGAGAGGTTGTGAAGAGTCACACCAGCTGAAGAAGAGAGTGGAGATCATGCCATAGCTCAGCGTTCAGGGTTGAACCAGGAGAGGGTGAGGTCGACACACAGGGAGAACACACCACAGTTACTTCTAAATTGTAATGGCTGAGGATGACTATAGTTAGTTATTTGTTTACAGTTATTCCGCATTGTAACCGAATTCAGAGAAGTAATATAAAGCCACTTCTGGCATCCTGTTTTACACATGTTTGTGTAAACATTGTGGTTTGTGTCGTGTGTATTGTTAAGCAAGAAATTATTCCAGTAAGGTGACTTGCGTCAATACAATTCATTTATGCTACAAATTGTGTTGACCACCCTAGATCTTTCCCATAATTTGCTCGTATGTTTAGTGAGGAATTTCAAGAACAATGCAATCCTATAGCTCCTTCTTCCTCTGTAATTTTTTCCATTGATGAAAATCTGGGATCACACACTGTCCTTGTTGAGATTGGCCCTAGCAAATTTTTATATATTAATTTTGGTCTGGATCAAAATCAACAGGAACAATTGATAAAAGTATTGAAACCACAATCATCTACATTATCTTGGGATTACAGAGACATGAGGGGCATTCACCCCAATACATGTATTCATCATATCTACACCCAAGATAATGTGAGACATGTTAGGCAGCCTCAACGAATAATGAATCCTGCCTTAAAATATATTGTTAAGGAGGAATTACAAAAGTTACTTGCAGTCAGGTTTATTTATCCAATTTCTGACAGCAAGTGGGTCTCTCCACTTGTGATTGTCCCAAAGAAGAATGGGAAATGGAGAATATACATTGATTTCCGTGAACTAAATAAAGAAACCTTGAAGGACTACTTCATGTTACCTTTTATAGATCAAGTATTGGATACTTTATCCGGAAAACAATATTTTTCTTTCCTTGATGGATTTAGCGGGTATAATCATATACAAATTGCACTGGAGGATCAGGAAAAGACCACATTTACCTGCCCATGGGGCACATATGCCTATAGAGTCCTACTTTTTGGTTTGTGTAATGCTCCAGCCACTTTCAAAGGGTTATCCTAGGAATTTTTGCAGATTTAATCCATGACTATGTAGAAGTCTATATGGACAACTTCACAGTTTATGGCAACACTTCTGAAGAAGCTTTGCAAAATTTGGAAAAAAAATTAATCAGATGCCAATAGACTAATCTCTCTCTTAGTCATGAAAAATGTAAGATGCTCTTAACTAAGGGTGTAGTCCTTGGACATCACATCTCTGCAGCAGGAATTGGAGTTGATTCAGTTAAAATTGATGTAATTACTAAACTCTTAATTCTACAATCACAGAAGGAGTTAAGAAGCTTTCTAGGCCATGCAGGTTATTATAGGATATTCATCGATAATTTTACTAGGATAGTTGCACCTCTGTTTAGACTGCTTGCTAAAGATGCCATGTTTTTTTGGGATTCACATTGCTAGACCCTTTTGATACTTTAAAAGAAAAGTTAACAATAGCGCTGGTATTAAGGGGGGGAAATTGGTCCCTCCCTTTTCATATCCATACCGATGACTCTGACACAGCTTTAGGGGATGTCCTTGGATAGAGGGAGAACCAGATTTCTTACGCCATTTATTTTATCAGCAAAAACCTCAGTCCTGTAGAATCTAATTACAGCGTTACCGAAAATGAATTTTTAGCCATTGTATATGCCATTAATAAGTTATGACATTATATTACATGCTATGAAGATTTTATCCATATGGATCATTTAACCATTAGATTTTTAATGAACAAACCTATTACTAATGGAAGAATAACAAGATGGCTACTTTTGCTACAAGAATTTAATATTATTGTTTTGGACAAACTTGGTAGAGAAAAGTTAGTCGTTGACTTCCTTTCTAGACTTAAAAATGATGATAATGATCTTGTTCCTGTAGATGACACTTTTCCTGATGAATGTTTGTTTGTTGTGTCTACTAACACTCCATGGTTTGCAGACATAGAAAACTATTTAGCCACATAGAAAACTATTTAGCCACAGGAAAGTTACCTCGGAACATGCCATTGAGAGAAAAGAGAAAGGTCATTCAAACGAGTGCCAATTACTCTTGGATCGATGGGGATCTGTTCCGTACATGCCCTAATTTGATTATTAGAAGGTGTGTGCGAGAAGAAGAAATGTACTATATACTCAAAGCCTGCCATGATGGGCCCTGTGGAGGCCATTTTTCAGATAAGAGGACAGCCTATAAGGTTTTAAATCTTGGATATTATGGCTTCCTTCAGAGTAAGAGGTTCATCATATGTGATTTTGTCTCGATAGCATGTTGGTAATCCACTGAGAAATCATTGTATTTTAAGATTATTATCTTGAATAAAACCCATATATCTTAACAGTTCTAGGAACCTTCTCTCATACTCCTCTAAAGTCATATTACCTAGTTTGAGTTCAAAGAACTCCTGCATTTTCTTATCATAATATTGCTGGGACAGGTACTCTTGCTTAAAATATTTCTGAAATCTTATCCATGAAATATCCTTTTCATTAATATTTTTCACCTGCTTCAGTTGTTCCCACCACCAGTAATCCTTTCCTTGAAGATTGTATATAGCAATTCGGGTCTCGTAATTATCAAAGTAATCATGTAGCTGCAAATATTTCCTCATTTCTAACAACCACATTTATGCACTTTCCCATGATTTCTCTCCATCAAAAGTAGGAGGTTTAATTTTTTTGAGTTCACCCTGTAATGGGGGCTCTCATCATATTTCCTCTTTCGATATATTCTAGATAATAAATCTGATCTATTTCCAAGTGCCCACCTTCTGTGATGTCTTTCAATTGATTTATCATGGGAATGATGCCCCATTTGGCTCACATCTCTATTTCTCAAGTGTTGGTGTCTGTCAACAACTCCTCTACTTAGAGAATCTCCTTCTTCTCCTCTCATAATGATAGGGACATGTTGCGCCTGATTCTGCAACATTTGTATATTCATCTGATTTTGTTGCTCTAGATTCTGTAATATTCTTCCATTTCCATCATGTAATTCTTTTAAGGTTTGGAGTAATTCCTATACCTCCACCTCTATCTTACGACTGTTGGATTTTGTTCTTTGGGCACTCATCCCCATTTCCTTAGCAAAAATAAAACAATTTGGTTCATTTTCCATTTTCACTGCACCACTTTCTAATTAATCTAGCCATCTAAATATTTATCCATTTTGTTAAGCACAAAAATATTCATACACACATAATTTAATAATATCATGCATGTGTTTTTCCTTTCTATGGTTTTTATTCAATGTTTTGAGTATAATTTAATCATATGAGATGCAATCTGACACAAATATATGTTCTATAACCCATGAGGTTCGATAGTTGAAACCTTCGATCTAATACCACTTTGTAATGTACCTTGTTACAACATTAACTCACACCCAACAATTTCCACATACCATGGAGTCCTCGAGGCCGCTATAACATGCATGATCCTAATTTTATATAAATATGGAAGGCATTTTCTTGCTCTCCATTTGGAAAAATTAGCCAAACTCATTAAATAAGAACAAGCTAGGGCATGACAACTAAACTGTTAAACAATTCATTCAGACACTTTCCTTCAATCTAACAGTTATAACTCAAACCATTTATAAATGCACTCAGAAACCAGCCATTCAGCTTCAGGTTTTAACATTTAAAAATTAAGGCTCATAGACCCAAGTTTAACTTCTACATATAGACTGGATAAGGCTTTTGATCATAGAAAACATCCAACATTCTTTACAAATAAGGGAAATAACAGATAAAACTTATCATAATGAAAATTTATTGGGTGAATGAATGTTCCAAACAAGAACAATTCACAACACTTAGACAATTTTTGGAAAACAAATCCACGAACAGGGATTAATGGATTACCACAGAACAATGCATTCACCAGGTATAAATCCAGTAGATATTATTCATCTACAGTGAAATGTTATTAACATTGACAACATCACCCAACTTAATAACCTTCATATGCATTCAACATGGTTACTCGTACATAAAGATGTTTATGAAATATATACTAAATATATCCACAGGACGACCAAACCCTAAACATGTTCTTAGTCATCTTGAATGCACATCGACGAGAAAATGAGTAACATTCCAATTCCCTTTTTACAAATGCATAACTTGATACAAGCATACATTTTTCTAGTAGAAACATGTAGACTCCATTCCATACACAACCATGCACAATACATAACTCAATTCTCTGGCATTTACTTCCATTCATTAACTATACAATTAAGATAATTCATATCGATACAATACGTAATATTTATCTGGAGGAAATTCAATGCAACAATAATTATAATCCTTCATGAATTACTCTATTCATTAAATCATATATAATAATAAAATGGTTGTTACAGATTTAAACACTTATTTGAATATTTAGCAACTTGAACAACTAGATATGTGTGAGGCACACTCCACCCAACCATAGGATTCCTTGCTCATAAATATCTTAGCAAGGTGCCACCCCCAAGATGAGACTATGAATCCACCAAGAGAATGCACAAGGTTGATGGGGAAAAGGGAGGTGGATAGGTGCACATAGTAATTCCCCACCAGGATATCTCTTAGAGTCTGGCACTCAACAATTTCACACCAATAGTATGGATTTTCACCCCTTCTCTAGTATCTATTCCAAAGCAAAACAATGGAATACCTTACACTAGGCCACCACTATCAAATAATTCCCATTAACCAGTTCCAAACTAAAAGTGTAATCCCTTTTTAAGTATCTATCCTAGAGAAAAACAATGGAATACCTTACACTAGGCCACCACTATCAAGCAATGCCTAGAATTATCTCTGAGGAAGGTTCATACATAGTTCATAAATAAACTGGAAACAAATCATGGTTCAACATGGCAGTTAACTCCCAACAATTCTACAGTGTGGAATATCAATACAACACCCACACCCAACAAGGCAAGACGATTATTGACAAAATCAAGGCAAAATAATCCCCCCTACGACTGTGTGAGTGAGAGAGAGTCAGAGAGAGTTCTTGAGTCCGATAGTTCAAGTATCTGCATTCCTAGAAGAGTGCATACAGCTGTTTCTGCATGGACGATTTAGCTTCACGGAAATCATTTCCCACTTGGTCTCTCCCCAAATACTAAGGTCCCTCGGCATAAGCCACTAATCCTTCGTTAACTTTTTGGGATCAATCATAAGGTTCAAAATATCAAAGGTATAAAGGATTAAGGTATGGTTAAAGTACTTTTTAGGCTTAAGGTCACAACTAGGGTCATATTATAACCCCCTTATGCTATCTACAACCCCCTTTTATTTCTCACTGGTGAATTCATAGTCCCCTGTTCTTTTAGCATTTTCCTCAGCCACAACCAACTATATTTATATTAATATTTCAAAATACAACTTGTTTAGCCTTCAGTCATTTTATCCTCATGATTTACATAATTACATAAAGGGTCCAAATTGGGGTGTTACATATTGACACTGCATACTATAACCAATAAATATATGCTTGATATGATTTAGAGGATGATTATGATGTTTGGTACATGGATAGTTTTCATTTCTAGGATGACAATTGCTTTCGTATTTTATTTGATGATGCTACTCCACATTATGTAAAGAGCATCATTAAGGGAAATTAAAAGTTGGTTCTATTCTCTAGCAGTAGTATGCCTTCTAGATCCGCATCTTCCCTTTTGTATTTACATGGATAATTTTTGGATATCACTAGATCCATATATTTGGATCCACGTGACCACGGTAGGCATTTGGAACACCATTTTCACCTAGGTATCTACAATGGGGAGTCAATATGAACACCTGGGTAATACTAGGACCCAATTTTATGAATGAGCTCCTTGGATTACTTCAATATTGTAGTTAGTACTTGCACAAGGGACACTATCTTCTTCATAATTATGGTTAGTAGTCATACATGGAACCTAGGTATCATGCCCCTCATTTTTATTTTTTATTTTTTTGAATTTTTGTCATAATAACAAGAAGGATAAAGTGGGGTAAGACTAGTTAACAAAGCTAGAGTAAGTGTCCCCATGTAGCATCATGACCATTGGACACAAAGGAATATTTAGTTAGAATATATTGACAATAGGTAGGATCACATACAACTGAAGATGAGGTGGCATCAGGAGAGCACCACCTGGTCAAGGAAGAGTAATAAAGTTGTCAGTCAATCAAGTCGAGATGAGCATAAAGACAATGGTTATGTCCAATTTTTACATGCTCCTTCTTTCCATTTGGTGATTTAATATATAATGTAAAGGCTTAGGCCTAGACTGGATTATGATAAGTGGTATAATTTTCAATGTGTATAATTGATTGTAATGGTCTACAATGTATTGGTTTATTCTACATATCAATGAAATAAGAGCTTCCTTTAAAAAATTTCTTTACCTTTATATATTTGGTAATGATGTTGCATTCTATTAGTATATCGTAGCATTCATTAATGTACTCGATTATGTTTAATCCATATTATGGTTGTAAGTAGGGTAGTTAGAATGAATGTGTTATCTTTTCTTCCTATCATTTTGGTTAATGGTGGTTGTGGCATCTTAATTTATTTATGGGCAATTTTGTGATAACCTACGTTTTGGTTGGTCACGATAATCATGATACACAAGCCTCATAATTCCTCTATTTTTTTAATAGTGCTTTGGAAAATACCTTCCCTCTCTGAGGGATTGAATATGCTAGTGCTTGGACTATAATAGACCCCTCTTGTTGGATGCCTCTATGGACTTGGTATGAAAGTGAACCAACAAATGTCTCTATTGTTGGGACCATCGATTGCATCTATGGTGCTCTAGCAACATAAATAGTGAGTTGACTATAGAGTATTGGTGGTTCAAATAGATAGACCACTTCAAAGAACATTAGTACCATTATTTTTCCACATTTCCCACTTTTTAGAATATCAGTTTTTATGGTTGGGGTGTCGATAGGAAATTTTCACAATGTCATTTTCCTTTACGAGTGTCGTCTTTTGAGCATTGATCTGAGTTGGAAGTTGTATTTTCGTCTCTTGAGGTTTTAAGGCTTCGTTTTGTATATTTTCCAACTTGTTTTCCAACTGGATGTTATCATTTTGAAACTTCTTAATCACTTCTACTTGTGATTTTTTGTCATCTTCAGACTTCTTAAGTTGTTCCTTAAAATCTTCGTTGTGACTTCTAATGCAGCTATGTCCTTTTTGCTTGTCTAGAAGTTTTCCTTCAATGTCTTCCGTAGATTGTTCTATCTTCCGACTATTTTTCAACTTCTTATTTTTTGTGATTAGTGTCTTGTTATGATTTCTTAATCTTCAAATTTCTTCGGAATTGTTGGATAGTGTTTTATTACTTTTTGCGATCTCTGACTTATGAGTCTTTTTAGAGTCGTCATTTTGTTGTTGAAGAATTTTTATCTGTTGACGATACTGGTCGATCACTAATTCTTGATCCTCTAATTTCTTTCGTATCTGCGCCAGTTCTTCATCCTTGTCGCAAACAATTTTGTTTAAGCGTATTATTTATGCTTCATAATCGTTTATTTCTTTCTTTATGTCTTGATTTTTTAGTCTCTGATTGAAATCACTTTCGTCTTTTAATTCCTCAATTTGCGGACACAATTTTTCTATATGATTTTTTTGGTCGGAAATCTTTTGTTCATTGAACTGGTCTTGTATCTCATGTATAATCATGACTTCTGATTTCGTATTCATGTCTTGTAATTCTTCATTATCTTTCCGATAGCGCTTTAATTTGGCTTCTAATCTCTCTATTTGTAGTCGCAAACCAGATTCCATGATCTCTGATTTCTTCGACACTAGATGGTCGTCTGGACTATAGATGGTCTTCGATTTTTATTTTTATTTTGTTTTTCTGTGACTACTTCTTCAATGATAATTGGTCTTCTTCTATTCGCGGAAAAAAATTGGTCTTCTTCTTATTAGGTTATATAACCCCTATTTTTCTTTTTCAAAAATAATTATTATTTCAATAAAATAATAATATTATTTCTTTTTCTTTTTATACTAATAATATTATTAATATTTTTATCAACTATATATATATACATTCAAATATTAAACTTATTTAAACAATATAATAAGACTATTATAAAGTTTAATATTTGATGGCGGGGGAATGCGAGCCGAGGTGGTGGAGGGAAGCTATAGTAGGAGCTGCGGGGGCCGGTTGAGAGGCGGAGAGATAGGGTATGCGTGGAGGGGAGGAGGTGGTGGCGGCGAGAGGATGTCGTGCGGTGGAGGGAAGTGAAATGGATGCAGGGTGGCGCGTGGTGGAGGCAGACGCGGTGGTGCGTGGACGAGGGCGGGAGTGCGGGGTGGGCGTAGTGTATGGAGCAGGCGGCGTGGGGATAACAGCGGCGAGGAGGAACCCAACAGGAAACTTGTGAAGCGAGGAGGCGCCACCGACGGGATGGCAGAAACATGAGATTGCAGGAAGAGGAAGAGTGTGGAGAGAGGCGTGGGGGAGTGACGTGCGGGGGAGGTGTGGAGAGGATTTGAGCGTGGGAAACCGAGCAGAAGAGAGCTGGGCGTGGGTGTGGAAGGCGCTCAGGTTGTGGAAGGGAGGACTGGCAGGGAGGCGGAGTGGAGGGAAATAGATTGGGAAAGGCCATGGTTCGAGGTTGGAGGGATGAGGTGGAAGGGCGAGAGCCGAGGTGGGGAATGTGGAATGGCCGTGGGTATAAGTGCAGGAGTGAGCAGGGGCAGAGAGGAGAGGAAAATGGAATTGATAAGCGGATGGGTTTTTCTCAGAAAATTTAAATTTAATGGCCAAAGGCCTAGTTCGGAGAAGCTCCAAGGAGTATTGGCCAAAAGCCAAGTATCACAGAATGCCCAGAAAAGGGATCTGATATCAAATGAAGCGAATAAATATTCGTTCTCATACAATTATTCACCAAAAGATTTGGTAAATCACATAAGCCATAATAAATGGAATATAATATTAATGATAGAATAGATAAAAGATATGAGATGATAGGATATTACAACATAGCTCGTCTTTAATACGGCTTGAGTTATGTCCCTTCACATTAATAGCTAACAACTATAATGACTAACAATTATTATTTATTTAATATGCTATTTATAGTCATAGCATTATTTTTAAGGGGGGATGTTATGATATTTAAACACTTAGGAGTTAGTTAAGATCAAATTGGTATAATGTGTCTTTAGGTAAAGTGAGTTTTTTTAGTATGCATTAGTATGCATTTGTACTTATGTAATCTGATGATCATAATATGTTCCAGACATAGAGTGGTTTGATGGTTCATCTTCATCTCAATCTTAACGACTATTGATACATGGTTAACACTCAATTGGTCCAGTATCTCTATTTAAAGAGAATGGAGGGTCATTTGCTTGATGATAGATTGTGATAAACTTATATGTAATTTTGTTTCCTTTGCTTAATATATTGCCTCAAGTAGCTATTCAGGCGGGGCTATGGGTTGCTTCATTTTTTGAGGGTTTTAACCACATAAGACATTGGTGTGTTGATCTTTGATCTTTTGAAAATATCTTGTGTTAGTCAAACATCTTATGATATAAGAAGACTAGGGTTTTTGTGGCATTGGAAACCCTAGTACTACTTGGAGTAATTATAGGGAGACTCTCGTATCTTCTTTTGTACACTTGTGTGATGCAAGTGTAGGTAGTAAGGAGGGTTTATCAATGTGGATGCTTGCTAGTTAGGGATCTTTGGTGGAGCAACTAGCTTTGGTTGGGAGTGATCCCTAGCTAGGTGGAGTTGGTGGCTAGAGTTTGTTATTTATGGTGGATTCCCTAGAAGGGGTTTCAAAAGCATGACTTGTACCAGCTTGTAATAAGTTGTTGTATGTACTTGTAACTTCATCTTGTTTATATGTGAAGAACACTTTGTTGTCCAAACATGGTTTACTTGCAAATATAATTTTTAGCATATATTCTTGATGATTGAGTAGTTTCTAGTGTTTGTTATGCATGTTGAATTTACATAATAGTGAGCATATTATGACCTTAATAGTGAGCATATTATGCATGTTTTATAAATGTGAGAGAGGTTCATTACAATGAAATTTCTTTGCAACTGAAATAAAAACTTCAATGGAATGCATCATGGGAAACCCTCATGCACTTCCCCTCATTTTGAGGATGGTACCCAAGGTAAACTGTTCGGTTGCAATGATTAGGAAACCTAACCCAACAAGGACATCGAGTGAGGGCCTTTATATGCATAACCACCCATGGATTTGACCCCAAGACCTTCTACTTGCTTTTCACGGCACTCAACCACTTGAGCTAAACCACCAGGCTTTTTGCAAGTGAAATAATTGTATTACAATAGGGAAATTTACAATCTAATTATGCACTCCTAAGGTCATATATTCAACACGTGATCCTTATCTAGTGCAAAGACAAGGTTATATATTCAACTTTGAACCCTTTATTTGAGCCTAGAAGATTAATTACATATTTTATGCACCAATAAGCGAATACCGTCTTGGTTTCCTTTACAACTTCTAAAGGTAAGCATCCTACTTCTAAATCATTTGCTTGTATGTTAATGTGATTTGCTTTTTTGCCCTTTTTTTTCCTTTTTAATTCTATCCATTAAGTGGATGGATTTGAAGCTAGCAAAGGCTCCAATAATGCCAAATGCATTGCTCCCTTTGATTTGGTCAAAGGGATTGGTTCCCTTTATTGGTTTGAACTATTTGACGTGCGTTGCCTCTTCGCCCCCCTTGAGAGCATAAGGGGCAAGGTTGGGGGCTAGGGTGGAAGTCACTCTTATAGACGGTACATACTACATGAGTGCACAAGGGGTATTTTATTTTCTCAATAAATACTTTGGTATAATGGTAAACTATGAGGGTAGGGTACTTTAAAATTACACGAGAGAGTATTTTGTTAATTATTGATACAAACTTTGTGACAAATGATAAAATTTACATAATTGATTGTCAATGATTATTAAAAAAATTACCATTAAGGGACTATATTAAAAGAGCATGATGTGGTCAATTCTAAAAATAGGGGTAATTTTTATAATTCCATGAATACACGTGTTTTGAACATTTTTTACTAAGTGTTCCCCATGCTTGAGGGTTTTTTAAATGTAATAACCCATACTGGAGGGGGTAGCTCCTTTGACGTGACTAAACCCATATCCATGTCATATCCCCTAAAGGGATGGATATGGACCTTTGTCGATGCTTTAGGCTTTGATGGTTCTATATCCTTTTTTAGAGCAACCCCTAGGGATATGTCTTAGAGTATTCAAGTGTTTGACTTTACTATTTTCCCATTTTTTCTAATGAGAAACCTTGGATTTTGAACAAGCTTCCCTAAAATGACATGTCTCTATACAAACTCCACACATCGAAGCCATACACTCATAATCCAATCCATGGGTGCATTGAGAATCCTCACACTCTATAATGACATGATTAGGTAGATCTTTACTCACAACAAGTTCTACATAGATTTTGTCACATATGATAATTCCCTTATTGCTCTAAAATAGGTCAATCTTAAGATTTTTTTTCTAGGGAATTTTCAATTCTTTGTAAATTTCTTATAGCCCAATTGTGGATTAAGAGATTTGTCAATATCACCTTAAGTGTCATTGTGGAGATAAACATTGTAGTTCAGTTGAAATCATAAAAGTATGGTTGAAAGAAAATACTCTATTCTAAAATCATGGTCCATCCTTCTTCATAATCTTTTGAATAAAAAAAAATAGCAAAAAAAATACATGTAAAAAAAACTTAATATGTAATGTGTCCAATTTAAGTCATGATTACAATAGATAAAAACAAAACTCATTTGTTTTGTATTTGTAGATGTAAAATTGTATTTCATAATCAATAACCATTGAATATGCAAAACTAAGAAGTCTTTTACTTTCTTCACAGTGAAAGGCTTTTCAAGTCTTTTGCTTTCTTCACAATAAAGACTTTTCAATGAAAAATCTTAAGACTTTTCAATGAGAAATCTTAAATTTCAAAGAGGAAAAGACTTTTCACCAAGCAATCTTAAATAAAAAATTTGTTATTGACTATTTTTTTAATAGACAAATCTTTGTATCAACACCTTTTTAGGACTTTATCTTTATGATATGAACTCCTTTGATTTTGGATTTTAGTTTGGTCCAAACTTGATTAGTTTAAATTATTAAAAAAGCCCTTATATTAATATCGAAAATGAATGAAAATTGAATACTTGGGTAAAGGAGGCGACAGAATAAAATTCCTTGTGTTTTTTCTATAACTGTAAACCACCGAGGAGGAATCGTGGAATCTGCAAACGGGGGAGGATGTGGAGCAGGAGGAGGAGCATGCTCTCCTTTCCAATGGTCGCTGGAGCTGTCGTGTAAGTTACCTTCTCCTCCTTTCTGCTTTTCAATGTTTATATGTTATACGCTTCGTTGTATGTATTTGATGTGTTAATGTCAACTGAACACTGTTATCCGCATCATAATAATTCATTGAATGACGGGAATCACTGTAAAATGCTGTCGTTAAAATGCATATGCCCTGTATAATCTAATCCCTGAAATGAAAGACGACATGTCAAATTAGGTCGAGATGTTTAGGTTGAAATTCTGAAATTGGGGACATTGCCATTTTGAAACCAGGGAAATATTTAATTGCATTAATTTCGAATAAAACAAGTAACAGTATAAGGTGAATGCTTCAGAATCATATTTATTTTGTAACAAAGGATAAATGTGGGCAACGTTTAGTTTCATAATGTCAAAGCCTGTTGCACAACGTTATTCCGCACTACTTTTTTCTGTTCCTTCTTTTAACATCCTTTGAAACTTATCTGGTCTACAGGACCTCTTTACTTAGAATCAGATTCGAGTATCTAATTTAATCAAAATTTGTTTATAAATGCCGAGTTGTCGATTGTACCTACTGCTTCTCTATGCTCTATACAGTGTGCCAGTATTATATTGTGACTTTGCATTCAATTTCTATCACAGAAAAAAAATTTTCCTCTTCCAAAAAGACTAGCGTTCGGCCAAAAATAGCCTTTAAAATTGCATCTGTCTTCCATATAACTTGATCTTACTAGACTCTTTTACGATGCATTGAGATTTAGTATGACATTGACCATGTTCACAGTGAACGCCCAAATGACTTGATGATATGGAATAATTATGACAATCTAGTATATTGAAAACTTGGGAAATGTGAAGTATGGAATATATTGTCAAGGACTGGTGTTTCTCCTTTTTTTAGCACATCGTTCATTTTATTTTGGCCTTGAATTTCTGTGAGATGGTTAGGAAAGATTTCAAACCATAGTAGCAATATTTGTATACGAATTCAAGTTCAAATGCAATTCGATATGGAAAAAGTACATCGCGAAAAAATTTGGTACAGCTCTAATATGGAAATATACATCTCATAGATACGGAAATATGCATTTTGTTCCAAATTTTAGAGTTTCAACCTCAAGAACATCCAATAAAACAGAAAAAATAATCCATTTCTTGAACATTTTTGCGATTAATCCATATTTATAAATGTGTTCAAGATTTTCTTTAATATTTTTTAGGGTTTTGGTCTGTTCTTTTTTAGTTAATAAGTCCACTTGGACCAAAAACTTGAGGTATAATATCAAATACAATCAAATGTAAGTGGATCGTACCATACTTGTACTGTACCGAATATGTACCGAATATTTGCTGATTTTCATGCTAGTGCCAAATTTCCATACAGCAAAGGCCAATACGACCAAATCTTGCTACTATGCTTCAAACAATTATGATCCATATTCTCTGAGGGGACATTTAGGCTGTATGAGGCATCTCAGATTGTACATCTTCTAATGGTCTCTTAATCTGTGTAGTATTAATGTTTGTTTCTCACATGAGAATACATTGATGTACTGATCATAGTATCTTGAGGTACATTGGAGATACTTAATGAAGAAACTCGATGGCTTAATGCACTTGCCTAAGAGTGGTACAAGGCTAGGTGAAATAAAGACTGAACTTCGATGTCAATATTTTAAGGAAATTATGAATGACTACACATGCCTCAGGTATTCGTATATAAACCATTCTAGGACACATAATATTCAGATATGAACCATTCTAGGACATACTACCAGGTCCCACATGGATTTCACCTTCAGTCAAATAGGCTTTTCCCTGACTTTACATCTTCTTTCTATTTCACTGGGTGAAGAGGATTCTTTTTCTCAAAGCGTTGGGAGTATTATGTTTTACATTTTTTTTATGAAGTTAGAGTCTATGACTCTATTCTATTAATATGCAGGTAAATAGTACAAATCAAAAGAGGCTGAGGCCCCTTCAAAGTTTCAAACCAGGCCTACCACTCTGAAGGCAAGCCAAATGTATAGGCATTGTTATCTTTAACCAGTTCTGTGAACCGTAGAATATAAAACATAGTTCTGAACCAAAATTGTGCCCAGAGGCTTGGAAGCCCGTAAATGGAGAACTAAAGCAGCATATATCATATAAACAGAAGGGGACAGACTGGGCCTAAAGATCATTCCTGGCCTTTAGTATCCAGGTGGATAGGGTTTGTGGGTATCCCTGCCTCCATTCCTTCTGTTAGCTTTCGGGGTTACTCTGAAAGTGTTTACACCATGTTTGCGGATGCTTCATGTGATGTGAAATGCATGGTGTATAAATGACCCTTGGTTGTTCCGTGATGGAGATGAACATGTGGAGGTGTCTTACTCTTGGATTGCTAGACCTTGCAGGCTTGCTTGATGCTTATGTGGCTTTCTTTCCTTGGAGCATTGGAGATCATGCCAGCTTGGTGACTTCTTCATGATGGCCATGTGGAGGTTGAGTTGCTTCCTTGGAGGATGCCTTGCTTTGGAGGAGTGCTTGGCATTTTGGAAGAGGGTGTTGACCCCTAGATGGCATGGCACACTTGGATCACTTGCATGGAGTTTTGTACTTGACTTATGCTAGCTTGGGTTGAGGGACTGGTCACGTAGGTGTGGTGGACCTAGAGGAGCACATTGTTGAGGAGGAGCATTGGATCCTCTAGAAGCTTCTAGAGGAGCACTATACATGTCTCATGGAGTATTCATCCCTTGGAGCCTTGCTTTTTGACACCATCATTTTGGAGCTTGACATGTGTCCTTTTGGAGTGTAGCACTTCACATGTGTGGACCTACATGTATAGAGTATGTTGCCTGTAGAGGTTTAGGCCTACTTTATATTGTTTCCCTTACCTCTCATATAAATAGAGGAAGGATAAAGTCCTTCTAATCAACTATTCCTTCATCATCTTGTGTTAGAGATGTGAGGAGAGTGACACACTAGCTTCTCTCTCTCTCTTGTGTAATCTTCATTGTATCATCTTTCTTTGTCTTGAGCGCTAGGGTTCTTGGAAAAGTTCATGCTTGTTTTAGGGTTAGGGTCTCACCCTAAGGAGGCAAAGAAGCTAGGGAAGCTAGGGTTTACCCTAGAGGAGATTGATTGAGGAGGGAAAAGGAGACGTCTTTGACACTTGTGGGAGACAAGCATTGAAGTCAAGGATTTGCTTGTGTTGATGCTTGCTTCTAGGAGATCTTTGGTGGAGGCTATAGTTTTCATGGTTTTCCATAGCTAGGGTTTTGGAGAGCTTCAATAGTAGTACCAGATTGTCATATGCTGTGAGTATGTATATGTACTTCATATATATATATTCAGCTGTCCAAAATTGTGTAATTACAGATTTGATTTTCAGCTCACATTGTCTTCTTGATTTGGTAATTTCTAGCATTTGTTGTTCATGTTGATTTGACATAACATATGGCTGAAAGTGTTAAGTGATTTAACATATATCTTGAAGATAATAAAGCAGCTTTGCTGCTGTAAATCTGCTGTTATTAAAGTGATTTCAGATCTGGTTTATGCTTGGAAAAGTGTGCCCTAGGGGCTGGAACTTGTCAGCACATGTTTGGCATCTTTTCTCTTGGGATGCCTAGTGTTGAGATGAAATATTGTCTGCTGTTTGTTGCTGTAAATTAATATTTCAGATCATCCCTAAGGCTGAAGTTCTCAAGGACTAGATTTGGGAAACCTCCTTGTGAGGTAAAATTTCTGTTTTGCATTAAAAGTCAAAGAATGAGGAAATTTCTTCACATTCAACCACAACATCCATGTCCTCCTCAAGAGGACCTCCCACTCCAGTGTCCTTCTCAAAGGTCCTCTCATTCGAGCTAAGATTAGGCATCATATTTATTTTCCATTTGTTCAAACTTTTCCAAAATCGGGGCCTCTTGCCTTTAAATATTAGACGCTGCCATTTCTTTCACAATGTTCACATGCCAGGAGGTCAACAATCTTAGCATCTTTAGAAATTTAGAATCTCTTCCTTTGGAGTGACCAGGGTCAGGGATGATCCCCCCCACTTACCCATCAACCACATGGTCGAAGGATTAAGCTCGTTTCTGCTTGATGCTATATTCCAAAGGCTCCTCCTGCTTCTTGGTATTCTCTAAGTATTGGAATTGATAACCTCTGTTTATGACAACTATCTCAACTTTCCTGGTTTAGGTTCTAGGGGGTTTACCACTTTTCCTCTTTCTCCTTTGAGCCTTCAATGGCCTTCCCCTTCTCTTGCGATCCTCCCCTCCCTTATTCTCTTATGGAACTTGAAAAATCAATTAGGGTGGAATATAATCCATCATTCCCTGATCACTAACAACCTGCAAGGACATAACACGATTCTATATCTTCCCTCTTCTTTGCCAAATCAAACTATACTTGCTCTTCCAGCACATACTAAGGATATGCAAAGTAGGAACTTGCTTCCACTTATTGTCATAAACTTTCTGAAGGTAACATTCCACGATCAATAGAGGTGGAAGAACTTGATTCACTGTGCAAATCAATAATGCTTAGACAAGATGCCCTCTCCCGCAAAGGTACTTAGTGTAGATTGATGTGACTATTGCCATCTGCCCCCTGGTATGGTAGGTGCTAGCCCATGCGTGTCTATCACCCCATCTGGGAGGTATTGTGATTTACCTTACTGACATAGTGTGGTGCAATTGAATTTATTACAAGTAGTTCTTCAAAATCTCTGAGGGTGTTGTTCTCTAATTCTGCTTACTTTGCAGAATACGTCAAGAAATGAGAAGACAATAAATAGATCTAGAGCATTCTCTTGGTCAATTTTTTTTATCAATCATAGAGGACAATAGTAGATTGCAACAAGGCTCTGTATTAGCATTGTCAATATTTACAACAGGGGTTATAGTACAAATACCATTGACATAGCTTTCTATGTAGACATGACTTTCATGAACTTCCAATGGGTTCAGTGTTCTAGTTTATCACATCAACAAGGTTGTAGAGGTTACTATCCATGCGTTGCAATCCTTCTAAGTTCTAACTCTTATAATTGAACGAAGTTCTTATCCAAGCTGTCCTTGGGTGTAAAAGATCATCTCCCAATTTAAGAGATTGCAATGCCCTTTTTACATCCATCTTATTATGAAGTCTATATCAGAATTATTACCTGAATACAAAGAATTGTGATTTGGTGACCTATGGAAACTTATATTGTTGAGAATGTGTGTAATCTTCACTTGTGGCTATGTGCCAGCCCACTATGTGGGTAGTTGAGGTCCTTAATGGGCTGATCTTTAGGTAGTTAAAAACTTAAACCCACTTAATGTATTTTATTGTGTTTTAGGGTTAAGGCCTACCTAGTCTCCTCCTTGGGGCTAGTGCCTTAACCCTAGTGGAGTGGTATAAATAGTAAATACACCGCCTTCCTTAGTTGTAAAATCATCTCATTCAAGTGAATTAATTCATTATTTTGCCTAAGGGAACCTATATTAATTTCACTTTACTTGTGGTGGCTCTCTCTTTATTATGGTTAAATTATCTTGATGAAGTCATGGTATGCGAATATCTTCTTGTGATCTATGTCAAGTGCTGTTACATTTCTGCAATTTATTCTTATTGAATTAGGGTATGTTAAACAGATTATCCTAAATCTATTTTAAGGCTGTTTTTGGGATCTGAATTTAGGGTTTCAGCACTGTTTCAAGGTTGTAACTGATCTGAAATTAGGGTTTTTAGCACCCTGTTTTTTAGGGTTTTTTACCCTTACATCCACCAGCGGGCTCCTCCCTGGCAATTTTTTTTGTTTCTCTTTTTGGCAATTTAAGGTAAGGCTCTATAGTTTTCTGCCCCTTTTGAGGACAGCACACTCCCTCTTATTTTCAGTCAAAACCGACTGCAGATTTTTCAAGGCAGTGCTGGTATTGTGTGATTCATGGATCTAAAATGGTCTGAAATCAAAGGGATTCTTCATGATCTCAAAATAGGACCAAATCTTCTTTCTGTATATGACATCACTCACACCAATGAAAAGGCAGAGTTTTAGCCAGATCGATGGGTTATCAAGGATATAATTGATGATTTTAAGGTGATTGCTTCCAGTTATTGTGACAAATCTGATCATAAGTATTAGTTGGGGAAATCTTCATCCCCTTCAAAACAAAGTGGATTCTCTGCAAAGGTTGCCAATCTCGACGGCACCAACAAATTATGGCATCAACACTTGGGTCATACAAACTTTGGGACCATGTGTTATATGAGCTATCTAAGGATGATGGATGGCTTTCCACTGATTTGACCAATGGTGTCTATGATTCGTGAAGGATGTATGCTGGGAGAACATAATGATGAGTCCTGTCCTAAAAGTTTATCATGGCAAACCTCTTACCCTCTTGAGTCGGTTCATAGTGATATCTGTGAGCCTATCAGCCACTCCTTCCCTTGGTGGGACTAAATATCTCCTCACCTTCATTGATTATTTCTCTCACTTTCTTTGGATATATACTGTTCAATCCAAAGATGAAGCCCTTGAGAAATTCAAGGAATTTAAATTCTTGTTGAAAAATCACAACAATCACAAAATCAAATATATCAGGATTGATTGCAGAGATAAACACTTTGGGGATGGCTTTCATTCATTTCCCACCTCTCATGGCATTATTTGGAAGAAGCCAGGCCTTTAGCAAGATGAAGTGGTGGATTGAAGAAGAAAAAACCATTGTGGAAATGACTCATTGTATACATCATTCTCAGCAGCTGGAGCTGAATTTCTAGGGAGAAACAGTCTTTCGTGCAGCTCATATCATTAATCGGATGCCTACTTGAGATGTTTGACATATGACTCCTTATTGAGACATGGCATGGTTAAAATCCTCTGTCATGAATTTTAAAGTCTTTGGATCTTGTGCATGGGCCCTGTTATCACATATATAGTAGCCAGGCTACCATACATTATTTTTCTGATTCCAGTACACTTTTCAGCCAGTTCCCTTACATTGAGATGTCGAGATGAGCATCTATTATGGATCATGATTATTATATGGACAACAGTTTTGTTCTCCATGCCATGACTTAGTTTCAGGACACTCAGAGAGATGACCGATGTAGCCATTTAGTCATTGATACAGAGCAGTCAGTATTGCCCAGAGTTACAGCAGCAGTTTCAGAGGATAGATGATGGTTCAGACATTGTGCATTCAGGTATATGACTCAGCAAGTATATTTTGGTGTTATGGTTATATTGCTTTTATATTCATTCTTGTAGCATGTCTTAGCATTTAGTATCACAATCTGGAAATCATATAGATATGTGGACTTGGTTGTACTGTTATATATATATATATATATATATATATATAGATAGATATATATATATATTTGTCCCCACTCAGACTTAGAAGTTCACTACCTATACTCATTGGTTTTACCCTCCCTAGGGAGAATAAAGGTGATCATTCCCACCATACTTTGGCTTGCTAGTGTTGGTCTCATCATTCACTGTCTTCTTCCATCCATTACCTTCCCAGTTTGTTCATTACCTTGACTTACTACTTGACTAGTGGCATGGAGGACCTTCCCCTGCTGTAGCCTCTATGTTGGATAAGCTTCCCTGTTTATTTGTGTCTCGGCTCTGAGTTGGTGACAGAACTCACCTTTGGTGAGTTGGATTGTAGTCCTAAATCATTCTGGTCGGTTGTCCCGATGTTTGACACTGGTATGAACTCCCTCTAGTCACTTAAGATGTGTTGGCTAAAATTGAAAGCTCATGTACTACTTATGGAAACTTATGTAAATTCGCCCAGGAAACTGTAAACTCTAGAATGTGTTTATCAACACACGTGAGTAAAGGGCAATAGCAATGAAAAGCTAAAAATACTCCTTGAAGAGTATAATGAAAGGTCCAAAAAAGCAATGGTTCTTAAACTCTATATCTAAACGATTGCTGACCTTATATGTATATGTACAAACATGCCTTGCGATTAGTTGTGCTTATCAGCACACTTGAGATCCGAAGGGTTATGTAGGCCAAAAAGGCCATGAAATGAAATCAATGGATCCTAATGAAACTGGATCATCTTTTATAAAAGTAGACATGGTGCCTAAGTTGAATAAGCACTCTTTGAACAACTTACCCATCTGTGAGACACAACCATCCCCCGTGTTATCTGCTTGTCCAGCATATGTTACTAGTGTGTATTCCTTGTCCATTTCCAAAGTGTCATGATGTCAAGTCAGTAGTCATCCCTTGGCCTAGCCATTTTATTTTTAGCCTTCACCCTTCACTAGCAAATTGATCACAACTATGAAGTGAGTATGGTCCTGAAAGTCTAGTCTGAGTCATAAATAGTATTGAAGACCTTTATAAATTTGGTTTTAGATCGCCAGTGAAATGATTACTTATTGCTATAATTGTTACTTGAATGAATTGTAGAGCATTGCATTAACCTTTGACACTTGCAGCAGTTTGATGATAGTTTGAGTTATATTTGGGTCATGTTGACTTGGTCAAACCTAGTTTGACCAAAAGTCAACCATAGGACATGAGGTGGTAAACCTTAGATGATACAGAGATACGATATATGGTCTGGTATAGGTCACCATGGTGGTTCTATGCAGTGGTTTCAGGCTTATGATAATGATTTGTGCTTTTCAACACTTCTACAGATTATTATTATTTGATCTGCTGGTTATGATGGACATTTATTTTTTACCATGCAGAGGTCTATATGGTGTATGAGTACACATCTTAGACGGATTTGGGCTTTCTGAGTCCAATGAGATAGTTTGTTTTCAGTTCCGGGCAGTTACTGAGCTATCCTAGTGCAGTTTTGGCCTATCAGAGGCCCTATTAGAGCAGGGATGAGTTTTGATGAGTTCACCTAAGGCGCTGTGCATGGAGGGGGTGGTCCAGCCACTTGATATTACCATATTACCTCCCTCCCAGAGAGCCTAGTGGCCTCACCTTGACAGCGCAAGCACTCTAGGAGGCAGTTTGGGCATGTTCACATTTCCCGAGGCAGTTAAAAAATGGTAAAAATGGCTATTGAAGGATTCGATTTGGGTTACTGAGGAAAAGGATTGGCATGGGATGACTTGTGATGATGAGTAAGATGTCTTCCACACCTTCTCCAGTAGTTTCAGCTTCCAGTGGGACCTAGACCCATCACTTCCGACATTTTATATTGATTTTGGGATCCTCCTAAGGCTCACGACTTTCCCAGAGAGGCACGATTTGGTGCTTAGAGCATTATTTTATTGATATTGTGCCATGGGGATTGACCAAGGGTGTTGGAAATTACCCCTTGGACCCACCATGAGCTAGATCTTATGTTTATTCATTGACATTTGGTGGGACCCCCTCTCCTAGGGCGATTTGGTCCATTGATCTATTATGTTGTTATATTGATCCATGTACTTTATTGTTGAGCTCATCTCAACCATTGATTAGATCACTTTGATCTTTTAATCTTAGCCACTCATTCAAAAAGTGGTTAGGGTTTTGGTGTCTCTCCTATTTAAAGGAGAGAGCTCCTCATTGTAAAGGGACTTTTGGCTCTGGATTATTGGAATAGAAAAATACTATTACATCTACTTGTTGTGTTGTGGTGAATGCTTTTGGAGTTCGTTCGTTGGTTCTTCCTTTGCACTGGGTTATTGGAGATTATCTTGCTGTACTTTTTGTCCATGTATTTTTCATCTACAGGTGGAGGCCGAATTGGTTCAAGGAGGATGCATTGGTAGGGGAAGACTCTCCCTGCTTCTTCTTTGGGTTTCTTCGTCGGTAACAGGGAGTATTACTGTCTTAGTACCTTCTACTTCATGTTATATTTTGCTTTTCATTTGTATTTCCTCCATTGTTGCTCAACTGATTGAAATCGCTTTCCTTGGTTGACAGGAAGAGGAGGTCGTACGTGTGGACTAGGGCATCATCTCAAGGCAAGAGAAATCGAAGATCTCCCATTTGATCTCTGCGGGAACTTTCCTCAATAACAAGGCAACCTCATCCATCACACAGGTATGATCTCAAGGTAAATTTCTCATTCCATGATCTATCCATTTTTCTAAGTCATTAAAACCCTCATAAGTTAAAACCCTCATTTTTACATTTTCTCAGATCTACTTAGATCTAGTGGCCTTTTGGGTAAGACATTGAAAACCCACCTCTATAGCATCCACGGCAATTCAGATCTATAGTTTGGTGTGGATTGGCTTCCATTTGACCCCTTTCCCAAGGCAACTTAGCCTCTCCAAGTGAGGTCGCACTCCTTGGTTGGGTGAGTTCTGCTAGTTCTAAGACCTGGGTAAGTGAGATCCCTCTTGATTCACACTCTCCTCACTTGATAACCTACCCCTAGTGCTTCACCTTGTTGATTTTCACCTTGTGGCCTCCATTCCTCATTTTGAGGGTTGTGCCCCACTTGGGTCACTTGGTGATGCATCTTGAATCTCAGATCTACTGAGATCTAGCCATTGGATGACCTTGATCTTCAAAACCCACCTTGCTTTGCACCTTAACAACCCCGATCTATATTTTGGTGGATATCCGACTCCATTTGGCCCATTTTCCAAGACACTGATCCTTCTCCAAGCCCTCATAGTCCATGAAACAGTCCATGAATTTAACATAAGATTTGACAAGACTGTAGCTAACATCCCTGAAGAGATTAAACCAAAAGATCAAGCGATTGTTATTCATTACTTGAATGCATTTGAAGGATGGCTTGGTTATCACTTGAAGGATAGAAATCCCAATGACTTAAAGATTGCCCAATTTAATGCAAAGATGGTTGAGCAGAATGCAGCATCTATGGGGAAACAAAATTTTTTCGATCACTTTACCCCATCCACTTCTAGATCTGACCCTAAGCTTCGAAAGCCCAAGGAACCTGTGAGTGGGCCAAAGGAATCAAAGGACACGTTAGAGACCATGCAAGAAATGATGAGACAACTAACTGTCCTAACTAAGAGTGTTGCAAGTTTGAATGATCCTGAGAGACATAGGAACCCTTATGGCCCAAAACCTTATTGGAACAACAATAGAAGCCCTGAGGGGGATAGAGATAGACGACGACTTGAATATCCATAAAGTTCTGAAAAGAAGAATGTGAACTGGTGTGATGAAATAGAGGGAGAGGCTTCTGACACCAACTACCCTGATGACCAACCAGATAACATCAATTTTATAAATGACTTATCTTTTGATGAAGATTTTGGAAGAGCTGGTGGTGTATTTATACCAGTGTTACAAATATCGGCGATTTATCGCCGACATCGCGACATATCTTGATACGAACTCGCCGGCGATATTATCGCCAAACATCGCCGCGATTTTTTTAGCGATTTTTTCTGCAAAAATATCGCGATTTTTGCGAATATATCTCGAGTCAATAATTCCTGTAGGGTCAATAAAAAAATTAAAAGTTAAAACCATTTTTTGTTTTTGTTTGTAACTTTGTTTCGGGCTATGGCTGCATTCATCTTCGAGGAGTGTGGAGTCGAACTGTGGGAGAGCTAGGGCATGGGACCGGGGATGGTGTTGAGTCACGAGTGAAGGTTGAAGTGGCAAGGAGAATCGGAGGCAGAGAGGCAGAGCTAGGGCCGGGCTGTGGTTGCTGTGAGTGCCGGGAGTGAGTCCGCGTGGGCCGGGTCATGGCTGCTATGAGTGCCGGAGTGAGTGCCGCTGCTGTGGCTACGTGGCTGCTGTGCTGAGGAGCCCTCGGTTGAGGAGAAAGGGCATTCCAACCCCAAGCTTCCAGGTATGTGCTCACTGTTTTTTTTTTAATTTATTTATTTTTTCATTTTTCTCCATGAATGTAGAACCAGGGATACTCTGCCCGGTGCCCCTATGCCTTAAGGCTTAATGTGCTCGACTCAGGGCCTGAGCCATGTTTTTTAATTGAAAAAAAATTAAAAACTTAAGTTTACAAATTAACACAGTTCTGGTTTACAGTTTACAAATTAAAATTAAGTTAACAAATGAACACATGGCTTAGGCTAACAAATTAACAAGTTAACAAGTTAACATTTTACAATTAAAATTAAAATGTAAATTAATTTTTTGTTTGTATGATTTGTTATTTTAAATTTTTTTGCAATAAAATTATAAAAGTATGCTAAAACACCATTTTTTTTTTATGTTGCAGCCTGCAGGTTCAAAGTTTCAAGTTTCAACAAACATGCCAAAGACTTTGGATCCATTCTGGGAGTATGCAGAGCCTGTTGATCCACATAATCGACAAAAGCTAAAATGCAATTTGTGTGGGAAGGAGATGACGGGGGGGATAAGTAGGTTCAAATACCACCTCGCACAACTTCCAGGTCATGAGGTGGATATTTGCAAAAACTCCACGCCTAAAATTATTCAGAGGGCCAAACTCGCAATTGAAAGTATTGGCAAGAAGAAAGATGAAAGGGAAGCTTTCAGGAAGGAACTTGGAATGAGAGTGTCATTAGGATCCGGGACAGCCGGACACACTTTAGGGGGAGTGGGGAGTGAGACCTTATCCTCATCTTTTGCCATGCCTTCAAGAACATCTAATTTCTTCGTTCTAAGATCCGGGCCTGGTGGACAACCAGGTATAAAGTCAATGTACAAGATAAATGAGAAAAAGGAAGCAGACAAACTTGTGAGTCGGTGCCTTTTATGGAGTGATATACCATTCCACTTTGTGAGGAACACATTCTACGTTCCTATGTTTGATGCCGTTGCTATTGTTGGGCTGGGGTATAAGCCCCCCACTTATGAGGAGCTGAGAGGGCCCCTCCTTGATAATGAAAAGGTTGATTGCACTTCTAGGTTGGAGGAGCTTCGAGGTTCATGGGAGGTCACAGGATGCACAATGATGTCAAATGGTTGGACTGATACGAAGGGTAGGACCCTTCTCAATTTTTTCGTTCATTGTCCGAGGGGCATAATGTTTATAAAATCCGTGGATGCATCTGCACATATCAAAGATGCAACATTACTATGTGATTTGTTGGATGGGTTCATCTAGGAGATAGGACCGCAGCATGTTGTCCAAGTTATATCGGACAATGCTGCGAATTATGTGGCAGTTGGCAGGATGCTTATGGATAGGTATCCTACTTTGTTTTGGACCCCTTGTGTTGCACATTATATCGACTTGATCATAGAGGATATGGGAAAGCTTGATTTTATTAGGGATGTCATTGATCCAGCAAGAAGCATCACCAAATTTATATACAATCATGCTTTTGTGCTTAGCTTGATGAGGTAGTTTACTCATGACAGGGAGTTGGTTTGTCTCGCCATCACTTGCTTTGCCACTTGTTTCATCTCTTTTCAGTCTCTCCTTACTTCTAAGTGGGACTTGTAGACTATGTTCCTTTCAGCTGAGTGGCGTGCTTTATCGATTAGCACTAAACCGGAGGGACTTGCCATATCCAGACTAGTGTCATACCAGGAGAGCTTCTGGGATGGGGTGAAGGAGGTGTGTGCCATCTGTGAACCTTGGTAAGGGTTCTTCGCTTAGTTGATGGAGACAAGCCCGCAATGGGCTACCTATATGAGGCCATGGATAAGGCCAAAGAGGCCATTCGTGCCTACTGTGAGGATAGGGGGGAGGAGGGGCAAGCGAAGCAACAATTGATATGGGCGGTGATTGATCAACGATGGAACAACACACTTCATCGCCCCATTTGGCTATTCCTCAACCCCGCATTCTCTTACTCCTGTGGCTTCGGGTTTGATGCAGAGGTAATGGATGGGTTCGTGGAGTGTGTCAAGAGGATGGTGCCAAGTGAAGATGATCGTTCAGAGATTTCCAAAGAGTTGGAAATCTATAGGAGGGCCGTGGGAACATTTGGGTTTGCTATGGCTATCAAGGACAGGAAGAACATAATGCCAAGTAAGCTTCACCTTGTTTCAAGTTCAACTTTCAAGAATGAAAAATCAATTTATTTATTTCTTTGTTTTAAATTTTAAATTTTCAATGTCTTCTCTTATGTTTCTAACTTTCTCCAATTCATTGTAGATACTTGGTGGGAAACCTATGGCAGACGAGTACCCCATCTCCAAAGGCTCGCTGTTCGGATCCTTAGCCAGACATGCAGCTCTTCTGGTTGTGAGTGCAACTGGAGTGTATTTGAAAAAATACACACCAAGAAGCGCAACAGGTTAGAGAGTTTGAAATTAAATTCGAAATTTATTATCTATTGTAATTTATGTCCCATGGGTAATTATAATTTATGTATTCTAAATTCTAATTTAATAAATTTACTGTCCTCATACAGGTTGGATACCCAATGCCTGAATGATCTAGTGTACGTCTCCTACAATCTCAGGTTGTGGGTGAAGCAGCTTGAGAAAAAACCTGAGGTGGAGGCCATTTCATTGGATGACATTGACACCATTGCTGTGTGGAGAGTGGAGATTGAGGAACCTGTTATGGAGGCAGCCCCTGATTGGTTAGAGGATGATCATGATACACAGGATCCCCAGAGTGAGATATGGGAGGATGAGGGGTTGGCTTTGAGAGTGTGCCACCACCGGAGCCACCAGTAGCACAGCCACTAGTAGGCTGTCCAGTTACACAGCCACCAGTTGCACAACCACTAGTTGCACGGCCACCAGTTGCACGACCAACAGTTTCACGGCCACAATCTCATCCAAAGGGACCTAGATATAGGGGCAGTGGTAGCAGTAGCAGTGGTAGAGGACTTGATGAGGGTGACCTAGTACCTCATCATTCTTCTAGTTCTTCTAGAGTACATCAGTTACCAGGCACTTCTAGAGCCAGAGGATGCGGCCAGAGTCCACGACAACCCCCACGAGCACCTGGGGTTTCTAGCTCTAGAGGCAGAGCCATTACTAGAGCGATTACCTTTACCTGTAGAAGGGGTAGAGGGAATCCATAGTTTACTTTATTTAGTTGATTTCAGTGCATATGACAGTTGACTCTATGAGATACATTGATTGTATTTTTTTGGTGATTCATGAGTCGGGGACTCAAGATCTAGGACACTATTCATTTTTTATTGTTGATGTCTAGACTCTAGACTCTAGCGATGCGTCTTATTATTTATACATCTTATATATCAGTTTTCTTTCCATATGCATGTGGCAATGTGTTTAAAGTTTTAAACTTTATTTGATGTTCTTGTTGCTTTAGATGTTTAGAAAATTGAAAAAAAATGAAGGACATGATTCATTTTTGATGTGTGATGTCTAGCAATACGTCTTATACATCTTATATATCAGTTTTCTTTCCATATGCATGTGGCAATGTGTTTATTTGATGTTCTTGTTGCTTTAGATGTTTAGAAAATTAAAAAAAAATGAATATTTTTGTATTTTTTTAAGTTTGCCGATATATTGCCGATGTTTGCCGACATTTTTGCCGATAAATCTGATAATTTCTTTTTGGAACCTCGGCGATATATTCGCCGACACGATATTTGTAACATTGCTGTGAACATCTTCTTGTGATCTATGTTAAGTGCTGTTTCATTTCTGCAAATTCTTCTTATTGGGTTAGGGCTTGTGGCAGAAATCACCGTACATCTATTATCTCTTATGATCTCAAACATATATTAAAACATTGGTCATGGATGGTTGGTAGAGGTGCACAGCCTGTCATTAAGATAGACATCACTTAACTTTATGGCTATATGTGCATATCTTTGTTTGACATAACTCTACTTATATTGTTATTTTTGCATATCTGTATTTCAAGTAGCTCAACCAGAATTAACATCAGTTAATGATTCATTCTTTCTAGAATCTACATTTTGTTAAATACTAACCTATAACTATCATGACTCGGATGTTCAAATAAATGTTGGAAGCTAACTCATCCATTCTTGTAACCATTATGCTATTGCAGTTTGTCTCACATCTACTAGTTACGTCTTTCTTCAAATGTTACGTTAGATTCTTACAAGTTGTCAGGGGCTGAGCACTTGAGAATTTGAAATCCCTAAGGTCTCTGCTCTGATGAAATTTCTCAGGGTTTTCAGTTTAAAACCTTTACTCAAATATAAGTACCACTGCTGCTTCTTCAAGATAGTGGTGAATACTTCAAATGTTCAATTTACTTCATTATTCGTTGCTGCATCAAACAAGCTAATCTGCTACACTAGTCCAATCATTTCCAATAGAACATTAAATCTCATGCCTATTTCACAATTCTCATGCCCCCCATCTCCCCCTTGTCGCATCTGACTTATTCTTTCACCTCTTGGCCCCATTGTTACTTTTGGTTCTTTTGACCATAAAATTTGTTGTATACAGCTGATCGGTTTTATCATACTTTATTCTTACTACTGTGTCATTTGACTGCCTCTACAGGATTGGTGTTATATCAGGCAAATTCATATTTGGACCACCACTGGAGGAATACTGGTCTCATAAATTGCAGGAGGAAGCATCAGATGATAACAATACCAGTGTTAATCAATCACAAAAATCAGATGGAGCATAATAGAATTTAAGGTGTCAATCAACTGGCTATATGGATGATGCGTGTCCATTTCTGTCTTACATAATTGCTATTATGATTATTGGCAGAACTGTACTGTTAAGTTGATATCTACATAAGCAAACGATGATGAGAACAAATTTAGCCTTATTGAAGGCTCCTAAGAATGTTTCGTTGCTATTTTTTCAGAAGGAAGTCTGGTGATTCCTGAAGTAGCTGGTAAAAGAGAATGATTTTTATCAATCAAATTTTTACATCCACTGCTTGGTAGGATTAAGTCATGTTTTGATATGAACAAAAAGTAAAACAATAAATTTTTAGCATTTCTTGACCCACAAGTGCTGTGTGACTATGTAGGTATTTCAGACTGAATATTCTAAGACCTTTTGGGCGCTCCTAAAGGGAACAAATTACCCAGAATGGGTGCACACTGCATGTTCAACACTGATTTTTTCAGGATCAATAACCCAAGAGGGGCGAACGCTGATTTATATAATTTAATGATCTATGAAGAAACAACTGCTTTACAACATAAAGTACTAAAAGGAAAATTGGATATCACTTATTTCAATATGGAAAGAGGTAACTAATTCTTCATTGATAATTGTTTGGAGGATGGATATTACTTATTTACTAAGTTGCTAGGAAACGTGGGTATGGGGACGGGCACTGGGACGAGGACGCCACTTTTTGAAACAGGGTACTTGGGTACGTCGGGGGTACTGTATATATATACATATAATTTATAAAAATAAAATCTGTCAGTCACATCATACATGTATATTTGATATTTCTAAATTCAATGATTCATATGAACATTCACATTGAAAATTTGAAACATAAAATAATAAATTTGATAAATCATGTGACATAGACTCATAGTATATATCAAGTGGAAGACTGAAGTTAACTATTATATTAATATAATTATTAACATAAAATATTATATGTCCATGACGCCATGAGTTCAAACTTCATTGTCATACTACAATCAAAATTTGCCTAATGGCATTTCCAGACATGAAAAATAAAGTTTAAAACAATAAACATTGAACAATGAACACGATAGCTGATTTAGCTTCCTCAAGCCATGTCATCAGCATCCTCAAGATCAATGCCATCAGCATCACTAAGGTCCTCTATCAGCAAGCTCTCTAGATAGGCATCGCTGGAGTAGTGAGCATGGAGCACTAGCAGTGATAAATGGAGTGCCGCAAGGGTTTAGGTAAGAGGCAACGGCCCACATAACATGTGTTTTAGTGTTTTAATTTTTAATTTTTAAAATTTTAATCTTCAAACATTGCAAATCAACCCCCCTGACTAGCGAGCTAAGGTAAATTGCCCAACCACTGTATCGCCTAAGTACCCAAACATGCGGTACGACATACCGAAATCCATGTGAATACCATGTTTTCATAAATGAAGTACCCGGTACGTGAGATTGGATTTGGGTACGGTGGGGTAAGGCTGGGAACGTACCATCGAAGTACCCAAGTACCCAGTATGTGTACCCGGTACTGGTTTGTGTACACGACCCCTCGGTACGGGTACCTATGCAACACAACTTATTTATATCTATTCAACATTATATAAGCGAGGGTTGATATGGGTTTTTGAGAATTTTAAAACTTCAAGGAAACTAGTACTTATTAAATTTATAAATAATTGATTCAAGTACTTGTAGCTGAACATGTAAACCTCTCATTTGAAGTTATGCAATGGAAGAAACAAGGAATTTTAGAAATTCATATATCCAATTTGAAATGATTTCTACTAGTAAGGGAAAAAAGATTAAAAGGAGATCCTATGATCAAGGGTGGAGAAGTGAATGGTCACTCTGAAAGGAATAAAGGATTAGGTATGGAGGCCACAAAACACCCCTCTAATGACAAATGGGCATTTTGTCTGCTTGACCCCCGAGGCAACAACGCCTCCACGTGCTACTTGAATGGATCCATTTCCTATGTCATATCATGCATTATGTTATGTGAATGTGAGGGAAATTCAAATTTTGAAATCCCTCTGCTTCACGTCTAATTTGTTTTAGTATTTTCTTCTATTATTTTGGGTTTTATGTTGGTTTGTTCATTGCAAGCTTTGTCTCAGTGCTTCCCAATTTGCACTCAAAATCCTTGCAGCGTTTATTTCCAGTTTAAATCCCTCAATTTTGCGAAGAGCTAGCTAGCTAGTTCAAATCCACTTCCGACACTAAAAGTGGTCATGGTGCCACTATACGAGGTGTTGTGAATGGGAGATGTAGAGGATTTTGGCCCTCAAGTGGTGGTTCCACAACCCTATGTCTATGACCACTACTTGATTATTTGCTCACCTCCATATCCAAATTCCATGAGGAATGATGGCATGCAATGCCCAATTCAGTGAGTCATTGTGCATTTTAAAACATTCTAAATGTTTGTATTCTATGCTCATTTGATACAAATCCAATAAATTGTTTTCTGCACTATTTCCAATATTTCATTTATCCGTGTTAATTGGATAGTTTTATTGAAACCACGGGGCTGTGAATCTCTCCTTGGATGCAATTTATGTGTAAATTTAACAGACAAGTTATATTCACAAAATGGGTGCTTAACATTATATTGTAATAATGGACTGTATTTATGATTGGTTTTGTGGAGAATGGATAAGAACAAATCCTTATTCAAAGCAATCCGATTTCCAATGATTGGGTCCTTATAAATAGTAAGATCAATCCTGCAATTACATTTTAATGTTTTTTAATGAAACACTTTGTTGTTACATATGATATGGTATATACATTTATTGATGGACACATGATACATGTTTCTTTGAAGCCTTTTCACAATGATTAAATACAATAAATAATTAGTCATTAATTGTGTAACTCTGATTCAAATTATACAATCAATGACTTCCAATCAATTGATTGATAGGTTTTGGTCCAAAGGATTTTATATTGTCATTTTTTCCAATCCACTGGAAAGGTCATGGAGTAAGGATTGTGGGGTTGGGCAAGAGTTGGACTCTTCTTTAGACCATGGTCCCCAAATTTTAACCTGACAATTTTTATCCCAACAACCCTACTTTGGGTGAGATTGCCAAATTGTGCCATCCACTTGTGGACTTCAAGGATTTTAGGAGGTATTGGAAATTTCCTTGGCAATTTTCATAAGATTGGGAGAAGCAAAGTAACAAGGGAATCATCAACCGTGGAAGAATCTATGTAGATCTCGACCCGAGTGAAGGTCCATTGGATCAAATCATCACAAGGTACAATGATTATTTATAGACCAAGAATTGATTATGAGAATACAACTTCCAAGCATAGAGTTAGTCTCGAGACAAGGGATTTGGGCAAGAGTTGGACTCTTCTTCAGACCATGGTCCCCAAATTTTAACCTGACAATTTTTATCCCAACAACCTTACTTTGGGTGAGATTGCCAAATTGTGCCATCCACTTGTGGACTTCAAGGATTTTAGAAGGTATTGGAAATTTCCTTGGCAATTTTCATAAGATTGGGAGAAGCAAAGTAACAAGGGAATCATCAACCGTGGAAGAATCTATGTAGATCTCGACCCGAGTGAAGGTCCATTGGATCAAATCATCACAAGGTACAATGATTATTTATAGACCAAGAATTGATTATGAGAATACAACTTCCAAGCATAGAGTTAGTCTTGAGACAAGGGATTTGGGCAAGAGTTGGACTCTTTTTCAGACCATGGTCCCCAAATTTTAACCTGACAATTTTTATCCCAACAACCCTACTTTGGGTGAGATTGCCAAATTGTGCCATCCACTTGTGGACTTCAAGGATTTTAGGAGGTATTGGAAATTTCCCTGGCAATTTTCATAAGATTGGGAGAATCAAACAAGGGACTCATCAATCGTGGAAGAATCTATGTAGATCTCGACCCGAGTGAAGGTCCATTGGATCAAATCATCACAAGATACAATGATATTTATAGACCAAGAATTGATTATGAGAATACAACTTCCAAGCATAGAGTTAGTCTTGAGACAAGGGATTTGGGCAAGAGTTGGACTCTTCTTCAGACCATGGTCCCCAAATTTTAAACTGACAATTTTTATCCCAACAACCCTACTTTGGTTGAGATTGCCAAATTGTGCCATCCACTTGTGGGCTTCAAGGATTTTAGGAGGTATTGGAAATTTCCTTGGCAATTTTCATAAGATTGGGAGAAGCAAAGAACAAGGGAATCATCAACCGTGGAAGAATCTATGTAGATCTCGACCCGAGTGAAGGTCCATTGGATCAAATCATCACAAGGTACAATGATTATTTATAGACCAAGAATTGATTATGAGAATACAACTTCCAAGTATAGAGTTAGTCTTGAGACAAGGGATTTGGGAAAGAGTTGGACTCTTTTTCAAACCATGGTCCCCAAATTTTAACCTGACAATTTTTATCCCAACAACCCTACTTTGGGTGAGATTGCCAAATTGTGCCATCCACTTGTGGGCTTCAAGGATTTTAGGAGGTATTGGAAATTTCCTTGGCAATTTTCATAAGATTGGGAGAAGCAAAGTAACAAGGGAATCATCAACCGTGGAAGAATCTATGTAGATCTCGACCCGAGTGAAGGTCCATTGGATCAAATCATCACAAGGTACAATGATTATTTATAGACCAAGAATTGATTATGAGAATACAACTTCCAAGCATAGAGTTAGTCTTGAGACAAGGGATTTGAAGGATGCTTGTGCAAAAGCCAAGGCCTATCTAGGACAAGAAAGGGAAGACAACAAACTTAGAAGTTCAAGACATGGTAAGAAGAAATTAGGGTTTGTGCTATTTCCTTTTAGAAAAAGATGATGGATCTCTCAATATAATATTGAATAAGTACTTTCTCTTTCAAGTTATTTTTTATGTTATTGCTCGGTTTTTCCTTGTTTGTTTTTCATAATATGGTATCAAAGCCATGGTAAGGAATAGGGAAAAATGTGAGTGAAGGCCTCTTGACGAGTCAAAATGGCCAGGGTCAACAATAGGAGTTCTTCCCAATAAGAAGTCCCAATTAGACCTCAAACCGTCTGGAGAGGAGAATCTGTCTGGATTTTGGCTCAACAACCATTCCTTATTGGGTTTCACCGGTTGTGTCCCGGTCCACCATTTAGGGTTTTATAATTAAAGGATGAAATGCAAGCTAATCTAACCTAAATGTGATTCCTAACTAAACTAACCTATCCCAACTGGGAGCAAGATTAAAGAGAGTGAGCAACAAAATAACAATTGATCATCCACATTCAGGTAGTTGTTTTGAGAAGCAGATAAACAATTGACATAATGAAAGCATAAACATGAGAAAAGTTTTGTTGTTTATATCATTCTGATTTCACTGCCCACAAAAAGAAAATAACAGAAATAACACATGAAATAAGAAGCAAAAAGTTGTAGGAAGAGTCCATTTAGGAATCTGAAACAATCTTACTCCATATCCACATGTGAAAGAGTATGAAGTAGTTCAAGACATTCATCCACATAACAACAGTATTTCTGTACAAAAGCTAATCCGTGCTTCTCATTTATAGCTCAACAATAGTACATTTGAAAAGTTCAAGAGCAAAAAGGCCCTCCTTGTCACATGAGATTACAATATATAGGCCAAGGCTCAGTGACCCTTGACCTTCCATATTTTTTGTTTGACTACACAAGATAATTCCAAAAGATTGAACACCTAGAGCAGTCGCCCACGCAAATAGATCACAGATCAACACACCAATGTTTTCACGTGGTTTAAACCCTCGAAAGGGAAACTCTCCACAACCCCAACAAAATAGCTACTTGAGGCAGTTTGTTATGCAAAAGAAAGAAAGTTACAAATGAGCTTCTCATAATCGATCAACTAGCAAGTGGCCCTCCATGCTCTTTAAATAGATATCATGGACTAATCGGGTGTTAAGTCATGGATCAAAGGTAGTTATGATCTAAGAGAAGTTGAACCATCGGATACTCTATGTCTAAAACATATCGTGACCATCGGATTAGATATTTACAAATGCATACTAATGCATACTAAAGAGACACACTTTTCCTAACAGATATATTATACAAGTTGATCTTAACTAACTCCTAAGTGTCTAAATATCCTAACACCCCCTTAAGAACAACTTGGGATAGGATTGAAGGATTTACAAAAGCGACACTATTAGGAGAAGGAATGAGTCATTAGAGCCTATCCCCCCTTAATGACAAGTTCCTGAATTCCTAACATAGATCAAAGTTTAGAAAACTTCGCTTCTGTAAGAGATTTAGTGAAGATGTCTGCAACTTGATCATCTGTAGGGAAAAAGAGCACTTCAAGAACACGACCATGAATAAGATTTCTTATTAAGTGTTAGTGTTTCATACAATTATAGCATAATAATTCAATTGCATAAAATCAATAGGATCACTAGAAGAAAGACAAAGCACATAAACAAAGAACATGATAATTTATCCCGGGAAACCCAATCGGGAGAAAACCCAACAAATTTCGTATAGAGATGAATAATTTTGAGAACATAGTACAAAGATGATAGAGAGAAAGTAGAAAGTCTCTCTAACCCAAAACCCCCAAAATAATCCTCCTAGTTGCAGGTGCGAGCTCCTCTCCAAGTGATGCGAACTTGTGTGTGAGTGAATGAACAAATGAGGCATACGACCTCTCTATTTATACAGATGCAAAAATGACTTTTTTTTTCCTTTCTGGGCCGACCTGAATTTTCCCAAACTGGGATGACCTGACTGGGGCAATTCTTCCCATTGTTTGGGGTAGACTGCCCACTGTTTTGGGGCAGTTCACCCACTGGGCCGACTTGTCTAATCTGACAGGGCCGACTTGCCTTGGGGGAATATAAAAATACATTTAATAATTATTTTCTTTACTTAATTTTCTCCCCAAGGTTTACATGATTAATTACATCAAGATCAACTCCCGTAGGAGGTACAAATAATTACAATAGAATATAATAAGAATAACTTCCGAAGTTGTACAAAATCCAACACTCCCTCTCAACAAGAAAGTTATTCTTTGGTCTTTATCAACATTACGATCATCTGGGTTTCATCTGTACATCTATACTGTCTCAATCATCTCTATACATGCTGAAGGTTGTCAACACAGTCTCAGTCCTTCGAGAAGTGTCATTATGCATCAACTCCACCAGTCCTTCGGTGAGTCCAAGAGAGTCTCTCCATCCTACCTGGATGTCCAAGAGATAGGCTTTACCATCTGCTACTTGTCCATCTCATCTGTCGATGGGATCCTCCCATACCTGGCTGAGAATCTGGACGAGCAGAGGCGCACGACCATCTATTACTTGTTCGTCTCATCTATTGATGGGGTACTCCCATACCTGACTGAGAACTTGAACAAGTAGAGGTACCTGTGCAATCATCACACAACCATCTACTACCTGTCCGTCACATCTATTGATGGGATTTATCCCATACTTGGTTGAGAACTTGGATGAGCAGAGGCACCTATGTGTAACATGACCATTTACTACCTATCAGTCTCATCTATCGATGGAATTTCTCCCATACCTGGCCGAGAACCTGGACGAGTAGAGGCACTTGGGTGGAACATGACCATCTACTTGTTAAGATTCAATATGCTAAGATAGATACAATCAGTATTCAATTCAATTTCACAGTAATAGCATATACAAGATCACTGAAAGAAACACAATCACAAGATAGACACAGAATTATCCTGGGAAACCCTCTAGGGGAAGAAAACCCAACAAAAAATTCCTCAATATAGATGATTAAAAGTACAAAGACAAAACCCCAAACAAGTGCTCCTTCTCCTTGTAGATATCTCTCTCAATCTCTCTCTCTCTCTCTCTCTCTCTCTCTCTCCTATGCGAATTACACAAGTGAGTGTGTGTGTCCAAATGAGGAGCACATCACTCCTATTTATACTTTATCTTCCACTTGACTTTTTCACTAACTAGGTCGGCCCTAACAAACTTAACTAGGCCGACTCACCTAGGAAGACTCAAAACAATATAATATTACTTTCTGGAGGGTTCTATCGACCCGACTTACAAAGGAGGTTTTACCTCATGAATCTATGATTACCAAATACAATAATAACATCCCGATGGAGGAATAAAACATTTCCGAATAAATAATATTAAAATACAATAGAATATTCTTCGAAGTTACAATATTTCAACACTCCCCCTTAACGACAAGGGTATTCTACTGACAACAAAAACATCAACTGTAGGAGCAAGGAGAGAGAGCATCATCAACTGTAGGAGCAAGGAGAGAGAGCATCATCGACAACATCAAGGTGATACATCTACAAATCATCAGAAGTTTTCTTCAACAATATCAACAACTGGAACAATTACTGGAACATCTTCAAGATCTTTAGTACTGGAGCATCATCTTCTACAACACCAAGTCTTCATCTTTGATCTTCATCTTCTGCAGCACTCGATCGCTCGATCATCTACAACAACACTTGATCTTTCGATCAGCAACAACATCATCTGCAGCAACATAACCTGCAACACACATGATCCAATTACAGGATGATCAATCCCTCTCACTTTAGGACATAAGTCCAAGGATGATGCAACCCTAACCACATCACTGAGACAAAAGTATGAGGATCACTTTAGGACTAATGTCCATGGATGATACAATCCCAATCACATCATGGAGACAAAAGTCTGTGGATCATTTCAGGACTAATGTCTAGGGATGATACAATCCCAACCACATCACGGAGACAAAAGTCTGTGGATCACTTTAGGACTAATGTCTAGGGAAGATACAATCCCACTGCAACATCATCATCACTACTCCCCCTTTCGAGGAAGGTCTTTTCGAACCACACCAAGCTTGTCACAGAATTACTCAAACTTCACTCGAGACAGAGGCTTAGTCAACACATCAAAAAATTACTCATCAGTGCTCACATATGGGAGATTTATAGCTCCCTTCTGTACCTATCCCGTATGTAAAAATACCGTATTTCTATGTGCTTTGACTTGTCATGGAACACTGGGTTCTCCGTCATCTTTATACAACTCTGGTTGTCACATAGAATCACCGTGGTATCCAACTCCAGGTCAAATAGACATGGCATCAATTTTTGAATCCATATGGCTTCACAACTAGCAGAACAAGTTGCTATATACTCTGCTTCAGCTGTGCTGAGAGCAACATTGGACTGCTTCTTGCTAAACCATGAGATCATGGAGGATCCCAGACAATAACATCCACCTGAGGTGCTCTTCCTATCTGAGACACTTCCATCCCAATCTACATTTGTATAACCATACAATCTGTAGTCATGATATCCAACATAGTATAGACCAAAGTCTATCGTACCTTTCAGGTACCTCATCACATGCTTTGTAGCTACCAGGTAAAAACATATAGGCTCAACTAGATACTGACTTAGGGTGTTCACAACAAAGCATATATCTGGCCCGGTATTCGTCAGATACATCAACGACCCAATAATCTGTCTGTACTGAGTCACATCCACTAACTCTGATGATTCATCAGCTAACAACTTCAGGTTGATATCCATGGGTGTGGCCATGGATTTACATTCCAACATATCAAATATTTTTAGGATTTCCATACTTTCCCTGGTTGAGAAAGATTCCTTCTGGGTTTTTCCATACTTCCAGACCTAGAAAATAGTGCATCAATCCAAGGTCTTTCATCTCAAATTCTTCAGCGAGCTTCTTCTTGTACTCTACAATCTGTTTCTCATTTCCTGTCAGAAATCAATCATCCACATACAACAATAATATGACAGGTTCATCATCCATAACCTTAAAGTAAAGGTTAGGGTCAACTTTCATTTTGGTAAATCCCAAGCTCGTCAAAAAAATATCTATCCTTCCGTACCAAGCTCTAGGAGCTTGCTTCAATTCATACAGAGCCTTCTTCAACTTGCATACATGAGTCCGTCTGTCTTCAACTTCAAATCCCTGTGGATGTTCTATGTACACTTCTTCCTCAATCACACCATTCAGGAAAGTTGTCTTCACATCCATCTGGTGTAAACTCCACTTTATCATGGATGCAAGTGCCATGATGGTTCTAATGGAAGTGTACCTTGCTACTAGTGCAAATGTCTCTTCATAAACAATTCCCTCTTTTTGATAGAATCCTCTAGCCAAAAACCTTGCCTTATATTTCTCAATACTTCCATTAGCTTCATGTTTTATCTTGTAGATCCATTTGGAAGATACCACACTTTTTCCTTTTGGTTTGGGAACTATATCCCAAACATCATTCTTCATTATTGATTGGTATTCTTCCGTCATTGCTTCTACCCATTATTTCTTCTATATAGCTTCTTCATAACTGGTAGGTTCTTTATCTACAAGATCACACATCAAAGCCACATAACTGGAAAATGGTTTTGGCTTCTTGCTTACTCTTGTGGAGCCTTGTAGAGCTCCATACTTCTCTGCTTCTTGTATAATTTCTCTTTCCCAAGCACGATTTCTCTTTCGTGACATATTCATAGTGGGAGGTTATTGAGGTTCTAGTATATCATGGTCTTCTGGTGTTTCATCTTCAGGGGAGGGTGCAACTTCTACATTTCTGGGAGGTACATCTTCTTCATATACTTCTTCATGCTGGCACTTTCTGGATTTCTTAAGAACAACATCTTCATCAAATGCCACATCTACGCTAATCTCCATGTGATGATAGCCTGGTATATAGATCCTGAAGGCCTTGGACACTTCAAAGTATCCAACAAGATTCCTTTCTTTCCAGAAGGATCCAACTTGGTCCTTTTCTCTTTTGGAACATGAACAAAAAAACTGGACAACCAAATATCTTGAATTTTGTTGCAAGTTCTCTCTTGCACCCATCTATGAGTTTTTCATCTTCAACCTTGTAGCAAAGGTTGATGTCTCATCACTCTAGGTGATCATTCTATCTCGTAGAAAGTCTTCTCCGAGTCCTGGAGGTTTCTCGATATCTTGATCACACCATGAGTCTGGCTACTAGAGAAACATCTCATCATAGTCGACTTCCTCTATAAGTCTTGTTTATAGTTGAACCATTGTCACTTGTTCTATGGAACAAGTCTCATCATTCTTCATTTGTAGGTGATCGTGTACGATACTTCCTACAAGTCAAATTTAATAGCATGGTTAGAAACATTTCATAGTTTCCAAATATATGCATAAAAAATTTTCATAGTTTCCAAATATATGCATAAAAACATTCATCCAATGCTACAACATTCATCCATATCCCACATTCATATGGTAACTTTCTAGATGCCTTCCATCTCTACCATGACATTATTAAGAGTGTGCACTACTCCCAATATGTCAGCAAAGAGGTTTCACTCTAGATAAGTAGCAATGGAATGTTGTATAGCACCATAGGCTACTTACCCATCACATTCATAACACTTCAAACATTCTAACACACATCCTAAATAAATGTGTATACAACTGGATACTATCATTTAAGCAAAAACTGACAATTCAAATACTTATCTTTGTTTGTTTGGTGGGATCTCTTTTGATCCTAGTCTTCTGGCAGGGATTACTAGAATGTTTGATGGTGAACTCTACTCTATCATCAGAGTTCCAAAATCAAGCTTGTATGTTATTTCTCCTATTCTCCTAGTGAAACTTTCTGAGGGGAGTCCTTTTCTTCAAGATAGGAGAAAGTGCTTTGAAGCACCACTATTACAAAACATATTCTTCAATTTCTTCCTTTGCTAGCTTCCTGGGAGGTCCTTCTTCTTCTTCTTCTTCTTCATCTTTAGCAAAATGAGCATGATATCTTTTGTTTCTCTTCTTGACTTCTTCTTTCTTCAATGGACAATTTTTGGCAATGTGTCCTAGCTTGTCACAATTGAAACATTTAAAGTTGGAGTAGTTTCTTCTTGGATTGTTTCCTCTTGTCCTTTGGAACTGCTTGGGAGGTTGAGACTCCTTGTGGATTTCCTTCTTGAAGTTAGATTGAATTCTTCCTCTCTTGGTATGGGTGGCTAGGGCTTGATCATATTCTTTAAGTAGATCTTTTGTATTGTCTACTCTAGCCTCCTCTTGGATGCAATCTTCCCATACAATGTCAAATTTCATGCTTTCCTTTCTGGCACACATAGTATGGATGAATGAATCCCAAGGTCTAGTGAGACCATTGAGAGCAGTCATAACTATCTCATCTTCATCAAGGGAGTCTCCAATGGCTTCTAGTTTCTCCTTGAACTGGGAGACCCTTGTGAATTAGTCTTGGATGGATTCTCCTTGGCACATCTTGGTACTCTTTAATTGAGCTCTCAAATTCATCTTCCTATTGATGTTCCTTCCTTCATACATTCTGGCTAGGGAATCATACATCTCCTTCGGGGTCTTCTTGGATGACATGAGGAATCAAGTGGTATTTAATAGAATCATCAATGATCCTCTTTGCCCTAATTAGGTCCTTCTTGTGCTTCTCCTTAGCTTCATCCTCTCTAGGTTCTGCAACTTCTTCCTTGATGCATTTGGCAAGATCATTCTCTTCAAGAATGGGGCCAATCCCCATGCTTGGAAATTCTCTATGCCTTCTAGATTATCCTCAAGCTTAGTGCTTGGGGCCATCTTATCCAGGAGGTCACCAAAAAATGAAATTTCTCAAAATGCAAAACTGACCTTACCAGGAGATGCGCTTGACTGAGGCGAATTGACTGGTACACTTGGTTTCTGGAGATTCAATTTTTCACCCTTCAAAATTGACTTGTGAATTTCATATATGTAGTTTCTGGCTTTTTCTGGTTTTTTTGGTCCAAAGTCAAACTAGGGTTTGAATTTCTGGGAGTTTTACCCACTCAAAAACTTCGATCTTGGTATCAAAATTTCACTCTTGGAGAGGCGCACCTTTCTATGCAATTGGATTTCCAAAATTCCAACTTTGACAGTAACCCTAATTTCTTGTCGGAGGGAGAAGAGAGAGAGTTTTACCTTGTGAAAGCTGTCCTATTCAGGCTAGCTCTGATACCATGTTAAGATTCAATATGCTAAGATAGATAACATCAATATTCAATTCAATTTCACAACAATAAATATACAATATCACTGAAAGAAACACAATCACAAGATAGACACAGAATTATCTTGGGAAACCCTCTAGGGGAAGAAAACCCAGCAAAAAATTCCTCAATATAGATGATCAAAAGTGCAAAGACAAAACCAAAAATAAGTGCTCCTTCTCTTTGTAGATATATATATCTCCCTCTCCTATGCGAATTACACAAGTGTGTGTGTTTGTGTCCAAATTAGGAGCACATCACTCCTATTTATACTTTATCTTCCACTTGACTTTTTCACTAACTAGGTCGGCCCCAACAAACTTAACTAGGCCGACTTACCTAGGAAGACTCAAAACAATATAATATTACTTTCTGGAGGGTTCTATCAACCCGACTTACAAAGGAGGTTTTACCTCATGACTCTATGATTACCAAATACAATAATAACATCCCGACGGAGGAATAAAACATCTCCGAATAAATAGTATTAAAATACAATAGAATATTCTTCAAAGTTACAATATTTCAACACTAATTCCTATCCGTCTCATCTGCCAATGGGATTTATCCCATACATGGTTGAGAACCTGGAAGAGTAGAAGCACTTGGGGGTGGAACTCAACCATCTACTGCCTATCCGTCTCTTTTGCTGATGGGATTTATCCCATACCTGGATGAGTAGAGAAACCCAGTTGGAACCTGACCATCTACTGCCTGTTTGTCTCATCTACCGATGGGATTTCTTCCATACTTGGCTGAGAACCTGGACGAGTAGAGGCACCTGGGTGAAAGCAGGGTAAACATCTCTATGCCATCTCTCGCTCTCAAGGAGGGACATGTTCTCTTCTACTCCAAGTCTTCCATGAAAGTATTCAAACTTCATCCCGGGAAGAAGATTGGTGAGAACATTTGCAGTCTGGTCATCTATCAAAACATAATGTAACTCAATCGCACCTTTCTACACCATATCACGTATGAAGTGATATTGAATCTCTATATGCTTCGACCTATCGTGGAATACATGATCCACTAACATCTGCACACAACTCTATTTATCACAGTGAATCATGGTTGGCTCTGGAATCTGGCCAAACAATCCTACAAGGAGTTTACGAAGCCATACTGTTCCTCGGGATGCTGTACTAGCAACCATATACTCGGCCTCTGTAGTACTGAGGGCTACTGATTTCTTCTTCCTGCTGCACTAGGAAATCATTGCAGAACCCAAACTGAAGCAATATCCAGAATTACTCTTCCTATCTATAGCACATCCGACCCAATCTTAGTCTGTAAACCCCTGCAATCTCAAGTCACACTCTGAAGCATATCTCAGACCATATCCCATAGTGCCACGCAAGTATTTGAGCACATGTTTTGCAGCAATCCAGTGAATCTGCCTCGGCTCAGACATAAATTGGATGAGAGCATTCACAACAAAACATATATATGTTTTGGTCTTCGTCAGATACATCAAGGACCCAATCAACTGGTGATACATAGTGGGATCAATCAAATTTGAATATGAAGCAGAATCCCTTAGCTTCTTCAAATTTGCATCCATCGGAGTGGCCATGGACTTGCATTCCAACATCCTGAATCTCTTCAGAATATCTATGGTGTATTTTCCTTGACCTAGGAAAATATCCTTCTGCCTCTGCCATACTTCTAATCAAGAAGTAATGCATTAATCCAAGATCCTTCATTTCGAACTTAGAGGCAAGTTTCTTCTTACACCATACGATAAGTTTCTCATTTCCAGTGAGAAACAGGTCATCAACATAAAGGACCAAAATCAGTGGCTCATCATTCACAACCTTGTAGTAAAGGTTGGGGTCTGCATCACTCTGATGCAACTTCCACCCCATGGTTGAAGAAATAGAAATGATCGATATGATGGAAGTATATCGAGCCACAAGAGAAAATGTATCATCATAATCAGCTCCCTCTTTCTGAGAGAACCCTTTGGAAACAAATCTAGCCTTGTGTTTTTCAACACTCCCATTTGCTCCATGCAAAGTATGTTGTGCCCATCTAGGCCTCTTCCGGCCTACTGCAATATCTCTGGGAACACCAACTGGCTCAATTGGATAAATGGAATCGATGGGTTCATCCTCTTCTGCTAAATCCCTTTGAACTGAAGGGGGAGATGATCTCATCTCCTTTGGTTCTAGCATTTCCTTATCATCGATCTCCATGTCTAATCCTCTGCCTTTCCTGACAACCATTTCTACTTCAAAGGACACATGCCTACTAACTTCAATCTGTCTAGATCCTGGGATGTAGATTCTGTAGGCCTTTGAAGACTCATTGTATCCCACTAAAGTTCTAACTTCGTCCTTTTTTCCTTAGGTACATGTATGTAGACTAGAAAACCAAAGATTTGGAGGTGGCCCACTTCTGGTTTCACTCCTGTGAAAGCTTCTTCCGAGGTCATCCTTCTAGTCCGAGAGTCATAATTTGAATATTAATGGGATTCATGTGTCCACCACTTGTTCATCGGAACAAGTCTCATCATCCTTCTCTTGTAGGCCATATCATATGGTCTTTTCCCTACAAGTCACAAATCTCGACTGATGATCAATGACATTGCATAATCAAATTTAACCAATGTCTATTTCAATGCAATGAAAATAGTTTACACATGAATCTTGGCTAATACTATAGCACAACAATCATAAACATGTCTATCAAAAACATCTGGGAACTATCTAGATGTCTGCTATCTCCACTACAACATCCCATCAAGACTGTGCACTACTCTAAGCATGCATAAAGGAGATATAATCTAGAACGGCTCCATTATGTGTTCATGAAATGTTGTGTTGCTCATATGCATAACAAATACAACAAGAGTCTATAGTACACCAAAATTAAACTATATCAATTGCTCAACACACTTCCTGATAGATCTACATATAATGGTTATGAAGACATATAAGACAAAAACAGATCTATGTAAGCAAGAAAACCAAATACTTATCTCTTATTGTTTTTGTGTGTGGTCTCCCACTGCCTTGTTGTGGGAACCATGGAGATACCTCTATTATGGAAATCTGGATCTTCATCTCTCCTCAACATGCGGAGAACTAAAAGAAGAAATCTGAATGATCATCCTTCATTGACTTCTTGTGAGGAGTGTCTTCATCAACATCAGCAATTGAGGCTTCATGATTCCTTTTAATTGAACTTCGACAATTATTGCCGTAATGACCATATGCCTTGCACCTGTAGCATTTTATTTGAGACAAATCCTTGTTCTTCTCCTTCTAATATGGAGGAGGACTTGATCTCCTACCTTGGTGATTTTGTTTGTAAAACTTTCTTCCCATTCCCTTGCCTTTCTTGGCATGGGACAAGAATGCTTGATTCTCCTTATGTTGAGTGCCATGAAGTCTCTGCCTTGCTGCTATTCTTGTCTCTTCCTAAGTGCAATATTCCCATAGCTTATCAAATTTGGGTAGCTTGGATCTACCTCTTATACTTTGAATGAATGGCACCCAAGATGGTGGGAGACCATTTGGCGTAGTAATGACAAACTCCTTATCATCAATGGGATCTCCACTGGTACTAAGGTTGTCCCTTAGTTCTGTGATCCTAATGAAATATGAGGCAATGGATTCTGACTTGGACATCATCATATTTGATAGTTGGTTCCTCAATGTGAGTGTCACATTGATACTACTATGTTCAAATAGTTTCTTTATGGTTTTGAACATCTTTCTAGCAGTCTTCTTTCCTAAGATTTGAGGAACCAAGTGATCTCTGATTGAGTCCACCAAAATCCTTCTTGCTCTGGCATCATTCTTTCTCCAACGAGATTTTTCTTCCATGGCTTCTAGTTCTAGGACCTTCTCATTGAAAAAATGCAAGGGATCATTTTCTTCTAGTAAGAGAAGAACCCTAGAATTCCAAGAAATGAATTTGGAATCTCTTTCCAGACGATCTTCAACCTTCATTACAATCATCTTTGACTGCAGATCTGGACCAGAAACCCTAGCAGGAGCTAGGTCAAAAATGAAAGTTGGTTTCTTGGAAAACTGACTCGATAGGGAGATGCGCCCTAGCAAGGCGAGTTGAGAAAAGGTGGGCCGAGCCAAAACTATGGAGGAAGTAGGTCAAAAACTGAAACCATAATTTCTACTACAGCTGCAGAATTAGGTCCAAAATTGAAAATTCTCAGAATTGAATTCTTCCTTCACCAAAAGATGCACTCTCCTTAGTGCAAAATTCCCAAGGCTTTTTTTCTTCCAAAACGTTGAGTGAAGGCCTTGAAAGATGAAACCCTAGTTCTGGCAATGGCTTCTTCTAATACCTCTCTGATACCATGTTAGTGTTTCATACAATTATATCATAATAATTCAATTGCATAAAATCAATAGGATCACTAGAAGAAATACAAAGCACAGAAACAAAGAACACAAGAATTTATCATGGGAAACCCAATCGGGAGAAAACCTAGCAACCTACGTATAGAGATGAATAATTCTGAGAACATAGTACAAAGATGAGAGAGAGAAAGTATAAATTTTGTCTAACCAAAAACCCCCAAAATAAGCTTCTCCTAGTTGCATGTGCAAGAAGCTCCTCTCCAAGTGATGCGAACTTGTTGTGTGTGACTGAATGAACAAGTGAGGCATACGACCTCTCTATTTATACACATGCAAAAATGACTTTTTTCTTTTCTTTATGGGCTGACCTGACTTTTCCCAAATTGGGATGATCTGACTGGGGCAGTTCTGCCCATTTTTTGGGGCATACTGCTCACTATTTTGGGGCAGTTTACCCACTGGGCCGACTTGTCTAATCTGATAGGGCCGACTTGTCTTGGGGGAATATAAAATACTTTAAATAATTATTTTCTTTACTTAATTTTATCCCCAAGGTTTACATTGATTCTTTCAAGGGTTTACATGATTAATTACATCAATATCAACTCCTGTAGGAGGTACAAATAATTACAATAGAATATAATAGGAATAAATTCTGAAGTTGCACAAAATCCAACATGAAGTGCATATGTAGCTCAATGTGTTTTATGTGTTGATGTTGAACTGGATCTTTGGCGAGCTTGATGGAACTTTGATTGTCGCACCAAAGGGGAGTCAGATGTTGTTGCTGGAATCCAAACTCTGAAAGGATATGTCGAAGCCATAAAGTTTCTTGACCGGAGTTAACTGCTGCACGATACTCTGCTTCTGCTGAAGAGAGAGAAAGAGCTTGTTGTTTCTTACAAGCCTAAGTGACAGGTCTAGAGCCAATATTGAATACATAACTTGCAGTAGAATTCTGATCATCAGTATTGCCAGCCCAATCTAAATCAGTGAAACCAACCAACAAAGGAGTCCCCCCTAAACTGTAATGAAACCCAAACTGAATTGTATCCCAATATATCAAAGTATTCTTTTTGCTGCTTTCCAATGAATTTCATGGGGCGTTTTCATATAGCGGGAAACACGACCAACGAAAAAGGAAACATTAGGATGGGTATGAGTCAAGTATAAGAGACTATCAACATGCTAATGATACAGGGTGGCATCGACTTCGGGTGAAGTGCAAGTGGCAGAAAGTTTGACTCCATACTGGAAGGGAGAGGGGGCTGGTGTACAATATTTTATGTGAAAGCGATGCAGAAGGTCACAAGCATACTTAGACTAAGAAAGAACGATTCCTTGTTTGGTTTGCAAGACTTGGAGGCCAAGAAAATAATGCAAATGTCCTAAGTCCGTCATTTCAAATTTTCGCTTAAGACTGGATTTCACATGGGCTAAAAGCTTAGGGTCGCTACCAGTAAGAATAAGATCATCAACATAAAGAACAAGGATGATGAGATTGTTTCCTACTTTCTTGGTATATACATTGGGATCAAAATGGTATCTAGAAAAACTAGTGTCAAGGAGAAAGTTATCCATTTTGGCATACCAGGATCGAGGAGCTTGCTTAAGGCCATATAGGGATTTCTTAAGGCGACATACAAGACTATAGTCATTCTGAACATATCCAGGAGGTTGTTCCATGTAAATTTACTCCTGCAAATATCCATGCAAGAAGGAAGACTTGACATCCATTTGATGGACCTCCCATTTATGTAAGGCTACAAGGGAAAGAACAAGGTGGATGGAGTTCATTTTGGTGACAGGGACAAAGGTTTCATTGTAGTCAATTCCTTCAACTTGGAAAAAACCTTTGGAAACTAACCTTGTCTTAATCCTTTCAATACTTCCATTTGAGGCATACTTAGTTCTGTAGACCCATTTACATCTGACAAGTTTTCGTCCTTTCAGAAGAGGGACAAGTTCCCAAGTATCGTTCTCCATTAAGGAACGATATTCTTCATCCATAGCTGCATCCCAATCTAGATTCCCTAAAGATTCTGTAAAAGTCTCTGGATCATGATTACCCAAAACTTGAGCCAAAAGAGAAGAGGTTCGCTGGAATTGAGAATGTGTTCGTCGTTGATCTCTAGGATCACCATCAAGATCACCAGCTGCTTTGCATGTTGAACGGACCCATAGAGAAAGCTGTTGTGCTGGAGGAAAATGAGTAGGCGAAGGTGGATTTTCATCCTCACCGTCATCATCAGAAACTGGAATTGGAATGTTTTCAAGGAAGTTGGGAGTATAATAAGGCACAAGCGCCGAATTAGGGTTACAGGCCATAGATGGCACAAAAACCGAGTTAGGATCGCAGACCAAGAGATTTTCATCAGATTTTACATCTCTTCTAATTATTATATCATGAAAATGTGGCTGAAGAAGTCTGTAACCTTTTACATTTTCAGAATATCCAACAAATATGCACTTTTCACTTTTAGTCTGCAATGATTTTCGTTTTTCATTCAGAATATGAGTCCATGCTTCACCACCAAACACATGGAAGTGACTTACATCTGGTTTAATTTTACTCCATGTTTATTCCATTGTGATATATTGTAAAGCTTTAGTGGGGGTGCACTTAACTATGTAATTTGCACAATTTATGAGTTCAGCCCAAAATTGAAGACTTAGTCCCTTAGTTTGAAGCATACAATTAACCATTTCTTTTAAAGCGCGGTTCTTTTGTTCATCTACACCACTTTGCTATGGTGTATATGGAATAGTGTGTTGTTGAATTCCTTGTTCAGTGCAGAAAATAGTGAACTTGTTGTTAACATATTCTCCCCCATTATCAGATCTTAACTTAAGAATTTGATGACCATATTGTTTTTTAACAAGGGCCTTGTAGGCCAAGAACATGTTAAATACTTCATTCTTAAGTTTTAGGAAATAAAACCAAGTGCATCTAGAATAATCATCAATGAAAGTTAATAAATATTTGAAAACAAAAAAGGAAGCAGATGGAAAAGTACCACACAAGTCACTATGCACAAGCTCCAAGGGGTACGAGGCGTGCCAAGATGCATGTTTGTAAAAAATGTTGCAATGATGTTTTCCGAGTACACAACCAGAACAAACACCATCCCTGCAAGATACCATCAAAATACCTGTCACCATATTTTATTTACATAGTTGTTGCAATGAGTGATAATTTAAGTGATCAAATTACTCGTGCCAAAGTTTGCTCAAGTCATCACTATGAGCAACAAAAACTAAGGGAAAAGGTGATGACCAAAAGTTGTTAAACTTGTACAACCTGGTAATATCATCAACAATTCCAGTGGCTAGGACATGCTTAGGATATTTAAAATCCTTGATTACAACTTGGTGAGGTGAAAACGTTACAGTTTTACCTTCACCAGAATGAGTGATTTGATATACTGACAACAAATTGCAGGAATTTTTTGGAACACATAGTAAATCATTAAAATGTCCATTATCTACCAGAACTATTCTAGATCCTAGAACACTAAGATATCTATCATCACCAACAAATATTTGTTTGGTGTTACATTCATGCATAGTACAAAATATGGCTTTATCCTTAGCCATATGATATGATGCTCCATAATCAATGAGCCACTCATTCAAAGTAGAAGAAGAAGATGCATTATAGGAAAAACTAGAAGCACAAAGTGCATGTTCATGAGATGAATATTCTGAAGATGAATCAAGGTTGATGCGGTGCTTCTTCATTGTTTCTTCCAAGGCTTCCATCTTCTTGAAACATTTAGATTCATCATGATTATCTTTTCAACAAAATTTGCAATGACGCTCAATCTTCTTACCTTTTGGTTTGTTTCCTTTGTCATTTTTTGAAGAATAAGCTGGCTAAGAGGGTTTGGGACCCTTGTTTGGCTTATTATTGCGAAGATTTTGCTTCTTGGGATGCTTGTACTTATCTTTCTATTGTACCAGCAAGGATTTTCCAGATGTATCTGCATTGCTAATCATTCCAAGATGTACGAGTTTATCCTACTCTCTAATCAAAGAATCACAAATGGATTCAAGAGTAGGCTCTTTATAGCTAGTTGGATCCAAGGATTCTTTCATGGAGTAAAATGTAGATACACAAACATAATATGCAAGTCCAAGTTTGGAAAGAATATGATAAATGTATTGCTTGTCTTCTCTTTTAATTTTTCATTATGCACAGAAGAGTCTAAGATTTTCTTACTTAGATAGATAATATTGAATGCATGAAAAATCAATTGGATTTAAGCAAAATCAACTCATTTTCTAGCTGGTGACCTCGAATCTCATTGTGTTTACCAAACACAGTTTCCAATTTTTCCCAAGCTTGATCTGGTTCACCAATTCCAGCTATGTGGAATCATAAATCAATAGAGATTGACATTCCAATCAATCCATGGGTTTCATCAAATTTATTGGCCCATTTTATTTTCTTATCAGCATCAGTGGGATCTATTTCTTTCCCCGAGGTAATTTGGTAAAGTCCCCTACTTCGTAGGACATCCTCCATACGAGATTTCCATGAAAAATAGTTGGAACTAGTAAATAGAATATGGCACATGGGGCGGCCATATTTTTAAATTAAGGTCGTAAAAACATAAACCAATGGTCTGGATGTAAATATCTCGAAAAAATAGGCTGTTTAAAAAAAAACAGCACTAAAAACTGACTCCAGATGAGGAAGTTATGCTTGATTGAAAAAATGTTTGCAAGTGACCCCAACAGATATGAGGCAGGCAAATGATTGACCCAACAGAAAAAAATACCCCCCCTCTTCCCAAGATTAACCTTTTCAACTCACTTTACAATAATTTTGCTTTATGTGAACCAATTTTGTAAAATAAGTGGAGTTTCACATTTACAATAATGTTACTTTAAATATTGCATGCAAAAAATTAAAAAACTTTAAGTGACTCATTTTTATAATTTAAAGGAGATGCATTTTTACAATAAACTAACTAAAAAATAGAAATTACATGCAATTTTAGAAAATGAACTAACAAGAAGACTTGAAATCAATACCTCTTACTAAATAAAACAACTTTTAACCAAGTGAGCTAATATTAAAAGGTACGTAAAAGATGGAAATGAGGAAGGCTTTTTTTTTTACTCTTTTGTCTCGAGCTTCATGCTTGCCCAAAAAGGCCTTTTTTCCTGCAAATCGCTTCACAAAAAACGAAACAAAAACAAAAAAAATAATATGCCTTGAATTTTGGGTTAGACCTCATTAGCTTGCCCAAACAATATATGTTTTCTCACTGTTTCTGATTTTCCGTGGTCGCACGAAATGCACAACAAAGAGCATACGCAGTAAAGAAAACCCTTTCTTCTATTTTTGATTTGTCGAGATCGCACAAGGTGCAGGGAAAAGAGCACAAGCAGAAAAGGAACGTAACAACCCGCAAAAAAAAAAAAAAGAGACTACATCTAAAAAGAAAAATGAGAAAATTATTTTAAATAAAAAAACGTCACTGTAACAATATACCTCTAGATCCGATGAAATGCAAGTATCTTGGGAAAATGGAAGCCTTTCTCTATGAAATGAAAATTGTTTCCCACTGGAAACGACACTCCGGACGCAATGAAACACTGCTCATAGCCCAAAAATGGATAGAAATTTCAGAACCAGAAACCCTTTCACAGCTTCAACAACACCAGTTCAAATCTAGATCACCAACGAAAGCAGCTCTTCAGAAAGGCTCTGATACCATGTTCGACTACATAGGATAATTACAAAAGACTGAACACCTAGAGAAACCGCTCACACAAACATATCACAGATCAACACACCAATGTTTTCATGTGGTTTAAACCCTCGAAAGGGAAACACTCCACGACGCCATCCAAATAGATACTTGAGGCAATTTATTATGGAAAAGAAAGAAAGTTACAAATGAGCTTCTCATAACCGATCAACTAGCAAGTGACCCTCCATGCTCTTTAATTAGATATCATGGACCAATTGGGTGTTAAGCCAAATATCAAAGGTAGTTATGATCTAAGATAAGTTGAACCGTCAGATCACTATATGTTTAGAACATATCGTGATCGTCAAATTAGATATTTACAAATGCATACTAAAGAAACACACTTTTCCTCAGAGATATATTATAACATGTTGATCTTAACTAACTGCTAAGTGTCTAAATATCCTAACATTCTCTTGAGACTTTTGGAATTCTTTGATTAAATTTATTACAAAATTGATTCAGTTCACCCTTGGGTGAACTTTGGGATTCCACCCATTTATCCTTTAGTGAATTTTGTCACTTAGCGAAATTTGTCTTGATGTGGCCTATTGATTTTGTTAACTTCTTATTGCAGAGAGATTATCCATGGATATGAATTATAATCTTTCAATCAATTTAAAATTTGACATGGTGAAATGACTATCTGACACTGCCACCCTTGTTTCCTGATCCGTATCCTCCTTGGCCATTCTTCGGTATTCTTGTTGCATTGCTTCTTTCAACTCCATCTATTGAATTTTAGTGTTTTATGTTATATGAATTGATCTTGATGCAACATGATTCCATCGAATGCGAAGTTTCATTGTCGGCCACAACAACATGCATCTCTCTTCAACTTAACCTAAGAACAATGCTCCTCGATGATGAAAATGTTCCTCTTCCCATAGTGCATTTCATCTTTCTTTGATACATCATTGGTGTCTGTCACTCGTATAGGCCGACCTTCAATCAAAATAACTTTCATCGTCGTACTGTTTCACATTCCCTTTGGAGGTATCGCCCCATGTTTTGCTTCCCCAGTGGCCATTGTGAGCACATGTATGTACATTGTTACCCTACACAACCATATAAGTTTGAACCATGCTTCTCACATAGAATTTGTAGCATATAAAATCTCCAACTAAACTGATTCTTCTAGCCGTCAGTGACGTGGTTTTTTACTGTATTGAAATTTCTACCTCCATTTAATAAGTAATCTAAGAAATCTGTAATCACTAGATCGTAGGTCTCATCGAAACCTTTCCTACGGTATAAAAATGTTCAAAATGGATACCCGAGGCAAAAGTTATGATTAACTTGTGGAAGTAACATTTCGCTATGCTACCTCTGTTGCAAGCAGTCATCCAGTAGATTGTGAAGATGCAAAAACTTATAAGAGGTTTGAATGTGACGACGTGGTAAATTTCTTCTCGAAAGGGTTAGCTTTCCAAGTGACACAGGTTGATTGCTAGATTCGTTGGGGAATTATAAGTAGTGTTTCAGAACTTTTGGGACTCGAAATTGAATTCCATGAGTTGCGTTGGGTTTGTAACGACAAGGTCATCAAAGATTGTTAAGTTCGTTGCCAAAATTTTCACTTTCACTGATCTACAAAATTACGCGTGAAAAGCATTTTTTAATGAAGGTTGAGGCATTGTTCTCACAATTGGATTGCTCAAAATTAATTCTGTCAACTTCCCCACTATTTATGTTATATAGGATTTCACTCAATTAGCAGGGATGGATGTCACTGGTTAAAATATTTTAATTCTCAAAGTAGGCCAATTGATCACCTGGTTCACCTCATGCTTTCCAACAATCAAAAGATCGAGTTGTTTTCGAAATCAAATCTAAGTCAACCAATGAACAATAAATGTCATATAAATATGGTCTAGGCCAAGAGAGAGTCTTAATCCAAGAAAAAAACCACTTACGACATGAGATACACAGATAATGCTTATGGTTCATGATATCTTCCAGTTGCAACTCGGATGAAGCTATCACACACATTGATTTATTCATGCATGACTTCGATGATTAGCGAAACAACCTTTCCAAAGATGTAATCAATTCAAGAGAACAAGCACTAGATCATGACATAGAACGAAGCATAACATCTTATCTTGTAAGGACTGTTTCCATCCAGTTTTCAAACTTAGCAGGTGAAGTCATAAGAAAAGGGTGGGATATGATGATTGGGAATTGTGTATATGAGGCTCGGAAGCATCATAGACGACCGTGAAAATGATTCTTAGATCAATCAGTTAGTCGCATCAAAACAAGCTGTCGGTAGAGGCTAGAACAACTAAACACGACAGTTCAAATTGTCCATTCAAGGACGATATGGACATTGATGAAGATCATTGCGAAGGTATCAACATACATTCCATCGATCATATTTCATTTAGATTGTTCATTATTCACAGATAAATTCAAGTCGCATTTTAGAAAACCACAAATTTAGCATGGAGGGTCTCTGTTTTTCTATTCCAAAGTAAAGAAAAGTAGGGGGGATGTTGTGGCCACAACAAGGCTTAAGGACTCCATTGATAAACGACAAACAAAAGCATTTCTATTTATACAGACTAAGAGAAAGAAATGATGAGAATAGTTTTCATTGATGACAACACATTAATGACAAAGGAAAATGACATGGCAAAGAGATTGATGAGCATAGGATAAAGACATGGAAAACAACGAGATTGATGAGCATAGGACAAAGACATGGCAAAAGACTTGATGATGACATGAAAAACATGAAAAGAATTGATGACTTGGAAAGCATGAGGTTGTTGACTTGACAAAGGTTGATGACAAGCATGGCAAGTGTTGGTGACATGGCAAGCATGATAAGTGTTGGTGACATGGCAAGTATTGGTGACATGGAAAATATTGGTGACATGGAAAGAATGATAAGTGTTAGTGACAAAGGATGATGGCATAACAAGAAAGGTTGAAGACAAGGATTGCAGGCATCCCTTGGAGGACAAAGGTTGAGCCTTGGAGGGAATTTGAAGGACAGCTGCGGGCATTTCCTTGGAACATATGCGAGCATCACTTAAGAGCCATGCGGGCATAAGTTTATAATCCCTTGCGGGCATTTCATAGAAGGGCTTGCGGGAATATTCTATATGCCCTTATAGGAATATCTAGGAGCCCTTGTGGGCATCCTACAAGACCTCCTGCGGGCATTTCCAAAGGTTTTATGTGGGAATTTTGATGGAGTATTGCAAGCATTTCCAAGATCCCATGTAGGCATATTCATTGGATTCAATGTGGGAATATGAAGGAGCCCAGAGGGAATCCCTTAGTGCACTTGCGGACATTTCCAAGAGCCCTTGCAGGAATCTCTATGGAGCCTACAGGCACATGGAAAAGGCCCCCCTGCGGGAATTGTATGGAGGCTATGTGGGTATTTGCTGAAGGATCTCGTAGGCATAAATGAAATCCTTTGCGGGCATTTTCTAAGGATGTATGAAGGCAGACATATGATGGAGCAGGGTTGTGTGAATTCTGAAGGGCTGTCCATGACATGGCAAGAAGGTTAAAATTTTATATATATATATTTGAATAGGATAATATGGAAATAATGAAGTCGGCCACCTAAATTAAATATTATTTAATGATAAAAAATAAAATAAAATGAAAAGTCGGCCTCTAGAATTTATGGAGAAGAAAAGAGTATAAATAAGAGACAAATATCTATTTTGTTGTGTGGATTTTGTGTGGTGAATTCGGTGGAGAAAGTGAGGATCTCTGATTTTCGGTGAGGAGATGCCTGAGGAAAATTTCAGGGGTTAGCAGCAGATCAGCAGGAGCAATAGTGAAGAAATATTTTATCTTTGTAATTTTCAAGCATCATTGAGGCAACAATTTGGTGATCTTGTTTAAGACATGGACATACTGAGTACATGACTGTGGACATGTTTATATGATGACAGTTTGATGATACTTTAGGGAAACAATAATGATTGATGACAGTTTTGCTTGAGAAAAGATTGGTGACATGACTATGGAAGACATGTTTGAGGACATATTGGTGAAATGACTATGGAAGACATGTTTGAGTACAAATTGGTGACATGACTATGTTAAGAAGAGAAGATTGATGAAATATGATGTGACAAGTGTTTGTATGTAATACAAGCAGAGTCTTGTACTATTTTTCTTAGTTGGATATAAGAAAAGACCAAGCTGAGTCTTGGAATAGAAGTTGTTGCTTCTCAATCAGTTGCAGCTGGTAAAACCCAATGGTTGTAGCCGATTCAATTAAATATAAAAATATTACAGAGCTTATCTTGTGTATCTATTGTTGTGGATTGATGATGTGAATGACATATTTAATGCTTATTGATGTATAGATTAATGTGAATGATGATCTCTTCCTAAGTGTTTAAGTGAAAATATAGAATGATATATGTTTGAGTTTAAAAGAAGCTAAAATTGGTCTTAAGGGTTGGCCCATTGATTCACCCCCCCCTCAATGTGCCATTGTGTCCATCAATTGGTAATAGAGCAGGCCTTCATCAAAAGCCTAGCAAGCTTGAAGGGATCCGTGGACACAAGATGGAAGAACCAGCAGAATTCAACAATGAAGTTCCAGTCTTTGAAATATCAGATTATTTTGGTTGGAGAAGTAAAATGAACGATTATTTGAATAAATTTGGTGTTTGGGAAATTGTGGTTAAACCACCTGTCTAGCCTAGGAAGAAGACAAAAACAATAGCTAAGAAATACAATAATATTGCCTTGAAGTTTCTAATGGATGGACTCTCAAGCCCTATCAAAGAAAGTGTAAAAGAATATACCTCTGCCAAAGATCTTTGGTCCAAGCTGAAAGGGGAATACCAAAGGAGAAATCAAGACACAAAAGTCAATCTCTCTGAAAATGAGAAGCAAGAAGAAAAGGAGGTACAAGCTTCAGATGTGAGTGAAGGTAAGCACTTTTCTGTTGGTGATAATTCTGAATGTGATGATACTGAAATTCTACTTACAAAAGATGAAAATGAATATTTGTTGAAATTCAATCGTGCATTTGCATGTACCCTATTGGATATTGATCGCAAATTCAATCTGAGGCTTAAGAAGAAAATTTTGGGGTCATTTGGAAAATGCCAAAAGGAGACAAAGGCATTGCTCATGAGATTGAAACTCAAGAACAAAGATTTACAAGATGAGCTAGAAGATCAAAATAATGAAGTTAGAAGATTGAAGACTGAATTAGCAAAAGAACAAGAAGAGATTTGTAAATACCCTAAAGAGATTGAAGAGACAAAAAGGGAAAATATCAATTTGAAGACTTAGCTGGAAGAAGCCAAAAGAATAGAAGAAATCATAAAGCTTCAACTGGAAGAAAAAGAGAAGACAAAACAAAAGCTTGAGATGGAATTTGTTGATCTTAGAAATAAAATTGAAAAGTCAAACGCTCATGTGAAGTTCAACAAAAGTTCAGTCATCTTGGATGAAATTTTGGAGTGTCAAAGATCTCCCTTTGACAAATCTGGTCTTGGGTACAAGAAGGAAGAAGATAAATATGAAGGTGACATATGGTCCCCCAAGATTCCTGAAGTAGATCCACATCCTTCAAAGGCGAAAGCAAAGCTCCTCAGCAAGAACCTGCACAACATAAATAAGATTTTAGAAGATCGAGAATGCATCAAGAAGTTGGTCCCACTCCTCAGAGCAAATTCTTTAGAAGTGAGACAACTCCAAGATGGAATCAAGCACTCAGATATGATAGTAACTTTAATGGTTATTGCTATTCTTGTAATGGTTTTGGTCACAAGGCTATGGACTATATTTTCCATGGAAGAATAAGTGTTGGAAGTTTAAGTGACACAATTAGATGTTGGACATGTGACCGAATTGGACATGTTGCAGCAAACTGTCACACTTTGAGATGCTTCACCTGTGGTGGTATTGGTCATAAATCCCAAACATGTGCAAGTCCGAGAAGACAATCCATGAGAATTTTTTCATATCCATCAGCAAGGAAAGTAGATAAATCTTGGAAGAAGAAGAATGCAAAAAGATTTGAATCTCAGAAGACATGTGATAAAAATCAAGGACATTCTCAGGTATGGATGAAAAATAATGTTTTGCTAAATGTAAATGAGGTTGATCATAGCAGGGTAGATGGATTCCATATAGCAAGCCAAGCTTAGGATCTTTCAAGGACCTAAGCACACCTTGAGTCCATGGAATTTGGAGGATGGACTCAAGAGCAAAAGATGTTTGCTCCAAGTAAAGAAACAGGTCCTAGGATCAGCTCACAGACATTCACAGTAACTTGGCAAGGAATGAGATGAGTAAGATGATAACATTGATGAGTATTTAAAATCATGATACACAAATTTATAAAGATAGCCCGAAGCATGAATTCAGAATGAAGCAGGTATAGAAGAGTTAAAAATTGTTTGAAAGAAATGATCTCTAAAATCGGGTAGCTGAAGATGTTCCTGAGTACTAGAGGAGTTGTCCTCTAAACACACTCTTGCATCCAAAGGACAACAATAAAAGTATTGTGAAATATTTGGAAACTTTATCAAGGCACCCAAATTAAGAGAGTTGATTGATAGGGGGAGTATGGTGAGCCCAAAAAGCAACATTATGGTCAAATCTTGTGAAGGATTTTGAAGACACATCCGATTGCTGAAAAGATGAAGAAAGCTAATCTAAACAGTATGATGACTGGAGAAGAAGACTTAGAAACAATATTAGACTTCTTAGCGAAGCATGATGATAATATTCGGGTATCAACATGATGAGATTTCTATTTTAGTAGAGGATGAAGGTTGAGATGATGATTGCCAAGTTATGAAAAGTATAGATCAAGGATAGAACACAAGTATACCTAAGATCTAGAAGTTTGGTTGAGAAAGGAGTTGAGTTGAGAAGAGAAGGAATGAAAGCAGACAAATATTAAGTTTGAAAAATCAGAGGTATAGTGCTGGAACAACTCGAAGGATTATCTCCTAATTTTTCAGTGGTCCAATCTCAAGCTACGAACCATGAAGTGGTGTATACTATAGGTCAAAACAATAGTAAGCTTGGAAAGTAGACCTTATGGATCATGACATGTTTATAGGAGGAGCTTGAAATGTTTAAAAAAACTGCAGAAGCATGCTTGAAGGAGTACAATAGTTTGAACTTTGAAGAGAATATTTTTCAGCCCGATTTGAAAATGAGTTTGATAATGATCTAAGTTATTTGCGACAGCGACCAGGGGAGAATGGTTAGAAAACGAAGTGAATAAACATGTTGATGTTGATGTATATGTAACTTCGGAATGTATTTCATATATATTTATTGTACCCTTATAAGAGATGTGTTATTCCTCTATAAGGAAGTGTCGTCATGTGTATTGACAAGTGTCGCAAGTGTGTAAACTTGTCGATGGGTTATTAGACCACCATGTGTGGGGTTGACCCTATTTTATGTAATATGTAATTGATGTACCTAACTAGACAAGTCGGCCCCATAGTGTAACTAGGCAAACAGACTAGTATAAATAGAGATATGGAGATCTCTATTTTCATCACTCGGAAACTCACACTTCTCTCACTCAAAAAGTGGCGCACTAGTGAGGAGGAGGATCATCTGCTACTAGGAGACTATCTCAGTGTATTTTGGTTACTTTGGTTGAGCCATTGCTCTCTCTATCTTTGAGGAAGTTGTAGGGTTTTTCCCCTTACGGTTTTCCCCACGGAAACTCTATGTCTCTTGTCTCTCATGCTTTTGATTCTTGTGATGCTTGTCATGCTTATTGTGATTGTTATGTATTGATATACTGTATATGTTATTCTCTTAATGAAGATCCTAGAGTATTGTGAATTAATGCTCAAAATTTAACATGGTATCAGAGCTAACCTGAGAAGAAGACATTTTGCAGTGACGAAAACTTGAGTTTCTTGTTTATTGGGTTTCTCTCCATAGTTTTTGGAAAAGCAGTATAGTAGATTGACTCTACTCATCAAGGAGAATCTATCTATCCAATCAGAATTCAATTCTGAGCATTTTTAGATTTGGCCCTAAAAATTAGGGTTTCCTAAAAAATAGAAATTTCTGAAATATGAAGACATAGCTGGAAGCTCCTTGCGAAAATCGAAGTTTAGAGCTTTGGATCGAGATTTTTTGCTGGGTAGATCTCCGGGAAACTCAAACCCTAATTCAGGGCTCTCCCCAGTGAACCTAGAAGGACAAAAAGGCAAATCTGAAGGGTAAAGCTTTGCTGATCTCAAATTCTGAATACACCGGGCTGATCAGCTCATCAAGGCACATCTTTCTATCCTTTCAGAAAGTTGAAATTCACATTTTGAATTTTTAGGGTTTTTTTCGACAAACCCTAATCTGGGACCAGATCTAGTTTTCAGCATTTCAAGTGGTAAGACCTAAATATTTTATATTTCCATTTGAAGTACTCTTTAAGATGTCTCACCACACCAAGCTTAAGAATAAACTTGAATGGGCTGATAACTTCCGAGCTTGGAAGTATAGGATTGGGTTAATCCTAGAAGAGAATGAGTTGGACTCATATATAAAAGAAGACATCCCTATCCCAGAGGATGAAGAGGCTAAGGTATTGTATAAGAAGAACTTGTTAGGATATTTAGACACTTAGGAGTTAGTTAAGATCAACTTGTGTAATATATCCATTAGGGAGAGTGTGTTTCTTTAGTATGCATTTGTAAATACTTAATCCGACGGTCACGATATGTTCCCGACATAGAGTGATCCGACAGCTCAACTTCTCTTAGATCAAACCTAACCTTGATCTGTGGCTTAACACCCGATTGGTCCATGATCTCTATTTAAAGAGCATGGAGGTTCATTGTTTAGTTGATCAATTATGAGAAACTTATTTGTAACTTTCTTTCTTTGCATAATAAATTGTCTCGTAGAAGCTATTTGGCCGGGGCCGTGGAGTGTTTCCCTCAAGAGGGTTTAAACCATGTCAAAACATCGGTGTGTTGATCTGTGATCTGTTTGTGTGAAGTGGTTTCTCTTGGTGTTCGGTCCTTTGGTAGTACCCTGTGTACCCGAACATGGTATTAGAGCTTTTATGAAGAGCAGCTTCTGATTATGATCTAGATCTTGAACTATTGTTGCCGAAACTCGATAGGGTTTCTAGTTCTGGTATTTCTATACATTTCTAGGATGTGGGAGGTGTTCCATTGCGTCCTGAGCGTCATTTCCATTGGGAAATAGTTTTCGTTTGATCGAAAATGGTTCTCGGTTGCTCCAGAAACGCATATTTCATCAGATCTGAAGGTATAATGTTACAGTGACGCATTTTTTTATTTTATGTTTTTAAAAGAAGAAAAAATCTCATATTTTATCATTTTTTACTGTTAGATTTTTTTTGGGTTCGGATTGTTGCTTTCCCATCTGCGTATGCTCTTTGTCGTGCACCTTGAGCGATCTCGGCAAATCAGAAACAGAAAGGGAAAGGGTTTTTCTCGGCTACGTATGCTCTTTGCCGTGCACCTTGCGCGATCTTGGCAAATCAGAAACAAAGAGAAAACGTAGAATTTCTGGGCAAACTAACAAGATCTAACTCCAGAAGTGTGGAAAAGTTTTTTTTTTGTTTCGATTTGTGGTGTGTTTTGCAGGAAAAAGGGCAAGCACGTAAACCGAGCAAGAAGAGTTAAAAAAAAGAAAAAAAAGAGCCCCCTTACTCATTCCCATATTTTACATACCTTTTAATCTAGCTCACTTGGTTCAAAGTTGCTTTATTCCTTAATAGGTCTTAAGTTCAAGTCTTAGGAAGTTAGTTTTAAAAGAAAAAGTGCATGCAATTTCTATTTTCAAGTTACTTTATTATAAAAGTGTATCTCACTTAAATAATAAAAAAATACAAATACAAGTGAGTCACTTAAGTTCCTTTTTAGCACTATTTAAAGTAAATCATTGTAAAAGTGAAAACACTTATTTTATAAAAGTGATTCACTTAAATCAACTTTATTGTAAAGTGATTGTCAAAGGTTCATCTTGGGAAGAGGGGGGTCCTTTTTTTAGCTGGTCATTTTCTATCTACCACGTCACTATTGGGGACATCTTCAACAGTTTCTTTGTTCAAGCATAATTTCATCATACAGAGTCAGTTTTCAGTGCCTTTTTTTTTAAACTGCCTATTTTTTCGAGCTCTTCACATCCAGACTATTGGTTTCTATTTTACAACCATTAATTTACAAATATGGCCGCCCCTTGTGATATTCTACTTAACAGTTCCAACTATTTCTCATGGAAATCTCGTATGGAGGATGTTCTACGAAGTAGGGGACTTTTCAGAATTACCTCAGGGAAAGAAACAGAACCCACTGATGATGATAAGAAAATAAAATGGGCAAATAGATGTGACGAATCTCATGGATTGATTGGGATGTCAATCTCTACTGATTTGTGATTCCACATATCTGGAATTGATGAACCTGATACTGCTTGGGACAAGTTGGAATCTATGTTTCGTAAACACAATGAAATTCGGGGTCACCAACTCAAAAATGAGTTGATCTTTAAATCCAAGTGACTTTTCATGCATTTAATATTATTTATATAAGTACAAAACTCTTAAACACTTATGTGTAGAATGTAAGATTAAGAGGGAAGACAAACAATGCATTTATCATATTCTTTCCAAACTTGGACCTACAAATTCTGTTTTTGTATCTATATTTTATTCCATGAAAGAATCCTTGAATGAAGCTAGCTATCAAGAGCCTAGTCTTGAATCCTTTTTCGATTCCTTTATTAGAGAGCAAGATAAACTCATTCATCTTGGAATAATCAACAATGCAGATACATCTGGGAAATCCTTATTGTTCCAATAGAAAGAAAAGTCCAAGCCTCCCAAGAAACAAAATTTTCGCAATAATAAGTCAAGCAAGGGTCCAAAACCCTCTCAGTCAGCTCCTTCTTTAAAAAATGACAAAGGATCCAAGCCAAAAGGCAAGAAGACTGAGCGTCATTGCAACTATTGCGGGAAAGATAATCATGATGAATCTAAGTGTTTCAAGAAGATGGCAGCCTTGGAAGCAACAATGAAGAAGCACCATATCAGCCTAGATTCACCTTCAGAATCTGCCTCTCATGGACATGCACTTTATGCTTCTGGTTATTCTTATAATGCATCTTCTTCTTCTACTTCAAATGAATGGCTCATTGATTCTGGAGCATCTTATCATATGGTTAAGGATCAAACCATCTTTTCTACTATGCATGAATATAACACCAAACAAATATTTGTTGGTGATGATAGATCTCTAAGTGTTGTAGGAGCTGGAATAGTTCCAATAGATAATGGTCATTTTAGTGATGTACTATGTGTTCCAAGAATTTCCTGCAATTTGTTATCAGTCTATCAGATCACTCATTCTAGTGAAGGTAAAACTGTGACCTTTACACCTCACCAAGTTGTAATCAAGGATTTTAAAGATCCTCAACATGTCCTAGCTATCGGAATTGTTGATGATATTACCAGGTTGTACAAGTTTAACAACTTTGGGTCATCACCTTTCCCTTCAGTTTTTGTTGCTCATAGTGATAACTTGAGCAAACTTTGGCATGAGCGATTTGGTCACTTAAATTATCACTCATTGCAACAACTGTGTAAAGAAAATATGGTGACAGGTCTTCCGATGGTATCTTGTAGGGATGGTGTTTGCTCCTGTTGTGTACTCGAAAAATATCATCGGGACAGTTTTGACAAACGTGCCTCTTGGCACGCCTCAGTTCCCTTGGAGCTTGTGCATAGTGACTTGTGTGGTCCCCTTCCATCTGCTTCCTTTTCTGCTTTCAAATATTTCTTAACTTTCATTGATGATTACACCAGATGCACTTGGGTTTATTTTCTAAAACTTAAGAGCGAAGTATTTAACATGTTCTTGGCCTACAAGGCCTTTGTTGAAAAACAATCTGTTCATCAAATTATTAAGTTAAGATCTGATAATGGAGGAGAATATGTTAACAAAAAGTTCACTGCTTTCTGCACTGAACAAGGCATCCAACAACAGCACACTGTTCCATATACACCACAACAAAATGGTGTAGCTAAGCGGAAGAACCGCACTTTAAAAGAAATTGCTAATTGTATGATCCAATTTAAGGGACTAAGTCTTCAATTTTGGGTTGAAGCCATAAATTGTGCAAATTACATAGTTAATCGCACCCCCACAAAGGCATTACAAGGTATAACACTGGAAAGAGCATGGAGTAAAACTAAACCTAATGTAAGTCACTTCCGTGTGTTTGGTAGTGAAGCATGGGCTCACATTCCGGATGAAAAACGAAAAGCATTGCAGCCTAAAAGTGAAAAGTGCATATTTGTTGGATATTCTAAAGATGTAAAAGGTTATAGACTTCTTCAACCACATTCTCATGATATAATCATTAGAAGAGATGTTAAATTTGATGAAAATCTCTTGGCCTGCGAGCCTAACTCGTCGATTGTGCCATCTTTGGCCTGCGAGCCTGATTCGGCGTTTGTGCCTTCTTCTTCCAACTTTCTTGACAGGTTTCCAACTCCAGTTTTCGATGATGACAATGAGGATAAAAATCCACCTCCGCCTGCTCATGTTCCTCCAGTTGCACTAGCACAAGTGCTTCCTCAATGGGTCTGTTCAACATGTGAAGTAGCTAGTGATCTTGCCGGTGATCCTAGAGATCAACGTCGAACACATTCTTAGTTTCAGCGAGCCTCTTCTCTTTTGGCTCAAGTTTCTGAGAATCATGATCCATAAAATTTTGCAGAAGCTTCAGGGAATCCAGATTGGGATGCTTCCATGGATGAAGAATATCGTTCCTTAATGGCGAACGATACTTGGGATCTTGTACCTCTTCCAAAAGGAAGAAAACTTGTCAGATGTAAGTGGGTCTACAGAACTAAGTATGCATCAGATGGAAGTGTTGAAAGACTTAAGGCAAGGTTAGTTGCCAAAGGTTTTTCCCAAGTTGAAGGGATTGACTACAATGAAACCTTTGCTCCCGTCGCAAAAATGAACTCCATCCGCCTTGTTCTTTCCCTTGCAGCCTTACACAACTGGGAAGTCCATCAAATGGATTTCAAGTCTACCTTCTTACATGGTGATTTACAGGAGGAAATTTACATGGAACAACCTCTTGGCTATGTTCAAAATAACTCTAGCCTTGTCTGTCGCCTTAAGAAATCCTTATATGGCCTTAAGCAAGATCCTAGAGCTTGGTATGCCAAAATGGATAACTTTCTCCTTGACACTGGTTTTTCTAGATGCCATTCTGACCCCAATGTCTATACCAAGAAAGTAGGAAACCACCTCATCATACTTGTTCTATATGTTGATGACCTTATTCTTACTGGTAGTGACCCTAAGCTTATAACCCATGTGAAATCCAGTCTTAAACAAAAATTTTAAATGTGAGACTTAGGACATTTACATTATTTTCTTGGTCTCCAAGTCCTGCAAACCAAAGAATGAATCTTTCTTTCTCAGTCTAAGTATGCTTGTGACCTTCTTCGTCGCTTTCACATGGAAGATTGTACACCAGCCCCTTCTCCCTTTCAGTCTGGAGTTAAAATTTCTACCACTTGTACTTCACCTGAAGTCGATGCCACCTTATATCGTCAGCTTGTTGGTAGTCTCTTATACTTGACTCATTCCCGTCCTGACCTTTCCTTTTCCATTGGTCGTGTTTCCCGTTATATGCAGACACCTCATGAAAGTCACTGGAAAGCAACTAAAAGAATACTTCGATATATTCGAGGTACAGTTCAGTTTGGGATTCATTACAATACAGGGGGAAACCTTTGTTGGCTGGTTTCAATGATTCAGATTGGGCCGGTGATCCTGATGATCGAAAGTCTACTGCACGTTATGTTTTTAGTCTGGGATCTAGACCTATTACTTGGGCTTTTAAGAAACAAGAAGCTCTTGCTCTTTCTTCAACAGAGGAAGAATATCGAGCAACAATTAATGCCAGTCAGGAAGCTTTATGGCTTCGACAGATCCTTTTAGAGTTTGGATTCGAGCAGCAGCAACCTACTCCACTTTGGTGCGACAATCAAAGTGCCATCAAGCTTGCCAAAGATCCAGTTCTACATCAACGCAGCAAACACATTGAGCTACATATGCACTTCAACAAAAATCTTGTTCATGATCGTGTTCTTGAAGTGCTCTTTTTCCCTACAGATGATCAAGTTGTAGACATCTTCACCAAGTCTCTTACAGAAGCGAAGTTTTCTAAACTTCGATCTATGTTAGGAGTTCAGGAAATTGTCATTAAGGGGGGATAGGCTCTAATGCCTCCTTCCTTCTCCTAATAGTGTCACTTTTGTAAATCCTTCAATCCTATCCCAAGTTGTTCTTAAGGGGGGATGTTAGGATATTTAGACACTGAGGAGTTAGTTAAGATCAACTTGTGTAATATATCCGTTAGGGATAGTGTTTTTCTTTAGTATGCATTAGTATGCATTTGTAAATACTTAATCCGACGGTCACGATATGTTATCGACATAGAGTGATCCGACGGCTCAATTTCTCTTAGATCAAACCTAACCTTGATCCATGGCTTAACACCCGATTGGTCCATGATCTCTATTTAAAGAGCATGGAGGGTCATTGTTTAGTTGATCGATTATGAGAAGCTCATTTGTAACTTTCTTTCTTTGCATAATAAATTGTCCCGTAGAAGCTATTTGGCCTGGGCCGTGGAGTGTTTCCCTCAAGAGGGTTTAAACCACGTCAAAACATCGGTGTGTTGATCTGTGATCTATTTGTGTGAAGTGGTTGCTCTTGGTGTTCGGTCCTTTGGTAGTACCCTGTGTACCCGAATAGAACTTGGTCAAGGAAAAGAGAATCATTGCTGATTCTATTAAAGACAATCCCATTCCCCATGTGTCTTCTCTAAAGACACCCAAGACAATGTTTGACTCTTTGACCAAGCTATTTGAAGGAAAGAACATAAATCAGAAGATGACTCTGCGGAATCAATTGAAAGGGGTCAAGATGTTGAATGGAGAAACCATTCAATCTTACTTCTCGAAGGTCTCTCAGATCAAGGAACAACTTGAAGCTGTGGATGAAGTAGTGGATAATGGTGAAGTTGTTATGACCACTTTGAATGGCCTTCCTAGGTCATGGGACTCCTTTATTCAAGGAATCTGTGCAAGAAAGAAATTGATCTCTTTCAGTAAACTGTGGGAGGAATGCTTTCAAGAAGAAGCTAGGCTTGTAGCTCGTGAAGAAAAGATGGGAGGTGAAGATCAAGCTCTCGCAACCCACACCAAAAGAAGAAATACCAAGAAGGAGCACTCTCACTTCAAGAGATCCTATCACAACCAACAAAAGAATAAGAAGGATGCAAGATGTTTCTCATGCAACGAGAAGGGTCACTTTGCTTCAGAATGTCCCAAGAACAAAAAGGATAACATCAACTCCAGCAAGAAGAAGAAGGGAAACAAAAGAAAGTTCCATGCTGATGCTGCCGAAGATGATGAACCTCCAAAGAAGAAGGCTAGGGCTGAAAGTGATGATGGCTCATCAAGTGAAGAAGAGTATGTTCTAATCTCTGCTCTCACAGGTACTATCTCCCATGGTTGTAATGATTGGTTAATTGACAGTGGTGTTTCCAAACACATGACTTGGTTTAAGGAATCTTTTGTAAACCTATCTGAACATGAATCACCCCATAAGGTGAAACTTGGGGATGATTATCAATACCCAATCAAAGGAAGTGGTGAATCCTCTTACAACCTAGATTTTGGAAAATCTTTGAAGATGAAAGAAGTCCTTTATGTACCTGGGCCCAAGAAGAACTTGCTCTCCATCTTTGCATTGGATGCAAAAGGTATGAGGGTTGCATTTGTGGATGGCCAAGTCCTAATGTTTCCAAAGGGAAAGACCATAGATGATGCAGTAGTGATTAGAGAGCAAGATGGAGGTTTGTATAAATTGAAGGGACAACCTGAACATGCCATGGTGAATGAATCCATGGAGCCAAGTGAACTTTGGCATAGAAAACTTGCTCATATCCACTATAGGACACTCCCAATTGCAAGCAAGGCTATAGAGGGTCTTCCTGAAATCAAGACCAAACATGAAGGTGTTTGCAAAGGATGTGCAAAAGGTAAGAAAATTAAGAAGGCTTTCCCAAGCAGTGAAAGCAAGGCAAAGGATACCCTGGAAATCATCCACTCAGATGTATGTGGTCCTATGTCATCCAATTCTCTAAGTGGGTATGTTTACTATGTCTCATTTATTGATGACTTCTCCAGGAAGACTTGGGTATACTTCTTGAAGAACAAAGATGAGGTGCTTGATAAGTTCAAGGAATTCAAAACCTTTATGGAGAATCAAATTGACAAGAAGATCAAAACATTTAGATCCGACAATGGTGGAGAATTCACCTCAGGTGACTTCAAGAAGCTTTGCAGTGATTCAAGGATTAAGAGGGAGTTGACTGCTCCTTATAATCCTCAACAGAATGGAGTTGCAGAAAGGAAGAACAGAACAATCATGGAAGCAGCAAGGGCAATGCTGCATAACCAGGATCTACCTATGCATATATGGGAAGAAGCAGCTAGAACAGCTGTATATGTGCAGAACAAAACACCCCACAAGATATTGGACAACAAAACACCAGAAGAGGTCTTTTCTGGTAAGAAACCCGAAGTTAGCCATCTCAGAATATTTGGTTGTCTAGTATACACACATGTCCCAAAGGAAAAGAGAACTAAACTAGATCCTTCAGGAAAGAAGGGTATCTTTGTGGGTTACAGTGAAAGCTCGAAGGCTTACAGAATATACTTTCCAGGGTTCAAGAAGATTGGTGTCAGCAGAGATGTAACATTTGATGAAAACTCAACATTCATCAAATCAAGGAAGACACCTATCAAGGTTTATGAAGAACCTAAAGAAGCTAGATTTCAAGACACTACCATGACTGAAGCAATTCCATAAGTTGTTCGTGAGTTTGAAGATCCGCAAGAACCTTTAGATCCACCCCGTGAGGATAACTCTCACAAGAGGAAACCTGCATGGGCTAGAGAGCTCATTCAAGATGCAGAAAGATTTGGCATTCCAGAAGAAGAACACAGAGCAAAGAAGAGAACCAGATCACATACCAGCTATGTTGCTTTACTCTGTGACATTATGAACAAAGAACCTTCCAGTTATACAGAAGCAACGGAAAAGAAAGAATGGAAGGATGCCATGGTTGAGGAATACCAATCAATAATGAAGAATGATGTTTGGGATGTTGTCCCAAGACCTAAAGAGAAGTCTGTTGTGACTTCCAAATGGATCTACAAAATCAAGCATGCTGCAGATGGCAGTGTAGAGAAATACAAGGCAAGATTCGTAGCTCATGGCTTCTCTCAGAAAGAGGGAATAGATTATGAAGAAACTTTTGCACTTGTAGCCAAGTATACTTCCATCAGAATAGTACTTGCCCTAACTGTAGCAATGAAATGGAAAATACACCAAATGGATGTCAAGACTGCTTTCTTGAATGGTGTAGTTGAAGAGGAAGTATATGTGGAGAATCCACTCGATTTTGAAACACATAATAGGGAGTCATATGTGTGCAGATTGAAGAAAGCCTTGTATGGCTTGAAGCAATCTCCCAGAACTTGGTATGGCAGGATGGACAGTTTCCTATCTAGCTTGGGATTTACCAAGAGTAAAGCCGATTCCAACCTTTACTATAAGGTTGAGGAAGGGAATCCTGTGATTCTGCTCCTGTATGTGGATGACTTATTTGTAACAGGAGATGATAGATTGATTGTAGATACAAAAAGGAATCTTGCTACTGAGTTCGATATGAAGGACCTAGGAATGATGCACTATTTCCTAGGTATGGAGGTGTGGCAGAGTACAGATGGGATCTTCCTTGTACAAGGGAAGTATACTATAGATATCCTGAAGAGGTTCGGGATGATGGATTGCAAGGCCATGGCCACACCTATGGCATCAAATCTGAAGCTTCTTTGTGATGCTTCATCTGAGCCAGTTGATGTCTCTATGTATCGTCAGATGATTGGGTCCTTGATGTACCTGACAAACACAAGACCAAATATTTGCTTTGCTGTGAACACATTGAGTCAGTTCCTGATGGATCCGAGGAGTGTTCACCTAGTTGCTGTAAAGCATGTTCTGAGGTGCCTGAAGGGTATAGTGGATTATGGTCTCAAGTATGAAGCGAATCAAAAGTTTAACCTGTAGGGTTATGTTGATTTTGATTTTGTAGGCAGTGCTGCAGATAGGAAGAGCACATCTGGGTGCTACTTTAGTATGGGATCAGGTGTGATCTCTTGGTTTAGCAGGAAGAAGTCCTGCGTAGCACTGAGTACAGCTGAGGTAGAGTATGTTGCAGGATGTTCAGCTAGTTGTGGGGCAGTATGGCTACGGAAGCTACTGTCTGAGTTATTTGATCTCCCATTGGATGCTACTGGTATTTTCTGTGATAACCAGAGTTGTGTGAAGCTGTCTGAGAACCCAGTGTTTCATGACAGGTCGAAATAGATAGAGATCAAATATCATTATATCAAGGATATGGTGCAGAGAGGAGCTGTGAAGCTCCTGTACATTGTGACGGACGAACAGATTGCAGATGTGCTAACGAAGCCACTAGCCAGGGTGAAGTTTTAGTACTTTAGGGAGAGGCTTGGTGTTCTTCAGATTGATGACACTTCGAGGAAGAAGTGATGGACACATTTGCAAAATCCATTCCAAGCATGTTGGAAGGAGGATCCTTCACATGGCTATGGATGTAAGCGCTGGATGATGAGCATCAGGACGATGCTCCAGTTACTGCTCTGTATATGCATCAGGAGGATGTTGGATATGATCAGTTGGATCATTTATATGTATATGTATATATGCATCATGTTGGATGCTGGATATGATCAGTTGGATCATTTATATGTATGTACGCATCATGTTGGATGTTGGATATGATCAGTTGGATCATTTATATGTATATGTATGTATGCATCATGTGGATGTTGGATATGATTAGTTGGATCATTTGTATGTATTTTGTATATGCATCATGTTGGATGCTTGGACCATGTATCTGTATATGTATCATGTGGATCATATATGTTGATATGTATCATGTATTTGTATTTGTATCAGGTGGATACACTATATGATCAGGTGGATCATGTATGATGATATGTATCAGGTAGATACTTGGTATGCATCACGTAGATGCATTGTATGATCAGGATGATCATGGATGACAAGCTTTAGGATGTTGCAGTGATGATGATCAGGATGATCATGTGTACATCAGGATGATGTATGTTGAGTATCAGGTTGATACTCTATGGCCGCGGATCAGGTTGTGCAAATGAGCATATAATTTGGCCCTGGGAGATTTGCAGATAGTCTTGCAAGGTTTTGCATATGGCATGTAATTTGGCCCTGGGATACTTGGCAAATTCTCTTTTGATATTTTGCTCTAGGAGGACATATAATTTGGCCCTGGGAGATCTGCAAATAGTCTTGAAAGGTTTTGCCTATGGCATATAATTTGGCCTTGGGATATCTGGTAGATGCTCTTGCAAGGTTTTGTCCTATGGCATATAATCTGTCCCTGGGAGATCCGATAGGTTGGGCTATGTGCCCGTAATAAGTACTAGGATGCTCTTGCAACGTTTTTCCATGACCACATATAATCTATCCCTGGGAGATCCTATAGGTAGAGCTGTGTGCTCGTAAAAGCCTACATCCAGTATGAAAAAGGACTAGCTCTGTAAAACTTCCTATGATGAGTAGAGTCAGAGATTGGTTGAGATAGCAGCAGCAATGATGATGATGATGACGATGCATCGATGACGATGATCCCGAGAAGAAGACTTGTCTAGCAGAACTGTGTCGAGAAATACCTTCCTAGTTAAGAGGGAGTGTTAATGTATATGTAACTTCGGAATGTATTTCATCTATATATTTCATATATATTTATTGTACCCTTATAAGAGATGTGTTATTCCTCTATAAGGAAGTGTCGTCATGTGTATTGACAAGTGTTGCAAGTGTGTAAACTTGTCGATGGGTTATTAGATCACCATGTGTGGGGTCAGCCCTATTTTATGTAATATGTAATTGATGTACCTAACTAGACAAGTCGGCCCCATAGTGTAACTGGGCAAACAGACTAGTATAAATAGAGATCGGGAGATCTCTATTTTCATCACTCGAAAACTCACACTTCTCTCACTCAGAAAGTGTCGCACTAGTGAGGAGGAGGATCATCTGCTACTAGGAGACTATCTCAGTGTATTTTGGTTGTACTTTGGTTGAGCCATTGCTCTCTCTATCTCTGAGGAAGTTGTGGGGTTTTTCACCTTAGGGTTTTCCCCACGGAAACTCTGTGTCTCTTGTCTCTCATGCTTTTGATTCTTGTGATGCTTGTCATGCTTATTGTGATTGTTATGCATTGATATATTGTATATGTTATTCTCTCAGTGAAGATCCTAGAGTATTGTGAATTAATGCTCAAAATTTAACAGTTGATGTATGGAAAATTGATACATGCTTACCTTTTATGAATTTACTAGATGATTGTTGAACATGACTCTCTCTAGCCTTGGATATGATTGACAAAAAACACTTGTTACTAACATCTGATTGTATGTTATAATCCAACTCGACATATGGAATGTTAGGATATTCCTATACTCCATCCTAGTCCTACTAACATTTTCATTATTTGCATTTTCAGTCTTGCATGCATGCATGCATGCAATTGCATGCATCCCAGTCATCAATCCCAGCACCTAGCCCTTAGCTAGCTAGCCCTGAGAGCTTCTCACGGATTAGTTTTAGCCCTCCTAGAGCTTAGTGCGCCCTTCTTCCTTGATTTAAGGAAGCCAATCGTCCTCTCTCACCTACCACTCAGTTGCACTTCAGTTAATTGAGTTATCTTTAGTTCTTTCCTTGATTTAAGGAAAGACTGGCTCTCAACTGATTGTATCACTCCGATGGACTTCTAGTGAGACTAGACTGCCCATTCTGACTCCAGTTAGCTCCTCATGCACCCTCCACTGAGCCTCCTTCATTCAGTTAGTGCCTCCATGTGCCGGTTACACTCATTTACACCTACCACACTCAGTTTGACTGATGGTTGACAGTTACTTGTGCATTGATGACTCCACCGATGATGAGATAGACTTCTAGTTGTGCTTTGATGACACACCAGTGATATTTTGATCACTCCATGAAGGATAATTCGAATTGCCACCTTGGCATTCGAATCCTCATGCATTGTACTACTTATTTGTCCATATTGTGATTAATGAATTAGTGTGTGTAAAGTTATTTTGCTTCTATTCGAGTTCTACTATATTATTATTCTATTTCTCATTTCACTGCATTGACCACTCTTAATCTTATTCCTAAATTCTTTTTTGTGAGTTATACATCAGTTCTTAGATCTGCTGTGAGGATTTTCACATGGTATCAGAGCATGTTGAGAGTATTGTTTATCTCCATTCCTGAGAGTTTTTTTGCAGGTTATTATCAAGATTTCGAGTGCAGCAGTTTCTACATTTTTGTAGCAGTTGCAGTTGCAAATAGTTTCTATTGTTTTTGCAGGTCTTCTATAGCTTCCATGTATTCAAAAGAAATTCATCCTCTTTCTCCATTCAACTATGATGAATGGAAACAAAAAATGATAGCATATTTGAAGAGCCATGATCTCTTTGATTATTGTTTTGAAAGAGAGTTCGAATCCTATGAAGAAGAGAAAGACTGGTTAAATAAAGGTGACAGTGTCTATGCAACAATGATGTTTGCTATGCCTCATTGCATGATGAACCACTTCATTGATTCTGTTGAATCTCCAATAGAGCTATGGGCCCAATTGGATGTAATATTTGGAAAACATAATGAAGGAATTGGTCCAAACCCTTTCGAGAGCAAGCAAAGTGATGCATTCACCCTCCTTGATGATCTCAGTGATCATGAATCAATATCAAACATATCTCATATTGAAGTTGTCCACAAAGAAGAAGAACTTGCAGATTCTACACTCATTCTCCAAATTCCTTCTATTTCGAATTTTGTGCCAGCTCACACTCTAGAAATTGCAGAGGTTCCTAAATCCTCTCTTGCACCATAGTCTGTTGGTTTGCATCATGATCTCATGAATGTTTCAGAGGTCAAATCAGCCATTGGAGGTAATGCATTCACTCTCCTTTATCAATCACCTCTTATTTACTATTGTAAGATCATTATTTCATGCTCTCAGAAGGTTATTGAAGATGATGGCCATTTCCATTCGCTTGGGATAATTTCTCATGCATTTACTGGTTTAGATCTCACCTCAAATGGTTCAAAGCAAATCTTAAGCAACCATGATTCAAGTCTTGGATCTGATTTGGATTCCAAGCAATCACTAATATTTAATGGTTCTTTTGGGCATAATCTCACCCATGATGGACAGTGCCATTCACTTGGGATAATTTCTAATGCATTCAATGGTTTAGATATCACCTCAAATGGTTCAAAGGAGATCTTAAGAAACCATTCTTCAAGTCTTGGATCTGATTTGGATTCAAAGCATTTACTATCATGTGATGGTTCTTTTGGGCATAATCTCACCTATGATGGTTCGAAGCAGAAGACAAAAGACTATCTGCACATTCATAGATTTGATCCTACCTTAACTGATTCGAATCACAGGTTCAAGGATCATCCTCATACTTTTGGATTTGTTCTCATCACATTCGATCTGAAGAGCAAGTACAAGCACATGCTTTTTGAGCATGAACCACTTCTTCCCAAGAAGAAGATACCTCCAGACATATGACCAAGCATCACACTTGCTTGAGTTTGGAGCATTTATTTTTGTGTGTGCCTTACAGTCTATTTTGAGGGGGGGTATTTTTCCCATGAGGTTTTCCCCATTTCCTCGGTTTATTGACTGTTATTATTCATTGTATTGGGTGACCTTTGGTATCAGTTACCAGGGCCCATGATGGATTAAGGGGGGGTGTTAGGATATTCCTATACTCCATCCTAGTCCTACCAGCATTTTCATTATTTTCATTTTCAGTCTTGCATTCATTTTTGCATGCAGCATGCATCCTAGTCATTAGTCCCAGCACCTAGCCCTTAGCTAGATAGCCCCGGGAGCTTCTCACGGATAAGTTTTAGCCCTCCTAGAGCTTAGTGCGCCCTTCTTCCTTGATTTAAGGAAGCCACTCATCCTCTCTCACCTACCACTCAATTGCACTTCAGTTAATTGAGTTATCTTTAGTTCTTTCATTGATTTAAGGAAAGACTGGCTCTCAACTGACTGTATCACTCCGATGGACCTCCAGTGAGACTAGACTGCCCATTCTGACTCCAGTTATCTCCTCATGTGCCCTCCACTGAGCCTCCTTCATTCAGTTAGTGCCTCCATGTGCCATTTACACTCAGTTACACCTACCACACTTAGTTAGACTCAGTTTGACTGATGGTTGATAGTTACTTGTGCATTGATGACTCCACCGATGATGAGATATACTTCTAGTTGTGCTTTGATGACACGCCGGTGATCTTTTGATCACTCCATGAAGGCTAATTCAAATTTCCACCTTGGAATTCGAATCCTCATGCACTGTACTACTTATTTGTCCATATTGTGATTAATGAATTAGTGTGTGTGAAGTTATTTTGTTTCTATTCAAGTTCTACTGTATTATTATTCTGTTGCTCATTTTACTGCATTGACCACTCAATCTTATTCCTAAATTCTTTCTTGTGAGGTATACATCAGCTCTTAGATCTGCTGTGAGGATTTTCACATGGAAACCCCTTGATGACTGATTGAAAAACTTGAAGAAAGATGATTATAAAATCTTGTTGTAGAAGAGGATAAGAGAATCCAAGGAAAGGGCAGCCTAAATAAAAGTACCGATTGAAAAGGGGAGCTTTTTCGAAGAAGCTATAGTAGTACACGTAACAGGGGGAGCAGACAACTCAACCAGTAAACTCAGTCAAAGGGGGATATCAACCAATGAAAAAGTTGACATAGAATGATTTCATGAAGTATTCAAGGATACGATTTTTTTTTTAGCATTGTGAAGCTTTTGGTTGGCAAAGTGTTTGGCCCTTTGTCAATAATGTCAAAAGGGGAGATAAATTTTGAGGAGGTTGCCATCAATGACAAAGGGGGATACTGATGACCATAGTTGTCATTGATGAAAAAACATTAATGACAAAGGAAAATGACATGGCAAAGATATTGATGAGTATAGGACAAAGACATGGCAAAAGACGATATTGATGAGCATAGGACAAAGACATGGAAAAAGACTTGATGATGACATGAAAAACATGACAAGCATTGATGACTTGGAAAGCATGAGGTTGTTTAATTGAAAAAGGTTGATGGAAAGCATGGAAAGCATGACAAGTGTTGGTGACATGGAAAGCATGATAAGTGTTGGTGACATGGCAAGTGTTTGTGACATGGAAAGCATGATAAGTTTTAAGGACAAAGGATGATGGAATAGTAAGCAAGGTTGAAGACAAGGCTTGCGGGAATCCCCTTAGGACATGACAAGGCTTGCAGGCATCCATTAGAGGACAAAGGTTGAGCCTTGGCGGGAATTTGAAGGACAACTATGGGCAATGAGGACAAGGCATTTGCGCGCATTTCCTTGGAACATATGCGGGCTTCACTTAAGAGTTGTGTGGGCATTTTTATAATCCCTTGTGGGAATTTCATAGAAGGGCTTGCAGGCATATTCTATATTCCCTTGCGGGCATATCTAGGAGCCCTTGCGGGCATCCTACAAGACCTCCTGCAAGCATTTCCAAAGGTTTTATGTTGGAATTTTGATGGAGTATTGTGGGCATTTCCAAGAGCCCATGCGGGCATATTCATTAGAGTCAATGCGGTTATATGAAGGTGCCCTTGAGGGCATCCCTTAGTGCACTTGTGGAAATTTCCAAGAGCCCTTGCGGGCATCTCTATGGAGCCTACGGGCATATGGAAAAGGCCCCCTTGTGGGCATTCTATGGAGGCTATGCGGGCATTTGCTGAAGGATCCTGCGAGCATAAATGAAAGCCCTTGCGGGCATTTTCTAAGGATGTATGAAGGCGGGCATATGATGGAGTAGGGTCGCGGGCATTCTGAAGGGTTGTCCATGTCATGGCAAGAAGATTAAAATTATATATATATATATATATATATATATATATATTTGAAGAGGATAATATGGAAATAATGAAGTCGACCACCTAAATTAAAACTTATTTAATGATAAGAATAAAAAATAAAATGACAAGTCGGCCTCCATAATTTATGGAGAAGAAAAGAGTATAAATAAGAGACAAATCTCTATTTTGTTGTGTGGATTTTGTGTGGTGAATTCGATGGAGAAAGTGAGGAGCTCTGATTTTTGGTGAGGAGATGCCTGAGGAAAATTTCGGGGGTTAGAAGCAGATCAACAGGAGAATTAGTGAATAAATCTTTTATCTTTGTAATTTTCAGGCATCATTGAGGCAACAATTTGGTAATCTTGTTGAAGACATGGACAAACTGAGGACATGACTGTGGACATGTTTATATGATGACAATTTGATGATACTTTAGGGAGGTAGTAATGATTGATGACAGTTTTGCTTGAGGACAAATTGGTGACATGACTACGGAAGACATGTTTGAGGACAGATTGGTGACATGACTGTGGAAGACATGTTTGAGGACAAATTGGTGACATGATTGTGTTAAGAAGGGCGGATTGATGAAATATGATGTGACAAGTGTTTGTATGTAATACAAGCTGGGTCTTGTACTATTTTTCGTAGTTGGATCTAAGAAAAGACCAAGCCGAGTCTTGTAATAGAAGTTGTTGCTTCTCAATTAGTTGTAGCTGGTAAAACTCAATGGCTGTAGCCGATTGAATTAAATATAAAAAGATTAAAAATATTATCTTGTGTCTCTATTGTTGTGGATTGATGATGTGAATGACATGTTTAATGATTATTGATGTATAGCTTAGTGTGAATGATGATCTCTGCCTAAGTGTTTAAGTGAAAATATAAAATGATATATGTTTGAGTTTAGAAGAAGTTAAAATTGGTCTTAAGGGCTGGCCCACTGATTCACCCCCCACCTCTCAGTGTGCCATTGTGTCCATCAAGTTTGTTTGTTTTTTTTTTTTTTTTTTTTTTTTTTTTTTTTTTTTTTTTTCGATTTTAAAGCTAGATTTAATTTTGTTTTAAATTTTGAAAGAGCGTTGTTTTTAAAGGTTAAAATTAAAAGGAAAAAACAATTTACAAAGAAATTGATTTTTTTGTTTGTTTAAGAGGGCAATTGCAAATTAGCATAGAGAGTATGTCCAATATGGACTCCAAATCAAGTAGCCAAACAAAATTTGGTTAATCATATAGTCATATTGATGTTCGAGAAACTCAATGATAGATTGTGCAAGTGTAGGTATAGGAGAGTTGTATGGATGCCTAAGAGGTTGTACAAGCTATACATAATCCCAAGTTTGGAAATAAGCCCATTTACTAATTTGGGTCTTTCAATAAATTTTGATCATAATTTTCATAATTTGTTCATATTTAGTGGGAATTTGATAGTTTTGGCAAGTTTTATCTCTCTAAATTTGCAAATTGAGGATAGAAACATATTTTTGTTAGTGAATCTCAATTTCAACAGGTGTAATTAATTTTTTTTAGAAAAATGATTAGTTTATCTCGCATAATGTTGGAAGGTAACCATAATCTTTTAAGAAAAATTATAATAGTTGCACACTATGGATGCTAGCTATTTTTTAGTACAAGTATTTGGATCAATTTATGTTGGGATCTCCAACTACAAAAAATGATCAAATGATAAGTGGAATAGAGAAGTGGTGATGCTAATTAAACTATTAGCAATAGATGAACTCGTATACAAAGTGCAAGTCGGAAATGATGCTTCAAGCATATGGAAGCAAATGAATAATCTACATGAAACCTCAGACAAAGAGGGAACCTTCGTCTTTAAAATATGAACATCTTTCTCAATCAAAATGGATGAAAATGAATCTTTACAAGACCATATTGTAAATCTCAAAGATATTAGAGAGCAATGAAGTGTGATTGGGTGGAAAATGGAAGAGTAAACACTGTAATCATCACTTTGAAGAGCTTACCTGCTTCGTATGAGCATTTTATTGAAACCTCAAATAAACTTCCATTAACATTGATCTATCATTTGAAGAGTTGAGTACTAAACACTTGCACCAACATAAGTGGAAGAAAGAGTTTGGAATTAGTAGTAATGGGAATGGGGATTCAAATATGGACTTGGTAGCAAACTTCAAGGGAAAAGGCAAGTTTGGTAAGAGGGAAACATTGTGACAAAAGACTCGAATAAAGAAAATGCATTTAAATGTTTTTATTGTGGAAAAATCAACCACAAAAATTAGTTTTGTAGAAAAAAATTATAGATAAGAAAATAACCAAGGGAATAAGAAGTAATCTAATATTATAGAACATAAAGATGAGGAATATTTATATGCTTTTACAACTAGGATAAAGTAATCAATGTGAAAAAAACTACTTAGTTCATAGATTTTGGCGTGCTATCTTGTCATTTCACTAATAAGCAAGATGAGTGTATTAATTATGTTGTTGATTCATCATCTACTAATTTTGTGGTTTTTGGTGGTGGTAAGGACTTCAAATTAGAAGAAAAAGGAGATGTGTAGATAGCCATGTCAAGAAAAAAGCTGTACTTCCTCAATGTATTCTATGTTCTTGAAATAGAGAAAAACTACTTTTTTATAAGTGAGGTCATGAAACGCAATCCCCACTTGAATGTGGTTTTTAGAAATAATAAATGATATATTATTGATGAGGTCAACTAGAAGCCAATAAATATTGGCATTAAGGATCATGTGATTTCCATATTAGTTGATGTAAGGGAGGCAAACGAGGATGCTTTGATGGCCAAAGGTGGTTAATACTACCAAGCACTTTGGCATCAAAGGTATGGGCACTTAAATTTGATTTTTTTTTTACTTAAGAAAGTTTGGTGGATGGCCTTCCAAAGATTCCAAACTAGGTGGAAAGAAGCATGAGGTACTATTTGATGAAGGACAAGCATGGAGGACAAAGGATCTTCTTGACTTTATCCATGTTGACATTTTTGGATCCATGAAGGTGACATCAATCTCTAGAGGTGACAACAATCTCTAGTGCCAAGTATTTCTTACTTCTTGCAGTTGAATTTCCAAGAAAAATGTGGGTGTAATTTTTAAAGAAAAGATCATATGGATTTAATGAGTTCAAAAAGTCCAAGATCATGGCAGATAAGCAATCAAGAAAGAGTATCAAACCCTTATATTATATAACAAATGATAATTTGTCTATGGAAAATTCCTTATTTTTTGTATTCAAGATGTCATATAGAGGAAATAAACCACACCCTATACTCCCCAACAAAATCAAGTGGAAAAGAGGAGGAACTGTATTATTGTGGAGATAGCAAGGTGCATCTTAGATAACATATAGGTTCCTAATAAATTTTTGGCAAAAACAATATAAACATCAATGTATTTGCTCAAGTGGTCTCCAACTAAAAGGTGGTTAAACAAATGAATCTAGAAGAAGCATGGTTAATTGCCTCAAAGTTTTTGGATCAATTGTTTATGCATGGGTATTCAATTAAAAACAACCCAAACTAGACGCAAAATGCAATAAAGTTATGTTACAAGGTACAATATGTTGAGATATTTTGGCTATTCTTCACTTGTGGCCATGTGACAATGTAGTTGTGGCCCTTTATGGGACGACTTGTGGATAGTTCTGGATTATTGCACCCATTATTACACTATTGTATTTTATTGTAAGGTTGGTTTGGTATCATCCTTAGGGTTAGCACTTTAAACCTTGTGGAGGTATAAATACACTACCTCTCTGATTTGTAAAATCACCTCATTCAAGTAGGTTTATTCATTATTTTGCCTAAGGATGCCTATATTTTTATGCTCTACTTGTGTGGCAAACTCTCTTGAAGTCTTGTGTGTTCATCATTAAGGTTCCGCTATATTTCAACATTTTATCTTATTGGTTTAGTGGTTGTAGGATAATTCATTTTAGATCCTTACCTCATGATTTCTAGCATGGTATTAGAGTTAGTGTGTATTTTTATTCCTCTATCCAACACTCTTTAAGTCCTTTTTTTGCTGAATTGAAATTAAGGTTTAATCTATGTTTCAATGTTGTTATAGATCTAAAACTAGGGTTTTCAACACCCTATTTTTTTACAACAACCAATTTTAGGGTGTTTTACCCTTATTTTCATTAGTGTGCCCCAACTTGGCACTTTTTTCTCAGAGTTTTGGCAATTTAATGAAGTTATTTTGGTTTTGACCTCTCAAGGCCTACACTCTTTTTTCCTTATTTCATCCATAAGTGTTTGCATATCTACATTAGTATTTTGATAGCAATGGATGGAAAATGTCTTTACCTCGACCTCAATGAGGCTAATTACCATGCATGGATTGTTCAAATGGAAACTCTACTTCATAGTAAAGGTTTATGGATGTATTTGGAGAAGTCACTTCTAGATGCAATTGATGACAACTATGATCTCATATCTTTGAAGAATGATGAAGCTCTTGTATTGATCATGCTATACATAAAACTTGAACTTGTTCATCACTTAAAAAAAAAAAGTGCAATGTAGGTTTGGGATTCCTTCTATGCCCTATTTGGTACAACAAACATGTTGAAGAATGCAACTTCATAATATTTTATTATTTGTATTATTTGAGTCATTTGTATAATTTGTATTGTACACCCTACAAGGATTATTATTGATGTAATTGATTATGTAAAAGTAATTGAAATAGTCAATGTAAACCCTAACTATTATTTTGGCTTGGAAATATCTAGAAAATAATATTTTATTGTTAAGTGTACAAGTCATCCCAATTAGGTGAGTCAAGCCGACCTAATTAGTAAAAAGGTCAAGTGTTTTGTTTAGTATAAATATGAGGCTTTCCCTCATTTGCACACTTCAATCACTCATCTAATTCGCATGAGTAGAGAGACAGATTCGTTCAGAGTAGCAGCTTGTGGAGTCTTCTTGTTTTGGCTCTTTGCACAAGGGATACTATTGTACATTCTGCAAAATCTATATATAAGAATTTTGCTGGTTTTTTTTTACCCAAGAGGGTTTTCCCAGGATAAATTTGTTGTGTACTATTGTTCATGTTGTTCTTTCTTATCTTTCAGTGATCCTTATTTTTATTACACTTAAAAATCTAACATGGTTTCAGAGCTATCATGAAAGAGAACATTGTGCAGCTGCTGCAACTATAGAACTAGGGTTTCATTTTCGGAAACTAGTCATCTTGGAATTTTCCCTATAAATCACTTATGGAGAAGGTTCAAGATCTAAAACACAGATATGCCAAAGATGAAATGTTTGTGTACCTTTTTTGCGAGTTTCAGCCTCATATTCGCTATACTTTAGGATATATGCTCCATGAAAATTAGAGTTCTAGCCTCTTCCAAAATTTAGTTTTAAAAAGGTGACCTAGGGATAAATGCTATATATCAGGATAGGAATATATAAATTGAATTTCGTAATATGTTACAGAAATTTCACAGATTTAATTTTCTCCGGCATGAGTTTCAGAACCTGAAGTTGAAACAGTGGCACATGGAAGTCCGTACAAGTTCGCTATACTGAGACAGTACATAAACAAGTAGCCTTGGTAAACTTATCAATAGTCCCACTTGGTGAATCCAATACTACTCTAACTTGTGGGGTTGCATAGAGGACATATAATAATATCTAAGAACGATTTTTCAGACATTTAGGAGCATAAATTTTTGAGATACATCAGAATTAATACCAGACAATTCAACAAAAGAAATTGAAGAAACTAGGGCATCAAATATTTTGCAGTTCTGACCACGAATTTGGGAAAAGGAGTACATTACTCAACTCACCTTGAGGAGGTGCATATTCCTATCCAACCATATTTTTAAGTCACCAAAGTTGAAAAATTAGGGTTTCGCTGTCAAACCACTAGGGCAACCAAAAGCAGTCTTCCAGAAAAGCATTGAAGCAAGCATCCAGTTGAAGCATTCTCATTGGTAAGTCCTATTCTATTTATTTCCATTTGAGGTTCTCATTTACCAAGTTGATCAAGATGACAAACAATACCAATCTTGAGGATAAGCTTGAAGGGGATAAGAACTTCCGAGCATGGAAGTATAGGGTGATGCTCATCCTATAAGAGAATGAATTGGACAAGTATGTCACAGAAGTAGTTGCGGAGCCAAAGGGATATGAGGAGAAATAAAAGCACAAGAAAAATCTAATCAAATCTAAGAGGATCATAGCTGATTCCATCAATGATCACTTGATCCCACACATCTCATATCTGAAGACTCCAAAAGAGATGTTTGATGCACTGAAGGGACTATTTGAAGGAACCAACATCAATAGAAAGATGACCTTGAGGACTCAACTCAAGGCTATGAAGATGCAAAATAATGAAAGTATCCAGTCTTACTTCATAGGGGTCTCCAACATCAGAGATCAGTTAAGTGCCATTGGAGACAAGGTTGAAAACACAGAATTAGTGATGACTACCCTAAATGGTCTTCCAAGATCCTGGGAGTCATATATTCAAGGGATATGTTCCAGGAAGAAGCTTACATTGTTCAGTGCACTCTTAGAATCTTGCACTCAAGAAGAAGCAAGGATTGCAGTTAGAGAAGAAAAGTTAGGAGATGAAGATAATCAATCCTTGGAAGCTTATGCCAAGAGAGGAAAGAAAGAAGATCGTCATCACAAGAAATCATAGAAGGGTAAAATACCTACCAAAGACTTGTTCGGGTACACAGGGTGCTACCAAAGGATCGAACACAAGAGCAACCACTTCACACAAACAGATCACAGATCAACACACCGATGTTTTGACGTGGTTTAAACCCTCTTGAGGGAAACACTCCACGGCCCCGGCCAAATAGTTTTTACGGGACAATTTATTATGCAAAGAAAGAAAGTTACAAATGAGCTTCTCATAATCGATCAACTAAACAATGACCCTCCATGCTCTTTAAATAGAGATCATGGACCAATCGGGTGTTAAGCCACGGATCAAGGTTAGGTATGATCTAAGAGAAGTTGAGCCATCGGATCACTCTATGTTGGGAACATATCGTGACCATCGGATTAAGTATTTACAAATGCATACTAAAGAAACACACTATCCCTAACAGATATATTACACAAGTTGATTTTAACTAACTCCTAAGTGTCTAAATATCCTAACATCCTCCCTTAAGAACAACTTGGGATAGGATTGAAGGATTTACAAAAGTGACACTATTAGGAGAAGGAAGGAGGCATTAGAGCCTATCCCCCCTTAATGACAAGTTCCTGAACTCCTAACATAGATCGAAGTTTAGAAAACTTCGCTTCTGTAAGAGACTTGGTGAAGATGTCTGCAACTTGATCATCTGTAGGGAAAAAGAGCACTTCAAGAACACGATCATGAACAAGATTTCTGATGAAGTGCATATGTAGCTCAATGTGTTTGCTGTGTTGATGTAGAACTGGATCTTTGGCAAGCTTGATGGCACTTTGATTATTGCACCAAAGTGGAGTAGGATGCTGCTGCTCGAATCCAAACTCTAAAAGGATCTGTCGAAGCCATAAAGCTTCCTGAATGGCATTAACTGCGGCTCGATATTCTGCTTCTGCTAAAGAAAGAGCAAGAGCTTGTTGTTTCTTACAAGCCCAAGTGATAGGTCCAGATCCCAGACTGAAAACTTAACCTATAGTAGACTTTCAATCATCAGGATCGCTGGCCCAATTTGAATAAGTGAAACCAACCAACAAAGGTTTCCCCCCTGTACTGTAATGAATCTCAAACTGAACTGTACCTTGAATATATCGAAGTATTCTTTTAGCTACTTTCCAGTGACTTTCATGAGGTGTCTGCATATAACGGGCAACACGACCAACGGCAAAGGAAAGGTCAGGAAGGGAATGAGTCAAGTATAAGAGACTACCAACAAGCTGACGATATAAGGTGGCATCGACTTTAGGTGAAGTAAAAGTGGCAGAAAGTTTGACTCCATACTGGAAGGGAGAAGGGCCTAGTGTACAATCATCCATGTGAAAGCGACGAAGAAGGTCACAAGCATACTTAGACTAAGAAAGAAAGATTCCTTCTTTGGTTTGCAGGACTTGGAGACCAAGAAAATAATGCAAATGTCCTAAGTCTGATATTTCAAAATTTTGTTTAAGACTGGATTTCACATGGGTTATAAGCTTAGGGTCACTACCAGTAAGAATAAGGTCATCAACATATAGAACAAGTATGATGAGATGGTTTTCTACTTTCTTGGTATAAACATTGGGGTCAGAATGGCATCTAGAAAAACCAGTGTCAAGGAGAAAGTTATCCATTTTGGCATACCAAGCTCTAGGAGCTTGCTTAAGGCCATATAAGGATTTCTTAAGGTGGCAGACAAGGCTAGAGTTATTCTGAACATATCCAGGAGGTTGTTCCATGTAAATTTCCTCCTGTAAATCACCATGTAAGAAGGTAGACTTAACATCCATTTGATGGACTTCCCAGTTATGTAAGGCTGCAAGGGAAAGAACAAGCTGGATGGAGTTCATTTTCACGACGGGAGCAAAGGTTTCATTGTAGTCAATCCCTTCAACTTGGGAAAAACCTTTGGCAACTAACCTTGCCTTAAGTCTTTCAACACTTCCATCTGATGCATACTTAGTTTTGTAGACCCATTTACATTTGACAAGTTTTCTTCCTTTTGGAAGAGGTACAAAATCCCAAGTATCATTCGCCATTAAGGAACGATATTCTTCATCCATGGCTGCATCTCAATCTGGATTCCCTGAAGCTTCTGCAAAAGTTTCTGGATCATGATTATCGGAAACTTGAGCCAAAAGAGAAGAGGCTCACTGAAACTAAGAACGTGTTCAACGTTGATCTCTAGGATCACCAGCAAGATCACCAGCTACTTCACATGTTGAATGGACCATCGAGGAAGCACTTGTGCTAGTGCAACTGGAGGAACATGAGCAGGCGGAGGTGGATTTTCATCCTCACTGTCATCATCAGAAACTGGAGTTGGAAACCTGTCAAGGAAGTTGGAAGAAGAAGAAGAAGGAACAAATGCCGAATCAGGCTCACAGGCCAAAGATGGCACAATTGCCGAGTTAGGCTCGTAGGCCAAGAGATTGTCTTCAAATTTAACATCTCTTATAATGATTATATCATGAGAATGTGTTTGAAGAAGTCTATAACCTTTTACATTTTCAGAATATCCAACAAATATGCACTTTTCACTTTTAGGCTGCAATGCTTTTCATTTTTCATCCGGAATGTGAGCCCATGCTTCACTACCAAACACACGGAAGTGACTTACATCAGGTTTAGTTTTAATCCATGCTTCTTCCGGTGTTATACCTTGTAATGCTTTAGTGGGGGTGCGATTAACTATGTAATTTGCACAATTAATGGTTTCAGCCCAAAATTGAAGACTTAGTCCCTTAGATTGGATTATACAATTAGCCATTTCTTTTAAAGTGCGGTTCTTCCACTCAGCTACACCATTTTGTTGTGGTGTATATGGAACAATGTGCTGTTGTTGGATGCCTTGTTCAGTGCAGAAAGTAGTGAACTTTTTGTTAACATATTCTCCTCCATTGTCAGATCTTAACTTAATAATTTGATGACCAGATTGTTTTTCAACAAGGGCCTTGTAGGCCAAGAACATGTTAAATACTTCGCTCTTAAGTTTTAGGAAATAAACCCAAGTGCGTCTGGTGTAATCATCAATGAAAGTTAAGAAATATTTGAAACCAGAAAAGGAAGCAGATAGAAGAGGACCACACAAGTCACTATGCACAAGCTCCAAGGGAACCGAGGCGTGCCAAGAGGCACGTTTGTCAAAACTGTCCCGGTGATGTTTTTCGAGTATACAACTAGAACAAACACCATCCCTGCAAGATACCATCGGAAGACCTGTCACGATATTGTCTTTACATAGTTGTTGCAATGAGCGATAATTTAAGTGACCAAATCGCTCATGCCAAAGTTTGCTCAAGTTATCACTATGAGCAACAAAAATTGAAGGGAAAGGTGATGACCCAAAGTTGTTAAACTTGTACAACCTGGTAATATCATCAACAATTCCGGTAGCTAGGACCTGTTGAGGATATTTAAAATCCTTGATTACAACTTGGTGAGGTGTAAAGGTCACCGTTTTACCTTCACCAAAATGAGTGATCTGATAGTCTGATAACAAATTGCAGGAAATTCTTGGAACACATAGTACATCACTAAAATGACCATTATCTACTGGAACTGTTCCAGCTCCTACAACACTTAAAGATCTATCATCACCAACAAATATTTGTTTGATGTTACATTCATGCATAGTAGAAAAGATGGCTTGATCCTTAGACATATGATAAGATGCTCTAGAATCAATGAGCCATTCATTTGAAGTAGAAGAAGAAGATGCATTATAAGAATAACCAGAAGCACAAAGTGCATGTCCATGAGAGGTAGATTCTGAAGGCAAATCTAGGCTGATGTGGTGCTTCTTCATTACTGCTTCCAAGGCTTCCATCTTCTTGAAACACTTAGATTTATCATGATTATCTTTCCCATAATAGTTGTAATGATGCTCAGTCTTCTTTCCTTTTGTCTTGGATCTTTTGTCATTTTTTAAAGAAGGAGCCGACTGAGAGGGTTTTGGATCCTTGTTTGACTTATTATTGCAAAAATTTTGTTTCTTGGGAGGCTTGGCCCTTTTCTTTCTGTTGGGACAATAAGGCTTTCCCAGATGTATCTGCATTGTTGATTATTCCAAGATGAATGAGTTTATCTTGCTCTCTAATCAAGGAATCACAAAATGATTCAAGACTAGGCTCTTGATAGCTAGCTGCATTCAAGGATTCTTTCATGGAGTAAAATGTAGATACAAAAACAGAATATGCAGGTCCAAGTTTGAAAAGAATATGATAAATGCATTGTTTGTCTTCCCTCTTAATCTTACATTTTGCACATAAGAGTTTAAGAGTTTTGTACTTAGATAAATAATCTTGAATGCATGAAAAGGCACTTGGATTTAAAGAAATCAACTCATTTTCGAGTTGGTGACTTCGAATTTCATTGTGTTTACCAAACATAGATTCCAACTTGTCCCAAGCAGCATTAGGTTCATCAATTCCAGATATGTGGAACCGCAAATCAGTAGAAATTGACATCCCAATCAATACACGAGCTTCGTCACATTTATTTGCCCATTTTATTTTCTTATCATCATCAGTGGGTTCTATTTCTTTCCCTAAGGTAATTTTGAAAAGTTCCCTACTTTGTAGAACATCCTCCATACGAGATTTCCATGAGAAATAGTTGGAACTATTAAGTAGAATATCACAAGGGGAGGCCATATTTGTAAATTAATGGCTATAAAAGCAGAAACCAATAGTCTGGATGTGAAGAGCTCAAAAAAATAGGCGGTTTAAAAAAAACGGCACTGAAAACTGACTCTGTATGATGAAGTTATGCTTGAACAAAGAAACTGTTGAAGATGTCCCCAATAGTGACGTGGCAGCTAGAGAATGTCCAGTGAAAAAAAGAACCCCCCTCTTCCCAAGATGAACCTTTTGACAATCATTTTACAAGAAAGTTGTTTTAAGTGAACCAATTTTGTAAAATTAGTGATTTAACTTTTACAATGATATTACTTTTAAATAGTGCAACAATAAAAAAGAACTTAAGTGACTCACTTGTATTTTTATTTTTTATTATTTAAGTGAGATGCACTTTTACAATAAAGTAACTTGAAAATAGAAATTGCATGCACTTTTTCTTTTAAAAGTAACTTCCTAAGACTTGAACTCAAGACCTAATAAGGAATAAAGCAACTTTGAACCAAGTGAGTTAGATTAAAAGGTATGTAAAATATGGGAATAAGGAAGGGGCTTGGTTTTTTTTTGTTTTTTTACTCTTCTTGCTCAGTTTGCCTGCTTGCCCTTTTTCCTGCAAAACACACCACAAATCGAAACAAAAAAAAATTTCCACACTTCTGGAGTTAGATCTCATTAGCTTGCCCCGAAAGTCTACATTTTCTCTCTGTTTCTGATTTGCCGAGATCACGCAAGGTGCACGGGAAAGAGCATACGCAGCCGAGAAAAACCCTTTCCCTTTCTGTTTCTGATTTGCCGAGATCGCTCAAGGTGCACGGCAAAGAGCATACGCAGACGGGAAAGCAACAATCCGAACCCAAAAAAATCTAACAGTAAAAAATGATAAAATATGATATTTTTTCTTTTAAAAACAAAAAATAAAAAATGCATCGCTGTAACATTACACCTTTAGATCTGATGAAATACGTGTTTCTGGAGCAACCGGGAACCATTTTCGATCAAACAAAAACCATTTCCCAATGGAAACGACGCTCCGGACGCAATGGAACACCTCCCACAACCCAAAAATGCATAGAAATACCAAAACCAGAAACCCTTTCGAGTTTCGGCAACAACAGTTCAAGATCTAGATCATAATCGGAAGCGGCTCTTCATAAAAGCTCTGATACCATGTTCGGGTACACAGGGTACTACCAAAGGACCGAACACCAAGAGAAACCACTTCACACAAACAGATCACAGATCAACACACCAATGTTTTGACGTGGTTTAAATCCTCTTAAGGGAAACATTCCACGGCCCCGGCCAAATAGCTTCTACGGGACAATTTATTATGCAAAGAAAGAAAGTTACAAATGAGTTTCTCATAATAAATCAACTAAACAATGACCCTCCATGCTCTTTAAATAGAGATCATGGACCAATCGGGTGTTAAGCCACAGATCAAGGTTAGGTATGATCTAAGAGAAGTTGAGCCGTCGGATCACTCTATGTCGGGAACATATCGTGACCGTCGGATAAAGTATTTACAAATGCATACTAATGCATACTAAAGAAACACACTATCCCTAACGGATATATTACACAAGTTGATCTTAACTAACTCCTAAGTGTCTAAATATCCTAACAAGACTACTCAAGTCTCAAATGTTTCCATTGTGATGAGATGGGACACATTGCTAGACACTGTCCCAAGAATAAATGGAACACAAAAGGAAGCACGAAAATACATCATGCTCATGCTGCAGAGGATGGTGAACCAACTAGGAAGAATCCTAAAGAATATTACTCCAGTGATGATGAATATGTACTTTAATCCAAACCAGAAAGATGGAAGAACCTCTTATCCATTTCAGCATTAGATAAGAAGGGATGCAATTGTGGTTGGTGATGAAGAAGGAAAACATAGATTCATCACTAGTACACAGTTCCATGTGATCTACGGTATAGAATAATTGTTCAACATTATCTATAATAAGCAAGAAGGCACAGGTCCTCATAATCAGATGATGGAGTAGAGAAAACTGTCAAAGACTCTAGTAATTCTTGCAAGGAGACTAGGATCAAGGGATATCCTACCAAACAAACAAAGATAAGTATTCGAATTGTTATCAAATTGCTTAGATGATATTGTTCATTTGTGTACATATTTATATTCCTAGATTTAGGAAGTGTATTATGCATGTTAGAGTGATTGCATTGATTAAAAATATACTTCTAATATGCATGTGATGGGTAAGTGGTCTATGGTGCTGTACAACATTCAATTGCTACTTATCTAGAATGAAACCTCTTTGCTGACATGTTGGGAGTACTGCATACTCTTAATAATGTTATAGTAGAGATGGAAGGCATCTAGAAAGTTACCATATGAATGTGGGATATGGATGAATGTTGCATTGAAGCATTGGCTAAGATAGTTGCATGATTGTGTGACCTATGTCTTTATGCATAAGAATTTGTTCTGAAAAGTATGAAATGTTTCTAATCATGCAACTAAATTTGAATTGTTGGAAATATCGTGTACCATCACCTACAAGAGAATAATGATGAGACTTGTTCCGAAGAACAAGTGACGATGGTTCAACTATAAAATTAAAGAAGATTTATGAAATCAAGCATACTACATATGAACAAAGCGAGGGTTCTCTGAGAAAGAGGGAGTCGACTATGACGAGATGTTGCTTTAGTGGCTAGACACACTTCCTCAATGGTGGATATTACACTAGATAGATGGTGTAATCGAAGTAGAAGTGTATATTGAGAAACCTCTAGGATTCAAAGAACCACATGTGTATAGATTGAAGAAGGATTTGTATGGGCTCAAAAGGCACCCATGGGACATCATGATGAGATCAAGGATCACCTAGAGTGATGAGAGATCAATCTTTACTACAAGGTTGAAGATGAGGAGCTCATAAATAGGTGCAAGAGAGAACTTGCAACAGAGTTCAAGATCTTGGTATCCAGTTACCTAGAGAGAAGACGTAGATGGATACATATAATATCATCTGAAGAGAAGGCTACCAGTCAATCCAGTGAAGAGAGTACAAGATGCAAAGGGAGGATAGTGCTCAGCTACAAAGGGAGCAGGAAATCTCTGCTTCAGAGGGAGTGAATACAACACAAATGGAGAGACATTATCACTTATCCTCTATCTATGGCAAAGGTTTTTTCCCCAGTATCTCATGGATATGCTTATAGTGATACCGAATGTGTCCCCTCATGAAGAGGAAGTATATGTGGTATATTTTGAGATAGTGTTATAGGTCAAACTTGCACCTCTCCGTCCGTGATCACCTTGAGCTGTTGATCACACAGAAGGACAACTTAGATGGAGGAGAATGTTGACCTTAGATGATACTTTGAATTACTCCATTTCCTGACATTACTGGAAAAAACCTTAAAAATATCATCCTGAGATATGAGCGCTACTCTACTTAAATATCTTTTTGTTTTCTTTTTTGAAATTGTACAAAATAACCTATGCTATCTTGTAACAAAAAATAAGCCTTATTAAACTTAAACTACCAAATTTTTTGCTTTTTCTGTTATCATAAACGAAAAAGAACTATAAACATGGAATGTAAAATAAGACTTGTGTGCAATGTGTAAGTATGGCTAAAAAATGGTTTTTAAGCTTATAGCTGTCAAGGCACTAGCTCAAAAAAGACTTGACCTACAGGTTTTTTGCAAAGAAAAAGCCTTTAAACTCGGAAACAAAGTGGGAGAAAACAAAGGAGATAGATACGAGAGGACTGACCTAAAGCATCTAACCCTAGCAAGACCACTATGCCAAGCAAAAAGTAGACAAGCAAGCTACCAACTACCCTACTAACACAAAGAACTGAGAAATGAATCAGCCTAAAGCACTTTAAATATACTTGAAACCAGAAAAAGACAATAAGTCCAAGAAGCTTGGGAATCAACAAGTTCAGAAGACACCCTAGAGGCTCTAAAACGGACCAAACCCTAAAACAAAGGATAGGATAGGTAAAGAGCAGACAAATGTTGCCACAAACAGCAGATACAAGAGTATGCAGGTTTGTAAACTAGCAACATACAGTTAGGGCCTAAAAAGCGGAAGTGTTCACCACAAAACAAAACCTAGTATTCCAAAAAGTTATAAACAGTCCAAACGTTCCAAAGGTAAACAAGCAATACAAAGATGGTAAAAAGACTCAAAGGAAGGTTCTATGACTTAAAAGAAAGTTAAAACCTCATACAACAGTCAAGGAGATCTAAAAGCAAAGTCAGCAAACCACCAAAAAAGGCTAAAACTCAAGCAAACCACTAACAGAAGGCTTCAGGAAATGTACCCTACTGTGCAGTAGGGAAACTCGTGCCCCTGCAAAGATGGGTGCTACTATATGTATAGCACAGTGGCGTATGGGCGCTACTGTATGCACAACAAAGTAGCGGTCATATCTTAAAAGTTTAAAAACTGACTTTGAAAAGATACAAAAAGACTGATGGAAGCAGAGAAAAATAGGCAGGGGATACCTATAGGGTTTCTCAGCACATAACAGGAGTCAAAACAGTTCTGGGAAGAAAAACAAGAAAAAGTTTCGTGGAGCAAAAAAACAACTATCCCCAGCGGAGTCGCCAGTTTGTTGGCGGGCAAAACTACCCTATAGCAAGGAAACTAATGCTATCAACTAGGATGGGGTGACAGGTAAGTGTATTAACTGTATTACAGAAATATTTATGAAAAGAAATGAGTTGTAGACCTTGAGAACATACCTTTTATCCAACGTTCGATCCTAGCTTTTATTTGATCTCACCCTCAGTCCTCAAATCTACCTTCTGTTCAGTAAACCTACAAGACAAACACCTTTCTCAGCATATCTTGGACAATATATAATGTTTGAAAGAAACAAAAGCAATGTTAAACATTTGATATTGACCAAAATAGATCCAAATTAAGATGTTATTTTAGAAAACATTTAAGTTGGAACAAGAAAGACACTTCAACCTTTATTGTCAAATGCAAACTGATGTACAAGTATACCTGACTTTGTTACATGCTCCTGCAATCTGATTCTGGGCTTTTGCTCTTCTCTGGCTTGGATATCTTCAGCATCAACTCCTCCAATGCAAGCTTCTCTTTTATACCTCTATGTCTCTAAGTTTCTCCATCTATCCATCTAACCTTTCTCTTTAATCTTCTCTGTATTTATAGGATCAGAGAAGTAGTTCAGGTCGAGATATGGTTATGGAGGAAGTTGGGGAAGTTGGGAAACTACCAGCAACTAATCCTCCTCGTGAAATTAATTATTTTTTAATCATCTTTGGAGATGTACGCTACTATTGTTCAGTGAAGTAGCATTTAGGGCGCTACTATGGTGCTTGTCAACTAGCGCTCATCGATTTTTAAATGTTGAGCGCTACTATGCTGAAAAGGAGTAGCGCTCATAAGGATTTGAGCGCTACTATTATACACTGGAGTAGCGTATAGGCGCTAGTCTATTTAAGTAGAGTAGCGCTCATATCTCAGGATGATATTTTTAAGGTTTTTTCCAGTAATGTCAGGAAATCGAGTAAGTCAAAGTATCATCTAAGGTCAACATGCTCCTCCATCCAAGTTGTCCTTCTGTGTGATCAACAGCTCAAGGTGATCACGGACGGAGAGGTGCAAGTTTGACCTATAACAGATAGGTACCGAGGACATGGTACGACAAGATAGACGGTTTCTGACGAGTTTTGTATTTACCAAGAGTAAAGTAGACTCCAACCTTTACTACAAGGTTGAGGAAGGAAAACCTATGATTCTACTATTGTATGTAGATGACTTTTTTTTGACAAGTGGAGAGAAGCTCATCGCAGAAACAACGAATAAGATTGCCACTGAGTTTGAAATGAAAGACCTGGGTATGATGAATTAATTCTTAGGTCTTGAGGTGTGGTAGAATCCAAAGGAAATTTTCTAGGTTAAGGAAAGTATGCCATATATATCCTGAAGAGATTCAGGATGATGGATTGTAAGGCCACAGCCACACTTATGGCATCAAATTTGAAGTTGTTGAGTGATAATTCTTCAGAATTGGTGGATGCCACGATGTATCGACATATGATTAGTTTTATAACACAAGGCCAAACTTATGCTCTGCGGTGAACAATCTGAGTCAGTATATGGTAGAGCCGATACATGTTCACCTAGTTGCGGTAAAGAATGTGCTGAGGTACTTGAAGGGTACGGTTGACTATGGCCTTAGGTATGCATCAGATCAGAAGATTAACCTACAAGTTTATGTGGATGTGGATTGGGCCGGGAGTGTCACAAATAGAAAGAGCACATCAGGGTGTTGCTTCAGTTTGGGATCGGGTATTATCTCATGGTTTAGTAGGAAGCAGGAAAGTGTGGCACTCAGTACACCAGAGGCCGAGTATATGGAAGCTTGTTCGAAAAGATGCGAGGCAGTGTGGCTTCGGAAGTTTCTATCAGGACTGTTTGATCTTGAGTTGGAGGGGACTTGTATCTTCTGTGACAACCAAAGTTGTGTGAAATTCCATTACAAGTCAAAGCACATAGAGATCAGGTATCACTATATTCGAGATATGGTGCAGAAAGGAGCAGTGAAGCTCTAGTATATAGAAATAGAGGAGCAGATAGCCGATGTGTTTACCAAGCCTCTGTCGAGAGGGAAATTTGAATACTTCAGTGACAAGCTTGGAGTGGTTCATATCAAGAGGGATAAATGAGCTTGGTTGAGGTAATAGGTAGTCACGAGTCATGTGACGTAATTGAGTCTGCTAGGATACGAGAGGATCTAGATGAGCGGTGAGGTAACGCAAGTGGTTGTAGTGTGAAACGTAATGGACTCTCTTGGGATGGACCCACCAAATGGCTTGCTTAGTTCGTGAATGAGGATAGTTGTATCTGGTATGAAAGTGGACCAACTGTGCGAAAAATCCTAGATTTGATCTAGGTCACATATAGTATGAAACATGACTGGCACTATGGTGGAAAACCCTAGACTTGGTCTAGGTCACATCCAATATGAAATAGGACTATAACTCTGGAGGAAATCTCTAGATTGTATCTAGGATACATCCAATATGAAAAAGGATTGACTCTGTAGTGGTTACTAGTTGTATCTCTAGGGGTGGTATCACCAAGGGAGATCCTAGTGTAGTATATCCGACGGACTGGATTGAGCGAGTGCATGTTGACTGGTAGAATCTAGTGTAGTTAGTTGTATCTCCATGGGTTGGATCCCAATATGACTATTCGATCACCAAGGGGGATATCCCAACGTGAAAGTCCTAGATTAGATCTAGGCTACATCCAACATGAAAAAGGGTTGGTTCTGTGGAGAGCTACATCCAACATGAAAAAGGGATGGCCCTGTGAAATGTATTATGACATATAGATTCGGGAGATGCAGATGCCAATAGTCCGTGTACAAGAAGTGCAGTAGCTGGAAGATGTTAATGATGATGACTGCAGAATACCTTCCTAGTTAAGAGGGAGTGTTGAAGAATGCAACTTCAAAAGTTTTTCTTATTTGTATTATTTGAGTCATTTGTATCATTTGTATTGTACACCCTACGGGGATTATTATTGATGTAATTGATTATGTAAAAGTCATTGAAAGAGTCAATGTAAACCCTAACTGTTAGGTTGGCTTGGAAAGATCTAGAAAATAATATTTTATCGTAAAGTGTATAGTTCGGTCCAGTTAGGTGAGTCAAGCCGATCTAATTAGTAAAAAGGTCAAGTGTTTTGTTTAGTATAAATAGGATTCTTTCCCTCCTCATTTGCACACTTCACTCACTCATCTAATTCGCATGAGTAGAGAGAGACAGTCGTTCATAGTAGCTGCTTGTGGAGTCTTCTTATTTTGGGTCTTTGCACAAGGGATACTATTGTACATTCTACAGAATCCATATATAATAAGTTTGTTGGGTTTTTATGCCCCAAGAGGGTTTTACAAGGATACATTTGTTGTGTACTATTGTTAATGTTGTGCTTGATTATCTTTCAGTGATCCTTATTGTTATTTCACTTAAAAACACTACTCACGTTAGAAGACTTCAAACAAAGCTCTCCAACCTTGAAATGGTGGATTTTGATATTGTTGAGAACATTTCTATGTATAAGAATATGAAATTAGACATTCTTACAAGTAGTGGTAAAGGAAAAATGGACCTTTAATAGATTAATATTTTTCTTAATAACCTCTCTCCACATTCAAGGAAAGTTATTGTCTTTTTCTATAGCATTCCTATTTTTATTCCAAACATGGCTTCCCTTGTTTTGGAAAATGTATTTTGTTATCTTCTACAACAACAAGTCACCTAGAGGAAACTTGGGTGAAATATCTCTCAAAGAGCATTCCCACACTAAGGATAGTACCTCCTCATGTACACATGAGTCTCCAATGGGAACTTCCATGTTTTCTAAATTGAAGAGGCCAATATGATCATATTTTGTTAAGGGGGGACATTGATTAAAAATTTGTGGCTCCCATGTGGATTGAATATATTGCTTGAAAAATAGTTGGCAATGATTATCTCTTCAAATACAAGGCTAGTGATTCCACACACTTGGTTTTGCAAAATCCTCTATGGTTCTCCACTTCTACTCAAGAATGGATTTCATATTTCGTGCCTACCAAACATATGGAAAAGCACCAACACTCCCTCTTTGATTACAATGATTAGCATATAGATAGATGGGTTCTTAAAGACATCAATGAAAAATTTAAAGTTATGGCCTCTGGATATTGTGATGAATCTTAACATTTATACAAGTCATGTAAGTTTTATTCACCTCCAACTTTGAATAAATTTATTGCAATGGTGGCCAATGTGGATAATAATAGTAAGCTATGGCACTTTCTTAGTAACACCAACTATGGCACATGATTCATCTTCATGTTGTTTAAGGCCTTCCACATATCAACCCTCATAGTGGGGTTTGTGAGGGATGTGTGATGGGTAAGCATCATTGAGAATCCTTCCCTAAAGGACAACTCAAGATAGGCCTCGAAACCCCTTGTGTTAATAGATAATGATATTTTTGGTCCAATGGCCACTTCTCTTAGGGGAGCCAAGTAATTCCTAACCTTTATTGATGTTTTTTCTTGATTTCTATGGGTCTACACCATTAAATCCAAGGATGATATGTTTAGAAATTCTGGGAGTGTCACAACCTTGTTTAATCTCAACATAAGCAAAAGATGAAAAGCCTTCAGTATGATGGTGGATAAGAACACGTTAGTAATGTTTTCTGTTAGTTTTTTTTGCTCTCATTGATTCTCTTACAACAAATTGTTCCTTATACACAACATATTAGTGTGCTTGTTTGGAAGAATAAGTCCATTATGGAATGGACCATTGTATGCTTCACTTCGACAACATGAAGCTTTGCTTATAGGGAGAAGAATTTTTTTATGTAGGATTTATCATCAACTATAGACTTGCTAGTGTTAGATTTCATATGACTCCTTATGAGTGCTTTTCTGGGAAAAATCTCTGTATTTAACTTTCAATATTTTGGATCAAGTGCATGGGTCCACTTACCTCATGGAAGGCGTGCTATATCACCTATCTGGTATACCCTTTTCCAAACTATGGTTGGATATAGTAATTCTTCTTAAAGGGGTATCATCTTTATGACCTTGTCACTCACTATGTGATTGAGCATCATGGAGCTATATTTAATGAGTCGATTCCTCTTGGTCTACCAAGATACCTTCCATCACCTCTTTCTAGTGATTATCGTTATAATATATCCATGAAACATGCTTCTCTTCCTCAACAAATTTACTTGTTGATAATTCTCAACTTGTTGCAGTGGATCTTACCACATCTTCATCGAGTCTTGGTGCACCCATGGGTACCTTTTCAAGTTCTTTTGTTGTATAGTCTCTAGGGTATTTATGGGTCTACTTATTCAACTAGATCCTCTTTTTCTAGAGGCATAACCAAATCTTACCTCTTTATAAAAGGACATGTATCCCAATGACGAGTCTTCTTGCAATGAGTGGTCATACAGTAATGATAATTCTTTTGATGAGTAGTCTAATGATGATCTCTCTCTAGATGGGAAACATACTGATGATCCCTCTCAAGATGTGAAACATATTGATCAAATATTTACTAATGGTGATCCCTATCCTTCCAGTGATATCAAATTCAGTGATGATAGATTCTACTTGGAGTTGTCAATGTTGGATTATAATGACAATGATCCTACAACTTCATTATTTCCATTTTTTTGTAATGTCCCCAACCCCTAAACCAAGGCCAATGACACTTGGGGACCCAAGGGGAAGGATGAATCATAGTAATGCACAACAAAATAGGGATAACTAAGGCTATACCATCATGCCAACAAGCCAATTAAATTAAACAATCAACCCTTTGAAAATGAAATGCAAAAATACAATGCATATCATTCCCCAATACACATACTATGCAAGGTAAACACATGCATGAAATGAAACTAGATTTGAGCAAGCTATTAAAATGATTTCAAACATGATATATCAAATCTCTTTCACCCATATAAACACTAATAAAATCAGATCTACAAACTACCATCAACACAGTAAATAATTATATCTACAAGCTGTCACAATCGACCATTTTGATAGTGTTAAAAACCAAATCTACTAAATGCCACCTACAACCATATTAACACAAACAAAACTAGATATGAAGGCTGATATCTAGAGCCATATAAATGATAAATATATCAGGTCGCATGGCTTCTACCTATAGCCATGTAAATGACAACAAAATCAGATTCATGAGCACATATACATATTAGAAATTGTAATAAATAAACATATAGCAAATTACTCATCACTATTGAATATTGTAACTTCTAAGAATATTATATTTGTACTTTATTATTTTGGAGATGTTTCATCTCTCTGAGGTGATCCTATTATGTATTCGGAGATGTTTATTCCTCCGATGAATTGTGGTAACCAGGGTTATTAGATCCACCATGTGGGGGTCGGCCCTGAGTTAATTAATTAGGGTTTATTAGACTTCATTGGGAGAGGTCGGCCCCATAAGGGAAATAGTCAGTCGGGAAACTAGTATAAGTAGAGGAGAATGCTCCTCACTTATCACACACTTGCATAGCTCAGAAAGTAGTGCACTTGTGTTTGAGAGGTCTGCATAGGAGGTAGAGAAGGAGGTCAAGTCTTGGAGCACATCTTGTATTTTGGTTGATCATCTTATTGAGGAAAGCTTTGCTGGGTTTTCTACCCCATGAGGGTTTCCCAGGGTAAAATCTCTATCTATCTTGTGATTATGTTTCTTTCAGTGATCTTTCTAGTCAAATTAGTTTAAACTTAACATGGTATCAGAGCTAGCCTGAATAGAACATCTTTCACAAGGCAAAATTATCTTTCTCTCTCTCTCCCAAAATTAGGGTTTCTGCAAAAGTTAGTATTTTTGGATTCTGGTTGCATCGCTGAATAGCCCTTCTCAAAATCAAATTTTTGAGCCCTATATCGAGTTTTTTGGTTGGGTAGAACTTCGGGAAAGTCAAAGCCTAGTTTGACCAAAAGTGCGATAAACCAGAAATTCTGTTGCAGATACGGAAAGCAAAAGGTTGAAGAAGCACATCTCTTGGTAAGTGTTACTCTATCTCTTGGACACCCCCAAGAGAAGATGGCTCCAAGCACTAAGCTTGAAGACAAGCTAGAAGGCATAGAGAATTTCCGGGCATGGAAATACAGAATTGGTCTCATTCTTGAAGAGAATGATCTTGCTCAATATATCAAGGATGAAGACATTGCAGAACCGGCTGAAGATGAAGCCAAAGAAAAGTATAGGAAGGATCTAATTAGGGCAAAGAGAATCATTGTTGATTCTATCAAGGACCACTTGATTCCCCAAGTGGCATCCAAGAAGACCCCAAAGGAAATATATGATGCCCTAGGAAGAATGTATGAAGGGAAGAACATCAATAGGAAGATGAACCTAAGAACTCAGTTAAAGAGTACCAAGATGCACAAAGGAGAATCCATTCAAGACTACTTCTCAAGAGTTTCCCAAATCAAGGAACAACTAGATGCAATTGGAGTTACTCTTGATGAAGATGAACTTGTGATGACTGCTATAAATGGTCTCACTAGACCTTGGGAGTCATTTATACAAACTATGTGTGCCAGAAAAGAAAGTATGAAGTTTGATGTAGTATGGGAGGATTGTGTTCAAGAAGAAGCTAGGGTAGCCAACAGAGAAGCCCTTCTCAAGGAGGATGACCAAGCCTTGGCTACACACACCAAAAGAGGAAGAAAGGGTCACTTCAAGTAAGTGGACCACAAGAAGTCTCAACCCTCTCATAGATTCAAAAGGAGAGGAGGAACAAACTCAGAAAGAGACCTCTCCACAGTCCAATGTTACAATTGTCTTAAATTAGGACACTTTGCTAGAAATTGTACTTTACCAGCAAAGAAGAAGAAGTTTGCTCACAAAAGACATCATGCACATATGGAAAAAGATGATAGTGGAGAAGAAGAAGAAGAAGAAGAGGAAAGGCCTCGAAGGAAAAGATCTAAAGTAAAGAAAGAAGACCCAGAAGAATATGTCCTATTTTCTGCACTCTCTAGATCTGTGTCACCTGGAGAAAATACATGGCTCATTGATAGTGGTGCTTCAAAGCACATGACAGGTCAAAAGAACACTCTCTCAAGACTTGAAGAAAAGACTTCTCCACAAAAGGTATCTCTAGGATATGATTATCAATATCCCATCAAGGGAATTGGTGAAGCAATCTACAAGCTTGATTCTGGAACACCTTTAAAGATGAAAGAAATTTTACATGTACCAGGTTTAAAGAAGAACCTACTTTCTATCTCAGCTCTAGATAAGAAAGGCTTTAGAATTGCATTTATTGATGGACAAGTACTTATGTGGCCCAAAGGAAAATCAATTGAGGATGCAATTGTCATTGGTGAAGAAGAAGGAGGTCTTTACAAACTCAAGGGTCACCCAGAAGTTGCTCTTGTCCATGAAACCACTAGCCCCAGTGAGCTATGGAATAGAAGGCTTGCTCACATTAACTACAAGGCCCTACCCTATGTGAGCAAGGTAGTCATAGGATTACCAAACTTGAAGGTTGATCATAACGGCACATGCAAAGGATGTGAAAAATAGAATAATGTCAAGAACCCTTTTCCAAAGAGTGAAACAAAGACTAAGAACATTATGGAATTAATACATTCAGATGTATGTGGACCAATTCCCACCACATCCCTAAGTGTGTTTGAATACTATCTCACATTCATTGATGACTATTCAAGAAAGACTTGGATATACTTTCTAAAAGGGAAGAATGAATTCTTTGGAAAATTCAAAGAGTTCAGGGCCTTGATAGAAAATCACTCAGAAAAGAAAATCAAGATTCTCAGAACAGATAATGGTGGAGAATATACTTCAAAAGACTTTGAAGACTTTTGTAAGGAAGTTGGAATCAAGAGGGAACTAACCACTCCCTACAATCCCCAACAAAATGGGGTTGTTGAAAGAAAGAATAGAACCATCATGGAAGCTGTAAAGACTATGATACATGACCAAGATCTCCCCATGTATCTATGGGTTGAAGCAGCTAGGACAACAGTCTATGTACAAAATAGACTATCCCATAGTGCTCTTGAATTCAAGACTCCAGAAGAAGTGTTCACAGGAAAGAAGCCTGAGGCAAGTCATCTCAAAATATTTGGATGTCCAGTGTACATTCACATTCCAAAAGAAAAGAGAACCAAGTTGGATCCTTCTGGTAAGAAGGGAATATTTGTTGGATATTGTGAATCATCCTCAGAATTTACATACCAGGTTTTCATCATATGGAAATAAGTAGAGATGTAACATTTGATGAAGAAGCAGCTCTCAAGAAATCTAGGAAGTGCCAACTTGAAGAAGTCTATGAAGAAGATACACCTCCTAGAATCATAGAAGTCGTGCCCATCCCTGAAGATGATACACCAGAGGACCATGATATGATAGAACCACAAGAACCCCCCACTACAAATTTATCTAGAAAAAGAAGGCCAACATGGGCTAGAGACATTATTCAAGGAGTTGAAAAGTATGGAGCTCCTGAAGGCTCCACTAAAAAAAGAAAGAAACCAAAGCTAGTATCCAACTATGTGGCTTTGATGTGTGATCTTGTGGATCAACAACCTACTAGCTATGAAGAGGCAACTCAAAAGAAAAAGTGGGTAGAAGCAATGACAGAAGAATACCATTCAATAATGAAAAATGATGTTTGGGATATAGTCCCCAAACCAAAAGATAAAAGTGTGGTATCTTCCAAATGGATATTTAAGATAAAACATGCTGCAAATGGTAGCATTGAAAAAATATAAGGCAAGATTTGTAGCCATAAGATTCTCTCAGAAAGAGAGAATTGACTATGAAGAAACATTTGCACTAGTTGCTAGGTACACTTCAATTAGAACTATCATGGCACTTGCATCTATGATGAAATGGAAATTACACTAGATGGATGTTAAGACAGCTTTCCTGAATGGTGTGATTGAAGAAGAAGTGTACATAGAACAACCACAAGGGTTTGAGGTTAAAGATGGGAGAACACATGTATGCAAGCTGAAAAAGGCCTTATATGGATTGAAGCAAGCTCCTAGAGCTTGGTACGGAAGGATTGACAATTTATTAACAAGCATGGGCTTTACCAAGAGTAAAGCTGACCCTAATCTTTATCTCAAAGTTATGAATGATGAACCTGTTATACTATTGTTGCATGTAGATGACCTATTTTTGACTGGAAATGAGAAACAAATTATCGAATGCAAGAAGAAGCTTTCTTCAGAATTCGAGATGAAAGATCTCGGATTAATGCACTACTTCCTAGGTCTAGAAGTATGGAAAGAACCAAAAGTAATCTTTCTAAATCAAGGTAAGTATGCTATGGAGATTCTGAAAAGATTCGATATGTTGGAGTGTAAAGCCATGGCCACTCCCATGGAGTCCAACTTGAAGTTATTAGTTGATGACTCTTCAGAATTAGTGGATGTGACTCTATATAGACAAATCATTGGATCACTGATGTATTTAACAAATACCAGACCAGACATATGCTTTGCTATAAATACCTTGAGTCAATATCTAGTAGAACCTAGAAAGGTTCACTTAATAGCTGCAAAGCATGTGATGAGGTATCTAAAGGGTACATTAGATTTTGGTCTATATTATCTTGGAAGTCATGAACTCAGATTACATGGTTACTTAGATTCTGATTGGGCAGGAAGTGTTTCAGATAGGAAAAGTACATCAGGTGGATGTTATGGTCTTAGATCTGCCATGATCTCATGGTTCAACAAGAAACAATCTAGTGTGGCACTCAGTACTACTGAAGCAGAATATATGGCTACCTACTCTGTTAGTTGTGAAGCAGTGTGGCTTCGGAAACTATTATATGGAGTGTTTGACTTAGAGATGGATCCCACTGTGATCATGTGTGACAATCAAAGTTGTATTCAGATGACAGAAAATCCAGTATTCCACAATAAGTCAAAACACATAAAGATCCAATATTTTTATATATGAGATATGGTGTAGAGAGGAGCTATTAAGCTCGAGTATGTGAGCACTGAGGAACAAATTGCTGATATATTGACCAAACCTCTATCTCGAGTGAAATTTGAGTATTTCCGAGACAAGCTTGGTGTAGTTCAAAAGGACCCTCCTCAAAAGGGGGAGTGATATAGTCACTGATGATGAGATTGCCCACATCGACAAGCAAGGTTGATGATGAGGATACCTGTTTATTACACCTAGATATTTATATGTATGCATAGGATACTTATATTTAGGATACCTATATGTATACTTAGAATACTTATATTACTTGTATTTTTTATATATGCACTTATATTGATTAGGATACTTGTATACATGTATTGATGAGGATACTTGTATTGTTGATTAGGATACTTGTATTGATGATATGTATACATGTATTGATGAGGATTTGATGAGGATACTTGTATTGATGATATGTATATGTGTATTGATGAGGACACTCGTATTGATGATATATGTACTTGATGATGTACTAATGATACTTGTGTTGATGAGGATACTGTGGGGATTGCATCATCCTTAAACACATGCTCTAAAAGGATCTGTAGACAGATGTCTCCGAAAATGAAGTCCTGAGTGGACAGGTGGGGATTGTATCTTCCCCGGACTTCGGTCCCAGAATTGATCCATAGACAGATGTCTCCGAAAATGAAGTTCTGGGTGGATAGGTGGGGATTGTATCTTCCCTGGACTTCAGTCCCAGAATTGATCCGTAGACAGATGTCTCCGAAAATGAAGTCCTGAGTGGATAGGTGGGGATTGTATCTTCCCCGGACTTCGGTCCTAGAATTGATCCGTAGACAGATGTCTCCGAGAATTGAAGATAGGACTACATCATCCCTGGACCTCGGTTCAAAAGGTATGTGAGAGGATTGCATCGTCTGTGAACTGGGTTCAAAAAGTATGTGAGAGGACTGCATCGTCCGTGAACTGGGTTCAAAAGGTACATGAAAGTACTGCATCGTCCGTGAACTGGGTTCAAAAAGTACGTGAGAGGACTGCATCGTCCGTGAACTGGGTTCAAAAAGTACATGAGAGGACTGCATCATCTGTGAATAGGGTTCAAAATGTACGTGATGGGATTGCATCGTCCCTAGACATGAGACTTGTCTTAAAAGGATAAGGATCGATCCTCCTGGAAGCTGATCAGGATTGCATCATCCCTAAACATGAGACTTGTCTTAAAGTGATAAGGATTGATCATCCTGGAACTTGATCTGGATTGTATCATCCATGGACCTATGTCCTAAAGAGAGCGGGATTGATCATCCTATAATATGATCATGTGTATTGCAGAGTATACTGAGATGATGATCTAGATGCTGTAGATCGAGATGATGATCCAGATGCTGTAGATCGAGATGATGATCTAGATGTTTTAGATTGAGATGATGATCCAGATACTGTAGATCGAGATGATGATCCAGATGCTGTAGATCGAGATGATGATCCAGATGCTGTAGATCGAGATTATGATCCAAATGCTATAGATCGAGATGATGATCCAGATGCTGTAGATCGAGATGATGATCCAGATACTGTAGATCGACATGATCCAGATGCTGATGATCGTGTGATGATGATGTTGATGTTGTTGTAGTTGTTCAAGTGTTGCAGAAGATACTGATGATGCTGACGTTCCAGCATTGACTATGTTCCAGCAACTGCTTGAGTTACTGATGATTATGTATTGAAGAAAGATTCCGATGATTTATAGATGTATCATGTATGATGAAGTCGATGACTCCTTGCTCCTGCAGATGTTGTTATAATATCCTTCTCGTTAAGGGGGAGTGTTGAATATTGTAACTTCTAAGAATATTATATTTGTACTTTATTATTTCGAAGATGTTTCATCCCTCCGAGGTGATCCTATTATGTATTCAGAGATGTTTATTCCTCCAATGAATTGTGGTAACCAGGGTTATTAGATCCACCATGTGGGGGTCGGCCTTGAGTTAATTAATTAGGGGTTATTAGACTTCATTGGGAGAGTTCGGCCCCATAAGGGAAATAGTCAGTCGGGAAACTAGTATAAGTAGAGGAGAATGCTCCTCACTTATCACACACTTGCATAGCTTGGAAAGTAGCACACTTGTGTTTGAGAGGTCTACATAGGAGGTAGAGAAGGAGGTCAAGTCTTGGAGCACATCTTGTATTTTGGTTGATCATCTTATTGAGGAAATCTTTGCTGGGTTTTCTACCCCATGAGGGTTTCCCAGGGTAAAATATCTGTCTATCTTTTGATTATGTTTCTTTCAGTGATCTTGCTAGTCAAATTAGTTTAAACTTAACAATCACTAACTACCAACCATAGCCATATTAACATAAAAATTTCAGATATGAAAGAATTTCATATACAACCATTTAACATCAAATATCATGGCTGTCACCTACATCCATATAGTTCATAAGCAAGTCATATCCATAAGCACATATATAATTGTAAATTCCCATAAATAAACACATAAAAAAATACTCATCTGATTAAGGGGAAATTGGCTTCAACAAGACAATGTTCCACCCAGCCATAGAAATAATCATGTCAATCCACACTTGAATAGGTCACCCCTAAGCTGAGGTCATGGATCCACAAGAAGAGGTACTCTCAACCAACAACAGGGTGTGTTCTATTTTCAACACAACCACACACAAACAACTATATCTTAGCCATATGTAAATATTTTTCAATGAAACAAAAGGTATTCCTTACTGGAAACATCACTTTGGATGCAATGGTACAGGTCTCATAACCCAAAAATTCTTATAAATAGGTGAACCAGAACATATAGTTGCGCCCTTCTCACCATTGCGAGGAAAAACCTTGCCAAAATGAAAAAACTATATCTTAGCCACTTGGAAATATTTTTCAATTAAATAAAAGGTGTAACTTACTAGAAACATCACTCCATACACAATGTTATAGGTATCATGACCAAAAAATTCTCAAAAATAGGCGAAGTAGAACATATGGTTTCTCCATTCACAGAAAACCCAGAAACCTGAGAAATCTCAACACCTTCCCTCACCACTTACTTTCTATGCATATTCACTACCTAGTGCAATGGTATTCCATTCATTACAGTCCTTTAGGATATCACCATCCACTATCAGGATTCATGTGCAAGACCAAAGCAGAGACAAGTAATGGTCGTTAAGGCACTTTTGTTTTCCATCTATCCAGACTGCTATTTGGCATAAATCAATCTTCATACCTCATTACAATGCCTTCAATCCTTCTTAAAGCAATTCAAATCCATCGAAAATAATTCTAAATATCCAAGAGATAAATCATAACAAGCCAAGAGGAACCAAAGAGAGCCAATTCGAATCCCTTTATAGCACTTCGAATCCACTGGTTAAGGACTGACCCAGGTTAAATATAGAGTAACCACACTAGTTACTGGAAGTTACTAGAAGACCAATTCAAATTCCCACCAAGGATAACTCTAACTCCAAAGAGAAAACACTCCATCCCACCCAAACCAACTCGATTTAGTGTGTGCAACATTCAATCATGAAGGAGGAACTTGAATAGGTGTTGATAAAGATACACAAGTAAAGAAGATTGCTTCCCTGAATAGAAAATTGTGTCAAAGTGAAGGAGGAGTTACACTTTTCAAATGTCCTGGCTAAAAATATCTAGCGAGGGTGCACTTGTGCAAGTGGGGGATACAACACCAAGTGTAACCTCCAATTACAAAACCACCAAAGGAGGCACATTCAAAAAGGAATACCCACTAAATCATGAATTAGGCTCAATAGTACCAACATAGGCTAAAATAATAAAAACTAGGAAACAAAGAGTGTTGTTAGGGAGAGCCACAACTCCTAGTCCCTAACCCCCTCAAACGTGGAATCCATGACCCCCCATTATCGTTAGTTTTCCGTGTTGAACCAGTTATTAATTAAATAATAATAATGATAATAATGTCCAAAGTGTTAGAGTATGGTAACTTCGGGATGTCCTCCATGGTTCAGATGCCTTATATGGAGCTACATTAGCTGCATAGTCATCAGGATGGAGTAGAGGGTGAGATGCACTCTACTCAGTGGCATGAGTCCAGTGGGGGCTGCATGCGGATATTCCAGAGGGGTTTGACCTTTGCATGCACATGTTTTGCATGACTTGTCATCATTCAATGACCTTTTGCATGCATGCATGCAAAAGTGACCTTTGCATGCATCGAGAATTAGGGTTTTGGCAAACCTAATTCATCGGTGAGATTATTTATAGAGGCAGGGGGTCCCCAGATGAGGTTACTTAGTTGCATTGTTAGAGAGAGATACTGCTAGAGTGAGGAGGGCATAGCTGTCCATGTGGGGCGACTTTCTGAGAGAGAGAGAGGAGTTGCTGTAGGAGCTAGGAAGGTCATATCTGAGCTAGATCAGTGACCTTCAGTTCCAGAGTTGCTAGACACCCATTACCGTGATATGAGATAGCTCATTAGTGTGATTTCTGATTAGATTGGAGGAGGTTGAGTTCTCTTGGAGGAGGGTGCATTTCCCAAGGAGGGAGAAGCTCATTTGGAGCTGGATTGACTGATTCGGAGTCTCAGACTTCTAGGATAGCCTTGCCTCAGCATTGGAGGAAGGTTAGGGACGATTAGATCTCATATTTGCTGATATCCAGTCTGGTACGAGCATTTGACATCTAGAGGAGAGGGCGCACTTGTGCATGTAGAGGAGGCTGAATTCATCACAGGGAAGTCTTCAGAGTGAGCAGATCAGAGCAGTGAGATATAGAGAGGGCAGATCAATCAGAGGCACCTACAGATCACTTGGATCTAGTTTGACAGTTAGGGCTTACTCTTTCAGTGCATGCATCAGCTGGATGCATGCAGACCTAGAATCTGTCCTGTTTCATAGAGGATTGAGTTACCTGCTGAGGTAATCCTGTATTGTATTGTCATTTTATATCTATATGCTATGGGCTTGAGAGAGAAGATAGCCCCACAGTTTGTTGGTTTTCCCCAAATGGGGTTTCCAGGGTATATCTATTGTTTATGTGTGATTGCATATATGTCAGTTTGGTAAATGCAGATCTAGTTGTTTAAGTCTATATTTGTATGAGCATATATTGATATCAAGACTCATACCGCTTGAGATCTCAAGGAGATTCAGAGGGAGTAGTGATATCTGAATCAAATATTTACACAAAGTCCATAGTCCAAGCACGTAGTTCCCCAATAACCATAATAAGAACATAACACATATGTATATGGGTTTAACGCACTAGGGATATTACATTTTTCCAAGTGTTGAAGCCCTGTGTATGTAAGTGTTGGAATGTTTTCCAAGGAGAGCAACAAAGGGTGACAACCCAATCTGAAAGGCTTCGAACAACTCTGTGCAAGAGCAGTTCTATCCCCAGACTGTTTGGTGTGGTTGACTCCCACGGATATAAGGCCTCTGTTGGCACTTATGTGGGTTGATCCTAAAGGATCTGTCTTCATCTAAGGGAAGATTAAAAGTGTTCTATCTCTATAAGTGAGTAATGTTTGCTTTGAAATAAATCTAAACTAAGTTAGATCCAAATTAAAGAGATGTGTTTTAATGTGCAGGATAATCAGATTTGGAAATTAATAAGTTTTTTCACCAATTGACATATATGTGAAGTGGATCTTTACTTATTAGCTTAAGACACAGTCAAAACAATGAAAATTGAATGATTGCAGCTTAGGGGTTGAAGCATATGCAATATTATCCTGTTATATCATGCTAATTGAAAAATTGGCATTAATTTAATAATATATGTTTATCATTTGCAGAAATAGATAAATGGTTTAAATAAATAAATTCATTTAACACATGAGACACACAAATTGCAAGTCAAGAGAAATCTAACCTTACAAATCGATGTATTAATTATGATTGCAAAATAAAACAGTGTTCATTCATGAGTTGAAGCGAAAATTAGAATTCATCAAACAAATTTGATAAATTAAACAAAAGAGATAGCAAGAGAAAAACTAACTGTATTTCAATGAGCCTGCAAAAAATTACCGAAAGTCTTGAATGACACAGAGTATCTCCAGTCCTCTTTTGGTGATTTTCTCCCCCCCTTTCCTATGAGATCTCTACTCTAATAATAATTACAATAAAGATACAAAGGGTCGACTTCCCACAAAACAAGGATTACAAAATCAATCTGATCTAAGAATAGCCAAGGGACGAGCCACAAGTGAGTGTTAGGGGCCTGTTGGGTGGGGCCCAAGTGGGTTGGAAAAATATACAAGTATGGAAAATCACGCGTAGCGCCCTGCAGTTGGAAGAGAAAGCAGTTTTGTTGAAAGCGCATTGCGCGCGGCTGCAGGCGGCAGACAATTTTGGGGTTTTGCGCATGTCACGCGATGGCAATGGCTAAGGCATGGTCGCGTAGTAGGACAATGCGCGTAATAGCGCATGAGCTATTTTTGGTTCAGAACATGGGTAAAGGCCAGATGAGGACATGACCTATTTTGGGTAAGGAATGGGTGGATGGCAGATGAAAGTGACCTGTTCGAACGTGTGGAGGCAAGCAGTTGGGAAGCTAGGCCATGACGCCGATGGCGACAGGCAGCCAAAGGAGTGGAAAGGGACATGCCATGATGCAGTTGTAACCGTTTTGAGGACTGCAACTATCAGAAGAGCGTACGAGCCACGAGTGGCACATCTGGAGCAGGCTGTCGATGACGACAGCTAGGGTGGCAGTTAGCCACGCCAGTTTTGGAAACCTTAGGGTTTCGACCTAATGATTGTAAAGACATGACCTACGGGCATGATCTATAAATAAGGCACAATATTGTAAGGGAAGGGTTACTCTTCAATTTTGATTAAGTAATCGGGTATTGTAAAGTCTTGAGCTTAGAACAACCATTGTAAAGGCTCTACAGCTGAGTGCATAGAGACCTATCTGAGAGAGAGAAGAGAGTCTGCAACTAAGTGCACAGACTAAGAGCGGTTGTATCCTTCCCATTAAGAGCAATATTAACAACCGTTCTGGTGGACGTAGCCTCCATCCGGGGGGTGAACCATGTTAAATACTGTGTTATGTGACCAATGTGTGTTTATGATTGTTCAAATGCTTGGTATGAATGTTTAATGTTGGAAACTTCTGTTTTGTGATTGCTTTTATATGTATTCACCGCACAGAATGGGAATAATATGTTAAGTAATACATGCATAGAGGAATGTTAAGTATTCAACATGTATGAATCTATCAATTGGAATGTATGAATCTATCAATTAGTCACATCGTTGAACATTGAGTTTAAGCGCAACGTTGGAGCGCATAGTAATTTTAGGTCTCGTCATTCACTTGCAATTTAATGATAAGAACTTGAACGGAATAAAGGGATAAAGGATGCTAAGTAGAGTGGTTAGAATTGAACACCCTAGCAAGGACGCGCAGTCTTGTTGATGCGCCAAGTCATTGAAGGTTGTTGTGGGGTAAGCTATTGATAGCTTACTTGCGTAACACAAAGGTATCCTATACCGCGTAGTCATTAGAGGTGCAAATGTGCAAGTGTAGTTGCACACTGAAGTGCCCGACATGGAACAGAAGGTTCGCGCAGTTATCTATCCACGCAACCCGCAAGGCGTTGCGCTGCTTATTAGCTTTCCCCCCCATCGCATCATCCAGTTGTGGAAACTTGATTCCGCAACCACCCCCTCAGCTTCACCTCAGGTGAGACCTCAGGCTGCGCGCAGCCTATTACTGAAAGGGCCGGTGAATTGGGGTTTTGTTGGTTCCTTGAACCGCGAAGTACCTGGGTCTACACTGGAAAACCTCTAGATCAGCGACCTAAGCCAACAAGATTCAATCTCATTCTTGCTTAATTTGTGCCTAGTACGTAGAAAAATGTGGATCTTTCCCTCCAGACTGACAGGTTGCTTGATGAATTTGTCAACTTCTGGAATCTGTATGTGCTCGAGCTACTGAATCTGTTCTTTGACCTGCACACACCTACTATCCACCTACTCAATCATCAACTTGGGTGGGCAAGCCTTCTCAATAAGGTCCAAAGTGGGAAACTGTAGCATGATCATGATGCTGTCTACGGCACACCATCTTCTTCTACAAATTTCTTGTTCCTTCTTTATTGTTTCTTCAACCATCTCACAAGCATTTTTCAAGGCATCCAAAGATGTTCTTATTCTCCTAAACTTGAAGCTACCTAAAACTGGGATATCCTCAGGTTTGTCCTTGATATACCTTTGCCAGTCAACAATGTATTCAATGGCCTTGGAAGCTTGTTTCCTTTTCTTAATGTGCTGCTCAAGGATAATAGAAATTCACTCAAAACAATTATGAGTTTCCTGAATACCATTCAGGGAACTTTATAACTGAGCCAAGAGTTCGTGATGCTCCTCATTAAATTTACAAGCCAAATCCTTGAATCCTTCCTCAGAGAATCTAGGGAAAGAAAAAGTGGTTGCATTGGTAGCTGCATCCTTCAACTGTTGTTCCAGTACTGCTATCTTCTCAATATTTCATGTATTTTGGACTTGAATATCCTGCAGTTGTACCTGGAGAGAATTGTTCTGTTCTTGTAGATACTTAAGCTGACTTTCATACTCATTCCTTAATTCATGAAGCTGAGATTCATGTTCTTCATTAATTTTGATCTACTGCTCCTGGAGCTTCTTCAATTCTTCTTTCTTGATGTCAATCTCCTTATTCAGTGAAGTCACTGAATCACAATTGGCTCCAACAAATGCCCCCATTGCTGCAGCAGTGTCTAATGCCTCCCGTTGGATGTCAGAAGACTGTTTTGCCTAAATTATTTGATTGGGGACAAGTGCTTGCAGCATAGTTCGTTCCCTGCTTCTTTTATTACCTCTTTTCACCACTGCTTTGGATGATATACTATAAAAGTATTTCCCAAGGGAAACCACAACATCATCTCTAGAATCAGTTGTCAACTCAGTTGAAGATGTGGCAATATTGCATGTTGCAACTAATGGGGCCGATTGGGTGATAGTAGGAGTTGGGATGGACACAATTATTTGGGAGATAGGTATAGTAGAGGTGGCAGTAGTAGAAATTTAAGGTACAGGAGTAGGAGAAGTAGTTAAAGTGGAAAAATTAGGGAGGGAAATAGGTGCAATGGTAACTGATGGTGGAAGGGTAACAGTTGGAACCTGCACCTCAGTAACTATTGGTGGAAAGGTGACAGGTGGAATTAAATGGGTTGGTTGTGAAGTAATGGTGGAAGTAGCAAGTAGTTCAGCTATGGTAGATGGTGTAAGGGTAACTTCAATAGATGAGGTGAAAGGGATCTCAATAGAAGTGAGTGGGGTTGAAAGAGTTGATGTAGCTATAGTGGTGGTAACTTCAGGAAAATGAACCTCTGGAGTGGGATCATCCATCACAATGCTATCAAATAAATCTACAATAGCCTAAGAAACTTCAGTGACCTCTTGTATGACAGGAACAGGAGGGAAAATAGATATGATTGGAAACCTTTCATCTTCTACATCACTGTCTTCTATGTTTAATGTAGGTATTTGAGACACAGAGGCCTGAATCTTCTACCTTTTTGCTGGGGTGCTTGCAGCAATCACATGAGTATCAACCATTGTGGTCATGTGTGCCAAGTGCTTCTTCAGCTCATTAGTTGATTGAATTAAAATCTTCTTAGCTTTTTGTACATCCTCCACAAGGCCTTTTCCTTTGGCTTCATCCGAGTATGTTAACATCAAGGGAGTACTTTCCTTTTGTGCATCTTTTTCTGCTATATCCCTTTTGGCCTATTCTTCAAGTGATAGTTCCATTTTCCTGTAACTCAAAACCTTGGATTTGAGCTATTGTTGATATTGGAGAATGAAACTCGATTCTTCTTTGGTTTTAGCCCTAATACGGACTTCAAAAAACAAATTGACTCCCTGGTAAATGGAATCATCAGGGGCAGTCTCATGAGCATAGGTAGTCTTCATATGTTCCTAGGCAAAGTGATTGGCCAGGAATGCCTTAGGATCATGCATCCTTTTGGGAGATTTTCCCAGCTCTAATGAAACAACCCTCTTCCCCAAGACCGCAGCATGCATTGAGTTCTGGATGACTAGAGGCCCAAGGTTCAATGGGAATTTGGGCCAACCTTTTCTTTTAGGCCCAGTTAGCTTGATGAATGCTCCACCAGTAACAGTTTGGTAAGCAATTTCTTCAATCAATGATTTATCTGGAACTATCCTTGGCAGCAAATGAATTGTATTACTTCCCCAAACCTTGACATAGGATAAGGATTCTCCTACATACCAATCACCAATAGTGGGGATGAGTATTTTGGCATGAGCAGAGAAAGTGGGTGCATCTTCTTTGAATATCTGGTGATACATGGTCCCGAAGAAATTATCACATATATCATACAATAGAGGCACATAGTTATCCTCCCATAAGGATGAACAGTATATGTGAACTGGAGGTGCTGAGAGTGTCCAATTCCATCCCATGGAGGGGAACTTGAAGTTTGAACAGAACACATCAATAACATAGTTCGAATAGAAAAAAGGAGGTTTCCTTGAGGCCGGTGTTTTCTGATAACATTCTATTTCTGATTTTAACTCGACTGACATAATCTGGGCCCAATTAAATGATTCCCTTGTGAGAACGTGATGAGCCACAGGTGCCCATTCATCTTTAAACACAAAACAATTGGGTAAGCCGTATAGTCTGCACAACATGGCAGCTAAACGAGAAAAGGGTTCCTTGAAACACAAAATAGAGTAGGACTTATCGGCTTTGGGTATGAAGTTGGTCGGTTTATTCATCAAGGATTTTATCATCTCATCAAAATTAAACCGGGTTTTCACAGAATCTAGGAAAGCCTCATTGAGAAATTGGGTGGCCGGCCTAAGGGCATATGCTCTAACAAAAACCTCAGAGTAGAACGAATCCAGTTGGGACCCTGCCTTATCGTTGAAAGAACGGTCTTTAGGGTCTGTGTGGTCAATTATCCATTTTACAGGGTTTGTGTAGGGAAAACGTGCAGGTCTGGCTGCTATGGCATGTAACTGAGAATTTCTGATTTTCTCATAGCTAGACTAGTTATCCTGAATTTCCGACAGGTCGTCATTGTGAAAGATTACATAAATGCGTGACCAGTCCAGCTAATAGGTTTCAAACACTCTATCGCTGGTATCAGTGAGAATGCCAAAATTGGAGTCTTTGTTTATCAAGTCTTTCTAAGCTGTCTTAGAATAAGTATTTCTCGACATGGTGGAAAACTGGCAACTCTGATAAATAAAATAAAACCAATCAAAAAAAGTTTGAAATTGAAGGAAATCCACAAACAACCAATGAGAACAGACAGAAAACCAATCCGTGCTGATGAAAAATGGCAGGAAAACAAACCTGGTAAAAACTGGTAGTAAAAATCCTTGTCACAGGTGAAATTCTTGAAAATGAAAATGGTAAAAGAAAATAAATAAAATTGAAATATTTAACAAATTCGTGGGATGAAATCTGGATCGTAGGATTAAGACAAATTGACAGCTAAGATCTAAAATGAAATATGTGGAAAAAGAGTTGCGGAAATTATTTATGCAAAAATGTACATCCTTGCCGCAATCCGCAATCCGCAATGTAGGTTGCCGGTTGCGGAAATACAACTCTAAAAATAAATGCCAAAAGTTCCTGCAATCCGCAATTGCGGGTTGCGGGTACGGAAATGACACAATTCAAAATGTTGTTCTTTCCGCATTCCACAATCCGGAATGGTGGGTTGTGGAAACCCAAAGCACAAATTTATTTTTCAAATACTTTCCGCAATCCGCAATGCGGGTTGCGGGTTGCGGAAACATAAAGTGCGAAGTTGCTTTTGGAACTCTTTCCGCAATCCGCAATTGCGGATTGTGGGTTGCGGAAAGAATAAATTTCAAATCTGAAAACCAAGCATCCATAATCCGCATTGCAGATTGCGGATTGCGGATTGCGGGTTGCGGAAAGGACAAATTTTGAAGAAAATTTATGCTTTCCGCAACTCACAAAAAACACACAAAAATCAATGAATTTTTGAAGGGAAAATTATTAACTAGATTGATTCATGACAAAGGAATAAAATACATTATCAATCATCATAAAACCCCAAAAATGAATAAGGAATTTAAACATTACCTTAGCAAATTGGGGCTCCCATGTTTAATAAAAACATGGGATATGTTGTGCCTACAACAAATGGCGATTGGCTGGGCGAAGCAGTTATCTCTGTAAATTTAATCCTTAGTTATGAGAGAGGTCTGTCCGCATGAAAGATGTTCCAACCTGTAACTTGCAAAATTTTCTCATCAAAATACAACCGAACAGCAGAGTCAGATCATATGATTGATATATTCCCATCCAAAATCAATTAGTGATGATGTCTATTCGAAAATGTGGCCTAAAAGTAAAGAAGCAATTCTCAATGATTATGCAAACATAGGATGGCAGTTTATGATAAACCTTAGAAAAAAATTACAGTCATTCCAGATTACCAAATCATGAGTAACCTTGACTTATTTAAAATTTGTTAATAGTATGTACAGATGCATTACTTAAAATATATACACTCCTTTTTTTTCCTTTTCTTTTATATACGCATTTTTTTTCTTTTTCTTTTTTTAAACATGAAAATATGGAAATAAGACTTTGTTGAAACAAGTCCATTGCTCTGACTTGGTTATCAGGTTTTGGCAACACCATTCACAAACCTCATCTGGAAACTGAACAAGTTAGCTCTGTAGGGAGACTCCTTGTCCTTTATCTTTTGACACCAAAAGAAACTATCATGGCTTGGTAACCATATGGTGATAATTTCAGTCCAACATGAAGTTCATGATCATGGTACAGATGGCTTGTGATAAGACCCCCCTGTCCTTGAATGAAACAAGTTGTCTTATGAAAAAGAAACAAAATTTATTGGTGTGTAAATTACAAGACACTACCATGGCTTGGTGACCATCTTGTAGTAGTGTTACTCAATGATGCTTGCGGATCATGAATGGACCGACCTGTAATAGGATCTTCCACCTTCCAGCAATAGCTAAAAGTCACCTCCCTAGCTTGGTGACCAGATGTGGAGATGTCATTCCACTGAGCATCTATGAACATAATGGGCTGGCTTGTGATAAGACCCCCATCTTTCATTTCACAGTTATTAAGAATGCATTTTAATTTTCAAGGTGATCAAAATGGGATCCATAACAGCTAAAAGTTGATCAAGCTATAAGGGTTTGCTTCCAATCACTAATGAAACATAAGGTAAGAAAAGACTAATCACTTCTAAAACTTCAATTAACAAGAAGAGACACCTATATGAATAGTGATTTAGGTGGGAAAGTGTCAATTAAAGCTCCGCAAAAGAATGGCTGTTAAATTTCATAAAAGACATTTTTAGATATGGGCTGAGTAAAGTAAAACTGACATTGCTTCCTCAAAACATCAAACTGTATTGATCTGAGACACACTGATCAACAACCTCTTCCAAATGCGTGGACATTATTCAAGAGAAAACCAAAATGTAAAAGAAAAATACACAAAACAAGGAAATAAAGAAAGCAAACCACACTTATGTACATGTAAGCCAATATGCCCTCTAAACAAAATACTTTTTGAGTAGCTGAAAATTTACTGGATAGGTTTCTGAGATACCTTCTAGTGTTTGCAACCGAACAGTACTAGGACCAAGATTTTCTGTAATAATGAATGGTCCTAGCCATAAGCACTGAAATTTGGTGTAATAATTCTTGTCTTTGTGTTGCTTATCCCATTTTAACACCAAATCTCCCACAGTGAACTCCCTATCAGATGAGGACTTCTCATCAAACCATCTCTTCACTAATTGTTGATGCTGATACAGCTTGTTCGTGGATTTTTACCTATCTTCTTCCAACTTAAGTAATGTATCAATCCTTTGTTGGAGTGGATAAGAATCATCCGCTTGTATTGAATGTGCTAATTGTAGTGAAGAAATCATAAGGTTGGATGGTAAGATGGCCTCCTTACCATAAACCAAACAGTAAGGGGAGTTTCCAATGGCTACTTTTGGGGTGACACAGTCTTCCCAAAGAGCATTGTATAATTGGGTGTGCCAATCTTTATGGTGGGTGCCTACCATCTTCTTTAATATGTTAATCAGGTTTTTGTTGGAAGACTTAGCTAGCCCATTCCCTTGGGAATAATAGTTGGTAGAATATTTCAGTTTTATCCCTTTTTCAAGGGCATATTGGGTAAGTTCGATGGAGGAAAAATAAGATGCATTGTCAAATACCAAAAACTCGGGTGCACCAAACCTAGTGACTATATAACTTTTGAGAAAGGATATCACTTGATATGTGTTGGAAACTCTGAGAGGAAATGCCTCTACCCACCTGGTAAAATAGTCCATGGCTGTCAGGATGTACTTATGTTGTAAGGAGGAGGAAGGGTTAATAGGTCCAACAAAATCCAGGCCCCATTGTTGAAATGGAAACTGGACTGTAACTAGCTGGAGGGGAAATGCATGCTTCTTAACTTTTCCAGCACACTTCTGACATGCTTCACATTTTCTGACATAAGCATATGCATCTTTGAATAAAGTTGGCCAGTAGTAGCATGCTCTCGGATCTTATGGGCAGTAGTTTCTCCTGAGAAGTGCCCTCCCGCAGGTCCTGCATGAAATTGCAATAAAATGTTGTCAATTTCAGCTTTCTTTAAACATTTGAGAAACACACCATCATATTTTTTACTAAATAGTACACCATATATGAACTGATATGGTGTAGCCTTTAACCTTAAATCTCTACGGTTTTTAAAATCAAGGGTTTCGAGAACAAACCCATGGGTTAAGAAAAACTTGATGTCATCATACCATTCAAAAATTTGAGTTGTAATGACATTTATAGAACCTTGTGAAGTACTCTCTTCTTGATCCCACTCAATTTCTTGCTGTACTGGGTCGTTGGATTGAGCAGTGAGCAAGCACAAGCCTTGGCCTTTTACAATTTTCGTAGGTCTAATCTCGAGGTTGTACTCCTGTAAAGCTGTCATCTAGTGAGCGTGTTTTTCACCCAGCTCCTTCTGGATCAGAACATTCCTGATGGCTGCATAGGGGACAATAACCTTAGTCCGAGATTTCAAGAGATACCGTCTAAATTGTTCTACCGATTTATAAACTGCATAGGCTTGTTTATTAATCTGGGAATATTTTAGTTCGGTCCCTTTAAACTTGGAGCTCATAAAGGAGATCGGAATTTCAATGTCATCAGGATGTTTCTGCATGATAACAGCTGCATACGAGAAGTCAATGGCGAATGTATATAAAATAAAATCTTTGGTGAAGTCGGGAGACATCAAAGAGGGAGCTTCTGCAATGGCCTTCCGAATTTCAGCAAAGGCATTTCTTTGTTCATCAAACCACTTATATTGTGCATCCTTTTTAATCAGTTGTTGTAATGGTTTGACAATTTGTGCAAATTTTGAAACAAATCTTCTAACAAAATTGAGCTTACCTAAAAACGATTGCATGGATTTTTGAGAACTGGGAAGTCCGATATTGGCAATAGCTTCTATGCATTCTGGGTCAATAATCATGCCATGTTTTGAAACAATAAAACCCAACAACTTACCTTCGGTGGCTGCGAAGATAGATTTCTTCGGATTCAATGAAATCTCATACTTTCTGCACTACTTGAACACATGTTTAAGAGCAGACAAATGTTCATGCCTCTTTTTAGAAAAAATCATGATGTCATCTAAATAAACAATAACAAAATTATGCATTAATCCCCTGAAATCTATGTCCATAGGTCTCTGGAAAGTGGCACCTGCATTTATCAATCCAAAAGGCATTATCCTATAGGCAAAAGTTCCCCAAGGGGTTCTGAAAGTGTTGGCTTCTTTTTGGGCAGACCCAGGTTTTAATGAGGCGCAGCAACAAAACCCCTTGGCGCACTGGCCCTCTCGGCAACGAGCTGCGCAGCATCCCGAAGTCTCACCCGAAGTGGCTATGGGGGGCTAAGGAATCAGGCTTCCTTAACCTTGGCGATGCGAAGACTGCAATCTTCTCCCCTCTCCAGGGAGTCCTTGGCGCGGAAGGTCTTACCCCTCCATAGATCTTTTAGTGTGACAGCGCTGAACCTCATACCAACCTAGCTGCGCAGTATCTCCTCCTCGATGCCCGAGGCGATTACCCTCGACGCCCGATATTGTAGCACTTCCGGCCTTGCGCCACGACGCAGCCGCACACTTCTCAAGCGCCGCAACGACGGCGTTCTACAGATTCCTTCGATACTTAACAATTATAACGTCTACAGAAGCTTCGAGAACGAACCTAGCATATTCATAAAGATAACGCAATGTTCATGAAAGCACAGATAACAACATAGACATGCATTCACGCGAACATTAACATAACAACACGACTTATGGAATTCACCTCCATGGGAAACCGCATCCACGGGAAGTGTTCATATATTAACTCAAAGGGGAAATTATACAATAATGCTGCACACCCAGCTGCAGCCTTAGATATTTCCAGGAAACTCCACGCACACAGCTGGGAGCCCTTCTCTTAGATCTACTCTCTTCCTCCACAGAGATTACAATAGTTCAGACGTCGACTCGGACTGTCTGCAACTCAGGGATTAGCTTCACAGCTATCCAGTTCTAACTCTTGTCTTCTAACAACACAGTAGAAAACAATCAACAACCAACCCACTAACTATATAACCTTCTCCCTTATCAATTATACATATATATAGGTGGCCCTGAGGGTCGCACCTTTACAAAACTGTGGGCCTTTCCCAACAGTATTCCCCAAAAACCCTAACCGCGTACATGGCTAGGTGTACTGTAGGCGCCACTTGCAGTCACGTCGCCGCTTCCTGCAAGCTCCATGATTTTTGGCGCAGATGGCGGGTATGGGCGCCGCTTCATCGTTTATTGCTCCATGTCCTTCGCCTTCAATACTTTGGTCCATTGCTCTTCCTTGGTTAGAGCAACCATAACTTCTGTACTTAGCCTTAATGAGGGTAGCTGATCCCTCTACTCCGCTGCTTCATTTATTGCGGTAGCTGAGCTTTCTACTTGGACACATTCATTCTTCTTTGACGTGTGCGCGCGAGCTCCACTATTTTCGGTTCGTGATCTGCGCTGAGCTCGTCCATCTGGCACCGTACTGCGCACTTATTTACTTCTGCCCAAAATTTGGTGCTTATTCAAAATTAGCACTTTCCTCTCGACACTTGTGCTTTTTCCTCAAAATTTGCAGCTTTACTATAGCTGCGGCCTATGCTCCAACAGGCCCCTAACACTTACTTGTGGCTCATCCCCGAGCCACTCGCAGTAGCGTGTGGTCGCTTCAGCTACGCATATGCCCTTGCTTTGATCGTGGCAAATGCGTTCTTCCACTGCGCAATGGCGGAGTCCATTTCATCTAAGCACTCCGCAGCTGTATGGACCATGTCTGAACTGGCTTCTTCTTTAGTTATGCCATCAATCAACTGTTGAGATTCAGCAAGTTCTTTGATCTTTGCCTTGGCTTGGGCAGCAAGTTCAGCATACTCATCCATAAATGGCTGAATGCTGTTGGTGAGATTAGCATCTTCATTTCTGATCTTGTGTAGTTGTTGTTGTACTCTACGCACTTCGCTCATTTTCCTCATCTTTGCTAAGCCGTCTAAGGTCTTGGCTTCTTCAGTCATAATAGTTAGGGACTGTTCCGCTGCTTGTACCTGTTCCAAAAGGCCGACTTTGAAAGGGAGCATCTCAAGCTCCATCCAAGCCTCCATAGCTTGTGTCATCAGGCTCTCAGCTTTATTTGCTTTGGACTTCATTTGTGTGGAAGCTCTGCGCAGTGCTTCAAATTGTTCCTGGCTATCATCTTCAGAATGCGCTGCAACACGAGCTTCCAAGTCAGCGATCTGCGTTCTATGGTCTTCAGCCATAGCAACGATTTCCTGCTCTAGGGCTTTCACCCTCCCTCCAATAATTTGAACTTTCTCAACTAGAGGAAGGTCTGGTTGAATTTCGCAGGCCGGGATTTCCTGAGCAATTTCATCCACTATGTTTCTTATCCCAGTGTCTTGTGCCTCATAATGTGCAAGCTTCTCAGAGATGTTCTTATAGCCTGCCTTCAGCTCTATTTCCTGCGATTGTAGTCTTTGGTTTGCATGGAATGTGGAGAGCTCTCTAGCTCTCAGCTCAATAGAGACCTTCTCTTGCACTAACTACAAGGTTTCTATCGGAATCACAGACAAATTTATTTCAATGGGGCCAACTGCACTTACCTGCAGTGCGGCCAAAGGATCCGGGAGTGTCATGCTTGTAGGCGGGATGTGCACAACAGTATGTCTCTCGGCAAGTGCTTCCACTCGCTCAGTGCTTGTAGGTACCTACGGCGCCTGCGAACTGGATGCTGGCGCATGGGTCTGCGCAATTCTTCCTGTGAGACCTTTTATTTCTACGAACTGCAGGTCCAACGCACTTCTGATGTGAGCGTGCGAGGCCCACAGATCGTGAAATTGTTCCTTCAAGAAATGGCCGATCCCCATGGCAAGGGTCTCAGAGGGGTCTTCTGTCGCTTCTGCGGGGTGCGACAGTTTCTGCTTCTTTGGGGGTGGTCCTGGCGGAAGTTCATTAGTCTCCTGCGCTTCCTTTTCCTTTCCTCTATCTTTTTGTTGCGCAGAAGGGGGTGGTATCGCGGATGCGACTTCGGCAGCCTCCCTCCATTCATCCGACCAAGACTTGACAGTTTCTTCAACATCTTCAGTGGTCATCCTATAAAGGCCTACAGCCCATTCTTCCTGAATGCTGCAAGGGCGGAGGTAAATTTCATGCAAGTTGGCAGAGAAAACCAACTTCCCTTCATATCTTTGGGTTGTTTCCTTACTCAGCCTCGGCATTTCTTCAATGGTGTCCTTGAGGAGAAAATAGTATTCATAGAACACTGTGCAGTTCATCTTGCGCTTCGCGGGATTACTAGAATCCCAGAGGTTGACATAGCGCATGCCTGCAACCTCTCCTGCGCGGCGCGGAAGGAACTGAGTGTTCGGGGGCTCCTTCCACCCGATAAAAGCACATAAAATTAAAAGCCAAGGAAAATGGAACAACTGACCGGGATTGTCTTGGACGTTTCGGCAGTCCTCCAAGAAAGAATTGAGGAGGAAGAGAGACCAGTTGTATTGCTCTCCCTCCGCAGCTGCGATAGCGAGCTCCACGACAGCTCCAGTAACTTCTTTAGGTCTGCACTTCGTGAGAAGTCTGCCTGCAAGTAGACTACCTGTGAATCTAAGTGCTTCATCCTCAACTATCATGAGGTCATAAGCCCGACCTCCTCTTGTCAAATTATATTTCGGCACCAGCCGTGCAGCCAATTTTCTATCCTTATCTTTTCCAACAAAATGAAAATTGGGGTCCTTACCAACCTTAGATAGGCCGGTAACACGATGAATCAAATCGACATCCAAATTGATTGGCCTCCCCAGCCAAAGGTAACCTCCATGAACACAGGACAGCAGTGCCCTAACGACTGCATTGACTTTGTTGCTACGCCCGAAGTGTGGTAGCTTCAGCAGGTTCAGCAGTCCAGGCCTCTCCAGGTTTACTGCGAATTCTTTTGGGACGAATTCATCAACCTTTCTATCAGTATTATAGACTACCATCAGATAGCGATCTGGCGCAAACTAAGGATATGTTCTGTAGTCTCCAAGGTTGAAATCAGAAAACTTGACCAGTGGAAGGTGTCCAAGCAGGGACCCTTCTTGTCGCACGATTTCCGGCATTGGAGGCAACGGAATCGGATACTTAGCATTCTTCGGAATATGCACCTCGGGTGCTTCATCTGGGCGCGAAGGAATGTAATTCACCATAGTGGCCAAGGGCTCTGGAATGGGTTCGTCCGGCTGCTGTGGCTGAGATGCCCTTGTGCCTGGAGGCTGTCTAGGATCAATCCAACCAGGGTGTACGTAAGTCGAAGCTGTCACTGGAGTAGTCATGCCAAAATCTAAGCCTCGACGCATAAATTGACGAACAACTTCTTCAGTTGACAGGTTCTCCGTCGTGAACCGGTAGGCAACAAAACTTGAACAGACGAATGGCGAAACAGTGTGAAATACGAACGCTGAAATCAAAGGAAGCAGTCTGCACAACTCGGCTCTGAAAACAATAACTTAGATTCTCAAACAAGACACTATGCAACTCGAGAAAAGTAACCCAAAAATATACAAGTGCGGGATATTTATAGCTAAAGGCCATAGTAAATGCGGACAAGTGGGGTTAATAGCCGTAGGTGCCTATGCATGAGTTGACAACCCCCCTATCCCTCGCGCCTCTGCGGTGCATTAATTGTGATGGATGGGCTCTGACAGCCTTCCAGGAGAAGCTAAAGTTTTCGGCGCATGACATAAATGCAAATCTTACGGAGATCAAGCTGAATCAGTCAGAGCGGCTACAATTAAATGGTGGGCTTATCCTTCATTAATACTCAGACGCGACTACATAACTGCTGTAATTCAAATTTTTCGGTGGGTCACTTCATCATAGGTAATTGTGCATATGGAGGGGTCCACAACGAGAACTCAAGCGGAAAATTGAAAACAGGGAAGTCCACAAGAGCGACGGTTTGACAATGCGGAAAAACTTCGCAAGAGCGCAAATAGGGTCGCTCAAAACAAACTTTATTGACATGCGCGGATGTTTCAAGGAACTGCGCGGGAAGCCAGACTGAAAGTGTCTCGCAACTTCCGTGTAGACTGTGATAATGCGATGCCTCTTTCAACTACACTGGGTATCTGCACTTCTTTTAGCAGCTGATTAAGTCGACAGGGTGGAGTGGCCGTCGCGATAAAGCTTAAGTGGAATCCCGTTAATCATTGTGGGCAGCAATTCTCCATTAAGCTTTGCAAGCTGAACTGCTCCTCCTTCTGTTATCTTGATCACCCGAAAAGGGCCTAACCAGTGTACACGAAACTTGCCTGGAAACTTGATGAATATACTATCATAGAGGAGTACCAAGTCGCCTTCTTGAAAGACTTTATTCTTAATATGCCTGTCATGCCAAGCTTTCTGTCTTGTCTTCTGTACTTGTTGATGGAATCCGGCTAAAAGTCTGTCTTCTTCTAAGGCAAGCAGTTGTGAAAGTATTTCACTCATAGTATCAGTATCTACCATTTCTGTAATTTGCGCGATTCTGAAGCTGGGAACAATGTATTCCATGGGCATAAATGCTTCTTGTCCATACACCAAACTGAAAGGTGTGTGACCTGTTAATTTCTTGCATGTGGTTCTGTAAGCCCATAATACAGCTGTGACTCTAAGGTCCCAATCATCTCTTTGTTGATTACAGATCTTTGTCAGGGCATTCTCGAGGATCTTATTGAATTCCTCCACCGTACCATTAGCTTGAGGGTGGTAGGGTGTACTCTTGTGGTGACTGATGTGGAATTCCTCGGTAAGGGCCTCTATAGTATTGTTCAGAAAATGCGTGCCCTGATCATTCATTAGAATCAGTGGACATCCAAATCTAGTGATAATGTTCTCAAAAATGAACTGCGTGGCAGTGGCAGCATCGCAATTCTTAATTGGCTTCGCCTCAGCCCATCTGGTGAGGTATTCAGTAGCTGTAATGATGTATCTTGCACCGGTTCTCTTTCCTGGTGGGTTGATAGGTCCTACAAAATCAATGGACCACTTATCAAAAGCACGCAATGTTATATGGGGTCTTAGCGGCATTTCATCTCTTCTTGAGGGTTTTCCTGTCCACTGGAATACATCGCAACATTTGCAGAATTCCTTAGTATCCTTGTGCAATGTTGGCCACCAAAGACCTGCGGCTAAGATCTTCTGTGCAGTCGGATTTCCTGCGAAATGGCCTCCTACGGCTCCTGAGTGCGCTTCTGCGATTATGGAGTTTTTCTCATGCGGTAAGATACATCTGCGCAAGACTTCATCAGGACCCAACTTATAAAGCTGGCCGGCTATCAAGGTGAAGTCTGCGGCTTTGACAACAAGTTGCTTTTTCTGCTAGATTGAAAACTCAACTGGCGCTTGCCCGGTAGTGAGAAACTCAAGAATATCAAAATAGTACTCGTCAGCTGCTTGAACAGAAAACAACTGCACATCAGGCAGATTGTCCTCCAGATTTGTAGGTTCCTCTCCTGACTCTATCCTAGATAAATGGTCAAGGCCTGCATTCAATCTACCTGGCTTCACAATAACCTCAAAATCATACTCCTGGAAGAGTAGTAGCCATCTGCAAATTCTTCCCCCTAACACTAGCTTATTGACCAAATATTTCAAAGCAGAATGGTCAGTATACATTTTAAAATGTGCGCCCAATAGGTAGTGCCTAAATTTCTGTAGGGCATACACCATAGCTAGTCCTTCTCTTTCTCTAGTGGTGTAGTTCTTCTCGGCTGTAGAGAGTTTTTTGCTAGAGTACGCAATGGGGTGGTCAATACCTCCTTCTCCTGGTTGTGTCATCACAACCCCCAATTCTATGGAAGAAGCATCTACATGAACATGAAAGGGTTTTCTCCAGTCTGGGAAAACTAGAATAGGCACAGTGATCATCTTTTCTTTAAGTGTGTCCAAGCTCTGTTGGCATTCTTCTGTCCATTGGAATTTCGAATCCTTTTTCAGCAGTCTTTCCATAGGCGCAGTTATCTTTGCATATCCCTTAATAAATTTCCTATAGTATCCTGTATGTCCCAATGTAGTGCGTAATTGCTTAACTGAGTTGGGTGTAGGCAAGTTAGCAATGATGGCAACCTTCGCAGGATCCATCAGGAATCCTTGTCTGCATACAATATGGCCCAACAGAATACCAAAAGGAGCACAAAAGATACATTTTTTCAAGTTAAGGGAAATCTGATACTGTCTACATTTTTCTAACATCATGCGCAGGTTCCCTATATGGTTCTTTAATAAACCAAACACAGTCCAGTCATCAAAATAGACTTCTAAAAACTTCTGAATGAACTCTTTAAAAACAGCAACAACGACTCTAGAGAAGATAGCAGGTGCGTTTTTAAGACCAAAGGGCATTACCGTATACTGGAATGATCCCCATTCAGTCGCAAAAGTAGTCTTATGGCGGTCTTCTGGATGGATTCTGATCTAATGGTATCCCAAAAAGCCATCAGTGAAGGAGTAAGCCTCTTGTCCTCCAACATTATCAAGCACCTCGTCTGTAAAGGGAGTAGGAAATGGATCATGCACTGATGCGTCATTCAGCTTGCGCAAGTCCACACAGATTCTTATTTCACCTTTTTCCTTTTTCTCTTGTACCACCATAGGACTAATCCAATCACTTTCCTCTACTGGCTCAATAATACCTGCTGTGAGCATCTTATCAATTTCTTCTCTAACCTTTTCTTTATAGCGCGGGTTCAACCTGTACGGGCGCTGTTTTACTGGCTTGGCGTCTGCTTTCAGAGGTATGCACATCACTCCTAAATCTCCTAGGATGCCTTTCATTTCTATAAACTTGGTAGGAAAGATATCCTGGTATTCACGTAATAAATCTGAAATATGGCCAACAGTTTCATCATCCCAATAATCTCCTATAGAAGCAAACTTGGGTTCGGCTTTTGTACCGATGTTGATCTTTTTGAGCTTCATGTGTTCTGTTATGGCAGGGATATCAAGCTGAGGACCTTTGACATTGCGCGTCCCTTCTAATTATGGAATATTGATGTCACAAGGATCATCCTCCTCTTCTCCAGCGGTGAACTTATAGCATTCCAGGGCATGTTCTATCTGGACAGCCCAATCCGGTTGGGAATATTCTGGTACTGGACATTGTTCAAATACCTTCTTTTTAATACACTTTAAAGCATGGTCAATACTTGGATGTTCTGACTCAAAGCTGAAGGTAAGTTGAAAACTTTCTATCATAAGAGGCCAAGTGATAGTGCCTCTGCGCAATTCTGTTTCAGTGTACCAGTTCCTTGGAACTGTATCCAATGTGTGGATGAATAGGTGAACCCACTCATCTTCTGGAATATCTGACCATTGCTGAATACATGCTTCAACATGTGACCTGGGGTCACTTTGTCCATCATATTTGTGCATCACTTCTGCTGTAGTTTCCTAAAATCTGCGCAGTATCAATCTGCGACAGTCTTTCCATGTGTGAATATTCTCTTTATGCGCACCCCATCATCTTGCGGGTGTAGCGCGCAGTGCTACATCCAAGGCTTGTATGCGCTGCTCATCTGGAATCTGTTGTTCATATGTATGTATGAATTCACTTATTTTAGTTAAACCATCAAAATTTGGAGTGTCATTCAATTCTGTGCCAATCCATCGAATGGATTTAGTCATCATTGCACATCGCCTTGCAGAAACCTCATGTAGATGATTCTGCCAGTTTTCCAATCCTGCGTCTGAATCTGATGTGCACGAGCTATCGCATCGCCAGCTGATATGGCCGTTCGCTGTGGGATTGACATAGTCACTATGACTAGCAGTCATCTGATACAAACTTTCCATGTGGCGCACTTCTTCTTCTTCTCGAATGGGTTCAATATACCTTGGTCCTTGACTGGGATCAAGCGGTGCAATGACCCTAATCTAGTCATCCTCAAAAGTCATCTGTCTTTTTTTCAAATTAATGACAGCCAAATTATCAAATGCCCAATCTATGCCTAAGAGTGTTGGATAAGGTCTACTATCATCCAGAATTTTGATAACTTCGAAGTCTGCAGAACTTCTTACTCCCTCGATATCAATAGGTACATTGGGTAATCTACCCAATGGAGAAACTCGTTGCTGATTCGCAAGTCTTAGCTGGATAGGAGATCTTGTAAGCTGAGGGCTACCCATCTGTTCCCATGTCTACATGGTGAGAACATTGACTTCTGAGCCTAAATCTAAAATGACTTCGTCCATTTCAAATGCTCCAATCTGCGCTGTGAGTCTCATTTCTTTTCCAGTTCTAATATGACTTCCAATCTGGTGAACAGCACGCTGCGGTGTATTCATCGAAGTAGATTGTTGACACTTATCCAATAGGTGTTGAAGTTCCATAGTTGCTTTTTCATTGCGCAACAGCTTTAAACAGTTTCTCAGGAAAGCATGGACACTGCCTAGTGCATCCTCATCATCATTAGGCCTTCCAGATGTAATCGCCTGTTCTTGTACCAGGTTCTCTTGTCTTAGCACTTGCGATCTGATATCATTATGCAGAATTGCGACAGAACTTGAAGTTCACGGGTCTGAGAAATACTCCTGAGCTTGCTTGAATGCTTCTTTTTGCTTCTGCAGGTTGAGTGGAGGTGGTTTAATATTAGCGCGGCGCACCCATTGCGTTGCTGGCTTTCCAGTTCCCAATTCTGGCATACTAGTAGTTGCTCCACTGCGTGTCACTATATTAACTGTAGGATCTGGTGCTCTTTTTTCTGCTCCAATCAACTGAATATTCTGGTTGACCTGTGGCATCTTTGCTTGCATATTGGCCATCAACTGAGGGCATTCTTCAATGATATGATCATAAGATTTACAATATCTACAGATGGTTGTAGGAGTTTGGCAATCCCTTGCATAATGTCCTTGTGCTCCGCAATTATAACAAGTGATCTATCCTCTTCCACGAGCAAATCCTGCTGCACGTCCGTGACCCCTATAATTTCCTGCTCTACCTGCGCGATCTGGTTCATACGGTGGACCTGTTGTGGGTCCTTGTGCCTCTGATTGCACTCTATAAACATCATGTTTTATTTCTATCATAAGGTCATATGCTCTACAATTGTTCTCATCATGGCCTACTGATTTACAAAAATTGCAATATGGATTCTTTGGAGTTTGTACATATTTCTGTAACAAGTGACGTTCTTGTGGTCTGTGACCTCTAGTTCTACAGATTTCACACCAAGGCCCCTAGGCCTGTGGTAAGGGGTTAGGTGCTCCAGTTGCAATATACTCTATAAAAACGGGATAGTGGTCCTTTGAATGACCTTGCGCTTTACACTTTGTGCACCAAATTTCTTCTTTAATATCCTTTCCCTTCTTAATATCATGGACTTGCAAGGTTAAGTTTGCTAATTGGTTCTGCAACTGCGCAACATCGTTGCTTGTTCTAGCAATTGGTGAAGCTTCTAGTTTCATAGCCATCTCTAGAGCTTGTTCCTGAGTAATAAGATTTTGCTGCATAAGAGGAAGTCTAATGCATGGAAGCAGCGCAGCAATGAACCATTCCTTATGCTACTGTGGTGCAAACTCAAAGCTTACTTGATCTATCAAGGCTTTAAACTTCTGGTCAAAGTCCCATACTGACTCTGTAGGTAACTGTTTTATGTCTTTGAGTTCTGTTATACACTGTGATTCTGACTTAGGTTTCTTGAATTCCTTGATCATAGCACTTCTTACATCAGCAAGCGTCCTATTCTGTGCTGCTGAGTATTTCATAAACCAAGTTAAGGCTCTTTCTCTTAGTGTGGTTGCTAGCTGAACCAGCTTAATAGCATCGTCATTAATTTGCTTAATTGTCCAAATGGCTTCACATAGGAACCAGTGCTGCTCAGGGTCTTCTAGCCCTGTTCCTCTAAAAGTTGGTAGCTTCATGTCATCACCCATCCTTCTTGCGCGAGGTTTATGTGGAGGTGTTGTAGCACTGCCTCCAGGATGGTTAAACAAAGGTGTGGCTGAGGTACTAGAAGTACCGTGTGGGCTACTAGAAGGTGTTACTGCGGGGTTATACTGAGCCCCGTCTGGCTTTTGCGGTGTAAAAGGGTGATAAGGGATATGAGCACTCCCTTGTCTCTCTATATGGCTCGCTTTAGGAACTTGACTATCTTCTGGGCTAGACTCAAAAGAATGCTGGTCAAGGCATACTTTGTACCGTTTTCCACTACGAGTGCAACCAATAGCTTCAAGATCACTATCGGAATCTACGGACATTACTTGTCTATGCTACTCATCAGAAGCTATGCATAGTTTTCCTTTTTCATACAGAAGCATTTTAATCCATAAGTTCAGAGAATTTAAGAACTTACGCCTGTGTGCTTGGAAGAAGTTCCTCTCAGCTTCGCTGAAGCTCTTTCGCGTATCTACTGCAAACTCGGTGATGAAGCCTTCCAGCAGACTATTCAACCAGAAGTCTACTACGCGGGACACAGAATTATCTACCCGCTTCAAAGTGCTAACTAGCTCAGGCGTCCAAGCGACGGGTTGAGCAACATGCACAGTGGGTATAGTATCTGCTAGCTTGGCTAGCCACGTATGCAACTCAAGTGCAAATGTGACAAAGAAAATTTCGTGAAGGTCTGTATAAATACACTTCTGCAACCAGTCTTCTGTCTGAAGCCTAGAGCTTCTATTTTCTCGTTCAGTGAACTCTCTAGCCTTTGAATAAAACCAGTCTTGAATTTCTTTAGCTGTAGGATTCCAATAGCACATTGCCTTCAAAATAATAGTGTTGAAACCGAAACCATTTGTTGGTTGAGCAAGTCTCAAGGCAACAAGTCGCAAGGCAACAGAACGATTTGTTGGCTTAACCAACCATAAGTCAACAATCTCGCGCGTCGCCGGAGTAGCAAGTCTCAAGGAAACAGAACCATTTGTTGGCTTAACCAACCATAAGGAAACAATCTTGCGCGTCGCTGGAGTAGCAAGTCTCAAGGAAACGGAACCATTTGTTGGCTTAACCAACCATAAGGCAACAATCTCGCGCGTCGCCAGAGTAGCAAGTCTCAAGGCAACGAAACCATTTGTTGGCTGCTTTTTTGGCAGACCCGGGTTTTAATGAGGCGCAGCAACAAAACCCCTTGGCGCACTGGCCCTCTCGGCAACGAGCTGCGCAGCAGCCCGAAGTCTCACCCGAAGTGGCTATGGGGGGCTAAGGAATCAGGCTTCCTTAACCTTGGCGACGTGAAGACTGCAATCTTCTCCCCTCTCCAGGGAGTCCTTGGCACGGAAGGTCTTACCCCTCCGTAGATCTTTCAGTGTGACAGCGCTGAACCTCGTACCAGCCTAGCTGCACGGTATCTCCTCCTCGATGCCTGAGGTGATTACCCTCGGCACCCGATATTGTAGCGCTTCTAGCCCTGCGCCACGACGCAGCCGCACACTTCTCAAGCACCGCAACGACGGCGTTCTACAGATTCCTTCGACACTTAACAATTATAACATCTACAGAAGCTTCGAGAACGGACTTAGCATATTCATAAAGATAATGCAATGTTCATGAAAGCACAGATAACAACACAGACATGCATTCACGCGAACATTAACATAACAACACGACTTATGGAATTCACCTCCACGGGAAACCGTGTCCACGGGAAGTGTTCATATATTAACTCAAAGGGGAAATTATACAATAATGCTGCGCACACAGCTGCAGCCTTAGATCTTTCCAGGAAACTCCACGCACACAGCTGGGAGCCCTTCTCTTAGATCTACTCTCTTCCTCCACGGAGATTACAATAGTTCATACGTCGACTCGGACTGTCTGCAACTCAGGGATTAGCTTCACAGCTATCCCGTTCTAACTCTTGTCTTCTAACAACACAATAGAAAACAATCAACAACCAACCCACTAACTAGCTAACCTTCTCCCTTATCAATTATACATATATATAGGTGGCCCTTGTTGGGTATGTTATATCTCTTCACATGGTCGCTGCGTGTACAACACGATCCCTATGGGTTGCTTTTTTGATTTTTCGCAATTTTCGACCCATTTGTACTCTATCTAATTCCGGTAAAAGGAATTAGGGTTGTAACCTAATTCGGGTAAACGAATTAGGGTTTTAGATGCTGCAGAATACCATTTATTGTATTGTACATGTAAAAATAAATATATAATGAAAAAGGAGCTATGCGGCTCTAAGTTTGGCTGGTTTTTTCCCGGTTAAGGGTTTCCAGGTGAAAAAATCTCTGTGTAATGTGTGTGCCATTGTGTATTTTTCTGTGAATGCTTAAGAATCGATATAAGTTTGTACTTCACTGTTAAGGTTTAAAACTTACAGCCCTGAGGGTCGCACCTTCACAAAACTGTGGGCCTTTCCCAACAGTATTCCCCAAAAACCCTAACCGCGTACATGGCTAGGTGTACTGTAGGCACCGCTTGCAGTCACGTCACTGCTTCCTACAGGCTCCGTGATTTCCGGCGCAGATGGCGGGTATGGGCACCGCTTCATCGTTTATTGCTCCATGTCCTTCAACTTCAATACTTTGGTCCGTTGCTCTTCCTTGGTTAGATCAACCATAAATTCCTTACTTAGCCTTAATGAGGGTAGCTGAGCCCTCTACTCCGTTGCTTCATTTATTGCGGTAGCTGAGCTTTCTACTTGGCCACATTCATTCTTCTTTGACGTGTGCGCGCGAGCTCCGCAATTTTCGTTCCGTGATCTGCGCTGAGCTCGTCCATCTGGCACCGTACTGCGCACTTATTTTCTTCTGCCCAAAATTTGGTGCTTATTCAAAATTAGCACTTTCCTCTCGACACTTGTGCTTTTTCCTCAAAATTTGCAGCTTTACTATAGCTGCGGCCTATGCTCCAACAGAAAGTTGTTTTCAATTGGTCAGCGGGAGAAACTAGAACTTCATTGTATCCTGAGAAGCCATCTAGAAGAGAGAACATCTCAGCACCTGCAACCTTTTGAAAAATATGATCCATGGGGGGAACATGGTAATTGTCCTTTTTAGAAGCTTTATTAAGGTTCCTGAAATCAACACAGTCTAATTTCCCCATTCTTCTTTCGAACAGGTACCAAGTTTGCAATCCACTATGTGTGTTTGACTGGAAAGTGTTAACAATCAAATTAACACCCTTAACCATGTGAAGGAAGAAGTATATTTTTACTATGCGCCCGCAACATGAAGATGAAAGACAGGTACATAAGAGAACAATCCTCTCAGATCTAATCACTACTTCCATAACTGGAAGGATTGAGTGAAGAAAGAGAAATCTTAAAGAGAGAAGGTTTAGTGATTGAACTGCTCAATTGAAGGCTCAAATATAGTCCCCATCAATCAACAGTGAGAAGAAATGCACAAGATTGCAGTAATTGTGCTTGAGAATCCTGAATTTGTGATAAAAGCCTAAAATACTATGGAAAGTGGGTTTTTGAGAAAAAAAATCAAAAAACAAGAAAAGGGACAATCCCACATTGAAAAGAGAAACTTGAGATCCCATTTCCCAATGCTATAAAACAAAGGCATTTGGGGCATGGTAGAGGGAGACAAAGGAAGAGCAAAGGCATGTTGGAGAGATTTGGAGGAGTAGAAAGCTCATCTTCATCAAAAGCAAGGATGGAGAAGGATAACTCAAAGCAATGAAGGATGGATGCATCTCAAGCAAGATTGTATGTAAGTATCTTTTCTTCATTGATATTAATGAAATGATGCAATTTTCCTTCCATTTAAGAGTTTGAGTTTTTCTTATCATGTTTAGTTTGAATTCTAAAATGGCTAAGATGTTAAGGAATGATAGATAATTGTTTCATATTTGACATTGGAACTCACCATTTCATAGTAAGATAGCATGTTTAATGTAGACACATCCCTACCTTAAAAGATATTATCAGATTGGCGACCATACTAGTTGAATTTTATTGAAAATTTCTTCATATTTTGGTGTTCTAACCTTTCAGATCTACTCCAAGTCAGCTCTAATATCCCTTCAAGAACTTATGTTTTAGGTCTAGAGGCCCCAAACCGGCCTAGATCCACCCTTAAACTCCCCAAATCCTTCAAAATATACCCTAGATCTCAGTTTTTCTTGCTTTAGAAGGATGGCGCACTTCACCTGTGTACACAGAGCATCGGCTCACCTTGTACACTAGCAACCTGCACCACTGGCTCACCTTGCTTGTGTGCAACTTGATCCAACCTCCTTTTGGTGCTCTGCTCTGTTCTAGACTGTGTGTCGGTCGGGTTTGTTATGAGGAATTCTGCCCTACGGATAAGTCAAAATTCACTTAGGCTAAAGCAGACTTAAACTAACTCTAGGCTAAGAACAAAACGAAACAAATGCAACCTTGAATCCCTAGATCTAACAAACATCTCAGTATTAGAATGCTGAAGAGAATAGAAGGAGTCTAACTGACCTTATATCCAAACGCTTGTTTTTGATATTTGCTCCAAGCTCCAAATCCTCACAAGTGAACCTGTTAAAATGGAACAAAAATACAAGCATGCACTATTCTCTAGCAACCTGAAACATGAGTTAGAATCTAAATCTATGAAAGATACAAATCATATCATTAAAACAAGATTAACACAAATGATTTGGGAAAACAAGACAAGTTATTCCATTACAACTTGAAGATTACTTACAAAGGGTGCTTGATGTCCAAGCCAATCCTCCAACTCCAAGTGTCTTCTCCTCTAGCTATCTCCACAATGCTGCAAGACCATAAGTTTGGTGCACTCAAGAGTCCTCCTCTTTTTCCAATGGCATGCCTCTCTTTTATAGTGAATGGTGAGGTTAACCAACAAGAGAGATGGGTGGATCTAAAGAGAGATAAGTGGATCAGGGTTTCTAATCGAAGGAGATGAGTTGAGATCGAATCAAGGAACCCAATCTTCCATTATCTTCGAAAATCCAAAATCCCACAAGCCAAGGGCAAAAAGCTATTAAAAGGGTACCGCGTTTTGCAAAGTCTGCAGAACGCGGCACTGCCGCGCTTTGAGAAAAAATCAGCACGCGGTAGTGTCTAGTACCGCGTTTTGGGAAGATAGCAAGGCGCGGTAGTGTGTAAAAATAAAGTCCAAGGTGGGTCAAAACTTGCCAGGGTGGATTCACCTTCAAGGTTGACTCATCATCTGTCTCTTCTGGATGGTTTAAAACAGTAGGGAAAGTGTCGTCAACTTGTTTTGTGATGGGGATGCGACACTGTGAAATATAGAGGTATAACAGATGCCCCCTAAAGTGTGAGGTCAGAAGGGACTGATGGTCGAAAGACTTTACGAATATAATGTGCAGAGATAGCATCGAGGAGAGCGACACGGAGCTGAAATAGAAACAAAGTGTTAGATAGACCACCGAGGCGGGCATTCCCATGCTCGGAAACAAATGACTCAAAGCATGGCTGCCGACCAATACATTGCAGATCCATGAGTACTGAGATAATGTAAACTGTGGACAGATCATGGCTACTATGAACAATCGTAGATCCATGAGACAATAATGACACAGCCACGACCAATACAATAAGTGGATCTGTGTGACAATACAAGAGACATCTCCATCGCAGCCTGGACGCAGTCAAGTTACAGTGATGCGCCCAGGGTCTTCTACCCGATCGCATAAGGATACGAATCTAACCATGTGATTACAAGGTGTTGAAGTCGAACATGGAAGAAACCATTTGATTACCGGTCAATGATGTGGACCGTTAACAAATGCGAGGGAGATCATCAATAATGACAATGATTCCCAAGGTATCAATAGTACATCTCAACGAAATGCGAATGAATGAGTTGATGTCGAGCATCCGAGAGATCGCTTGATCAGAGGTCAATGAGGTGAACCTGCTGTCAAACACGAGGAAACCTGCCATTGAGGCATGCAGGTACCAAGGTACTAATGGTTGATTTCTAAGTCTAATTCCTGGATAGTGATTTGGTGTCGACAGGAATAGACTCGTCGAAGGTGGGCCATAATGATTCCCACATCATCGACACAAAATCGGCACATATGATGGGATGATGAAGTAATGGAGTATGTACTGACACAGCGGAGGCCTGACACAATGAATGACTCGATACAATGCAACCCTTTGAACATATAACGGCATGTAACAAGACTTGGCAGCAGGGATTATTGATAAATAGAGAATAGACACCGGATGAGTGGACTCGTGGCCAGGGAGACGACCCATGATGATGACTATGACTCAATGAAAGACGGATACCCAAATATAGACAAGAGATGGACACATGCCATGTTCAAAGGTAATGACTGACAAGCTGCCATAGATAAACTTGACTTGTTTCCCCATATTTCCCTGACATGATGGACGAGTACCTCTTTCTTGTTTTACGAGCTTGAAGAGGATAACAGATGCTCGGTGTAGCTCATCTTGTGGATGAGTCCAATCTCACATGTTTTACGAACCTGAGAAAGGAGGGGTTCGTCCCAAAGTGGGTCCTTCGATGTTAATATTTTAACGAGCCCAAGGAAGGAAAACTCGGTAGTTTTTCATATTTAGAGAGCCTAAAAAACTTAAAGGAAGCTCCATAATGTACTTTTTCGTAACATTTAGTCCCTCGGTCCCGAAAAAGTGTAAAACAATTCCCGAGAGAACTCTCCCAACCGAGATTGACTGAGGTATACCTTTCTCGTAAATAGTCTAGACGGGCCGAAAAAGGGGTAACCTATCACCGAATAGACGACCTTTCAAATACTTTTACAAGTGTGAAAGAGTCAAGATCACTTGGCAATCTTTTCAATTTTAAGGAGTCTGAAAAGAGCTTAACTATGGACTCCTATGGTCTTTTTCGTAAATTTCAAATTATTCTGGTCCGAAAAAAGAATAAAATACAACCAGGATAATACTTTCCTCATCGTTTAACGAGCATGAGTAAAGTTGACCGTACTCGACACCGTTTACTTGCGTTTGACAAGCACGAGACAGGTGTGAAAGCGCTTGGAATCTTTTTCAAGTTTTAAATCCAGAGCACGAAAAAGATAAAGTGGGCTCAATATGAAGGTCAAATTACGAATAAACACCAGTATGAATGCATCCCATTTCTACCGCAGATCCTGTCAATAAATGCTCAACAACCGGGCATTAGCAAATGTGAACAAGGGTTTGTTTATTTGAAATAGTAATTAATTAATTAAAAAATGTGAAAAAATGATATATAAGGCATGGTAAAAATAGAAATTACTATTCATTTGTGCTTTTTACCCAAAGGAGACATTTTTACCCATTTTGGAGCAAAATTTCAAGGATCGATACCGAGAGTTCTGGGACACCATTTCGACCGCCGTCTGCGCCAGGTAAGAGTGCTTGAGCCCCTCTTTCATTTCATGCAAGAAATTTTTGTTTTCACCGGGAAAAATTTAATTTTTTGGCAAGCCCTTTTAGGCAAGAATCGCCCGCCGTACTACCGCGCGGGTCCCCTATCGAAAAACGCGGCACTGTTGAATAGTGCCGCGCTGTAACCCCAAAATGAGGCGCGGCACTGTGGACTGCCGCGCGATAGGGTGTCCTCCAGGTGCGGCACGTGCGAAATTTAAGTTCAAAAAATTAAATTTTCTCCAATTTTTTGCTGGAAGTAAGTTGTTAAATAGTTACTAATTGCTTTGTTTGCCTTTTTGCAGGGATTTGCAACTTATTTGGAGCAAAATGGTGAGTTGGAAAGAGAGGGAGCATGAAGCGGACGATTTTGCAGCCAAAAATGACTTACCAACCGTGACCGCATTGCGAGAATGTGGTTTGCTAAAGTTTTTCAAGACCAAAGGGATCCGCCAACAACCTAAGCTCCTTACTCACCTTGTCCAGTTGTGGGACCCCGATATCGAAGCTTTCCGAGTGGGAGAGCATGTGCTTGAAATCCAACTCGAAGACATCTACTTCCTCACGGGCCTCTCGAAAAGAGGGGCCCGGCCGAATTTTACCGGGTACACCGCTTCAGAATCAAGCACGGATGATTTGATTGCTCGATATTGTCAGGTGGGTTCGAGTAAGAAGAGTGGGAAAGTGGCCATAAAAGAGGTCACAAATCTTCCTTTTAAAACTTTGTTATTCACTATTACACATGCAGCAGGAAGCGTGAGCCCACATCAGGCAACCCGCACACAGGTAAATCTCGCAGCAGAGTGCATGGGAGGAACAGTTTTCAACTGGTGTGATGCAGTGTTGTCCAACATGAAGGAACAGGTGCACAAATGTAGAACTGGGAAAAATACCCAGTTTGGGTATGGGAGCATCCTGGTTACTTTCTTTCTGGCAAGAGTGCCATTACTGTGTCCACAGATATCTATGCGTCCTCGCCCACCTACTGAGCCATGGATGGCTCGATGGAGTGACTATGCTGGACGCCTTGGGGGACCTCAGCGGCTAGCCTTTGGAGAGGACTTTTTCTCTTGGCTAGAGGAGCAGATAGTCATGATTGACGACTATCCCTATTCAGGGGTAGATTTCCGTGAGGATATCGACTTGGCTTTGCCAGAAGATGATGACTGGGACAACTCTGGTATGACCTTCATGGATATGTATTTTTTCTTTTTGGATATTTAATTTTTATTGCTTTTTAGAATGTGTAAAAGACGCCTAATGTATATTCGTATGCATGTTGCAGACCGTGGACCACAGAGGCCAGCCGGATACTCTCCACTACGTTGTGGTGGTGTCGATCGTCCAGCTGATCCTGTCGAAGAAGAAGATGAAGACGAGGCAGGAGGCGTCCGGGATATCGAGAGGAACCTGCAGGGATTGACCCATGGTATCCCTGCCATGCGGATGGATGATGTTCCCTACCACCTCCAGCGGCATACTGTGGGTGTACCTGGACGTATCAGTCGACTTCTTCAGAAGGTGGTTCGAGCTGTGGTGTGTTACCACCAGCAGCGGGAGGAGTCCGATGAGGGACATGATAGGTCTCCTAGGTCTCCATAGATGGTCTTTCGATCTCTTTGCGGCATGTACACGATATGTAGGCTTTGAGGGCCAATTTTTGTATATGGGATTTAATCCCCAATTTTGTCTTTGACACAAACTTTATGTATTTTGGAACAAACACTTTTATATACAGTGATATGGACCTATTTATGATCTAAATATTTACAATGACTTGTGCATTTTATTTTTTATGATGTGTTTATGTATGGGCAAGATGCCAATCCAAAATGTAATTAGCCAATGAATCGGCAATACAATTGAATTCTCTCGGTATGTGTTGATATGTGATAAAATCAAATGACCGTTCCAAGAGGCGTACTCTTCGAAATAAACGAAGCAATGTAGGATCGCGAACTATGTAAACACGGTTTAGATGAGAAACCACGAGTTGGGAGTCTAAAAAGACCGATAAGGAATCAATCCCGAGTGAGGCAACCTCTGTCAAGAGACCAATGACTGCATGGTACTCTGCGATATTGTTGGTTGTGGGACCTAAACAAATGGCTCCTGAAGAAATCAACTCACCAGTGGGGGAATAGATCACCCATGCTGCGGAAGCGAGATTCCGGGTATGTCGGCTTGCACCGTCAGCGAATCCAAAGTAGGTAGACATCTGCGCATAAAGGCACGAGTCAAAGTAAGAGTAGATACATGAGATCCATGCGCACACTAAAAATAAAGCAAAAAGCAAACTAAGTACATTATGTACAAGAAGTAACCCGCGTGGGGTAACCTCACGCGTAGAAACGCTTGAGGTATATCCCGTTGCGGGGCCGTGCCAATGGCGTACCATCACAATCGACTAGTTCATAGGCTCCTTTTTCTAAGACACGTTTTACAATGAAGGGGCCGTACCACATAGATTCAAGCTTACCTTTTCCAAGCTTATCATGCATCTGATCATATGTAAGTACGAGGTCACCCTCATTGAAGATCTGAGGTTGAACGGATTTGTCGTATTGAGCTTTGACGCGTTTTTTGTGAGCTTCATTAGCCAAAGCGGCGTCGCGGCGGGTTTCATCTAGCTTGGCTAGGTATAGAAACCGTTCTTCTTCGGAAGTAGTGTGTGGAAGTAGCTCTATGGCTATCTTGAGTGATGGAATTTCACATTCAATCGGGAGAATGGCTTCCAGGCCGTACACCAATTGAAATGGTGTAAACCCAGTAGCACTTTTCACCGAGGTTCGGTATGCCCACAGTGCTGAGAACAGAGCTGAGTGCCAATTGGATTTTTGGGTACCCACAATGCGCTGAATCATTCGTTTCAGGACCTTATTGATGGCTTCAACTTGGCCATTAGCTTGTGGGTAATACGGGGTTGAGTTTTCGTGGCGAAAACCCAGTTTGGCACTTAGTTCTTCGATCATATGATTCCTAAAATGGGAACCATGATCGGTCACAATAGACTGTGGGACACCGAATCTAGCTATGATATGATTGAATATGAACTGCGCTGCTGTTTTGCCGTCTTCAGCATATGTAGGCATCGCTTCAGCCCATTTTGTAAAATAGTCCACAGCTACTATGACATAGCTATGCCCCCCGGCTGAAGTGGGCTTACAGTGCATAAAATCAATGCCCCATTTGGAGAAGGGGCCGACGGCAATGACAGGATGGAGTGGAGCAGGGTGCGAGCGCGCTTTGCTATGAAAGAATTGACATGGCGGACACTTCTTGACTGTTTCAATGCAGTCTTTGAAAATTGAGGGCCAGAAGTATCCTGCTTGTAGTATTTTCTGGGCCGTAGCCATCCCAGAGAGATGACCACCACATGCTCCAGCGTGGCAGTCATTGAGAACGCGTTCCGCCTCATCTAAGGTTAAACAGCGTTGAAGGACAGTGTCGACACCACGTCGATACAAAGTATCGTTTACGATAAGGTAATATTTTGCGTGATGTCTGATACGTCGTCGTTCATCGCGGGTGAGATCGGGACGGAAGCGTTGGGTTTGGAGATATAAGAGGATATCCCCATACCATGGATCAGACGTGCTAATGAGGAACAATGATTCGTCGGGAAGAGAATCAATGGGCTCGGATTGCTCGGTAGCACGGGGCAAGTGACAAATTAACTCAGCGAAGACCAGAGATTTCTTAGACTTGGCTTTGACAAATTCCAAGTCAAACTCTTGAAGGATGACAATCCAACGGGAGTACTTGCCCCCAAGCACTTGTCGTGTGAGGATATAGTACATTGGATTGAAATCGGCGATAACGGTGGTCCGACGGAGTAAGATGTAGTGACGGAATCTCTGGACAGCAAATACTGTTGCCAGAGCCAGCTTTTCAACATGTGAGTAGCGAGTTTCGGAGTCGAGAAGACTCTTGCTGAGATAGTACACCACATGTTCTATGCCGTTGTGGTCTTCCTGGACTAACACCATACCAATGGTGGAAATCGAGGCTGCGAGATAAAGGATGTAGTCCTGTGTGTAATTGGGGGGTTGAATCACAGGATCTTTGGTTAAGGCTGCCTTTAAATTATCAAAGGAGCGTTGGGCTTCATCATCCCATATGAAGGGAACATTCTTCTTGAGAAGCCGCATGTAGCCTTTTGTTATCTCGGACAGATTACAGATAAAACGACGTAGAAAGTTTGCATGCCCTTGCAAACATTGAAGTTCTGGAATATTGGTAGGTGAAGGCAGGGCTATGATAGCTGCTACCTTTGCGGGATCTAGACGTATCCCGTCTTTGGAGACTATGAAGCCCAACAGTTTTCCGGCTTCTACACAGAAGACGCACTTATGCAGGTTCAAACGTATATTGTAGCGCCGGCACCTTTCGAAAATGGCACTCAAGTGATCTGGATGTTCTTCCCGAGTTCGAGAATGAGCGGGAAGGTCATCGAGATATGGCTCTACGATATGTTTGATGTCATGAAATGCGTAGGACATCGCCCGTTGGAAAGTTGCCCCGGCATTTTTGAGGCCAAAAGGTAACTTCCGATATGCAAAGATCCCCCAAGGGCAGATAAAGGCCATTTTGTGCTGGTCGGCTGGGAGGATATCGATCTGATTGTAGCCAGAAAAGCCATCCATAAATGAAAAAATAACACTTCCGGCACAGTTATCGATAATCTGGTCAATAAACGGAGTTGGGTAGTTGTCCTTGGGACAAGATTTGTTCAAATCACGGTAATCAACACAGACTCTGATCGTTCCTTGTTTCTTGGCTACAGGGACGATGTTGGATACCCATTCTGTCAATGGGACAGGATAGATAAAACCAACACGCAAAATTTTTTCAACTTCTGCTTTAATGGCGGCTGCCTTACGAGGATGAACGGGTCGAAGCTTTTGCCAAACAGGTCGGGCGCCAGGGAAAGTTGGAATTTCGTGGACCACAATCGACGGGTCGATTCCTGGCATCTCTTCATAAATCCAAGCGAAAACATCGCGGAAAGTTTTAAAGTAGGCATTATAGAACTCCGTCTCGAGAGGAGTACATGTTTTGCCAATGTGTACATTTTCCACGATACCAGGCTTTACTGAAATTTCGATGGGAGTGGTTGCCATAAGATTGGCCAAGTTGCCTTCAGAAAATACTTCGTCGAGGGAAGTGGGGAACTTGGTTTGAACCATCCCAAGTGAAGCACTGGATTTGGTGTCAGGCTCAAGTGACTGAATGGTGGGGAATGAAGATCGATGATGAAAATCTCCCCATGGTGGCTCATTACCGCACATAACCTCTATGATTGATTCGTCGGTGGGAAAAATCAAGTTGAGAGGATCAAACAATGGTGGGTGTGTATGAGTTTCAGTCGAGAGCTGTGCCACTGTGTGATCAGTAGAACAGTCGACCCAATCTGTGGCTGATTGGATCGCATCATAGGCTGCAAGGTTTCTGTTCAAAGGCATGGAATTGCCATAGCCTTGGATCTGAGTAGGACTCGGGATCACCCATGAATCATCGGACGGGGTGACATGCGATGAAATCATGTTGACTGGTTGAAGATGGGTTCCCAGCTCTGGAAAAACTCCGATGAGGGATGAATCCTTCATGAGACCAACACCTATGTCTTGGAACCGGTACCGAGGTTGATCCAATAATGGAACGGTATTGGCGGAGTTCGGATGGGAGTTTGGGATACAGTAATCCAATTGATCAATAGTGACAATTTTCCCTTCATGAGGAAATTGTACAATCTGGAAGACTGTAGATGCTATGGCAGTCATGGCATAGAACCAGTTCCGACCAAGTAGGAGGTTGTAATCCAAAGGTGCATCTACGACTTCGATGTGTACGGATACTGTTTTGCCCCCCAGTTCAACACCGATTGAGGGGATGAGTCCATATGGTTGAAACCCATGTCCATCAAACGCTCTAAGAGTAGTGGGAGAAGTTGTGACCTCAGGCGAGCCGAGGGCTCTCCAGCAGTTCAAAGACATAATCGACGTGGAAGCACCCTCATCTAACACTGTGCGGTGGATAACATTTCCATGGATTTTCGTATGCACCTGGAAGGCTAACTGGTGAGAAAGCCTAGGTTTGGCGTGCTCCAAGTTAAACATGATGGAGTTTGAAGTATCTGGGTCCAATGCCCCCAGTGCTGAAAGTAGGGTTCTACGCTGTGTGGGGCAGTGTTGGAGAACCTCGAGAGTTGACATAGCGCAAGGTGCTTGAGCCAAATCTTCAACAATGTTGTAGTTTTGGGCAGCTCGCGCATTCGGATTGAATGTCGCCTTTCGTATGGTGCCCTTGGGTGGGCGTAGCACTGTATCCATAAGTGGTCTCTCGATATGGAGATGACCATTAGGGGGGGGAATAGGAATCGGATCTTCAGCAGGAGATTTGCCTTTGGCTGTCTCCGATTGTTTGGTTGAACTTGGAGGATTGTCATACGTCTTTGAACGAGTGGTGATATTAATCTCCTCATTGCTTGTCATTAGGATTTCGCGGTTTGTGGACGTTTCTCCACGGGAAGGATTGGTCGGGTTGCCCCCTTGTGGGGATTCTTGGGCAACCATTTGCTGTTGCTGTTGGGGGAAAGGGTCAGTTAGCACTGCCGGTCGAGAGGATCCTTTAACGAACTTATGGACCTCGTCCTTGTAGGGACAGTCATGCGTATAGTGATCATCTTGACAGATCAAGCAGGGAAACTTAGCTTTCCGACGTGGTTTTTGGTCATTCTGGGTAGGTTGTGGTTTGGGGTTCTCCTGCTGGTTCTTCTTGGGTTTACCACGATTGTTTTTCTTCTTTCCTCCGGATGGTTGTGATGTAGATTGGACTGCATTCACTTCGGAGGAGACAGCAGGAGAGGTGGAAGCTTTTGAAGCGGCCTGGGTAAAAGCGGGGGAAGCAGAAGCTTGTTGCCCCGTCGAGTTGGTAGCAGGCTGAGCCTTAACTGAACCAACGATACCATCAATGGGTGGTTCAGTAGTAGGCTTTGTAGGATCAGTGTGAATGTGGGAAGCATGTGGAAGAAGTTCATGTAAAGTACCGGATTGAGTATATACTAAATCCATGTATTGTGCTGCCGAGATGGCTTGTTCTTCCGTAACTGGTCCGCGCATAGCAATATCTCTGGCTATGGGAGGCAAAAAGGATTTTGTAAACCAATCAGCAAGTAGTTGATCTGGAATAGGTGCCTTTATTAGCCTACGGCGTCTTCGCCACTCGTGGATGTGATCCAAGATGTGTGTGGAAGTGGTTTGACGCAGTGAAGTTAGCAGTTCTGTTCCAGTCTCATACCGGATGGGAAGCTGGAAATGTGTCAGAAACTGCATAGCCAAAGTGTTGAAATCACGAAAAGAGTGCTGTGGCAGCTCGATGTACCATTTTGCTGCCGTTCCGGTAAGCGTACGTTGGAAGAGCCGAAGTCGGATGGAATCATCCATCAAGGAGTTTGATGAACACCAAAGATGGAAGGTCATCACGTGGTTCTTGGGGTCTTCCCCGGGCTTAGCATCGAACTTGGGAATGTCCGATGGTAGTTTGGCTGGGATAGGTGGCCAGTGAGGTTCGTGCCATATAGGATCGTTGATAAGCCTCGACAAATCTGGTAAGTCAAGTGTGGCCAAGAAGGGAAGTTGACGGTTGGTCTGCGGGTATGAGTAATAACCATGCGGTGCAGAGAACCCTGGAGGGCCCTACATAGCATGATGTTGTGTGTTATACCCATATGAGTTTCCCGCGGGATACTGCTGGAAGTTCTGCGGATAGTAAGCCATCTGGTTAACCGGTTGATTGTAAGCAGCCGGTTGGTAAGTGTTCTGCTGAGTGGGTATGGTACCCTGAGGTTGTTGATACCCAGGAATGGTTGCTGTTCCTTGTTGGGGAAAAGTTCCTTGGAATTGTTGTGTTCCAGGGATGTTGCCACCATACTGTGTAAGTGGAGGATTTCCCATAGCAGGGTTGGGGGGTGGCTGCGACGGTGGTGTCCATGGAAGACTCGTTCCTGCTTGAGGAACGAGTGGAAATTGAAGTGACGGGTTCCATGGAGTTGTAGCAGCCGAAGGGTAAGGGAAACCAGAATTCAAGTTGGGGGAAATCTGAGATTGCCCCCCAGCTTGGTTCCAGTTTCCGAAAAGTGAGTACCCCCCACTCTGTGGGATTTGATGATCCCAAGAAGGAAGCATGCCTGACGGGGGTTGTTGGGAGTAAAGCCCGGTTGGAATACCGGAATGAGGTTGTCCACTGCCAGGTGGATTGTACATACCAAACTGAGTAGACACTGCTGGTTGGGAAACTTGTTGGATCAAGCCAATAGGTTGTCCGCCAGCAGTTAGGTTGGATGGCCCTATATGAGGAGGCTGTAGACTGGGAACTGGGTTCCCAGCAAAAAGTTGTCCTCCGACTGGTTGGGTTGATGGCCCACCAGTTGGAGGTTGTTGACTAACAATGGGGTTCCCTACAGAAGGTTGCCCCCCAGCTGGTTGGGTTGATGGCCCACCAGGGAGGGTTTGGATGTTGGAGTTAGGGACCATTGCAGTCGGTTGTCCACCTCCTGAAATGGTATAAATGGTGGCTGAAGGTGATCCTCCGGTCGAAACGGAAGATCCAGCAGTATGACTAGGTGTTCTTCCGCCGCTAGTCAAATATGATAGCATGGATTGGCCAACGGCGCCAAAAGTACCGATTTGCGGAGGAGGTCGTCCATATTGGACAGGTGAGGACGGAGAAAAAACTGGGTTATCCCTCATAGAATGTGCACCAAACATTGGTGATGACAGCAAATGTGGGGAATTTAGCCCAGGGGTATCAGCGTCGTCCATCACGTGTTCAATGATAGGAGGACCGACGAGAACTGGGTCCGAGTTCATATCCTGAAAAAGACTTTGGGGTTCCGGCAGGAACCTAGGTGTAGTAAAGTCCGAAGGTCCTGAGCCGTCTGCAAAAGAGTGATGAAATTCTGTGCTAGACGGGACGTTGGGATCCCTATAGTCAGAAGGACGAGAAACAGGGGGGTATCTAGACGCTGTCGAAAGCATTTGCTCTGTGTTGCGTCTAAATTGTGCCGATGCTAACAGAGAGTTCGCTAGGCTAACCATGCTAGACTGGATGGAAGCCATGATTTCGTGTCCCGGTGGGATGTTGGGTAGATGTAAAGTGCGAGGTACGTTGCTAGAAGAACTTGTCTCCTGAGGATGAACACTGGGTGACGTAGTAATAACAGGCGGAAATTCCGTCTGGGAAGTAATGAAGCCATAATCAGGTTCAAAAGGTGTGTCAGGTAGACGAGTATCTTCAATGATCTCAACGTATCCGCCTGGGACTGAAATTAAGCCAGGTATGTCCTGGTCAGACCCTTCTGTGGTGCCAATAGATCCATCTATATCGTCGTGGAAAGTATCTGATGGACGAGAAGTGTTGGCATCCGGTAGAAGGATGACCTCTGGTCTAGTACTCTGGGTTGTGCTAGGTTCAGCTGCTGTAACTGTGTCCACTGTAACAGATAAATCTGGAATGACAGTGGGTGAGGTGACAGTGGAAGTCTCAGACATGCTAGTGGTTACAGAAGCTGCCATAGATTCTGAGACTGTGCTGTGTGTGGCAGTTACGGGCGTAACTGAAGATGTTGTACGTATCGGTGGTGGGATGTTGCCTCGACCAGCACCGCGGCCAGGAGGAGCAGGAATGCGTGATGCAGGCGGACCAGAAGTCCGTGGCGGTGGTGGTGGTGGAGGGCTTAGGCCCTGTTGTCTTCGTGATCTTCGTGGTTGATCTGACATGATGACAGGAAAATGAAAATCGGGGGCAGTACCGTAAACAAAGAACTCAAAAACTCTAATGCAGCCGAGTGTGCAAAAGAGGAGCTAGAAAAAGCAAGGCTCACAGGCCAAAAAAGCAAGCTCTAAAATCTATACTGAGACCGGTGTCTCAATAAGCGAGCTAATCAACAAAACTGGCCAGAATGCCAACAAGCAGTCCCTAAAATAAAAAATGACCCTCTACAAAGATGAGATAGCAAGCAAACTCCTAACTAAGAGCTGGAGACCTCAACAGGCTGTATCCTTCGCAAGGTGATGAAATCCAAGTCGAACAATACAACATGAGAGACCGATATAAGAAGGATATCCCTCTACCGAAAGGGATCCTAGGTAAAAGAGCCCTAGTAGAATAGATACTAAGCTACCTCGTTCATGACACGTCGGAAAAGGTTTTGGGCACTTCAGCCTTCCGAAGAAGACAGCGATCGATGTTGCCTTAGGGCTAAGTGGAGTGCGGTATTCCACAGAGTCCGTCCGGTTCTCAATCTCGCGGCCGTTTAATCCCTGAAAGTTGGAAACAGTCAGGAGGCCCCTCCACAAACTAGCTGTGACCGTGTCAATAAGTACTAGAGGATTTTAGTTCCCTAAAGACAACGACTATGTCTCAGATGAAAGTGACAAGGGGGAATTATTTTGATGCCTATCCCCGGTGTCCTACCTAACTACCAAATTCTTTTGATTTCCTCAAGTGAGGTTAAAGTTGGTTTAATTAGGGTCATTAATTTTAGTGGCTGCCTTACTCAATCGGGTAGTGGACGTGAAACTTGATGGTGTTATGACGACTCAAACCATGCAAATGAGAATGAATCACAAACAAGCCTTTGTCTTCGATGAAATCTAGCTAAGGTAAAGATAGAGGTTCTTCGATCAAATATGCATAACAATTTTCACAAGTAGTCAAAGTAAAAGATTTTTCTTTTCTTTTCGATTTATAAACAAAGCCAAACTGAAATAAGCACTCTCTTCAATGCACTGATTTTACAATCTACAATGCTTCTATAATGAGAATTCCTATGGCAAAATTAATGGTTCATTTCCCTATGCAAAATACCACTAGACTTTTTCAATTTAAATAACAAAATTTGCTCTCAACCAATGATCCTTTTAATTTACTGAAAATGATGATGACAATATGACTGTAAAACTACAGTGTTCAGTAACAGCAGACAGTGGTGTTGAGTTGGTTGTGGGGAAAAAGTCAAGTCAATGCAATCGAATTGAAAAATGACCAATATGTCAAAAGTGCCACTTAATTCAATCAATCAATCAAGCTCACAAACTAGGTAATAAGCAGACCATACAAACTGGGAAATTAGCCAGAATGCTAACAGGCAACAGTAAAGACTACTTAAGGCAGAGAGGAACTCAGGAAACCAAGCAAAGATAAAAAAAAAATTTACACACTTGCAGACACTACCGCGGGCTATAGTCTGACTGAAGCGCGGCACTGTGTAACTACCGCTCTGGTATTAAGGCCTAGGACGCGGTACTACCGCGCTGGAAGTGGTTATGAGGGCGCGGTACTGTGGCAAGAGGAAAAAAGCGCAACTGGAAAAGAAAAAATAAAGTTTTCTGGGCTGTTGCTAACCCAGGGGACTCAGTAATTAAACAGGGAGATAAATACTGCGAGGAGGGGTGAATAAGGGTCAAAAAAGACCAAGATTCAAGCTGGTTTGAAATGCAATAAAAACTCACAATTCAAAGATAAATGACTGTGAATTGAATCAATCAAGCAGTAATCAAAACCAACGGAGTCGCCATTCTTGTTATGAGGAATTCTGCCCTACGGATAAGTCAAAATTCCCTTAGGCTAAAGCAGACTTAAACTAACTCTAGGCTAAGAACAAAACGAAACAAATGCAACCTTGAATCCCTAGATCTAACAAACATCTCAGTATTAGAATGCTGAAGAGAATAGAAGGAGTCTAACTGACCTTATATCCAAACGCTTGTTTTTGATATTTGCTCCAAGCTCCAAATCCTCACAAGTGAACCTGTTAAAATGGAACAAAAATACAAGCATGCACTATTCTCTAGCAACCTGAAACATGAGTTAGAATCTAAATCTATGAAAGATACAAATCATATCATTAAAACAAGATTAACACAAATGATTTGGGAAAACAAGACAAGTTATTCCATTACAACTTGAAGATTACTTACAAAGGGTGCTTGATGTCCAAGCCAATCCTCCAACTCCAAGTGTCTTCTCCTCTAGCTATCTCCACAATGCTGCAAGACCATAAGTTTGGTGCACTCAAGAGTCCTCCTCTTTTTCCAATGGCATGCCTCTCTTTTATAGTGAATGGTGAGGTTAACCAACAAGAGAGATGGGTGGATCTAAAGAGAGATAAGTGGATCAGGGTTTCTAATCGAAGGAGATGAGTTGAGATCGAATCAAGGAACCCAATCTTCCATTATCTTCGAAAATCCAAAATCCCACAAGCCAAGGGCAAAAAGCTATTAAAAGGGTACTGCGTTTTGCAAAGTCTGCAGAACGCGGCACTACCGCGCTTTGAGGAAAAATCAGCACGCGGTAGTGTCTAGTACCGCGTTTTGGGAAGATAGCAAGGCGCGGTAGTGTGTAAAAATAAAGTCCAAGGTGGGTCAAAACTTGCCAGGGTGGATTCACCTTCAAGGTTGACTCATCATCTGTCTCTTCTGGATGGTTTAAAACAGTAGGGAAAGTGTCGTCAACTTGTTTTGTGATGGGGATGCGACACTGTGAAATATAGAGGTATAACAGATGCCCCCTAAAGTGTGAGGTCAGAAGGGACTGATGGCCGAAAGACTTTACGAATATAATGTGCAGAGATAGCATCGAGGAGAGCGACACGGAGCTGAAATAGAAACAAAGTGTTAGATAGACCACCGAGGCGGGCATTCCCATGCTCGGAAACAAATGACTCAAAGCATGGCTGCCGACCAATACATTGCAGATCCATGAGTACTGAGATAATGTAAACTGTGGACAGATCATGCCTACTATGAACAATCGTAGATCCATGAGACAATAATGACACAGCCACGACCAATACAATAAGTGGATCTGTGTGACAATACAAGAGACATCTCCATCGCAGCCTGGACGCAGTCAAGTTACAGTGATGCGCCCAGGGTCTTCTACCCAATCGCATAAGGATACGAATCTAACCATGTGATTACAAGGTGTTGAAGTCGAACATGGAAGAAACCATTTGATTACCGGTCAATGATGTGGACCGTTAACAAATGCGAGGGAGATCATCAATAATGACAATGATTCCCAAGGTATCAATAGTACATCTCAACGAAATGCGAATGAATGAGTTGATGTCGAGCATCCGAGAGATCGCTTGATCAGAGGTCAATGAGGTGAACCTGCTGTCAAACACGAGGAAACCTGCCATTGAGGCATGCAGGTACCAAGGTACTAATGGTTGATTTCTAAGTCTAATTCCTGGATAGTGATTTGGTGTCGACAGGAATAGACTCGTCGAAGGTGGGCCATAATGATTCCCACATCATCGACACGAAATCGGCACATATGATGGGATGATGAAGTAATGGAGTATGTACTGACACAGCGGAGGCCTGACACAATGAATGACTCGATACAATGCAACCCTTTGAACATATAACGGCATGTAACAAGACTTGGCAGCAGGGATTATTGATAAATAGAGAATAGACACCGGATGAGTGGACTCGTGGCCAGGGAGACGACCCATGATGATGACTATGACTCAATGAAAGACGGATACCCAAATATAGACAAGATATGGACACATGCCATGTTCAAAGGTAATGACTGACAAGCTGCCATAGATAAACTTGACTTGTTTCCCCATATTTCCCCGACATGATGGACGAGTACCTCTTTCTTGTTTTACGAGCTTGAAGAGGATAACAGATGCTCGGTGTAGCTCATCTTGTGGATGAGTCCAATCTCACATGTTTTACGAACCTGAGAAAGGAGGGGTTCGTCCCAAAGTGGGTCCTTCGATGTTAATATTTTAACGAGCCCAAGGAAGGAAAACTCGGTAGTTTTTCATATTTATAGAGCCTAAAAAACTTAAAGGAAGCTCCATAATGTACTTTTTCGTAACATTTAGTCCCTCGGTCCCGAAAAAGTGTAAAACAATTCCCGAGAGAACTCTCCCAGCCGAGATTGACTGAGGTATACCTTTCTCGTAAATAGTCTAGACGGGCCGAAAAAGGGGTAACCTATCACCGAATAGACGACCTTTCAAATACTTTTACAAGTGTGAAAGAGTCAAGATCACTTGGCAATCTTTTCAATTTTAAGGAGTCTGAAAAGAGCTTAACTATGGACTCCTATGGTCTTTTTCGTAAATTTCAAATTATTCTGGTCCGAAAAAAGAATAAAATACAACCAGGATAATACTTTCCTCATCGTTTAACGAGCATGAGTAAAGTTGACCGTACTCGACACCGTTTACTTGCGTTTGACAAGCACGAGACAGGTGTGAAAGCGCTTGGAATCTTTTTCAAGTTTTAAATCCAGAGCACGAAAAAGATAAAGTGGGCTCAATATGAAGGTCAAATTACGAATAAACACCAGTATGAATGCATCCCATTTCTACCGCAGATCCTGTCAATAAATGCTCAACAACCGGGCATTAGCAAATGTGAACAAGGGTTTGTTTATTTGAAATAGTAATTAATTAATTAAAAAATGTGAAAAAATGCTATATAAGGCATGGTAAAAATAGAAATTACTATTCATTTGTGCTTTTTACCCAAAGGAGACATTTTTACCCATTTTGGAGCAAAATTTCAAGGATCGATACCGAGAGTTCTGGGACACCATTTCGACCGCCGTCTGCGCCAGGTAAGAGTGCTTGAGCCCCTCTTTCATTTCATGCAAGAAATTTTTGTTTTCACCGAGAAAAATTTAATTTTTTGGCAAGCCCTTTTAGGCAAGAATCACCCGCCGTACTACCGCGCGGGTCCCCTATCGAAAAACGCGGCACTGTTGAACAGTGCCGCGCTGTAACCCCAAAATGAGGCGTGGCACTGTGGACTGCCACGCGATAGGGTGTCCTCCAGGCGCGGCACGTGTGAAATTTAAGTTCAAAAAATTAAATTTTCTCCAATTTTTTGCTGGAAGTAAGTTGTTAAATAGTTACTAATTGCTTTGTTTGCCTTTTTGCAGGGATTTGCAACTTATTTGGAGCAAAATGGTGAGTTGGAAAGAGAGGGAGCATGAAGCGGACGATTTTGCAGCCGAAAATGACTTACCAACCGTGACCGCATTGTGAGAATGTGGTTTGCTAAAGTTTTTCAAGACCAAAGGGATCCGCCAACAACCTAAGCTCCTTACTCACCTTGTCCAGTTGTGGGACCCCGATATCGAAGCTTTCCGAGTGGGAGAGCATGTGCTTGAAATCCAACTCGAAGACATCTACTTCCTCACGGGCCTCTCGAAAAGAGGGGCCCGGTCGAATTTTACCGGGTACACCGCTTCAGAATCAAGCACGGATGATTTGATTGCTCGATATTGTCAGGCGGGTTCGAGTAAGAAGAGTGGGAAAGTGGCCATAAAAGAGGTCACAAATCTTCCTTTTAAAACTTTGTTATTCACTATTACACGTGCAGCAGGAAGCGTGAGCCCACATCAGGCAACCCGCACACAGGTAAATCTCGCAGCAGAGTGCATGGGAGGAACAGTTTTCAACTGGTGTGATGCAGTGTTGTCCAACATGAAGGAACAGGTGCACAAATGTAGAACTGGGAAAAATACCCAGTTTGGGTATGGGAGCATCCTGGTTACTTTCTTTCTGGCAAGAGTGCCATTACTGTGTCCACAGATATCTATGCGTCCTCGCCCACCTACTGAGCCATGGATGGCTCGATGGAGTGACTATGCTGGACGCCTTGGGGGACCTCAGCGGCTAGCCTTTGGAGAGGACTTTTTCTCTTGGCTAGAGGAGCAGATAGTCATGATTGACGACTATCCCTATTCAGGGGTAGATTTCCGTGAGGATATCGACTTGGCTTTGCTAGAAGATGATGACTGGGACAACTCTGGTATGACCTTCATGGATATGTATTTTTTCTTTTTGGATATTTAATTTTTATTGCTTTTTAGAATGTATAAAAGACGCCTAATGTATATTCGTATGCATGTTGCAGACCGTGGACCACAGAGGCCAGCCGGATACTCTCCACTACGTCGTGGTGGTGTCGATCGTCCAGCTGATCCTGTCGAAGAAGAAGATGAAGACGAGGCAGGAGGCGTCCGGGATATCGAGAGGAACCTGCAGGGATTGACCCATGGTATCCCTGCCATGCGGATGGATGATGTTCCCTACCACCTCCAGCGGCATACTGTGGGTGTACTTGGACGTATCAGTAGACTTCTTCAGAAGGTGGTTCGAGCTGTGGTGTGTTACCACCAGCAGCGGGAGGAGTCCGATGAGGGACATGATAGGTCTCCTAGGTCTCCATAGATGGTCTTTCGATCTCTTTGCGGCATGTACACGATATGTAGGCTTTGAGGGCCAATTTTTGTATATGGGATTTAATCCCCAATTTTGTCTTTGACACAAACTTTATGTATTTTGGAACAAACACTTTTATATACAGTGATATGGACCTATTTATGATCTAAATATTTACAATGACTTGTGCATTTTATTTTTTATGATGTGTTTATGTATGGGCAAGATGCCAATCCAAAATGTAATTAGCCAATGAATCGGCAATACAATTGAATTCTCTCGGTATGTGTTGATATGTGATAAAATCAAATGACCATTCCAAGAGGCGTACTCTTCGAAATAAACGAAGCAATGTAGGATCGCGAACTATGTAAACACGGTTTAGATGAGAAACCACGAGTTGGGAGTCTAAAAAGACCGATAAGGAATCAATCCCGAGTGAGGCAACCTCTGTCAAGAGACCAATGACTGCATGGTACTCTGCGATATTGTTGGTTGCGGGACCTAAACAAATGGCTCCTGAAGAAATCAACTCGCCAGTGGGGGAATAGATCACCCATGCTGCGGAAGCGAGATTCCGGGTATGTCGGCTTGCACCGTCAACGAATCCAAAGTAGGTAGACATCTGCGCATAAAGGCACGAGTCAAAGTAAGAGTAGATACATGAGATCCATGCGCACACTAAAAATAAAGCAAAAAGCAAACTAAGTACATTATGTACAAGAAGTAACCCGCGTGGGGTAACCTCACGCGTAGAAACGCTTGAGGTATAGCCCGTTGCACTTGCTCATATGAAAATTGGAACCAAATCTCAATTATGACATTTGAAAATATCACTTTAACACATTTGCATTGACAAACAAAAAAAAATAAACATTACACTTTGAGATATGTTGAAAACATTTTCCCTCCAAAACTGAAAACAAAACTTTAATTAGTCAAATTTTGTTTTGGATCTACAGTATTTCATCATTTCATTGCACAATTAGAGAAATTTGTAGTTTTAGATCTCAATTTTCTTGTGATATGTTGTGTCTGAGCCACCGTATCCTCTTCACTTGGGCCTTCATGCGATCTTGTGAATGAGAAAGTGGATCTCAAGTGTAATAGAGTATATTTCAATTTTTGTATACAGTTCTCGAGCCACCGTATCCTCTTCACTTGGGCCTTCATGTGATCTTGTGAACGAGAAAGTGGATTTCAAGTGTAATAGTCTAGAATTTAATTCATAAGCATTCCAAAGGGCTCTGCGTATCCGCTTTGCTTGCAATTTCGGGTGGCCCTGCAAATGAGAAATGGATATACCTCATGTAATAGAATTAGATTCATTTTCACTGAGATATTGGTTTGGTTTACCTTGATTTTTTAAAATCAGTTATTATCCATATTTCAGAAGAACTGTTCTTAAATATAAAAAATCTACCAAATAATTTTGCATGTGTGAAAGGCACTCATGAACCTCTAACTTTTCATTAGTTTAGAGCATTCATCGAACTGAAAGGTAGACTAGTGAGCATATTGCATTGTTTGGTTCATATTTTTCGAGTCAACACATCACCAGTTTCACATCCACTCCTAAAACTAAGCAAACTACCCTTAAAATTGGCGCTTAATCTAAAACTAACAAAGATTTGATTTTTCATATAACCAACAAGCTTAGGTTAGTGCCCTGGACTAGGTTTGGATAGTTAACACTCATGGGTTGCAAAACTTTTGAAACTAGCATTGATTACTGAGAGTTTAAATCCATTAGTAGCAAAAAATGCTTGTCGGGAAAGCGCTTTTGAAACATGCATTAAGCACGAGGTCAATCTGGATAAGTAAGGGTGGTTCCCCCCTCTTGTTTGTTTAGTGGGACATGAGCTCATCGAGGGATTCTATGTGAAGTGACAAGTCCTCGATGTGACATCACTTTTCTAGAGTACCTAGTTATGAGAGTTGTCCTCGACTTACAACTGTTCCGCCCGATCGTCGATTGTGAAGTGGTAACCTTAGTTGCTATTCTTAAGATATCGCATAGGATATTGTGAGTGGGGAACACTTGTAGTACCTAAGACAGAATTTGGAGGTTTTACTCCTTGGGAGAGTGATTGGTCAGGAACCAACACTTGCACCCCTGGTGATTAAAGTTTATTGTAACTATTTCTCACACCTTCGCTGCTAGCAATTGTTTGAGGCTTTATGTCCCTTAGCAACTACTAGTTTCGGAAGGCCCTCTTATCCATCTTTTCAATGAACTTCGGTTCTTTGGAAAAGTAGTTTGCTTTATTGGATCTATAGGACTTTTTTACTATGTGGACATTTTTTATTTTTGTTGAGTCTAGACTACCTTAAGATTGTTTGATCCAGAATATCATTTTAAACACATCCTTTTATCAAATTCTTAGAAGTGTCTACTCTACCGATCTGCCAGTCACGGGAGCAACAAGGTGAGTCACCAAAAATTGAAGGCCCTTCTACATTGCAGAGACAGATACAAAAACCACATCATAATGACTTGGAAACAAAACTGATTTTAAACTCAATTAATATTACTCGAGAAGAACAACATCAAATCAACCCTGAAAATTCATCGTCACATCACGAACTGAATACATACATAGTTGATAATATTACTCTAGTTGAAATTGAAACATTGAAAAATCACACAAATGCTCATGTAATACCACCTTTGATGAGTCTTTCAAAACCAGTTGTACTTACTATCCGTGAGTCACTAGGTGATATTAAACCTCTTTTTGAAAGTTTGAGTGACATGCAAAATTAAACAAGTGACCCTATGGCTTCATCAAGAGCAAAAGGGGATACATCGTCGCAACATCCAACAGTTATTGGAGGTATCAATACTTACAATTTGGCCTCTACATCAATTCCAATAATTAGTATACCTGTTAGTAGCACAAGTTCAACTAGAACTTCAGTGCCAGTTGGTACAGTTTCGGGTTCCAATCCCGAAAGTACATCCACTTCATCTGTAGGAATCCCTACTGAAGGGTGTGCCTTACCAAACATTGATTTTCCATATGGTTTGGCTAATCAAGGTCAAAACACAAAAGGAGGAAACCAAAATCCTCTTGGTATACCTAACACTTGTCCAAATTCTACTTCTGGGGGAAACCCTTCACCATGGAATGGTAATATTCCTGGCGGAAGCAATCAACCATGGAACATTTATTCCAATTGGGGTTATGCTCCTCATATTAGTGGAAACACCCCGGGGGGTTATCCTCCGAATTATCCTAGCACAATTCCTAGGGTAAATCCACCTATCAACCCCATTCCGCAATGGAGTGGGGAGGTTTCAGGGAGTATCCAATCTTCTCAGGGCCCACCTTCGCAAGGAGGAAATAAACCTTGGAACGCTTATCTAAACCAAGGAAACAATCAATGGTTTGGTCAGATTCTGGAAAGTAACCAATATTTTTGGTGCCCACCTCTCCAAGGGGCCAATCCATCCATCCATCCTGTTCCACCATGAAATGGACAACATTCAAGAAGCAACCAATATCTTTGGATGCCACCTCTGCAAGGAGGCAGTCAACCTTGGAATTATTTTCAATAGCAAGTTCAACCGCCATGGTGTGGCTGGGATCTAGGAAGTAACCAATCTTTTTGGGCCCCACCTCCGTAAGGAGGAAATCCACCCATTGGTCATGTTCCAGGAAGTAGCCAATCTTCTTAGGGTCAGTATCCGAAAAGGGGAAACCCATCTTGGAATTCTTATCACACCCAAGGACCACATCAATGGAGTGATCAGGTTCTAAAAAGTAACCAATATTTTTTGGGCCTAACCCCGCAAGGGGGAAATCCAACCATTAACCCCATTCGGTAATGGAGTGGTCAGGTTCTAGAAAGTAACCAATCTTTTTGGAACCAACCTGCAAGACCTGCATTTGAGCCAGATAGGCTTCCACATGGACCTCATGTCAATGGTATGATGGATTCCATCAACCAACTTGAACATATTATCCCACATTTGGGACAAGTTTCTATTCATAATCGGCAACCCACAGCTAGCCAGGCAATGTGTGATGAACCTACAATAATTAATTAATGCAAATACACGAGATATCAGAAATAATAGAACTCAGAATCACTTTTATATTGATCACGGGCCACTTCGAGGGGGCAACCTTAGCCATCAGTTCCTGCTGAGAGATATATGTGACTAAATTCTGACCGGAAAGGTCTCTTGAAGATGGCAAGCTCATTGGTTTAGCAAAGACACCTGCATATCTATCCAAGGAAGTAGTGGAGACTGTTGATTGGTGCATCTGAATGGAATGGAGCTGAGCGATGACATCATGTGAATTCTTCTTAAGGATTTTTTTCAAGCGATGTGAATTGATGATGCGGAGAGACCCTGGTTGTAAGCCCATTAATTTGTGTTGTGCCCCATTGACTGAAAACTGCATCCAAAGTTCTGCAAAATCCCATAATATGGGGCCAAGTGTGCGTAACCATTCAACTCCCAAAACCACATCACATCCGCCTAAGGACAAGGAAAACATGTCAAAGCGTGGGTTATAATCTTGCATAGATATATGCACATTGTTACACTTCCCCTTGCAAGGTAAGGTGCCCCCATTGGCAACCATGACTTCAAAGTTGGAGCAAGGATGGACAAAACAATCAGCCTGTTTGGCAATCCGAGGGTCAATGAAGTTATGAGTGCTACCAGAATAAATGAGTATGGTAAGAGGGAGATTCTTGAAGTATCCCCTGACTCGCATTGTTTGTGGGGTGGTGACGCCAGTTACAGCGTGGAGAGAGATCTCGGGTGGGTCGTCCTGAGATGGGGTGTCAACAAGTGGGTGTTGAATGTCGACCTGATCATCTATTGTATCTAGAGCTTCTTCATCAAGTTATGAGGCAGGCGGAGAATCCACATCCAAGAGATAGAGCTTTTGTTGAACACATCTATGTCCCCAAGTGAATTTCTCATCACAATTATAACAAAGCCCTTTTTCTCAGCGTGCCTGCATCTCTATTTCAGACAAATGCTTGATAGGAGTTGGTTGAGGAGTAGGCATGATGGGAGGTCGTTGGGAACCCATATTTCTGAAGGGAACAAAGGTGGGTTTGGAGCATTTTTGAGCTGTGATCTTGTCCTCTGCCAACTTATCCAACCCTAGGACTTCCATCATTGTGTTGGGACAAAACATTTTGACCTCTGAGCGGATTTCATCCTTGAGACCACTGATAAAACAACTCCTGTAGAATTCATCAGACAATCCTTCTGTGTGATTGGCCAGTTTCTCAAATTATGTCTAATACTCTCTCACTGTGCCAATTTGGTGAAGTTTAGTGAGTGCTCCTGTGAAGCCATCAAAAGCACTAGGACCAAATCGTGGCAAAAATCTGTCCAATTTGGCTCGGGATGAGCTTTGATGTACCAACGGTACCATTGAAGGGCTTCTTGTTCCAAATGAAAGGATGCAAGTGGAACTTTCTGGACATCAAAAGTATTATGCAGACTGAAATATTGTTCTGCTCGGTATATCCATCTAGTCGGATCAGTACCATTGAAGCGAGGAAAATCAAGCTTCATCCCACGAAAATTGCTGGAAGAAGAGAACCCGGTGGCTGCAAAAGATTCTGGCTGTCGGTTATTGTTCATGGCTGAATGCTAACAAATTTTTCATCCAGATCTTGGAGTTTGGTTTGGATGGCTGCAAACCATAGTTTTTGCTCCTGCACGAGTGACAACCACAACCAAGAGTGTTTTTTTTTTTTTTTTTTAAGAAATGGACTGGCGTGGAAGGGATCCGCAACAGATGGATTTGCAATGGTGCGGAAGGGATCGAAAACGGGTGGATCTGGAACGACTTTCAGAATAGATCTGAAATGGCTGGATTTGGAGCGGAAGTGATCAGCAACAGTTCAGCTAAAAATAAATATGGACCCCAGGTATGTGTGGCTTCCTATCGGTTCAGGGGATTCACTCGGCCACCAATTCTGTCTGACGGCTTGCATATTGGGGTAGTACCCCTCACTCCACGGCTCAAGAAAAACTGATAACCGCTTTGCCACAAACGACATCTCTTGGTTTACCTCACGGGTGGGAACTAGTAAATCAGGTAGGGGTCGTTGCCCTTTTCGCTGGCAGGTCCTCTCAATGGGCCAGCTACTTTGGGGTTCCTATGGTACTCCTCACAATGAGTTTTAGGGTTCCTATGGTACTCCAAGTACTTCCCACAGTTAAGCAGATAGGGGTTATCCCCAGATCCGAACTTGCAATAGATGCGAAAAAAATTGGCAAAAATTCCACCCAACGAGCCCAAGAAAGTGCTCTGATACTAGATGTGATGAACCTACAATATTAATTAATGCAAATACACGAGATATCAGAAATAATAGAACTCAAAATCACTATTATATTGATCACGGGCCACTTCGAGGGGGCAACCTCCTTTGAGCAAGCTCAATACAATTAACTTCACGGTGCCTTCAATGACCTCAACACACACTTATATACTAAGTCTATGCCCAATACTATGAGTCAAAACCATGGGACATATAATACTACGGCACGACTTACAAAGCATATGCATCCAATACTATGGGTCAATACTATGGGCTAATATAAACTATGGATCAACAAATACTACGGGATGACATACAAAGCATATGCGTCCAACAACAATATACTAACATAGTAAAGAGAAGGGTTGACATGGGTTCCTAACACAATGCAGCAACCTGCTAATCCTTCCAACACTTTTGACATCTTCACAGTCTCATCGATAGACCTTAGAGGAAAGAAGAACAAGTATAAGGGTAAGCAAAGTGCTAATCCTTCTTAGAATTCTGATATCCTTATAGTCGAGTCCAAATACCTTAGGGAAAAGAAGAAGAAATACAAGAGTAAGAAAAATGTTAACTCTAGGAAAAGAGATGCACCAACTATGCTTCAATGCAGTGGGAAACAACAACCCACTATTTTGACACCAGTACCCCCGCCATGGGGCAACCAGCCAACCCCCCCGCAAGGGGGCAATGATCCCAATGCCAATGTCTTCATGTGTGATCATGAGATGAACATTCAAACAAGACTTGATTCTTATGATGTCTCTCTTAGTACATCAAATCAATCAATATCACAACCAAGTGGTTCTCTCTACATTGAGAAACCAGCCATAGACTTAGTACCACGCCCCCCCAAAGGTGTTCTGCATAGAACAATGTATAATCCTAACACATGAGCTGCTCAGAACAGTAATGTTCATGAGGACCTAGCTCAAGTACCATGTGCCATGTAGGCCTTGGAGGTATTGCAATGTCGTCCTGCGCAAAGAAAGGAACTATTGTCTACAATTGGCACTGTTGATCCATCCGATGCGACTTCGATCACATCAGACATAGACCATTCAATATCTAGGATCCTTTCTGAAGTTGCTTTTCATATTAAAGTAATGACTCATGGTAAGAACATCTGTCTAACCATAGTGGATGAAAGGACCTCAGCTTGTGTAATGTCATTTAAATGTTGGAAAGCATTTGGATCACCCCTATCTATCATAGAAGTTTCATACCAAGCTACTCAAATAACTTCGGCAGATTCGGATTAAAATATTCCCTTGATGGAGGAATATGATTCAGTCACTTGGCCCATTTGGGCTATGAGATCTCCCAGCTCACATGATTTCTTGGATTACATTTTATCATCAGATGAATATATCCCTAAAGTTGTAAACATTTTGTTGCACCCACCTAAGGACATCTTTTGTGGGGCCACTAGGAGCATAATTGGTGTAAATATACCCAAGTATAGGATCATGATTTGCGTGTTCCTCGATCTAATCTGGTATATTTGGAAGCTTGCATATAGGTTTAGGCTATCCCTTTGTGAAGATGCATTTGAACCTTTTGCAACCCAAACTTGCCATAGGGTCAAACCTATTGGAAATTGGTGGGTCAACCCTTCATATCTGTATTTTCCACCATTCCGACAGAAGAGCCTACTGAACATGGGGCACCCTAGTCATCACCCCATTTCCATTTTGGTTCCCATACTCAGTTATTCTCATAGTACCATGAGCCCTATTAGTCCCATCATGACTTGGAGTTTGAGACACCATATTTCTCTTTCATACATTTCTAACCATATCCTGATGGGCTCCCAATTTTTTGTCATTTTACATAAGAATGTGTTAAAATATCCACTTGAACATCCATGCAAACTACGTCGTTGCTTATTGATTATGTTGCATATTTTCCTTTGCAGTCACTTTTTGTTACAAGATGCCTATAAACCATTGCTTCTATATATTTGACCCATACCCATGGAGGAAACATATGTAAGAGTGTACATAACTAGCTCAGCCCTTGTTTGCAATATGTATCTTTGCCTTGGCCTGACCCATGCCCTTGAAATTTAGGCACATGCCCTTGAGACACTCATTTCCTCTAATGTATCATAACATGCTTTATTCTTTTTCCAAGCTAATAAATGAAAAAGGTTAAAAAAATTGGAAAACACAAAAATCCAAAAAGAGGGAGAATTGAATCATTTCATATTATATCATTGAGGAAAATGGCAATAGTCAGTCCTTGTCTCCCTTGAACACGACACATAATTTGGTATCGTTCGTCAGTACACCATCGACATTTGCCTTAGGAATCTGTACCAATATTTTGAACAGATCTCCACCGATGGGTTATCCTACCCATCACCAATGGAGCTTTCGTTAATGCATCTGGCATTGGTGGATTTCATTAAGGTCGGTTACTCGAAGTCCTATGTTTCCAAGTGTCCATTATGTGTTGTGTTATGTGTTCAAGGGAAGTTCAAACTATGTCGGCCATTCCTCAAATATTCCTGACCAATCATGTCGGCCTTCCTTGTGTCAGTATACAATGTTGGATATCATAGTTCTACCAAATTATATCACACTATTGATCTTCGTTTCGTATCGGTTGATGGGGGATGCATCAATTCCCTTCTTCCGATGGATCTATTCCTATCGACACCAAATAATCATCTAGGTAATGGATCTAGAAAACTAGGAGTACCTTGGACCTTGCAGTCATCAATGGCAGGTTTCCTCGCAAATAACATTGGGTATAAATCAATGACCCTTGATTATTTGATTCTACAAGTGTTCGACTTCAAAACATCTATTCACACTTGCTAGTTTGTACTTAGTACCTTAGAGTCCATCATCATTATCGGTGGGTCTCTTTGCATCTGTTAACGGTATACATCAATGACTGGTAATCAGATGGTGTTTTATTATGCTCGACATCAGTTCATCTATTCGCATGATATAAACTCGTACTATCTTTGGTTTGTATTGAAGACCTTGGGAAAAACAGTTGTATCACTCATCGATGCACTGCCCAAGTTACGCAAGATTAGACTACCATGTCAGAAGTTCGATGAAGACCTTGTTCTCGCATTCATCGAAGTGCATGTTTACACTTATGAAAAAATTACTTTTGACATGGATCCACTGTGTATTGTTTGTGGCCATGATTGTTTACTGTTGAGAATGGGTATGCCCGCCTCAGGAATATATTATATATTTGATAAATTGCTATGTTTGACTTGCAGATGTTATCCTGAATCCTGCACCCATGAGCTAATCCTTTATCATCCTTGCTTTGATCAATAAAGAGTATCAGTATGAATAGTATCAGTATGAAGAGTATCAATATGAAGAGTATTAGTATGAAGAATATCATTATAAAATTAATGTATTTCATCCCTTAGCTCTGCTTCGAACCTCGCACATTAGGGGCATCTGTTAACAATCAAATTAACACCCTTAACCATGTGAAGGAAGAAACATATTTTTACTATGTGCCTGCAACATGAAGACGAAAGACAAGTGCAAAAGAGAACAGTCCTCTCTGATCTAATCACTACTTCCATAACTGGAAGGATTGAGTGAAGAAACAGAAATCCTAAAGAGACAAGGTTCAGTGATTGAACTGCTCAATTGAAGACTCAAATCTAGTCTCCATCAGTCAACAGTGAGAAGAAATGCACAAGATTGCATTAATTGTGCTTGAGAATCCTGAATTTGTGATAAAAGCCTAAAATGCTATTGAAAGTGGGTTTTTGAGCAAAAATAATCAAAAAACAAGAAAAGGGACTATCCCACATTGAAAAGAGAAACTTGAGATCCCATTTCCCAATGCTATAAAATGAAGGCATTTGGGGCATGGTAGAGGGAGACAAAGAAAGAGCAAAGGCATGCTGGAGAGATTCTGAAGATTGGAAAGTTCATCTTCATCAAAAGCAAGCATGGAGAAGGATAGATCAAAGAAAGGGAGGATGGATGAATCTCAAGCAAGATTGATTGTAAGTATCTTTTCTTCATTGTTATTAATGAAATGATTCAATTTTCCTTCCATTTAAGAGTTTGAGTTTTTCTTATCATGTTTAGTTTGAATTCCAAAATGCCTAAGATGCTTAGGAAATTTGTGTTAATTGTTTCATATATGACATTGGAACTCGCCATTTCATAGTAAGATAGCATGTTTAAAGTAGACACATCCCTACCTTTAAAGCTATTATCAGAAAGAAAATTATTGCTGCTAACAGTTTCTCAAGCTCCTTTTTTACAGATGGTTCTAGTCTGGGATGCATCTTCCTTAACTTTTGTTGATAAGGTTTAACATCAGGTTTCATGGGTATGTTGTGATGCATGATATTGGTATCAAAGGTTTTGAGCTCATCATATGTCCAGGCGAACACATATTTGAACTCTTTGCACAGTTTAATGAAAGCTTTCTTCTCCTCAGGAGAGAAGTCAATCCCAAGATTGATTAACCGAGGGTTTTGTTCAGTTCCCAGGTTGACAGGCTCATAATTCAGGGATGAGCTTTGAGTTTTGCAGTTTGTCTTATGTTTGAATTTGTCTTGCAGATTGTAGTATTTTTCCAGATTGATGATTGACTTGGGAATGCAATTGGAAGGGTAGCTAGGATCAGATAAAGACTTCTCATGCTCATCCTCATCTATTGCCACATCCTAAAAAGTGTCCTGAGCTGTGAGAAAATGTAAGATATTTTGATCATCATCAAAAACCTTCCAACTAGTTACATTGTCAAGAATAGAAGGTTTGTACATTAACTCAATAGAAAAAATGTTAGGAGACAAACCTTCTTGGGGAATCAACCTGGATGCAGTGTTAGCCAACAAGTCTGCATCAAAATTATGGGAGCTAGGGACTGAATTAATATTGAATGCAGTAAAGGAATTAGTTAAATCCCTTACAAGTTTCTAATAATTAATCAAACGAGGAGATAAACAATGGATATTATTTCTCACTTGTTTTACAATAATTTTAGAATCTCCATAGCATTCAATTACCTGAGCGCCCAGGTCAATTTAATTTCTGAGTCCCTGGACCAAAGCCTCATATTCAGCAACATCGTTGGTGCACTCAAATTCAAGTCTGCAGGCAATCATTATTTTGGTCCCCTTTGGGACTATTAAGACACATCCTGCACTGGCTTCATATTTAGATCTTGATCCATCAAAGAACAAAGTCCATGCTTTTGAATCTATCCTAAAATTAGTATTCACATTATATACATTATGTACAACAAAACCCGAGAATGGGACAAATAACAATTTGGGATTGATTCTGAGCATCCTCAACAGGTGATAAATTTTCAAGTAAATCCCCAAAGAATGTGTCGAAAGTGTAGTGTTCTACATGTGAGCTAAAATAAGCAGTAGGCTCACTAGAATCATTCAAATCAGTGACAATTTGTTTCATGTATGGTTCTCTACTGATTTTGATTCTATTAGGCCTTCCATTATAGGGAAGCCATAAGTGGGACCATTTAGTAGCGAAATAGCCCTTGAGCTTTTCTGACCAATCCTTACTTAACCACATTCCATACATCTCAGGGATATCAGCCACAATAATGTTGATAGTTTAGTGGATTCTTGGATCAATAGACAATGTGAGAAGAACATTCTTCAACTCTCCCACTACCCTAACCTTGGATCGATCAAGTTGAACTATCTAGGCAGGGAAAGGTTCCCAAGATGCATTCAGCTTCTTGCAGACAGACAAGGGAATCACATTAGATGAAGCCCCTGAGTCTATCATGAAGTTATGGACATTCCTATTGAAAATCTCAAAAGTGAGCAATAAAGGAGGTGTTTTCTTCCCAGTAGGCTTTTGGCCACTGGATTTGGAATATGTCTCTAAATTGTTATTCTGAGCTTCCCTAGGTTTGTTTTCAATCATGCTTTTAGGCAGGTTGTCTCTCATGGTAGGGATTTTCAAAAGTTCAAAAAGAGATATGTTGGCTTTCACCCTTTTCAAGTCATCAATTAAGCTATACTCAATTTCAGGAATGACAGTATCTTTCTGTGTTGTTGCTTTGCCTCTGTTTGGGGTAGATATAGAAGGGGAAGCTTCCTCTATGGGTTGTCCTTTGCTTCTTCTATTATAAGGATGTTGGACATTAAAAACAACCTCAGGCTCATCTTCCTCTTCATCCATGGGGAGTTCAAAAAATTAACTAATGATGTTGACCTTCTGGTCCTCTTCTTCATCTGCTGGTTCAGGTTCCTGATTCTCTTTTGGATTTTCATCAGGGTGATCATGAGGATTGTGAGATTCTGAAACCAAAGCTTTAAAGATGGAAAGGATTTCTTCAGAATTTAACCCCTCATCAGGATTAGGTGGGACTTGATTCTGTGGAGGTTGATAAGGTCTCCTAAAAGGTGGTCTATTGAATCCCATGTTCTTGTTTTGGTTTTCAGTGTTAGTATTTTTTAAGTTTACCATTTCATTGGATATCTTTTGAAGAAAATTTTTCATGTCATTCATCTCAAAAGGATCCTTGTTTTGCACAGTGGGTTTAGGAGGATTATCTTGTTTCTTACGAGAGGTAGAAGGTTGTTCAAATGATGTGTCAGGGTTATATTTCAAGCAGAACATATCCTTTTCCACCTGGATGGATTCAGCAAAAGTCTCCTTCAAGTTATCTTTGTGTGCTCGTTTGACCCACATAGCAATAGGGATAGGTAAACCCTTTATGTAATAGGAAACCAATAGTTCTTCTGCCGGAAGAACAATGGTATGGATCCTATTCTTTAAATAGGAGAATCTATGGTTATAATATTTAACTCTTTCCTTCCCCTTGATTTTCATTGAGGACAAATCTATGACCAGATCCTCGGGGGTTTTGTCATCTCCAAATTTATGGATAAAAATATTTTCAAAGTCATCCTAAGAAGAGATGGATTGGGCTTCTAAGGAAAAGTACCAAGTAGATGCTTTCCCTTCAATAGGTGTAAGGGAATAGCCTACAAACTACATCTTCATGTACAACATTCCTAAGTCTGATGGAATGCATGAAAGTTTTAATATGGTCCAGTGCAGGTGATTTACCATCGGGATTAAACTTAGGAAGCCACTTTTCAGGGTTCCTAGGAAGCTTGTGTTGATCCCCAACAATGAATACGGCATCCTGGTCTAGCCAAAGTCTGTTGTGACCTTCTTCCATGGGTATATCCTCTAAAGAAGAACTGGAGGTTGTCTCACTATCTGATGATTCCTCTAATGAGGATGATGATGATGAAGGAGGTGTTGGTGGTGGTCTACCTGTTGCAACATTAGGTTGTGGAATTTGTAGATCTTGATCTGTTTCTTGAAATAATGAATCGAGGTTTAAGTCAAGAAACAGTTCTTGTCGAGCTGTGTTTTGATTATTAGCATTCTGATTATCAGAATCAGTAACAATCCAAGAATTGTTGGTATGTTGTCGTTGTTGAGCTATTATTTGTATCAAGGTCCGTTGATCTTCAATCCTTTGTTCAAAATGAGCAGTGATATCATGAGTAGTTTTTCTCAATTTCTCAAGGGTTAGAGGCCCTCTAGTAGGTGATATAAAAATAATTTGAGGCCTAGTTGTTTCCTGTCCTGTTACAGGAGTAGCAGGTACTATGGTTGGATCTTGGACTGGTTGTTCTGTGGATGTGGATGCTTGTGTTTGGATCCTAGTAACAACCGGTATTCTTGCTAGAGGAGGTCTACTGGTATTTTGTCTAGGCATGACTGTTCATGACCCTCCTTCTAGTGTCATTGGTTGAATCCTTGGGTACGTAAGTGCTGGAATGTTTTCCAAGGCTATCAATAGAGGGTGACAACCCAATCTGAAAGGCTTCAAACAACTCTGCGCAAGAGCAGTTCTATCCCCAGACTGTTTGGTGTGGTTGACTCCCACGGATATAAGGCCTTCACTGGCACTTATGTGGGTTGATCCTAAAGGATTTTTCTTCCTATAAGGGAAGATCAAAAGTGTTCTATCTCTAGAAGTGAGTACTGTTTGCTTTGAAATAAATCTAAAATAAGTTAGATCTAAATTAAAGAGATGTGTTTTAATGTGCAGGATAATCAGATTTGGAAATTAATAAGTGTTTTCACCAATTGACAGATATGTGAAGTGGATATTTACTTATTAGCTTAAGACAAAGTCAAAACAATGAAAAATGAATGATTGTAGCTTAGGGGTGGAAGCTTATGCAAGATTATCCTAATACATGCTAATTGAAAATTTGGCATTAATTTAATAATATTTGTTTATCATTTGCAGAAATAGATAAATGGTTTAAATAAATAAATTCATTTAACACATGAGACACACGAATTGAAAGTCAAGAGAAATCTAACCTTACAAATCGATGTATTAATTATGATTGCAAAATAAAATAGTGTTCATTCATGAGCTTAAGCGAAAATCGGAATTCATCAAACAAATATGATAAATTAAACAAAAGAGATAGCAAGAGAAAAACTAACTGTATTTCAATGAGCCTGCAAAAAATTACAAAGTCTTGAATGACACAAAGTATCTCTAGTCCTCTTTCGGTGATTTTCTCCCCCCCTTTCCTATGAGATCTCTACTCCTTTAATAATAATTGCAATAAAGATACAAAGGGTCGACATCCCATAAAACAGGGATTACAAAATCAATCTAATCTAAGAAGAGCCAAGGAGCCTCGCCACTTGGCCCAAACTTTCAACAACTCATCCACACTTTCAACAACTCATCCACATCGGGATACTTAGCCAATTCAAGTCCCAACTGAGCATCACACGTGAAAGATTCAATCTCATTCTTGCTTAATTTGTGCAGAGTACGCAGAAAAATGTGGATCTTGCCCTCCAGACTGACAGGTTGCTTGATGGATTTGTCAAATTCTGGAATCTGTATGTGCTCGAGCTGTTGAATCTGTTCTTTGAACTGCACACACCTACTATCCACCTGCTCAATCATCAACTTGGGTGGAAAAGCCTTCTAAATAAGGTCCAAAGTGCGAAACTATAGCATGATCATGATGTTGTCTGCGGCATACTATCTTCTTCCACAAAGTGCTTGTGCCTTCTTTATTGTTTCTTCAACCATCTCACATGCATTTTTCTAGGCATCCAAAGATGTTCTTATTCTCCTAAACTTGAAGCTATCTAAAAATGGGATATCCTCAGGTTTTTCCTTGATATACCTTTTCCAGTCAATAATGTCTTTAATGGCCTTGGAAGCTTGTTTCCTTTTCTCAATGTGTTGCTCAAGGATAATAGAAAGTCGCTCAAAACCATTATGAGTTTCCTGAATACCATCCAGGGAACTAAATAACTAAGCCAAGATTTTGTGATGCTCCTCATTAACTTTATAAGCCAAATCCTTGAATTCTGCCTCAGAGAATCTATAGAAAGAAGAAGTGGTTGCACTGGCAGCTGCATCCTTCAGCTATTGTTCCAGTACTGCTATCTTCTCAATATTTCCTATATTTTGGACTTGTATATCCTACAGTTGTACCTGGAGAGAAGTGTTCTGTTCTTGTATATCCTTGAGCTGACTTTCATACTCATTCCTTAATTCATGAAGATGAGATTCATGTTCTTCATTAATTTTGATCTGTTGCTCCTGGAGCTTCTTCAATTCTTCTTTCTTGATGTCAATCTCCTTATTCAGTGAAGTCACTGAATCATAATTGGCTCCAACAAATGCCCCCATTGTTGCTACAGTGTCTAATGCCTCCTGCTGGATGTCAGCAGACTGTTTTCCCCAAATTATTTGATTGGGGGAAAGTGCTTGCAACATAGTTGGTTCCCTGATTCATTTATTATCTCTTTTCACCACTGCTTTGGTTGATCTACTGTAAAAGTATTTCCCAAGGGAAACCACGGCATCCTCTCCAGAATCAGCTTCCAACTCAATTGAAGATGTGGCAATATTGCATGTTGCAACTAATGGGGACGTTTGGGTGACAGTAGGAGTTGGGATGGACACAGTTATTTGGGAGCTAGGTATAGAAGAGGTGGCAGTAGTATAAATTGAAGGTACAAGAGTAGGAGAAGTAGTCAAAGTGAAAAACTCAGGGAGGGAAATAGGTGCAATAGCAACTGATTGTGGAAGGGTAATAGTTGGAACATGCACCTCAGTAACTATTGGTGGAAAGGTGACAGGTGGAATTAACAAGGTTGGTTGTGAAGTAATGGTGGAAGTAGCAAGTAGTTCAGCTATGGTAGATGGTGGAAGGATAAATTCAACAAATGAGGTGAAAGGGAGATCAATAGAAGTGAGTGGGGTTGAAAGAGTTGATGTAGATATAGTGGTGGTAACTTCAGGAAAATGAACCTCTGGAGTGGGATCATCCATCACAATGCTATCAAACAAATCTACAATAGCCTAAGAAACTTCAGTGACCTCTTGTATGACAGGCACATGAGGGAAAAGAGATCTGATTGGAATCCTTTCATCTTCTGCATCACTGTCTTCTATGTTTCATGTAGGTATTTGAGACACATAGGCCTGAATCTCCTGCCTTTTTGCTGGGGTGCTTGCAGCAATCACCTGAGTATCAACCATTGCGGTCATGTGTGCCAATTGCTTCTTCATATCATCAGTTGATTGAATTAAAATATTCTTAACTTGGTGTACATCCTCCACAAGGCCTTTGCCTTTGGCTTCATCCGGGTATGTTAACATCAAGGGAATACTTTCCTTTTGTGCATCTTTCTATGCTCTGTCCCTTTTGGCCTATTCTTCAAGTGATAGTTCCATTTTCGTGTAACTCAAAACCTTGGATTTGAGCTCTTGTTGATATTGGAGAATGAAACTCTGTTCTTCTTTGGTTTTATCCCTAATTGGGACTTTAGAAAACAAATTGACTCCTTGGTAAATGGAATCATCAGGGGCAGTCTCATGAGCATAAGTAGTCTTCATATGTTCCTGGGAAAAGTGATTGGTCGGGAATTCCTTGGGATCATGCATCCTTTTGGGATATTTTCCCAGCTTTAATGAAACAATCCTCTTCCCCAAGACTACAGGATGTGTTATGTTCTGGATGACCAGAGGCCCAAGGTTCAATGGGAATTTGGTCCAACCTTTTCTTTTAGGTCCAGTTAGCTTGGGAAATGCTCCATCATTAACAGTTTGGTAAGCAATTTCTTCAAGCAACAATTTATCTAGAACTATCCTTGGCAGCAAATGAACTATATTACTTCCCCAAACCCTAACATAGGCGAAGGATTCTCCTACATACCAATCACCAATAGTGGGGATGAGTATTTTGGCATGAGCAGAGAAGGCAGGTGCATCTTCTTTGAATATATTGTGATAAATGGTCCCGAAGAAATGATCACAGATATCATACATTAGAGGCACATAGTTATCCTCCCATAAGGCTGAATAGTATATGTGAACTGGAGGTGCTGAAATGGTCCAATTCCATCGCATGGAGGGGAACTGGAAGTTTGAACATAACACATCAATAACATAGGCCGAATAGAAAAAAGGAGGTTTCCTTGAGGCCGGTGTTTTCTGGTAACGTTCTATTTCTGATTTTAACTTGGCTGACATAATCTGGGCCCAATTAAATGATTCCCCTGTTGTGAGAACATGATGAACCACAGGTTCGCATTCAACTTTAAACACGGAACAATTGGGTAATTCGTATAGTCTGCACAACATGGAAGCTAAACGAGAAAAGTGTTCCTTGAACCACAAAATAGGGTAGGAATTATCGGCTTTGGGTATGAAGTTGGTCAGGTTATTCATCGCAGGATTTTATCATCTCATCAAAATTAAACTGGGTTTTCACAGAATCTAGGAAAGCTGCATTGAGAAATTGGGTGGCCGGCCTAAGGGCATATGCTCTAACAAAAACATCAGAGTGGAACAAAGCCAGTTGGGACCCTGCCTTATTGTTGAAAGAATGGTCTTTAGGGTCTGCGTGGTCAATTATCCATTTTATAGGGTCTGTGTAGGGCAAAAGTGCAGGTCTGGTTGCTATGGCATGTAACTGAGAATTTCTAATTTTCTCATAGCTACACTGGTTATCCTGAATTTTCGATAGGTCGTCATTGTCAAAGATTGCATAAACTCGTGACCAGTCCAGCTGATCAGTTTTAGACACTCTATCACTGGTATTATTGAGAATGCCAAAATTTGGGTCTTTGTTTATCAAGTCTTTCTAAGTTGTCTTAGAATGTGTATTTCTCGACATGGTGGAAAACTGTTATCTTTGATAAATAAAATAAAACCAATAAAAAACAGTTTGAAATTGAAGTAAATCCACAAACAACCAATGAGAACAGTCAAAAAGCAACCTGTGCTGACGAAAATGGTAGGAATACAACCCTGGTAAAAACCGACAGTAAAAATCATTGTCGCAGGTGAAATTCTCAAAAATGAAAAGGTAAAAGAAAATAAAGAAAATCGAAATATTTAACAAATTCGTGGGATGAAATATGGATCGTAGGATTAAGACAAATTGAAGGATAAGATCTAAAATGCAAGATGCGGAAAAAGAGTTGCCGAAATTATTTAGTGCAAAAATGTACATCCTTTCCGCAATCTGCAATCCGCAATGCGGTTGCATAAATACAACTCTAAAAATAAATGCCAAAATTTCCCGCAATCCACAATTGCGGGTTGTGGTTTGTGGGTACGCAAATGACACAATTAAAAACGATGTTTTTTTCGCATTCCGCAATCCGCAATTGCGGGTTGTGGAAACCCAAAGCGCAAATTTATTTTTCAAACACTTTCCGCAATACGCAATGCGGGTTGTAGGTTGCAGAAACATAAAGCGCGAACTTATTTTTGGAACTCTTTCCGCAATACGCAATACGCAATTGTGGATTGCGGGTTGTGGAAAGAAGAAATTTCAAATTTGAAAACCAAGGGTTGCGGAAAGGACAAATTTTGAAGAAAATTTATGCTTTCCGCAACTCACAAAAAACACACAAAAATTAATGAATTTTTGAAGGGAAAATTATTAACTAGATTGATTCATGACAAAGGAATAAAAACATGATCAATCATCATAAAACCACAAAAATGAATAAGGAATTTAAACATTACCTTAGCAAATAAAAATTGGGGCTCCCATGTTTAATAAAAACATGGGATATGTTGTGCCTACAACACCAAGCAAGTTATTTCCACTCTTATTAATGTTTCCAAATTTCTTGTTGATCTTCCTAGTAGTTAGATTCATCCCCATCATAAGGCCCTTATTTTAACTGACCCTCCCCTACCTCATAAATTTGAGTTTATGCTATTGAAGACCCTTTTAAGCGTGATCAATTCCAATATCAATTTTGAATGCTTTCTTCATTAATGGTATGGATTTTGATGACCCCAACTCAAAATTATTGAGGGAGGGGGGGGGTATGGTCATCTTCTTTGATGATCTATGCAAGTAATGTTGTCTACATGGCCCCTTATTCAAGTTAACGGGGGTGGTAAGAAATTGTTTTGAATTTTCACTTGTAGCCACATGCCAACATTTTATATTTTTAGTTGAGGCCCTATATGCTTCAATTTGTGGCTAGTTGTGGGTTTTTACACCCATTATTACACTTTATTGTATTTTATTGTAGGTTAAGGTTGGGGTAGTATCCTCCTTGGGTGGCACCCTAACCCAAATGGAGCGAAATAAAAATACCACAACCCTCATTTGTTAAATATCTCGTTTAATTGAGTTTATTCATTATTTTTCCTAAATGCACCTATATTTTTTTTTAATCTAATTGTATTTCACACTCTCTTGAAGTCTTATGTGTTCATCATTAATGAACTACCATATTTAAACGTGTCTATCTTAGTGGATTAAAGTTTGTTGGGGAATTATCCATAGATCCTCTACCTCATGACTTTCAATGCAACAATAACCATAGAACATACGAGTGATTGATTGATTTGAAACTATAAAATGGTTCTTTAGTCATGACATTGTAGTTGATAACATGAGAGGTCATTCTAGATAAATTAGATTCAGATCTAAAACTTGTTGTAAGTAAAGAAGATATGGATAGAAAAGTGAGCATTATGATTGGGGATAGTCAACATGAGGAAGGGGAATCCTCTATGTTTCCCTTTAAATTTCCAATAAAGAAGCTATTGCAAGGTTCTCAAATCAACAATACTCCAATGTTTATTTTAAAAGGAACAAAAAGAAGATACCAAAATTTTGGTACAACACCTATGAGGATATAATTCGATTAGATGAGCTTCTGATATGAAGGAGGAAGGGAGATCCAAAATACGTAAGACATCTAATACAATGAATTATGATTCAATGATTAACCTTAAACATTCATTTGATTCTTGGGAATATGAAGAAGAAAAATGAATAAAATAATGGGAAAGGGATAATGTGAAACTTTAAGGATGAACCAAATAGGGGTCCTAGAAGAGCTACCTTCTGTGAAAAGACCCATTTGTTGTAAATTGGTATACAAGGTCATGTATCAATCTATTTAAACACTTGAAAAACATAAAGTAAGACTGACTACAAAGGGATTTACACATAAGGAAGGCAATGACTATGAGGAGACATTTCCTCCTATTGCAAAAATGAGAACAATTCAATTTGTTATGACAATGGAATCATAGTTTCACTATAAACTTCTTGTTGCTGCAACAACCACCCCAAAAAAAATTTTGTAAATATTGGGGCCCCTCCTATATTTTCAAAATATGGAAGTCTGCCTAGAACCCTTCCTTAGTTTTTTCTAAAGAAAAGCCTTGTGTTTTCTTCCATTGAAGTTACTTTTGTTTTGACTAAGTAAAGAAAACTCATGCTTCTGTGCCGCAACGGCGGAAGAACTCACCGAGTCCTGCCACAGCGGCGCGAACAATTTGTCTAAGTTAAAGAATGGCGGAAAATTTCAACCAACTTCTCTGCAACGGCGGACCATCTCATTAAGTTCTTCCGCAACGGTGGATCATTTCTCCCGATTTTTGAAGCTACCCCACTTTTCGGATAAACTCACCGAGTTCCACCACAACGGATAGAAGGTTTGATTGAGTCTTTAACTTCACCATTTTGGAAGGATTGCATCAGTTCTTTCGGAGTCTTTTTCGGCCACACTTCCCCAGTTTGTCTGCAACAGTGGATGGGTTCAGCTAAGTCATCTAATTCGTGGCTTTACGCCTTGCTTGCGGCAAAGTGCCTTGTTTCGTTCACGGATAAACTCACTGAGTCCTTCCACAATGGCGGTCTAAACTCACGAGTTCTCGCAGCAACTATCGGAAGAGTTAATCAGGTTCGCCCGGGTTTGGCGGTCACACTTAATGCCAAATGTCCTGATTTGACCCCGTCCGTACGCACCATTACCCCGTTTAAGTTCATCAACCACCCTATTAATTACTGGCATGCGTCAGATCGCCATAAGTAGGGTTAGAACCTCGTTTGTTTTTTTTTATTGTTCAATTTGGTTGGAGCCTATTCTTAGTCCCGTTTGAGACCAGGAGCATATCTATTCTAAGATTGTTGGCTCAGCAGCAGCGCTACTATCCTCGAATACGATCTGAATCTATCAGGTTGGTACCCTTCAAGCCTTGTATCCTGAATTGTAATGGTTGGTTCTTTGTTTTTGAGGTGAACGTCGTAGTCATGGTTCTATTTGTTTCACCCAAGCCATTTAGACTTTATGGTATTTTTCAGTCTTATTACAGCCGAGGCCGACCCACTCCTCTATCCAGCTTAACACATCCAATCTTAGTTTCATTAGAACATAGAAGTTCAAAGTTACTTGGGCCTTTATCACCTATCACATATTTGTTAAGAAAGTCCACGGCATACCTCTTCCCCGTGGTGAAGTCACTAACAGTGTGAAGTTAGAACCGGTCCCATCTACCCTTGCAAGAAGATCTTTTGTGTTCCTATCCTACTACGGTTTTTTTTCATGCCATTTTTATGAAACATATTGTTATCATGGGAATGCATTATGATTGTGCTCACTGCTATATCTTTTAGAGACACTTGTTATATTCAGAATGTTAGTCTAGTAAAGGTTTTCTGCATCGACAAAGTATCTTATATACTTATGCATGCTTTTGGACAGGTTTTAAGTCAAAATGCCTAAAGGTGGCAAAAGAAAGTTGAAGGCAATCGAACCAGAACCAGCTGACACGCAAGTAGAAACTCTATTCGAAGACACTAAGTGTACTACAGGTGTGCCTCCAGAAGTCAAATGAGGAGACGTATATCGTATGATAAGAGACCAGGACATCCCTGAGGCACTTCTGGAAGAAGGATATCTGTACCAAAACATCAAAAAATCCTGCATATCTAAAGCAGCCACACGTCCTGAGATTTTTCCTTGTTCAGAAGTAATTGGATGGATCCTGCAGAATGCAGACACCGAGACAAGAGTCCTTTCGGACAGCAAAAAGGAAGCCTTTGCATCATTTCATCCATCCTACTTAGCAGGGGCTTATAAGTTACCTCGTCCGCAGCATCAGCTGAACGATGAATGGCTTGGGAAAATCAAGTTGGATAATTTGGAGATGGCCAGGAAACTGCTAATTACAGGAAAACAAACCAGGAGAAAGGACAGTGACGAGTACGAGGTCCAAAACCTGAGGCCTCCTTTCAGGATGATTGCTCTCATGCTGAGTAGAATATTTGGTATGTATGACGGAACTGTTTTTAGGCTCCAATGGGTCCCCATCATCCATTAAGTGGCGTTCGAAGGAACAATTTTTAATTGGGAAGATATTCTCTGAGATAGCCTATCATCAGCTATAACTGCTGCACAAGAAGGGTTAGTGGCAAAGAAGTCAGAATTTTACATGGCTTCCTACTTAATAGATTGTATTTTGTCAAAGCATCCTTTCCCAAATTTGGGCTGCTTTTGGGACCAAGCCAACACCCCAGTGTTCATTTCCTACAAAATGCTTTGGGCCAGAATTACAGTTAGAGCTACAAGCTTATTTGTGAGGAATTCATTATACCTTTAAGAACCCAATTGTTTATCTGAAAACACCATGGAGGTCATGGAGAACTACGGTGACTTCTATTTTTTGGAGGAGGGTACCTTTATAAGGATTTATGGAGGCTCTAAAGCCCCATATATCCTGCCTAGAAATGCAATTGATTACATAGTCCACAAGGAGGCAGTAAGGCAAGTCTTCCTTGACGGGGTTGGTGGTAACTTGTATAGGTCAAAGAAGGCTTCTTTCCCTCCTTTGCCTTTTTATGTTGGGGCTTATAAGTTTTCAAAATTTGCATCGGCATAAGATTTTATTGCAAAACTAAAGGATTTTCACTTCGGGGAAAGGATCTTTCAGAGGAATGATAAGCAAGGCAAAGCTGCAGAACATTGCAAGGAGATTCACTCCCACTTTGAATATGCTCACTATTATGATGAAGAGGAAGAAGTGTATAGAGGGGTCAGTAACATGACTGAACTACAAATTTTTTGACTCAGCAAAAAGGGGGCAAGTTCTAGGTCTGGTGTTGTCAAAGAAGCAGAACAACATCAAGAAAAGGAAAAAGCAAAAGCCGCTGAAGCTCTTTCTAGAGAAGAGCAAAGGCTCAAGGGAGAAGCCGAGAGAATCCAAAGAGAAGATGTTGAAAGAGCAAACAAAGCTAAATAGGATGAAATTTGAGAAGAAGAAGCTCGAAGGGTCCAAGCAGCAGAGGAAGAACGAATCAGATTGGAAGGAATTGCCAAACAGGAAGAAGAGGAAGCGCAAAGGAAAGCGGAAGAAGAAAACAAATTGAAGGAGGATGTTGAACCAAAGATCCCAAACATCTAAGACATGGATGCAGACATCCCCATAAGAGACCTCCCGCTTCTCCCTTTTACAACATCAAAGAGTAGCACAGTGTCCCAATGGGACATGTTCTCTTATAACAAGAAGAGGAAATCCATTGTCAAAGAAATAGTGACTAGAATGAAGAGACCTTTTCAACCAGATATTGTCACCAAACATGAAACCACAGTCATGCAAGGTACTCAGAATGCACACAAAATCGTGGAATCTATTTCTGTGGCCTCTGTTCAAGCAACTATCGACAATATTGACATGTTAGCAGATGAGTTAGAATTAGAAAAGGGAAGAGCTCGCCATTTGCAAGAAACTCTGGTCAAATAACAAAATTATTCAAATTTGATGGTTGAGAAATGTGACACCCTTTTGTCAGAGAAGGGAGAACTAAATAGAAGATTGCAACATCTAGAAGCTGAAAAGAGAGCTTTGGTGATACAAATAAGGACCCTAGAAGCAGAGAAGAATAACCTTGAAAGAAAGAACCTGCAACTAGAATCTGAAAAGTTTGATACTATTCAGCAGATTGAGGATATGAAAGAGAATATGGAGAAGTTGGAAGATGGCAGGGAATTGCTGGAACAACAGTTAGAACATGAAAACAGCAAGGTTGGTGATATGAGTCCTTTTCACGAGCAAGCTTGTGAAATATTTAAAAGGATCCATAGGGTTCAGGAGCTCATAATGGAAGAATTTTGCAAGCTGAAAGCAGTAGTGGCAAGAACCAAAGAAATTAATGCCGAAGCCACTAAGCATAGGAGGATATATGCATGCATTAGTGAAGACATTAAGAAACACATGGTATGGAGAGAAGGAAAGTCGGGGTTCCCAGCAACACTCCCTCTTAAATTTGTCTCTGGTTTTAAAGTAGATTTGCGCCTTTTGGCTTTTTGCAAAGATTGTGGAGTAAAACTAAATGCTGTAGCCATGACCACTCTTGAACAATGTGGAAGTTCGTATCTTAAGATATGAACCATCCAAGAGAATTGCCAAATGATAATGCCTCAGAGTATGGAAGACTTTCCGGACAAGACTCTTCGTTTGTCTGAGTTAAGGGATGGTTTAAATGCAGAAATGGACTATGTAAAGAAGATGGATGTATTGACCGCAGAAGACCTTCACCATTGGATCGGCCAAGCTGCTATTCACACACATCTTCTTGAAGAGAGCCTCCAAGTCGCAGCAACAGAGGTAATCAACCTTGAAGAAGATCTCGCCATGCATGAGGTTTCTCTACAACTTACGCTCCCTCTTTCTGTAAATAGTGTCATCAGAGAAACTGGTCTCTGGGTAAATTATATAGAAGGAGCAGACAGGGAAATAGTAGCAGAAGAACACCAAGTACCAGCAGTAGCAGCAAGGACATCAGTTTCAACAGAAGTATCATCAGCACTAGTGGCACAAGTTCCAACAGAGACACCAGCTGTAGCAAAAGCTCTTGAGGAAGCGGGGGCACCAACCCAAGGATGATCTATCTTTGTGTTTTGATAATTAAAAGCTAGCACCCTCTCTTTTTCATTTTGTCTATTTGAAGTATTAAAGGACATCTGGATTTTACTTCCCGTCCCCCTCTCTTGCTATTTTTGGGATTTTTTTTACTCTTTTGTAAATTGGGAACTACGAGACAAATTAAAAGAATCTTGGGAGTTAGGGTATAGGTGGAAGCTCTTGGAGAATTTTGTAATTCTATATATAGATGATTAGGGGATAATAGAAAGGACTTTTGGCAGGTGAAAGGACATTCTTCTTGTGTTCATGAACTATTTCTGCTACATGAATTAAAAAATCGTTTTGGCCTGTGGAAGCTGGTGCAGCTTTTTTTCTTGGAATTGTGATGAATGATGGATGAACTATTTCTACATTTTTCATATACATTCAGTGAGATATTTCCTATATTTTGTGAACTAATTCTATGCTATGAATGATTTTATTTCTTTTGCAAAATTTATGTGTTATATGAGTAATGGAATGTCTTAATTAAATTAGAGTTATCTTTGATATCATTCATATTCCGCTGGAAATACATTTATCTGATTAAATGGCTATCTGTTAAATCTTTATATGTCTCTTTCAGTCTATTGCTCATACATTCGATTTGCTCCTTGCAAGGATAGGTTAAATTAGTTTAAATAATTTAGATCAGATTTGTTTTTTATTGCATGCATTTAGTGTAGAGAACTTGCATATCATTATTTATTTTAAAATACATAAACGGTGTATCGGGCCACAACCGGTGAAAGTAAAACAAATATTTAAAATCTTACACGGTAGTAGGAACCATTAACCGGATGGATTCCCCACACCAAACAGTGAGTGATCTAATTGGGCTTGCTCACTGGGGAGAATCCCTTGCTAATTGATGCTATGATTTTCGAGGCATCAACAAAACTATATCAAATATTGGATGTGAAGAGTGCCTTCATCAATGGAGATCTAGATGAATAAGTATCACATATACCAACCACATGCATTTCATGTTAATTATAGGGAAGGAAAATATGGTATGTGGACTAAAGAGGTATTTTATGAGATGAAAGGAGCTCCCATGTTGTGCTACATTAAAATTGATAGGAATTTGGGAGAATAAAGATTCATAAGAATTCCTTATGATCCCAATATCCAATTTGAATGTTATAATGGTGATGTAGTGATTCTAGTAATATGTGTCAATGATATCATCATCATAAGGGTGAGGTTAGAGAAAATTGAATATGTAAAATCATATTTATGTTCTACTTTTTACATGACAAATCTATGCCTCCATTATTGCTTTGGTGTAGAATTTTGCAAAATAGATAAACACTTTTTTTCTTGTCAAACAAAATATACATAAAGTGCGTTAGACATGTTCAGGATGGTATATTGTAAATTCTCATATACACCTATGGATAAAGGGCTAGAAATTTATTCAGACTAGATCAAAAGAAATAGATGACTCAATATACATGCAACTAGTTGGTAGTTTGATCTACCTTACAACCATTAGGACTAACTTGAGCTATGTAGTCAATTAAATCTCCTGATTTATGACAACCCCAAAAGAATAACAGTGGACAATGACAAAGAGGGTGCTACAATACATAAAGGGGACATTAGGCATTACCATTTGATATGGTAAAAGCAAGGATCTTTGGTTGTGTGTGTATTTAGACTCTGATTGTGCATGATCCGTGGATGACAAGATATCTCCAAAAAAATATAGGTTTAGTCTCAGAACAAGAGAAATTTATTGGATTAACATGAAAAACATGCAATTTCAGTTTTCTCTACATAAGCATAATACAAAAGGGGCATGTGTGAAGCAATTTGGCTTAGAAGAATGCTTGCATATTTGCGAGTTAATTAAAGTGAGCATACAATAAATTTTTTTGAAAACCAAGGGGTTCCCATGTTATAAAATAATCTTGTCTTTCATGAGGAGAAAACATATTAAAGTGCATTGTCACTTCTTTCGACAACTTGTAGTAGACAAAAATAATTTGAGTTGAAATATTGTCAAGTGGGACTATATTGTTGTTGTAATATATGGTACATGTGGATACCAATAGTGCATTATCAACATACATGAGAACATACATACACAAAGGTTGTTGATATATTTTAGTGTAGGGACTTGTATACTCTATTATCTATGCTTACCAAAAGTTGGTGAAGCTTCATTGACAGAAATACATGCAATAATCAACATTCTTTTGAGATTTCTAAGTAATTTTCAAGAAAAGAGAAGGGAGTAAGAGAGTAGAATACCTCTTGAAGTTATCTACTTGAATAATATCCCCTTTCTTTGTAAGAATCTGTAAGAGATCTAGCAACTATAGAAACTCACAATCAAACTATCAAGTATGTTGCAAAGAAGAAGAGAAGGAGACACTCAATGATCACTCATAAACACAGAATAATAGACAATATCTCAGTATCATACAATGAATAAGAATGTAAGTGAATGAATACAATAGATATGATGATGACATCATATAGGATTCGAATTAGCCAAGTAGGGCATTCAAAACTGATCTCTAGTCTAGCTTGGATAACTATGGAGACATTATCCAGTCGGTAGTATCAGTCATGAGTGGTAAGAGTCAGTCAAGTGTGTCTAACTGAGTCTAATAGAACCATCTAGGCATAAATCAAGGAATGGAGACTCCAAGGAGGGAACATGAGGCTGTCAAATAGTCAAGTGGAACTCCAGAACTAGCTAACTAGAAGATACAAGCGGTCAGCATGAGCAATCAGTGGAAGATCTACTCAATCAATGCACTAACTGAATGATAACTCCTAGTAGATGAGATAAGGCACCCCAACTGAGTGATAACTGGTGGTAGGTGAGTAAGTGCACTCTAACTGACAATTGTAGGTGAGAAAGGTGCACTACCTAAGTAGATAAGTCAAGGAGGGTGCATTAGGTAGGTAGGACGCCAAATGAGGGTTGAAGACAGGCTCTGGAGAGCTAGAAGCAAGCTCTAGGTGCTGGGGAGACAACCATGATGATGACTGGATGCATGCATTGGCATGAAAATGCATGCAACATGTAGTTTTGCATGCAGGAAAAGAAGAGATAGAAACAAGCTCTAGGTGCTGGAGAGACCACCATGATGATGACTGGATGCATGCAGTTGCATGCAAATGCATGCAAAATACAAAAAATATGGTGTGAATATTCCAACATGCTTGAGCATCCATAAACAACTTGCTTGCTAGATCCTTACCTCTAAGAACTTGAAAAACTTTGCAAAACTCGAAATATATCTATTGGTCACCCTATATGTCAATTAATTACAACTAACACACAGGATGCTCAATATAAATTGTCAAACCCAGGGAAATCTTTTATTTCAATGGCAATAAGCACAATCTATGCATAAACATTTCCAGTAGTTGATCTAGTGAATGGAGATAATAATCCTACCTATCTGCTCAGCCAAAATCATTCCATAAAGAAAACTAATCTAACTCATACATCTAGGAATTCAAAGTGCAGCTACCTTCCTACACAAATCAACCTAGCAGTTACTAATCTAAGAATAGAAATGAACTAGATTACTTTGCAAGAAGTTAAATCCTGTAATTATCAAACTACAGTATTCAATATTTACCAAAATTATTCATCCAGCAATTACTATAACTCAATCATAATCTGCCTAATCTATGAATTCAACTAAAGATACAACAACAACCAGAATTTAGAAAATAAACTTGAATTCTAAATTGATAATCATTGGAAATCCTAGGAAGCATAAATAACTGAAAGGAATTGGAGTTGAGCTTGGCTATAACAGTTGATTCTAACACACATGCATTAATCAAACTAACCTACACAGTTGACTGTCACACCACAAAGTTGCAGCTATTTGTAATGCAAGGAATAAACTACCAATAAAGAATGCAATTATAAATCTCTGTTGCAGCTATCAGAAACACGCCTAATGCAATTCCACAACACACAACAAGAAATGAATAGATTAACCACCTACTTAACTCGACAATCTCTGTGAGAAGGTGGGCCCTGGCCTTCTAATAGAGACGCCGTGAACTACCACAAATTAAGACACATAAATGGAAATAACTCTGCTCTTCATTAAAAGATGGTAATCCACAGTATCAGTCTCTGTTACAACCCGTACAAAATGATAATTATCCAACCCCAAACTTTGAGAGCCTTCCCATATTTATACATGCAAAATACAGTTCATGATCCACTAATTTTGTGCAGCAATGAAGATCTCTGATCTTCGTGCTGCAGAGTTACAGCTAAATTGTTACAGCCATAATGAATGAGATCGTTAATCATTGTTAGTTTTTCATAATTTACTTCAATCTGATCTAGGATCTTAACTGAGAGAACAACATGTACAACATATCTACAGCATATTAATCATGGACACAATAATGCAAACACAAGAGACACAGAGTTTACTTGGGGAAAACCATAAAGGTGAAAAACCCCAATAAATTCCTCAAAGATAAATAGAGCAAGGATACAACCCAAGCATAAGAGATAGACATCTCCTAGCAGGAGCTTCTCCTCCTCCACAAGTGCGCCACTCTCCAAAGAGTGTGTGAGAGAATAGAATGATGAAATAGAGTGCCTCCCGCACGCTATTTATATTTGACTTGACTTGCCTGATAACCTTTACTAGGTCGGCCTTAACTTAACCACATAACATAATCTTGACTGGGCCAACACCCAATAGGGTGGTCTAATAACCATTTGACCCACATGGCCGACCCTCAATAGGGTGGTCTAATAACCCTTCGACCCACATGACTTATACAGTTCCGAACCCAACAAGGTGGTCTAATAACCCATCAAGTATAAGTTACGACACTTACAATATAAATGATGACACTTCCATATAGAGGAATAATAACATCTCTATAGGAATACAAACACTTCCGTATAGAGGAATAATACCATCTCTATAGGAGTACAATATACATATATGAAATACATTCCGAAGTTACATATACATCAACACTCCCTCTTAACTAGGAAGGTATTTCTCGACACAGGTCTTCTAGCACAAGTCTTCTTCTCTGGATCATCATCATTGGATAATCGTCATCGAGTCATCATCATTGTCACTGCTGCTGCTATCTCAATCAATCTCTGGATCTACTCGTCATAGGAAGTTCTACAGAGCTAGTCCTTTTTCATACTGGATGTAGGCCCACTACCTACAGGTCTTCATCATCACTGGCCATACTGTAGAATCCTCAGGACTTATTACGTGCGTCACAAAACTTGGCGGTAGCATCCCAGGCTATTACGAGCACACAGCTCTACCTGTCGGATCTCCCAGGAGCACATTACATGTGACCCATCACAAAACCTGGCTGAAGCATCCCAGGCTGTTACGAGCACACAGCTCTACCTGTCGGATCTCCCAGGAGCACATTACATGTGATCTCACCACAAAACCTGGCTGAAGCATCCGAGGCCTTTTTCATCCTGTCCAGATCTCCCAGGAGCAAATTACATGTGTTCATGGCAAAACCTGGATGAAGCATCTGAGGCCTTTATCATCCTGTCCAGATCTCCCAGGAGAAAATTACATGCCATGGGACAATGCCTCGAAAGAGCATCTGAGGCCTTTTTCATCCTGTCTAGATCTCCCAGGTCTACTTACATGTCCTCGCAGAGCAATGCCTCGAAAGAGCATTTGAGGCCTTTTTCATCCTGTCCAGATCTCCCAGGTCTACTTACATGCTCATCTGCACAACCTGTACACAGCCACAGAGTATCAACATGATACTCTTCATACATCATCGTGATGTACACATGATCATCTTGATTATCATCACTACATCGTCCTGATGCATGTCATCGAGAGAAGCTCACCATCCACGATCATCCTGATCATACAATGCATCCACCTGATGCATACCAAGTATCTACCTGATACATATCACCATACACAGTGTATCCTCCTGATGCATACATAGATACATGATCCACACAATGTATCTACCTGATACATATCAACATATATGATCTACCTGATCATCCAACGTATCCACCTGATACATATACAGATACATGGTCCAAGCATCCAACATGATGCATACATACATAAATGATCCAACTGATCATATCCAGCATCCAACATGATGCGTACATACATAACTGATCCAACTAATCATATCCAGCATCCAACATGATGCGTACATACATAAATGATCCAACTTATCATATCCAGCATCCAACATGATGCGTACATACATAAATGATCCAACTGATCATATCCAGCATCCAACATGATGCATACATACATAAATGATCCAACTGATCATACAGAGTAGAAACTAGAACATCATCCTGATGCTTATCATCCAGTGCTTACATCCATAGCCATGTGAAGGATCCCCCTTCCACCATGCTAGGAATGGCTACAACAAATGTCTCCATCACTTCTTCCTTGAAGTGTCGTCAATCTGAAGAACACCAAGCCTCTCTCTGAAGTACTCGAACTTTACTCTAGCTAGTAGCTTCGTCAACACATCTGCAATCTGCTCGTCCGTTGCAACATACGGGAGCTTCACTGCTCCTCTCTGCACGATATCCCTGATATAGTGATATTTGATCTCTGTGTTTCGACCTGTCGTGGAACATCAGGTTCTCAGACAACTTCACACAACTCTGGTTGTCACAAAATATACTAGTAGCCTCCAGCGGTAGATCAAATAACTCAGACAGTAGCTTCCGAAGCCATATTGCCTCACAACTAGCCGAACAAGATGCAACATACTCTGCTTAGGCTGTACTTAGTGCTACACAGGACTACTTCCTGCTAAACCAAGAGATCACACCTGATCCCATACTGAAGCAGCACCCAGGAGTGTTCTTCTTATCTGCAGCACTGCCTTCCCAATCTGAATCAACATAACCTTGTAGGTTAAACTTTTGATCTGCATCATACTTGAGCCCATAATCAACCATACCCTTCAGGTACCTTAGAATATGCTTTACAGCAACTAGGTGAACACCTCTGGGATCCGTCAGGGACTGGCTCAATGTGTTCACCGCAAAGCAAATATCTGGTCTCGTGTTCGTCAGGTACATCAAGGACCCAATCATCTGACAATACATAGTGACATCAATCAGCTTAGATGAAGCATCATGCAGAAGCTTCAGGTTCGATGCCATAGGTGTGGCCATGGCCTTGCAATCCATCATCCCGAACCTCTTCAGCAGTCCATCATCTCGAACCTCTTCAGGATCTCTACTGCATACTTCCCTTGTCCAAGGAAGATACCATCTGCACTCTGCCACACCTCCATGCCTAGAAAATAGTGCATCATCCCCAAGTCCTTCATCTCAAAATCAATTGCAAGCTTCTGCTGCGTGTCGGCAATCAATCTATCTTCACCTGTTACAAAGAGATCATCCACATACGGAAGTAGTATCACTGGATTACCTTCCTCAACCTTGTAGTAAAGGTTGGAATCCGCTTTACTCTTGGTAAAGCCCAAACTAGATGGAAAGCTGTCTATCCTACCATACCAAGTTCTGCACATATATGACTCCCTGTCATGTGTCTCAGAACCAAGTGGCTGCTCCACATACACTTCTTCTTCAACTACACCATTCAAGAAAGCTGCCTTGAAATCCATCTGGTGTATCTTCCATTTCATCACTGCAGCCAGAGCAAGTACGGATCTAATGGAAGTGTACCTGGATACAGGAGCAAAAGTCTCTATGCTACCACCTGCAGCATGCTTGATCTTGTAGATCCTCTTGGAAGTCACTACAGACTCCCCTTCAGGTCTTGGGACTGCATCCCAAACATCTTCATGATCAACTGGTACTCCTCGATCATGGAATTCTTCCCAGATCCTGGGAACTTCAATATCTTCAATATTTTCAATATAAAACTTTGTTGCTGAACAAATGTTGTAGTCCTTCTTTTGTAGGTGATGGTATACGATCTTTCCTACACAACAAGTTAAATTGCATGATTAGAAAACATCTCATAGTTTTCAGAACAAATTCTTACACATAAATAAATATGTCATATAGTCATGCAATTATCTTAGCCAATGCTTCAATACAACATTTATCCATATCCCGTAACTTTCTAGATGCCTTCCAATCTCTACCAGAACATTGTTAAGAGTGTGCACAACTCCCAACATGTCAGCAAAGAGGTTTCATTCTAGATAAGTAGCAATGGAATGTTGTACAGTGCCATAGGCCACTTACCCATGTATATTAGTAGTATACTGTTCATCAATGCAGCTATTCTAATATGCATAATACACAACCTAATTCTAGGAACATGAGTATATACATTATTGAACAGTATTATTTAAACAATAAAATATGCAAGGAATGATAATTCAAATACTTATCTTTGTTTGTTTGTTGGGTTGACTCCCTCTCAATCTTTGCTTCTTTTCTGCAACTCCATTCTGACGTGGATTGTGAGAAGTGGTCAACTCCCTCTGAATATCTACATCCTTGTAGAAACTACTGAAGTGTGCTCCTTCTTGATCTTTTCTTCCTTGCAGGAACAACTAGAGTGTGCTTCCTCTTGATCTTTGCTTCCTTGCAGGAATAACTGGAGTGTGCTCCCTCTTGATCTTTGCTTCCTGGATTACCTGTCCTTGAACTTATATCCATCACTATGCATGCTTATTAGTATCATCATTGTGTTATCCTCGAGGTCTCATACATAATCACACATTCATTAGTATAATCTTAATACTATCAAAACACAATAATATTAAACATGTATAGTCATGATCATTTAAAACACAGATAATAAACATTAGTATTCAAGGTTTCGGGGAGGTCTTCTTTTATTCATGCATATTCTTATTTGATCATAGGTTAGTTAAATCATCAATCAAGATAAGAGACATAAAATGCATAAACCCTTTATTACTTACATTTCTAACTTTATGAATAAACATAACCAGTCATACCAAGTATACTTATATAAGGGATCCTAACACAAGGTAAGATTCTAACTTGATATAGGAAAAACATACCTGGATTGGTATGTTAGCTAGTTATGTCTAACATACCCACATGATGTCTTGTTGTTCTCTCTAATGACTTGTGCTAGTAACCTGCATATCTCATAGGTTAACCATCATAGAACCCAGTTATACATACCTCGTAAGTATATCTTCTAAGTGATCCATGACAATGGATGAATCTTTGTCTTCATGTCATCATGATCATATGTTCTTGAACTAGAACATGATTTCTCTTTCTTGGTGTACCTTTCATGTTAGCGGACAACATAAACCTCATACAACACCATAATGCATTAGTACAATCATAAGTGTCAACACCCTAATCAATGAATATATTCTATCATGCATTCATAATTTTATTAACGTGATACGACAAGTCTAAATTTAATCAAGATTGTACTAACCGTAATAACATGAAGACAAACATACCATAAACTTAATCATGAACAAATCTTGAAACATACCTGGATAAGTCATACTTGTCGAGATTGCTTGTAATCTTCTTATGTAAGGCCTTAGCCTCATCTCCCTCTGAAACAGGAACTTCTTCACTTATGTAGGTGACCAATCCATTCTCTTCTAGGATTAACCCGATCCACTTGATTTGCAGGAACTGGATCTGGAGCTGGATTAGGGTTTGTCATAGAAACCGTAAAAATTCAAACTTTGAATTTCAAACTTCCAAAAGGATAGAAATATGCACCTTGATGAGCTGACCAAGCTGGTATACTCAGAATTTGAAAACTGCAAAGTTTTACCCCTCAAATTTGCCTTTGAAACTTCCGAATTCAGTAGACATAACCCCAAACTAGGGTTTGATAAATCCCACCCTTCTGCCCAATCAAAAGGTTCGATCCAAATCTCTAAGCTTCTAGTTTTCTGAGGAGCTTCCAGCCGTGGTCATAGATTTCAAAAATTCTCATTTTTTGCAGAAGCCCTAATTTTCCACTTTTTCGATCAAAGTCTCGAACTAGGTTCTGATCAAGCCCGGCCTTCTGCCCAACCAAAAATTCTGATCTTGGTCTCTAAATTTCAAATTTTATGAGTGGCATTCAGCCGTAGTCTCCGATTACAAAAATTTCAACTTTCTCCAAAACCCTAAATTTCGGAAGCCATGAATGAAGGTGCTAAAAAATAATTCTGTTTTGACAAAAATATGTACCTGATTGTTTCTGGTGTAACTCTGAACTTTCGATCGACAGGGTCTGAAAATTTTTCTTGTAATAGCCCGACCTGTCATCTTTCCAACCCCACAGTTCTGACGTCAAATGGATTCTCCGAGAGTGAGTTATGCCAAGTGTCGCAACGTGACCTATTTATGGGATAAAATAGGAGAGCGAACGTGTACGGCATGCCACATGTCACTGGTTCAGTTTCGGCCTTTGAAAAAGTTACTAGAGAAGTTGCAGTCCATGAACTACCTATCACATTTTATTAAATTTCATTTGGAGCTTCCTAGCCCAAGTTATGACCTTTTTTCCAAGGTCACCTGTTTATGACTGAGATCTGGAAGAGGCCGAAACCCTATATTGTACAGATCATAAATCACAAAGTACAATGAATTAGAGGTTTTCCTTTGGACACAAGGTACATGGGGATCTTAGATTCTCCCTGTATGATTTTTAGACCCTGAAACCTCGCTGAAATGTATTTATAGAGAAAGTCCTATGATGACTGGTTTTTGCTATATCAAGCCCTAGCATCGCAAGTGTAACAAGTGTCATACATGCCATACCATGCCTTCTTTCAGGCTAACTCTGATACCATGTTAGTTTTTCAGAATTTACTTCAATATGATCTAGGATCGTAACTGAGAGAACAACATGTACAACATATCTACAGCATATTAATCATGGACACAATAATGCAAACACAAGAGACATAGAGTTTACTTGGGGAAAACCATAAAGGTGAAAAACCCCAATAACTTCCTCAGAGATAGATAGAGAAATGATACAACCCAAGCATAAGAGATAGACATCTCCTAGAAGTAGCTTCCCCTCCTCCACAAGTGCGCCACTCTCCAAAGAGTGTGTGAGAGAATAGAATGATAAAATAGAGTGCCTCCCACACTCTATTTATATTTGACTTAACTTGCCTAATAACCTTTACTAGGTCGGCCTTAACTTAACCACATAACATAATGCTGACTGGGCCGACACCCAATAGGGTGGTCTAATAACCCTTTGACCCACATGGCCGACCCCCAATAGGGTGGTCTAATAACCCTTTGACCCACATGACTTATACAGGGCCGACCCCAACAAGGTGGTCTAATAACCCATCAAGTATAAGTTACAACACTTACAATATAAATGACGACACTTCCATATAGAGGAATAATAACATCTCTATAGGAATACAAACACTTCCGTATAGAGGAATAATACTATCTCTATAGGAGTACAATATACATATATGAAATACATTCCAAAGTTACATATAAATCAACAATCATGAAGGATGCTATTACTCTGGCAGTCAATGAATCAACGGTTTAACAAATTGGGAGGTGTCCTATCTGTTGTAGCTATGCTCTGTTTCAGCGACCTATTATAACTTCACGTGGAGAGATGCGTTGTCCCTTTGGATATGAAGGATCAGTAACAGCTGGCACCACACACGATTCTTTCCCAAGGCATTGCGGCTGATACACCTGTGCTTGATCTTAACTTAATGAAATCAACACAAGTTGGCATAAATTGAAGGCTATAATTCATAACCATAACAATCTTAGGCATTTAATTAAATGAAACAATAATGATTTATACCTTGTCAGGACTGTTGATTAATTTGGAAAAAGGAATGTATATGGTTTATGAAAGTAGGGTGTAACTGGGAAAAATGATGAAATAGGTGTGGTCAAAAAGGGGTATTTCCAGGGCCCAACATCTCCCCCCAACTATCCAATTGCATTTCCTCATGCAACAACTTCCACTAGTCCGAATCTGAATCCAAATTGAACCTGTGAAGATTGGTAAGATTGTAGGCAAATTCTATTGGTTCCCCATGATGCACAAATCCCTGACAGGCAGCCCATTTCTCCCAACACTGCTTCTCCTCTTCTTTAATCAAAACATAACTGTTTCTATAAGGACTCACAGGAAACCATATAAGAGGAAACTTGAATTGTAACCCAAGCCACCCAGCTCCACACTTTTTTATACACTACACATACCTAGGCACCCTTGCTAAAGCCTGCTTAAAATTCTCAAAGCAATATGGATCCCCTTCTTTCAAAGCTGGAGAGGAATATAACCACCTGTACTCACTACCCTGTAGGGCATGCTGCTGATTACTAGAAATTATCCCAACATAGGCAGTGATGACTCTATCTTGCAAACTTTCCAAGTGTTGAATAATCTCAAGAAATTCAAGGGCCTTTGCATACCTGGCCTTGAGTCCTATTGGAAGCCGAGGTTCATTTCTAATCCAAAGAGTGGCATTGTCGTCATTCTTTGTGATGGTTTGGAAGGCATCTCGCCATTTTACATGGTTGATCACAAAAGAAGCAAATGCTCTCCGCTGAATATCCACCAAATGGGGAACAGGATTAGCACGGGAGTCAACATAGCAGGATTTATCATGTAAATATAATTCACACAACATATTTTGCTCTTCATAATTGCTTGCCAGGGAAGTTTCTGAAAAATGGGAGGTTCTTATTAACTCAAATGGCCTTCCTTATTTTAATGCCTTCGTCTTGAATAAAATTGTATGTTCGTAAAGAAATACAGGGTAAGAAGGGGATGGAGCCCTACAACTTAGTAATTCCTAGGGAAAAGTATACAATTGATCCTTCTCCTATTGTATGGACTTGAATTTCCTCAATTATGCCAACTCCTTTTGAAAATTTTCCCACTCGATTTTCCGGAAGAACAATTCCTCAACCCATTTCTCTCTCAATCCCCTGACATCATTTCTATATTCATGGAGGGGGACCATTCCTTCTCTGCACTAAGTAATATATTTCTTCCATTTATCTAGCTCAAGATTTAGTGAGAAAATATTTTTCTCCAATCGTCGAATTCTTCCATCATCGGAATCTAAATTAATGATGCCTTGAGATGGCAGCATTCTTACCTCATCACTAGATGTTCCAGCTTCCACTTTGTGGATTGATGGTGTAGTAGCCTCATCTTCCATTGGTGTTGTAGTGACCTTTGTTTGTATTAAAATCTCAGCAATTGATTCTGGGACTACTGGTTCTTGTGTGACAGCGTCCTTTCTCTCCATTTCAACCTCTTCTTCCTCGGTTTGAGTTGCAACCTCAACATACATTTTTGAAGATGTTGGTTCTTGTGTAACAACATTTTCCTCTTGGATTTTACCTTCAACAAATTCATTCTGAGTTGCAGCCTCATTCAATATTTCAAAGGGCATTGGTTCTTGTGTGACAACATCCTTTTCCTTCATTTCTCCAAGTTGCTGAGAAGGTTCCTGGACTACCTCAATGTCTGCTGAGAAATGAGACTGTTCCATGAGTAATTATGTGTCTCCTGATGGCTGAGTTTGCATATCTTCTTCTTCTTCTGGTTCTAGATCTGGGATTAAGTTCATTCTTGACTCATTTACCCACATCAACTCAACTGCGGGCACTTCTCCTTCTTGCTTTGTCTGTTCAGGTGCTTGTGCAACAAGGTACACCAATATGACTTTATGCCCTGCCAATTTATATATGTCTCCACATTCTGGGCATATCACTTTTCCCGGCTCTTCATGGCTCAAGTCAGGGAATGAATTTTGCACTTGTTCTGCAACTTCCACCAATATATCCAGACTCCTCTTTGCTTGTTTCTTGCTTATTTCCTTCCATTTCTCCAATTCATTTCGAAGTGTTTGCACTTCTTCCTTTAACAGTTCATTTTCATACAGGAGATTTTCAATCTGGGGTTCGTTAATAGAAGGTTCCCTTGTATCAGCAGGTGTTTTGGGAATTAAATTAGGGATTTCTATGCCTATCCCTTCTACACATGCTGCTTCTGCTAAAGGTACTTCAATATTTACCCTAATTTCGCTTGCTATCTCAACTGTTGGTAATTCAATATTTTCCCCAATTTCACTTGCTGTCTCAGTTGCTGGTAATTCAGTATTTGCCCCAAGTTCACCTGCTGTCTCAGTTGTTGCCATAGATCGAGTCCTTCTTCTCTTCACCCCTTCTGATGGCTGATCAACACTGCTTGTTGCCACTGATGTAGTAGCTCTGGGTCTTCTCTTCCTTGCTGAAGTAGCTGTCTCGCCTTTCTTCCCTGTTCTTTTTCTTTTCTTCTATAACATAGGGATTTCCAAATTTTCAGAGGGAAAATCGAATTCCTCCTCTTCCACAATAGTTCCCTTGACTTCTAGGGAGGATGCAATATCCAACACTTCCATATTCCCTTCCTCTGCTGCCTTTTCCTGGTACTCTCTTTCATGCATTTCCACTTCCGCAATTGTAGCTTCAACTGCCGCAGCTTCAACAGCTGCTCCAGCTTCAGCTTCTTCTGCTGCAGCCGATAATGACACCATTTCCACTGCTTTAGCCGCCACCATTACTGCAATTTCAATTGGGTCTGTTTCCTCCCCTGTAGGGTTGTCTGTTGTTGCAACTTCTGATGTTGCTGCCTGATCTGCCCTGACTTCCATCACTATCTCCTCAATGACAGGGTTTGCTACTATTGCAGCTTCCCCTATATTTTGATTTTCAGATACCCATCTATACTAGGAGCTGTTGTTGTCACAGCTTCCCCTATGTCTACTTCTCCTTCCCTTTTATTTAGGTTTCCATCCTCCCCCCCAACTGGATTCGAGGAGCTCCGGTCCTCTTCTTCCTCTACCATACCCCCCAATTCCAGTGCAGGTTCTCTAATTACCTCAACTCCAGCAAGAAATTGAGCCCAGGTCAAATTATGATGTACAATGGCCCACAAGATAAGTAATTTAATTAGGCCATGATTGGTGAGGGAGGAAACTGGGTGTTGGGTTGTTCTTGCATAACCAGCCATATTTTGTAGGGTCTTAAAGAGATAAAATGGCATATTAACTAGGTTGCCATGGCGTAGATGAGATAACAAAGGGAATTCGGAGAAATAGACATTCTGGTACCTACCTTCATAGGAGATATACTTCTTCAGAAAAATTGCCACTTGATCGCAGGGACGAGGTAACGAGTCCAGTGCAATTCCACGGCCTTTTGGACGAACATTCTCCCCAACTGCAAGAAATTCCCTTATTGCAGTTGAATTCGGTACCTTCCATCCAAATAATTTCTTCCCAACCTGGGGTAAGCCAGTAACCTCAGATATAATGGCTTCTGTAACCTCAATGCGTATCCCCTTGACTTCAGAATGAGTATCAGTCAAGTTAAAAATGAACTATAATGTCATTTCGATGTGGAAACTATTTAAACGTTGGAAATACTCGGTCCACCCAGCCGTTGCAAAAATGGCGAAAACATCCGCATTGGCACGCAGAGCTTCCATATTTTCAGGTTCATGCCTAATCGGGTTACCCATATTAACCTCCCTTCGTAATTCAGATAGCAGATACAGCGCTTATCAGTTTAGACGTGGAAGTTGCAGCCTTCGAACATTCATGGAATAGTCGGAATTTAAAATTGGGTATTTTAGGAAAGATGGCGCAGTTTTCAACCCACAATGAGATGATACAGTTAAGGAAAAATGGCGAAATTAGGAAATTTTGGCACGAATCGGGTAAAATGACGGTCAGGTTGTTACTCTTGACACATTCTTTGGTGATTAAGCGTTCATAGAATGCTGATGGTGACAAAAGACAAGACATGCTCATAATTGTCATATTTAATTTGATGCTTAATCATGACTATAGTTAGAACCCGCACCTTCAGGATTTAATGCTCGAGCCGCCATTCTTCCATGGCATTACATTCACAGTCACATTGTTGGTAAGATACGCATGTGCCGAGATGAGTTGGACACCGCCAATTGAGCTGATACGTGCATTCATGCTGATAGGAACTCAAGATGGCCCAATAGTTATCGTTCATTTTTGGAAGACTGTGATTGGAATTGTGGAGTCATCATTTGAATGAGAGCCAGGTCAGATCATTAGCGGCGAGACTGTTTCAAGAGGCAGACAATCTAGAGTAGTTGCAGATGATGGATAAGAGGATTTCACAAGGCAATTGGAAAAGAATCCAATACAGCAGAGTCGTAGAAAGAACTTAGCAGAGTTCGGTGAACTACGGCGAAGTCGCAGCTGCTAGGATTGGAAGAATAGGAGAAAATAGCGGTGTTGCAGCTGCTAAACTTGGCGAAAATGAAACGGAAATAGTGGAGTCGTAGCTGCTAGACTTGGCAGAATAGGAAAAAGTGGTGGAGTTGCAGCTACTAGCAAAATGCTAAAATGAAATGGAAATAGCGGAGTCACAGCTGCTAGACTTGGTGGAATAGGAAAACATAGCGGTGTCGTAGCTGCTGGAAAAAGTGAAGGGGGTAAAAATAATGGAGTTGCAGCTACGAAACTTGGCAAAATAAGCAAAAGTAGCAGAGTCACAGCTACTGGAAAAGTGAAGTGAATGGAAAATAGCGGGGTTACAGCTGCAAAAATTGGAAGAATGAGCAAGGTAAGGAGTCACATCTGTGCAAAATGAGTAACGGGTGGATATTTTAGCTGGCTGTTGAAAGCTAACAAATCATCCATCTTCTTCAAAAGAGATTTATTAGATCAGGAAACAATGTAAGGTGTCTACAATCGTCTGGCCCAATCACGACTATTGTTCCTTCAGTTAATTCCTGCACACAATTCTTCAAAACAAACCCAATCAAGTGCAAAACGAAAAAATAGATAAAATATAGAATGAAAAATAAATTATTTATGTACAAATTATGTGTGGATATTGCAGTTCTTAAAAATTCACAGGGGTTGAGAAAAATCCCTGCCCTGGCATTAACTGATATTCTGGATTAGCTGCCACATGTGAAACGAAAGCATCCTTTAAGATCGGTTTGTGATATAGCCGCAACCGATGACCATTTGCAAATAATGGTGTCTTGTTTTCATCAATGGTGATCAACTGGACTGTTCCATTGTCAAATACTCGATTTATTTGATAAGGTCCCAACCAACGAGTGTGTAGCTTGCCTTGGAAATCCCTCTTAAACCGTGAATCATATAACAGAGCCAAGTCTCCTTCCTGGAAGACTTTCTTCTTTATGAATCTATCATGCCATTAGAGCGTCGTTGTTGGATTAAAGTTGTATGATTTACTGCTGTTGTGCACTTTTCATCCAATTCGTTAAGCTGATTCAATCGGTTCCTCTGTGCTTCTGATAAATCCAAGTTTGCTTCTACAACTTTTTTCAAAGTTCTGATTTCAAATTCAATTGGGAAAACAACATTCTTACCATACATCAATTCATATGGGGAAAAACCAGTGGTGTTATGCCATGTAGTGCGATAGGCCCATAGTGCCTCTAGAAGCCTCTCAGCCTAATCTTTACGATGGCTTTTCACTGTCATTGTAAAAATAGCCTCGATGACCTTGTTTGAACTCTCCACTTGGCCATTGGCCTGTGGATGATATGTCGAGGTTATTCTGTGTTGAATATGAAATTTCTGTAACAGCGCTTCTAGTTTGTGAGACACAAACTACGGTCCACCATCTGTAATGATTTCGTTGGGTACTCCAAGCCGAGTAAAAAAATTATTCATACAGGAAATCAATCACAACCTAATTATTAGCTTTAACCATGGCTACAGCTTCCACCCATTTGGTCATGTAATCTGTGCAAACCAAGATGTGAACTTTCTGTTTTGAGGGAGGATTGATAGGCCCTACAAAATCAAGAGCCCATCTGTCAAATGGTTCAACCTCGAGCTATGGCTGCAAAGGAATTTCATCTAATATGTTGGGTTGGCCCATCCTTTGGTAGCTATCACATGCCTGAACATACTTCTTTGTGTCCCTAAACAATGTGGGCCAGAGATAACCCATTCTCAAGACCTTATGACCTGTCCTTTTGTCATCAAAATGTCCCCCACAGGGCTCATCATGGCAAGCTTTAAGGATGCTGAAAATTTAATCTTCTCTAACACATCTTCTGATTTCTAAATCAAGCCCTATGTAGAAAAGATGTCCATCAATCCAGCAATACCTAGCACTGTGTTATATGATTTTTCTTTTTTTTTCTCTTTGACAGATGTGCTGGGAGCTTGCCTGCAGCCAAAAAGTTAGCAATATTTGCATACCATGGGGAATGAGATGATACTGCAAACAAATGTTCATCAGGGAAGGAATCTTCAACTAGTAGATTTTCATCACTGTTAGTAAGTCGAGATAAGAAATCTGCAACAAATTTTTCCTTCCCTGGTCTATCAATAATTGTGATATCAAATTCCTGTAACAGTAACAGCCATCTAGTAACTCTAGCACTCGTGATTGGCTTATTCATTAAATATTTGATGGCAGAATGATCAATTTGCACAAAAGTGGAGTATCCAGTAATATAGTGTCTAAATTTGTTGATGGCATAAACTATGGCAACGAATTCTTTCTCAGTGACAGTATAGTTGAGTTCAGCAGGAGATAAGTTCTTGCTAATGTAATAAATTGCATAAGGGGCATTACCTTCCTGCTGTCCTAAAACTGCCCCAATGGCAGTGTCTGAAGCATCTGAAGAAACATGAAAAGGCAGAGCCCAGTTGGGCCCTCGTAAGATAGGTGTTGTAGACAGCCTTTTCTTAAGTTCGGTAAATGTTGTTTGGCATGCATCATTCCAAACAAACTGTGCATCCTTCATCAACAAGATGAACAAAGGAGAAGCTAGTTTGGAAAAAGTTTCTATGAATCTTCTGTAATAGCCAGCATGTCCCAAGAAGCTACGTACATCTTTTTGTGTTCCAAGAGTTGTTATATTTTCAATTACCTTGATTTTGGATGGAACTACCTGGATACCATCAGAAGAGATGAAGTGTCCCAGAACTATGCCCTCGCTCATCATCATATGGCACTTTTCAGTGCTTAAAGAGAGTTGGCTTTGTTCACAGCGTTTCAAGACCTTTTTTAAAATTTTTAGTGCTTCTTCATAAATATTATCATATGGAGTGAATTCATCCATAAAAATCTCCATGCAATCATGTACCATCTCTGAAAAAGATTCCAATCACTGCTCTTTGAAATGTGGCTGGTGCATTACACAACCCAAAAGGAAGTACTCGATATGCAAAAGTACCCCAAGGACAAGTGAAAGTGGTTTTGTCTTGGTCTTCTGGAGCAATCTAGATTTGGTTATAGCCACTAAAGTCATCCAGAAAGGAAAAATACTTCTTCCCAGACAAGGTATCAAGGACCTGATCGATAAAAGGTAAGGGAAAGTGGTCCTTCTGCGTTGCCTTGTTCAATTCTCTGTAATCCATGCAGACCCTCCATTTCCCATTCTTCTTTGGCACAATCATGAGTGGAGAAACCCACTCACTGTCTGAAATCGAGTATATAAATCCTGCTTCCAAAAGTTTTTGGATCTCCTCTTTCACTATGTCCCTTAGGTTCGGGTTCATCCTTCGTTGTGGTTGACACACAGGCTTGGAGTCACTCTTAATATAGATGTAATGGGTACACAGATTAGAAGGAATTCCTTTCATGTCTATATACTCCCAAGTGAAAGCTCCTCTACGTTGTTTTAGCAGAGTGATTAGCTGTTCCAGCTCAATGGGCGCAAGGTTTGGATTGATGTTCAATGTTTTCCCTGGCTCAATTTCCACTAGGACACTTTTCGAATTCTTGATAACTGGAATTATACTAGCATCATTGACTAGACTTTCTTCCGTAAGATTTCTTGTTCTTTCTCATCAAATGTACTGTCTAGAATCTGGTAAACATGCTTATTGACGGACGTGGGCTCACTAATGAAACTGTTAACGGTATCATCCTATGTTTCATCTTTAAAGGTTAAGGCTCTCCCAATCGTTAATAAATGCTGAACACCTTCCTCCTCGTCCAAATCTACCCAAAGCAGAGTTTCAGCTTCTGTGCTTGGTCGAGCTGGAGGGTATAAGGTTAGGCTTTTGATCTCAGCCCCGTGTGAGATGGTCATAGATCCTCACCGATAGCTGATACAAGCATCTGCTGTGGCAAACCATGGTCTCCCCAGAATCAATGGGTGTCCCCCCCAATTGGGACTTCGGCTGTAACACCAAGAAGTCCGTAGGGTATTCCCATGAGTCAACAGAGATTACAAGGTCGTCTAGGATCCCCTCAGGCTTGATTGTTGATCTGTCAGCAAGTTCTAAAATGGTAGGGGTCAGACGAAGGTTAGTGAGTCCAAGTTTCTTCATAGTTTCTATGGTCATAACATTAATAGCCACGCCTAAGTCTACCAGGACGTTGGGGATTTGTGTGTTTCCTATGTGAACTGTCACAGTAGGATTTCTAGGGTCATCATATTTTGCCACAGGAGTCTTCCCCATTATTAATTCAGAAATATTTCCCAATACATGGACAGTGGGAGGATCCCTAGGCTTTATTCCTGGTTTCTTGACACATAAATATCTAACAGTCTTAGCGTAAATGGGCACGTCATGGAGGGCTTGTAACAGTGGAATTTTGACATACAAATTTTTCAATTCCCCTAAGAGATTGAATCGAGGTTGTTCCACTATTTTCTGCAGGGCCAATCGTTCAGGGTATGGCAGTTCTCTCATCAATTGTGCAGGCTGTGCTTCATTGTTTTTTACTTCCTAAGTTTCAGCCACTATTTCAGTAGGAATGTCAACATCCTCAATGATGGGGATTGTTGAATGAACCATATTCTCATAGTGCTGATTCACTCCAATTTCAGTCACTGGGGATGGAACATCCTCAGTGATGATGGGTTCCACTACCCTCCCTAATCGTAATTGTATATCGTTGCAGGGAACTTGGGAGATGGAATACACAGGCATGTTGGCAGTTTCAAACTGATGAACTACTTTATTATTTGGGTTTGGGTTAGGTTGTGCAGGAAGTTGTGGTCGAAGTGGTGCATTCATAGGTGCGACATTGTTTTGGAATTGCAACTGTGGCTGTTGATATTGTTGGTGAGGATACTGTTGAGGAGGGTATTGTTGGTACTGAGTCTGGTGATGGGGAAATTTATTTCCTTGGTAAGAATTTCTCCAGTTGGAATTCCAAGGAGCTTGATTGCTTGACTGGTGCGACCATGGTGTCCAGGGATTAGGATTTTGCACTGGGTTCTGAGATGGATGCCACTGGTTACCGGAATAATGTGAAGGGAATTGTGTATTCAAATTATTCATGTTATTCATCTGATTCATATTATTCAGAAAAAATGATGGGTCCTGATTCATACCTTGATTATGAGGTTGCCACAGTTTCTTCTGTGCAATGAAGTAAGCTTGTTCCACATCTGAAGTGGATGCATGCATAAATGCTTTGACCTTAGGTAGTGAGGGGCATTCCTTGGTGTCATGCTCCAAATCACATATTCTACATATTTTTGCCTTGTCCAGTAGGCATTCTTTCAGTGGGTGCTTTTTCCTACATTTGGGACAGAATACACTAAGTGTAAGATATTCTACTACTTGCCTTTGTTTTTCTCTCAAAACATCTATCTCTAAGGAAATGGAGCTCATCACATCAGTTTTAAAATTCTCCAATAAGTTGCCTATTTCTACTCGAGTGGCTCCTCCACTAGCTGACTTCTGTGTCCTAGTGAAGACATCCTGGTCTCGATCTTTGTCTCGTTTGTTAGTTCTAGAGGATCCCCTTGAGTAACTTCGACATAATTCAATGATCTTCTTGAAGGGTTCCTTTGAGATGTCCGCTTTCCCCAACAAATTCAACATATCAAGGCAATCTTCCCTAATTCCTCGTAGCAAAATAATCTTAAGTACATCTTTTCCAATCTCAGTGTGTCCAGACCTTTTTAAATTGTACAACAATCTTTCCACAAATTCTTCCAAGATATCTTCTTCCTTCTGAACCATTTTAAACAACTCTTCCTTTCTATCCCTAGTTCTACAATATTCTTGATATTTAGAAAGAAAGGTGTGTTTCATTTGGTCCCAAGTAGTAATGGTCTCACGACCTAGACTCATGAACCAGCGCAGAGCATTTCCTTTCAAGGTGGCTGGGAATAGTTTCAGCTTCTGAGCACTGAAGGTATAGTCATAGCTATGACAGAGGATATCAAACTCAAAAAGAAATTCATCAGAATCTTCAGAATATTTACCATGGAAATTCGGGAGAACTGATGGTGAGATGTTTTTCATAGGATCTTCTCCAAGTGTCTGGAGGATAGGGAATTCTAATGTGTCCACAATGTTACTAGGATGATTATCTTACACTTCTTCTTCCCGGTTCTCCCTATTTTCATTCTCACCTTCCTGTTCTCTATTAGCCATGTCGTTAGTCCAAAATTTAATGGCTTCCTTTATTTGTTCTTCCTCTGCCTTTGCTTCTTCTTCTCTCCTCCTCTCTTCTTCTCGCCTTCTCTCTTCCTCTGCTTCTCGGCGAGTCTCCAACCACACTTCTTTAGTAACTCTGGTTCCGTTGATATGATAAATCTCCTCTCTATCTAGTGCACCCACGACTCTTCCCTTGTCTTTAGGAGGTTTCTTTTCTGTAATGGGAGTGGATGGTCCCGTTGTATTCTCCACAGTTGATGCTGAATTCTCAAGATTAGGAGGAACAAAATTACCTCTTCCTGTAGACGTCCGTGGTGATCTGGTAGAAGAGTCAACTTTAGCAATTATATCGTCAATAAATGTTTGTCTTCCCAAACTTGTGTTACGACCTCGACCTCTTCCACCTGCAGTGTTAGTATTCAAAGGGGGTTCTCGATTTGTTTTTCTTGGATTCATGCATGCTATAAATGATTAAAATCAAATGAAATCAAATAAAACCAACTACTAAGTATGTCTATCAATTACCATCCCCGGCAACGGCGCCAAAATGTTGGTCACCCTATATGTCAATTAATTACAACTAACACACAGGATGCTCAATGTAAATTGTCAAACCCAGGGAAGTCTTTTATTTGAATAGCAATAAGCACAATCTATGCATAAACATTTCCAGTAGTTGATTGAGTGAATGGAGATAATAATCCTACCTATCTGCTCAGCCAAAATCATTCCATAAAGAAAACTAATCTAACTCATACATCTAGGAACTCAAAGTGCAGCTACCTTCCTACAGAAACCAACCTAGCAGTTATTGATCTAAGAATAGAAATGAACTAGATTACTTTTGCAAGAAGTTAAATCCTATAATTATCAAACTACAGTATTCAATATTTACCAAAATGATTCATCCAGCAAATATTGTAACTCAATCATAATCTGCTTAATCTATGAATTCAACTAAAGATACAACAACAACTAGAATTTAGAAAATAAACTTGAATTCTAAATTGATAATCATTGGAAATCATAGGAAGCATAAATAACTGAATGGAATTGGAGCTGAGCTTGGTTGTAACAGCTGATTCTAACACACATGCATTAATCAAACTAACCTACACAGTCGACTGTCACACCACACAGTTGCAGCTATTCGTAATGCAAGGAATAAACTATCAATAAAGAATGCAATTATAAATCTCTATTGCAGCTATCAGAAACACACCTAATGCACTTCCACAACACACAACAGGAAATGAATAAATTAACTAACTACTTAACTCAGCAATCTCTGTGAGAAGGCGGGCCCTGGCCTTCTAATAGAGACGTTGTGAACTACCACAAATTAAGACACAGAAATGGAAATAACTCTGCTCTTCATTAAAATATGGTAATCCACAATATCAATCTCTGTTATAGCCCATACAAAATGATAATTATCCAACCCCAGACTTTGAAATCCTTCCCATATTCATACATGCAAAATATAGTTCGTGATCCACTAATTTCATGTAGCAATGAATATCTCTAATCTTTGTGCTGCAGAGTTACAACTAAACTGTTACAGCCATAATGAATGAGGTCGTTAATCATGAAGGATGTTGTTACTCTGGCAGTCAATGAATCAACGTTTTAACAAATTGCGAGGTGTCCTGTCTGTTGTAGCTATGCTCTGTTTCAACAACCTGTTACAGCTTCACGTGGAGAGATGTGATGTCCCTTTGGATATGAAGGATCAATAATAGCTGGCACCACACACGATTCTTTCCCAAGCCATTGCGACTGATACACCTGTGCTTGATCTTAACTTAATGAAATCAACACAAGTTAGCATAAATTGAAGGCTACAATTCATAACCATAAATATCTTAGGCATTTAATTAAATGAAACAATAATGATTTATACGTTGTCAGGGCCGTTGATTAATCTGGAAAAAGGCATGTATATGGTTTATGAAAGTAGGGTGTAACTGGGCAAAATGATGAAATAGGTGTGGTCAAAAAGGGGCATTTCCAGGGCCCAACACTATCTACCAAACTTGAATTCAAACCTAGATTTAAAACACAAATTCAAACTCAAATTTTGGGGGGGGGGAATTGAATTGCATCATATTCAATTGAGGGAAAAAGAATAATTACAACCTTGATTTGGAGGTGAATCCCTTCTCCTTTTCTTTGATCCATCATTATCCATCCATTCCTTTGATTATCCAAGTGCTTTATGTAGAATATGAGGTTTCCAACCTTATTTTCCTTCTCTCCATCGTAACTCTACCTTCTTAACCAACTTTTGCATGTATACATTCTTTCTCCCTTAATGAATCCACCAACTGGAAAATATATTTCGTTGGCTTGTGCTGTGATGTTTATAGTCTCCAAAAATTTATCTAATTGAGGAGAGCAACACAACAACTACTTCCATCAAGCATATTCACATCGAGAGGATTGTTGGTCGATTTTTACCAATACAATCTTGACCAAATAGGAATATCGACTAAGTAACCTCAAGCCAAAGTAATTATTGTTAGGGAAATTATCTTATAGCAGGGGAGAGACTACCGACGTACTGATATGAAAAACCAGATATACAATGTTCTGCATATACATATACTAAGCAAAGAGACTAAGTTTAGAAAGATGTGTACCTTATTCTGAAGGTCGATCCAAGACTTTGTCCTTCTTTCTCTTCAATGCATCAACCTGGAAAAAATCCCTAAACCTTCCTCAAACCAGTTTGACTACAAATAAATAGATTGACATTTACAATAACATGAAACATCAAATTGTAATCATATTTTCAACATGTAAGAACAAATCATATTGGGAAAGGAAGAGTATATGATATTTATTAATGCATAGAACAAGTACATAAATTATACCTGATTGCAACAAGCACAGTCGTAACCATACCCTGAGTTCCTGCTCCTCTCTCTTGAGTTAGAATTCCTCCAGCATTACATTACCAAAATTAGGCTCCCCTTCTCCAAGGCCTTCCTCTTGTATTTATGGAAAGAGGAGGATAAGTTCGAAGGGTGGTTGGAATAGGTAGTTGAGGAAGTTGGAATAACTCCCAAAAATAATTCATAGTTAGGGTTTTTTATATTTTTTTGAGTTTTATTAATATACCCACGACTATGATATAGGGAAACCAACAAGTGACTCGCGAATATCCCAACTTGCATCTAGCGGGTGCATCTTTTAAAAAGATACCCGCGGGTTGTCAGTATAGACACCCACGGCTGACCCGCGTGTTGGCAAGCATAAGAGTCATGGTTATACTCTAAAGTAGGCAGAAAAATATGTTTTGAGGAAATGACTACAAGGCTCAGCTCTAAGTCATCGAAGGTCAAGTAGGATCTTCCATCCGTAGTGTCCTTTTGTGTGACCAACAAGGCAATGTGGTCACGGACGGAGAAGTGCTATTTTGACCGATAACAGATGCCCCCTAATGTATGAGTTCAAAGGGAAATGATGGCCGAAATACATTACAATCCACTGAAGAGGAAGAGCTAGGAAACCACAGGATGAGATCACAAACGGTACCTGAAACAGAATAAGGTCAATCATTCAATACAATCTTGATATCAAGAGATGTTCAGAATGGTAGAACATGATCTCCAATACATAACAAAGATATGTATATAGCATGGCCACTGCTGTGAATATTTAATTAATATTATTAAATAATATTAATTAATGAATATTTAATATGTATGTATCTGCCTTGTGCTCATTCCTCCATTGCGCACTACATCCACGCACACAATTCCACCATTTCTCTCCCTTCGTCTCTACCACCACCATTAACCCTAATTTTTATAAAAAGGAATATTATATAATAATAATTATATTAATATTTGTTTTTATAATAAAAATAATATTAATATTATTATATAACAAATTATTATTATTAAATATAATAATAACTTCTTATCTCTGAGGCCAAGTCCCTTGTTCAAACATCCATGGCATGTTATAGTGACGAATTCATAGATCTCCTTGAGGAAATCCTTAAGGATATAGATGAAATAAAGAAATCTATTGACGAAACGTTTAAAGAAAATGAAGATGGATGTGAAAATAGGGTAGAACAAACTGCCCAAGCTACTGTAAAAGCTGAAAATATAGTAGACTATTATGTCATTTCCGATGAGAGTAATAGCATCAATAAAGATACTGTGCAAGACAAAGATATAACATACCATAGTAATGAATAAAATGAAAACAAAATATTTGACAAGACAAAAGATGATCCTCACCAAGATTGTGATAAGAGACAAGCCGATGTTACTAACAATAACAATGATCAATGCATTGACAATAATATCACAATAAAAAACGCACGAAGGACATATGCCAACACAAGGACTTCTATAAAGAACATCAAGGAAATCAACTATAATATCTATCAGACACAAGATAAGACCCATGTTCTTATGAGCATTATAAGCACAAGGAGCCCGTTCAAGGGAACTGACACAAAATGTGTTGGGGATAACAACACGAAAATAATTAAGGTCATAAGATATGTTGAGCATGTTCAATTGACGACAAACATAGTTAAAAGAATCAATCACACAAGTAGAAATAGCATAAACAAATCTTCACCAAGTTCATACTTAATGCAAATACCAAGACAAAATAATCAAAAGGAGGCAATGGTCGTAATCAAAATCGCATCTCTCAAATCATCAGTGCGAAATAGAGCCAAAATAAAAGACGTCATGAGAAAACTCAGCTTTGAGGACAATTCTTTCCTAAGGGGAAGGCAATGCCGTGAATATTTAATTAATATTATTATTTATAACTTAATAGATTATTAGGTTATTAGTGAAAGGTCATAACCCTTCGTTATGATTGCTCAATCCTTATAAAGGCCATCTTATTGTAATTTTATAATCATCATCTAATATATTATTCCTATTTATCATTCAATATGAGAGTTGGATTCGACTATTAACATCCAACCGGATACGGTTGCTGCAGCCACTAAAATACAAGCGTGGATCGATGTCAACAACATGAGATCATAGCCATAACAACAAACTGGATCTATGTCTCATCAAGAGCCAAAAATGGGTGTAGCTCAGTCTTGCGCAGCTTGGGAAATAACAAAATATGATGATGCTATTATAGTCCCAAGGTATTCATCCAAACTGTCTCAAGGTATGATTCCTAACCATGCAAATAAATGAGTTGAGGTCAAACATGGAGGACATTGTTTGATTACTGGCCATTGATGTGGACCGTTAACAAACACAAGGACACTCACCAATAATGAAAATGGGGCCCAAGGTATCTAGTACATTCTAACAAGTGTGAATAAGGGGTCTTGAAGTCAAACACTTGAAGAATCCATCGAGTAAGAGACATTGATGTAATCTCACTACTCAATAGCAAGGGAAATTGCCTTTGATGACTGCAATCCCCAAGGTACTACCAATAAATCTAAACTCCATTCCAAGAGCAAGATGAGTTGAATTCGATGGAAAGAAATCCGTTGGAAGGGAGGCCTTAAGGAATCCTCAATCATCAACATGAGATACAATCAAAGGTTGATCTGATCTGGAGTAGGACCGAGTACATGATGAAACATAATGACACCAAGGAATGGCCGACACATGGGGTCAAGGAAAATCCATAATGGACGACACGGGTTGTATCCGTGAATAGTGAGCATGACACTAGAGTGACTTCATATGATTGGAAGAAAAAGGGATCATGAAATAAATCTGCAATGTAGGAGACATTAACAGATTCTCCATATGATTGGAAGAGTACCCAATCGGAGGATTAAAAAATATGAGATCAAGTTTTATCCTAAGGCAAAAACTAGAACCCAAATTGTTTGATAGACTCAAAAAGGTGCTTTTTTCAAGGACACAAATGACTTGCTGCCATTACATTGAAAGATAACTGATGTTCTTCCCTTCCCTTTTCTCTTTTTTAAAGAATGTATTTTCTTGATTTTAACGAACATGAAAAGGTTGAAAAGAAAGCTCAATAATATCCTTCTTTTTAGTTTTAATGAGTCCAAGAAAGAAAACTCAATAGTCCTTCTTCATTTTGGAAACAAGCTCAAATAGAGGATATAAGAATGCATGGTATAAGTCCAACCATGTGTAGTTTAACGACTCCATGGGAGGGAAACTCAAGACCTTATTCATGTTTTAACAAGTTTGAAGAAGAGATAGAGTAGTACTTGATAACACTGATCCATGGATTTTAATATCGATCCTAGATATGTTCATGCTCACCGGTGTTTTCAATTTTAAGGAGTCTGAAAAACTTACACAATAACTCCATACACCCACTCGTGGATTTTAATATCGAGCCCGAGTTGGTATGTGCTCGCTAGTGTTTTCATATTGAGTCTTAAAAACTTAAACAATAACTCCATATACCTACTAGTGGATTTCACATCGAGCCCGAGTTGGTGAATGCTCGCTGGTGTTTTTCATTTTTCGAGAGTCTGAAAATCATAAAGAAGACTCTAAGGGGGTCCTTTTTCGTAAAGTTAGTCTCCTCACCCGAAAAAGTGTAAAACAATGTGAGAGAGAACTCTTCTAGCCACGTATTACTAGAGTATACCTTTTTCGTAAATAATCCACCAAGATCCGGAAAAGGGGTAAACTTATATCAAAGTGGATGATTGTTCAAGTCCTTTAACGAGTCTGAACAAGACAAGTGTACTCGGAAATCTTGTTATATTTAAAGACTCTAACAAGAGCATGAAAAAACTCTATATGGAACAGGGAACTTAATATTAGGTAAAAAAGATATACAATGTATAAGTTCCTTGATATGTCAACTGACATAAAGGCTGTAGATAGCATGAAGACCACCGGATTAGTAGAAAATGACATATAAAGATGAACAAAGGAGATTTCAATATGACATAAAATGAAAAAAAGATATAATATGTTGAAATTAACTGACATGCCAAAAGAAAAACAAACCTCTGTATGGTTACCCATTGCAAAGATAGTGAGAAAGTGTTTTTTAGAGCTTCACCTAATAAAAAACAACTTGAAAAAAGTCATTAGGATTAAATAAAGTTAAAAAGAATTTTGAAACTACATGAAAGTGGGTAAATATTTGAAATAACTTTTTCTAAATAGTTTCAAAATGAAAAACATAACTCACAAAGTCATTTCATTGGAGCAAAGGAGAAAAAAAAAACCCTTACTTCAACTGTCGATAGTGATCAACCTGGGACACGAAATTAACTTCCGCCACTTGCAAGTAAGTTACCTATGCATTGTCTATCAATTCAATCCATTATTTTAATTTTTTAATGGTGTTTTTGATTTTTTATATGAGTTTAAAATTTAGGGCTTCGTACCCGCGTGTCTGGCTATGCTAAACTCGTGGTTACATGTAAAGTGTGCGGGTTGAGCATAAGCAGATCCGCAGGTACCTGCCTCTGTTGTAGAGGTGAAGCCGTGGGTACCGTTGTTTAAAATGAAAAAATAAAAAACTAATGCATGGAACGGGGTGAATGATGCAGGATGACCTTAAATTGGAGGGAGAGGGAGCATGAATCCATGGATAGGGATGCCATGGGGGATCCACTCACCTTGAATGCACTACGAAGATGCGGACTTCTCAAATTTTTCTGAAAAACAAGTATGCATGCGCAAACACACTTACTCCAAATGCTCGTCAACTACTAGGATGTCGATTATGGGATGTTTGATCTCCAAGGGGAGATGCTTGATATCACAATAGATGGTATATATTTCATCACCAGTTTATCCCGAAGAGGTGATGGATTCAACCTCGAGGGAAAATTTCGAGGGGTAGGTGCTCTATCTATCCAAGACTACATCAATACCTACTGCTTACTTGGCACTGAGAAAAGCATAAGCTAACTTCCGATTGGGTCCATTGAGAGATTCCCACTGAAAGTGATATTGAGCACACTTAACAGGATCGGAGGGAGTGTCGTGCAACATTTGGCCTCTCAAAACTATATGCAGATAGGGGTTGAGTGTCTGCATGGTGTGATATTTGATTGTTGTTCGGGCCTGCTGGTTAATATGATACACGAGTTGATGGAGTGTAAAACCAGGAATAAAAAGAACTTCAGACATGGAAGTATCTTGTGTACCTTCTTCTTCTTCGAGAGTCCCCGCTCTGAGTCCGGGGGTAACTCTACCAGTGTTGGACCCTCGCGAGCCACTGATGACTCGGTGGGGAGATATCTTCTTGCGCCAGGGTGGTGGAGAGACTAGCCTTTCATATGCTGATGAAGATTATCTGGCGTGGTGGAGCCACCAAGTACCGGGGCTAGAGTAGTTTCCATATGCAGGGATGGATTTCTGAGGAGATCCAGAGCTCATGCTACCTCCAGGGGAATCTTGGGGCGATATAGGTACCACAATGTGTTTGTTTTTGAAAAATTATAAATTTTTTTATGTATTTTATATATATGATTTTTGTGATGAGTAAGAGTAACTGAAAAAATTTAATGTGTGCAGATGTGGGGCTCGTAAGACTTGCAGGACATCTGTGGACACTTGTTCGACCCACTGAGCCTGGTGGTGCGAAAAACATGTTGAGGACTGTTGAGGGAAAGATGAGTCAGTTGACTCACGATATCCCTAACTATAGGATAGAGCGCATGCCTCTTGAGATGCAACAACATGTTGTAGGGGTGCCCCCATCCTGGATTAGGTTACTTAGGAAAGTAGCCAGGCTAGTCATATGTTATAGGGAGTTCATAGCGGAGCTAGCTGAGGCTCTTCCCTCTCCATAGGGAGAGTGACACACATTATTTTTTAGGCTATTTATGCCCATTTTGTATATTTTGATAGTGGATGACTCAAACTCTTATGTATTTTTTGGACCATATATATATATATACAACAACGATTATATACATGTGTGCTTATGTGTTTTAAATGTTATTGTGTGTGATACAAATTCCAATCAAGTACATAATTTGCAAATGAATAAGCTAATGCATTTAAATTCCTTGAAATGTGTTGATGTGTAATAAAATCAAAATGTCTTTCAAACAATCTAACTCGCAAAAACTGACGTAACAAATAAGGATCACGAACCCTATACACACCCGACAACTGAAGTACTACTAACTGTGAATCAAGTCGAACCTCCATACGTGAAATGTCATGATGAATAGCATCTTAAAGCAAATCGATAACCGCGTATAATCAGCTACATTATTCATCGTGGGGCCCAAACAAGCACCTCCAGAAGAAGCAAGCTGGCCAGAGGATGAGTAAATAACCCAAGCTGCTGAAGCCAACTGACGAATGTGGCAACTAGCACCATCATCGAATCCTATGAAGTACTCAGTTTTCATCCGAAAACACAATCCATAAGAAAAATAAGGCAATAAATCCAAAAAACAAATAACTCTACAAAAATGTACAACTATAGTACAAGAAAAATCATGTATGCCTAAGCGTAATACTTTTTCAGGTAGAGCCCATTTCTAGGCTCAGGCAACTTATAACCATCGTAATCTGTTAGCTCATAATATCCCTTCTTCAATACTTTAGAAATAATGTAAGTTCTGAGCCACATAGATTTAAACTTGCCTTCCCCTAAGGGATCCTTGTCTTGATCGTAGAGAAAAACAAGGTCTCCTTGCAAGAAAACCCTTGGTTTTATAGACTTATCGTACTGATGCTTGAATTGGCTCTTGTGAGATTCATTCGCAGAAAACGCATCTCGACGTTGTTCATCTAAGTGATCTAAATGAAGAAAACGCTCTTCTAAAGCAGAAGTTTCAGGAAGTAGTTGGATAGCCAACTTCAAAGATGGAATCTCGTATTCAACCAGAATAACTTCCTCCAACCTGTGAATGAGTTGAAAAGGTGAAAAACCCATAGCCGTATTAACATTGGATCGATATTCCCAAAGAGTTGGATACAACATGATGTGCCAGTTAGATCTACTGGCATTAACGGTCCATTGAAGAATAGGCTTCAAAGTCTTGTTGACCAGTTTGAATTGCCCATTCGCCTGCAAATAGAACAAGGACGAGTGTTCTTGTATAAAACCTAGCATGGTGTATAACTCAGTCATCACGTAGTTCTGGAAATGTCTACTGCAGTCAATGACATTCTCCTTAGGTATACCAAACCTAGCAATGATCTGATTAAACATGAAGTAAGTTGTAGTTTCTCCATCTGCCTTCACAATAGGCATTGCCTCGGCCCACTTCATAAAGTAGTCGATAGCAATGATGATGTGGTGATCTCCTCTAGTCGAAGATAGACTACAAGTCATGAATTCAATCCCCCACTTGGTGAAGGGACCTACTGTGATCACTGTGAAAATACTTACAGTAGATCGAAAGAGATGATGTAAACCTCACAATGAAAGAATTTAGGAATGACAGAAGAAGAATAGAGCAGAAGAACATAGATCAGAAGGAGCTCAGATAGAGGCAGAATAATTACACATGTTACATTAATCTGAATAGTAAAAAGGTAAATATACAATGCTCAGGATTTGAATACACTAGGTGTGATTCGAATTAGCCTGCATGGATAGATCCATAATCAGTGGAGTGTCATCAAGTCATAACTAAGAGTCCAACTCATCATCAGTGAAGTCATCAATGCACAAGTAATAGTCAACCAAAAGTCAAACTGAGTCTAACTGAATGTGGTAGGTGTAACTGGCACATGGAAGCACTAATGTCGTGAAGGAGGCTCAGTGGAGCGTGCTCATGGAGCTAAGTAGAGTCAGAATAGGCTATCTAGTCACACTGGAGGTCCATCGAAGTGATAAGGTCAGTTAAGAGTGAGTCAAGCCTAAAAGCAGGGAGAGAACTCTTGTTAACTGAACATAACTGGACTGGTAGGTGAAGAAGTGCGCCTCTCTCATGCAGTAGGTGAAAGGAGGGCACACTAGGCACTAGGAGGGATGAAACTGATCAGGAAGAAGCTCCGGGGGATAGCTAAATGAGGGATAGGTGCTGGGACTGATGACTGGGATGCATGCAAATTGCATGCAAACCCTAGAATGTATTAAAACCCTAAAAGTGCATGCAAACCCTAAAATACTGAAAATGAAAATGACTGAAAAGCTAGTAGGACTAGGATGGAGTATAGGAATATCCTAACACCCCCCCTTAATCCATCCTAGGCCCTGGTAACTAGGACCAATGGTCACCCATACAATCAAATAAGATAGATAAATAAATAAATGTCCATAAACCGAGGAAATGGGGAAAACCTCATGGGAAAAATACCCCCCGAAAAGAACAATAAATAACTCAAAGAATCATCATACTAAGCAGAAAAGAAGGAAGCTTTCATCAGTGAAAACTTCTGCAAAAAACTTGACAAGTTGATCCCCTATAGGATGCCAAAACAGGTGCTAGATGTGGATCTAGTCTTCTGATGTGCCTTCCACTGTGTAGAGGATGTATTGGACGAAGCAAATCTCTCAAGAATTCTTTCTACAACTGGAGCGAATGGAACATGAGGAGTCTTCCCAAGTGATGGAAGAGAGAACCCCATCATCATGCTGCATCTCTCATGGAGAGGTAGATGGCATAATGCAAGGTTGGCATGATGCTGAAGTCTGGTAGTTCTTTGAACAGATGAATCCTCAACTGTGTTCTCAGTAGTAGCAAGGACTGTGTGAGCCCATATTGACCTCAAATATGGACTGAGAATATGTGTTGGTTCTGGATTTGAATCTTCTTGAACTATGATTTCAACATCAAAATCTTGATCTTCTTCTTCATTAGAAGAGGATTCACTCTTATCTTGATCAGAATCTGAAGGAATAGTAAGAGAGAAGGGCATGAAGTGTGAGAACTCATATGCCTTAGAGGCATGATTAGCAACCCCATTCACTATAATATTTCCAGTGGAGATCTCTGTAATCTCTACTGTGTTTGGACCAAAAGTTACTTGCTTTGGTGATCCTGTATGAGTCATCTAATATACTGACAACAAATTTGTTGTTAGAGAAGGAACAAATTAAACAGTTTTTAACTTACCATGCTCCATATGTATTGTACCCAATCCTTTGGCAGAAATCTGAGAGTTGTCTCCCATGTAAATAGTAGGCCCATCTTTGAGATCTAAAGAGGAAAAAATTCTTCAGAGGAAACCATGTGGTTGGAGGCTCCAGAATCTATGAGGAGGGATTTTGACTTTGAAAAACCAACCATCAATGCATGGCAATCATCAGATCCACTTCCAAAATTAGACATCTTTGCTTCTTTTGGAACAACAATTTTGTTTTGTTCAAGAAGCTTGGTTAGTAGGTATATTTTCTTGTGCATGAAAGCTTTCTCAGGATGGTTTCTTCTCTTGCAGTAGGAGCAATTTGGTCTCTTGTGTTTGTCATTTTTGGATTTAGATGGCTTCTTGTCCTTGTCTTTTTTCCTCCCTTTTTCATTCACTCCACTTGCTTCTCCAGCTAGAAGAGCTAGATCTTTGGAGGCCTTGATGGCACCCATTTGAATCAATTTGTCCTCTTCTTGAATGAGAGCTTCAGCAAAGACTGTTAAGGTGGGAAACTTTCGTCCAGGGATTGACATTCGCCCAGAATGGAAGGTAGAAACAAAGATAGAAAATTGATATCCTAGTTTGCTCAAGATGGAGAGTACCAATTTCTCATCACTTTTAGTGATGCCACAATGCTTGCATTGTAAAACCAATTTCTGAAATTTGGAGAAGAATTCTTGAATGCTTTCGAAATTGCTAGGTTGTAGGGAAACCAATTCATTTTCGAGAATGTGGCCTCTTAGCCCATCTTGTATGCCAAAGAGACTCTCCAATTTTGTCCATAACTCATTTGGAGACTTCAATCCTTCAACATGAAACAGTAGATCTTTAGACATATGAAGGCATATGAATCCAAAAGCTTCATCCATTTTATTTAGATGCTTGATTCTCTCTACAGATGAATATGGTATGGTGTCTTTTTCATCAACCATTTTAGAAAACCCTCTCGACTTAAAGTGTACTTTCATGTCACTCTTCCATTCAAAATAATTGAAATGAGTGAGGATCATAGGAGAGGAAGGAGCATTCGAATTGCTCATTTTAATTGCTGGAACGAGTGCAAAAAGAAACTGCTGAATCTACTGCTGGAACTTCAAAATACCTGCAAAAAACTCTCAAGAATGGAGGTAGAATATACTCTCAAATGACTCTGATACCATGTGAAAATACTTACAGTAGATCCAAAGAGATGATGTAAACCTCACAATGAAAGAATTTAGGAATGACATAAGAAGAATAGAGCAGAAGAACATAGATCCAAAGGAGCTCAGATAGAGGCAGAATAATTACACATGTTACATTAATCTGAATAGTAAAAAGGTAAATATACAATGCTCAGTATTCGAATACACTAGGTGTGATTCGAATTAGCCTGCATGGACAGATCCATAATCAGTGGAGTGTCATCAAGTCATAACTAGGATTCCAACTCATCATCAGTGAAGTCATCAATGCACAAATAATAGTCAACCAGAAGTCAAACTGAGTCTAACTAAATGTGGTAGGTGTAACTGGCACATGGAAGCACTAATGTAGTGAAGGAGGCTCAATGGAGGGCGCTCATGGAGCTAACTGGAGTCAGAACAGGCTATCTAGTCACACTGGAGGTCCATCAGAGTGATAAGGTCAGTTAAGAGTGAGCCAAGCCTAAAATCAGGGAGAGAACTCTTGTTAACTAAACATAACTGGATTGGTAGGTGAATAAGTGCACCTCTCTCATGCAGTAGGTGAAAGGAGGGCGCACTAGGCACTAGGAGGGATGAAACTGATCAGGAAGAAGATCCGGGAGCTAGATAACTGAGGGCTAGGTGTTGGGACTGATGACTGGGATGCATGCAAACCCTAGAATGCATGCAAACCCTAAAAGTGCATGCAAACCCTAAAAGACTGATAATGAAAATGACTAAAAAGCTAGTAGGACTAGGATGGAGTATAGGAATATCCTAACAATCACAAGGTGATGAGGAGCTGGGTGTGCTCACATTTTCTTGGTAAAAAACTGACATGGCTGACAGTGTTTCATGGATTCCACATAATATTTGAATATGGTGGGCCAAAAATACCCAGCTCGCAGTATTTTATGAGTTGTTTCTAACCCAGAAAGATGACCCCCACAAGCTCCACTATGGGAATCATTCAATACTGATTCTACTTCCTCCAAAGTCAAACAACGACGTAATATGAAATCTACCCCACGTCTGTAGAGCGTGTCAGAAATGATGAGGTAGTTCTTCGTATGAGCTCTCAGCTTTCGTCATTCATCTCTGGAGAAAGTGGGTGGACACTTCAAATTCTGGTAATATATTAAAATGTCTCCATACCATGGGTCAAAGGTCGCAATGAGAAAAATGTGTTTATCAGGTAATGACGGATCTTCCTTATTGCTAATTACATCACTAGAGAAATCTTATATAAGCTTGGCGAACACTAAATATTTCTTTGACTTAGCCGATTGAAAATCTAGGTCAAACTCTTGCAAAATGACAATCCACTTATTAAACTTCCCTCTAATGATACGTCGGGTTAATACATATTGAAAAAGATTGACATCCGCTATAACTGTGGTGGTATGCAACAAAATGTAGTGACGTAATCTCTGAACAACATAGACAACAACTAATGCCAACTTCTCAACGTGAGAATACTTAAGTTATGGAGTTACCAATGCACGAGAGAGATAATAAATAACATGCTTTTGGAGCTTGTCATCCTCCTAAACTATAACTCTATCGATCATGGAAACCGACGCCACAAGATATAAAAGGAATTCCTTAGTATAATCTGGCAGGATCAGCAAAGGGGCTAATAATAGTGCCTTTTTCAAAGCATCAAACGAGGTTTGTGCAGCCTCGTCCCATACAAAACGGGTGTCTTGCTTGAGCATTCACATGAATACTTTGGTGATCTTGGCATAATTCATTATAAACCGTTGTAGAAATTTAGACATGCCCTGCAGGATTTGAAGCTGTCTAATGGTATGAGGAGGAGGCAATTTGACAATCGCCTCAACTTTCAATGGGTTGACCATAATGCCATGGCTGGACACAATGAAACCTAGTAGTCGTCCAGGCTCGATGCGGAATACACACTCATTAGGATTTAACTGTATCTTGTAATACCTGCATCCTTCAAATACGAGCCATAAATGATCAGGATGATCTCGTCTCTTACAATATTGCACGGGGAGATCATCTAGATAGGGTTCGACTATGTGCTTGATATCGTGGAAAGTGAATTTCATGGCTCATTGGAAAGTAGCTCCAGCATTTTTCAATCCGAATGGCATCTTCTGATAAGCGAAGGTACCCCAGGGACAAATGAAAGTCGTTTTATGTTGATCTTCAAGTTTGATTTGTATTTGATTGTATCACGAAAAACCATCCATGAAAGAGAATATTTCATGGCCTGCACACGCATCAGTGATCTAATCAATGAATGATGTGAGATATTTGTCCTTTGGACAGGATTTGTTAAGGTCCCTGAAGTCCGTACATACACGTATGGTCCCTTTCTTTTTGTCAACCGGGACTGGGTTAGAGACCCATTCTGTCATGTCGATCGGATAGATGAAACCGTCCTTGAGGAGCTTCTCAACTTCGTCCTTGATGGCCACAACTTTCCTAGGATTAATTGGATGAAGTTTCTGTCATACATATTTCACATTGGGATAGGTCGTGATAATGTGTTCCACAATGGTGGGGTCGATGCCTGACATCTCCTCATAAGGCCAGGCAAAAACGTCGCAAAATTCTTTAAATGAATCGGTATATAAAGTGATACCCTGTTGAGAATGGTTTGCTCCAATAAATATGTTTTCCACAACATTCAGTTTGGTGGAGATATAAATAGGTATAGTCTTTGAAATATTTTCCATATTTCCTTCTGCAAAAATCGTTTGTTTAGTAGAAGGAATGATGGAAAAATCGATATTCCCATCGAGTCTCATTGAAAACTCACCATTATCAATCCTATCTAGATCTAGAAGAAAGTAATATATGTGATGCATGTGTTCCCAAGGATGATCCAGACCAATCATGGCTTCTAGGATAGCCTTGTCGAAAGGTAAAACAATATCCAAACAGTCAAAAGAATGGGTAGAGTTTACTAACCATGCAGGTGCATAATCGAAATCTGACTCAGCTGAGACTGATGGAGTCAAGATGTGATCCATTGAAACATCTTGCGATGCTTGGTATGCCACTTCTGCAATGGACGGGGGCATGTTCGGTTCTTGTTGAGTTGAAAGAATCCACGGATCAGTCGTTCAACTAATCGTAAAAACTTCCCAAGATGATGTGTCGCTAGAACTCATAGAACCAATGTAATATACAGGAGTAGGTAGGTCAAACGTTCCCATCAATGATGAATACATACCTACTCCTAAGCTCTCACTGGGAGGTTGAGCTTGATCAATTAAAGGGATATTAGAATCTGATGAAGTTGTGTTGTTCTTTTGAGTGAAGGATAGTTGAACAACTGTGATGATCTTACCTTCGTGGGGGAACATGAGTACTCGAAAAAACAGCGATGGGATAGCTTGCATCGCATATGTCCAACTTCTTCCCAAAAACAAGTTGTAGTCGAGAGAAGCATCTACAACCTCTACCTCCACAGACACTGCCTTGCCGGCAAGTTGAATCTCAAATGCTGGTAAGACTCCATGCAGATGGAAAGACTTTTTGTCAAACGCGGTAAGTAGTGTAATTGAATGGAATAACTCAGGAGAACCCAAGGCTTTCCAACTAGATATAGACATTATGCACGTCGATGCACCTTCATCTACGACTATTCTTCCAATAGTATTTGAACCATGGACTACTTCAATCTGGAAGGAAACGTGATAGGGAAACTGGGGTTTGATATTGGACATATCAAATCTATCTAGCATACTTGATGAGTCCATACTACCTATTGCCACTAGAAGTGCATTTCGATGCGAACGAAATATTTGCAAGACTTCCAATGCAGACATAGCACATGGCGTTTGGGATAGGTCCTCCACAACAGAGCAGTTGGGAGAAGCCCATGTATTAGGGTTGTGCACAACCCGTTTGTAGAAACCCTTTGGTATCTTCGGCAAAGGCTCTGTATGCCTCTCGATGTGGAGAGGAACAGATGTTTTAGGAACCTCCTTATCTTTCTGCTACATTTCCACGCTATAATTCCTAGCTCTCGTTTGCAACAAGGTGTGTGAGTTAACCATGTTTATATATGATTGATCAGTTGATGTGGCACAATGAGTGCCCCCAGTATTCGAGTTGATAGAAGCTGAGCCTTGTCCTTTGGGAAAAGGATCCTTCAGGACATCTGGTTTATTTTCTTTCAACAACTTCTAGGATTCTTCGATAAGAAAGCATTGGTGAGTATGGTGATCATCCTTACAAAGCTTGCAAGGAAACTTGACCTTCTTTTTGTCTCTCTTGCTCTCCTTTGCATTTTTAGTGTTTTGGGGCTTTTGATTTCCCTCCCCTTTCTTACCCTTCTTCTTGGGTTTCTGAGGACCCTTTTGGTTTGTCTGCATACTCTATATAGATTCATATTGTGAAGGGGAGGCCACAACCGTAGTTGCTTCCGTTATTGATTGCTTCATATAAAGTGCATGCACTTGTTTTGTTAAGGCCTCCAACGTGGATGAGTCGGACGAACCAACAATGCCATCGACATGAGGTCCGAGTTTGGGATTACCAAGATCTGTATTAGATCGCTGTGCGTCAGGTATGATCTCATAAAGGATCCCATATTGAGCATAGACTAGGTCAAGTTGTTCGGTCCTTAGGATTGCTTCGTCTTCAGATGTTACCCCAGTATTTGAAACATATTTAGAGACGTAAGGGAGCAGTGATTTCAAATACTACTCCAAAAGAAACTCTGGTGGAATCTCAACCTTGATGAGTCTCTTCCGTCTTCACCATTCCTGAATGTGATCAGAAAGGTGAGTGGCTTTATTCTGTCTAAATGTAGACAGAAGGTCATGCCGACATCATACCAAACGGGAACACTAGTACATTTGGGCGGATTTTTCCATGAAATATTTCCATGTTTCGAACATTCGTGGAAAAATACAATGAAATTTAAGATGTCTTTTCCTTTATTTTTTTATCAAGGCGTAAAAACTATGGCAATATCGACATTTTTTACCTTTCGACGAATTTTCGTCTCTATATCGACGACCTATGGCTATCTTTGCACACCTTCCAAACCAATGCTAGTTTCCAAGTACGGCTCTTGGCTTTTTACGTGCGGGTCAACTCATGCATTTTCATCGATATAGAGACGATCGTCAATATATAAATACATACTTTAAGACAATTTTCGACACATTTGCTATAGTTGCGGAAAGGTTCCTAGTGATTGATTGAGACCGGATTTTGAACTTGCGACAAATTTCGTGGTGATTGTTTGAGCTTGGATATTCTGCATTGCTCTGATTTTGAACTTGCAAGGTTAGTATTTTTATATTTTTTTGTCTATATGTTAAGAAAAAAAATTAGGATTTTTTTTAACATGCTTGTTTGAACGAAATTTAATTTTTTTGTTTTTTTTTTAATTTAGCATTGCTACATATATTTCGTGTGATTAATTAGTTATACTTACATGTTTTTATAGGATTTGCATATGATGATTATATATTAATTACTAATTAAACCTCTTCTTTTTTCTATAGTTCTATTAAACCCAAAATCAAAATTGAAAACCACCTCAGTAGTATCCAAGAACTTCAATTTATGCTTGTGATTTCCTTGGATTCTTCAACACTTGAACTGTGAGCTTCAATTGTGTCACATGGTTCTTCCGCCCTTGTTCTTTGTTTTCTCTTGTATGTTTGTCCAATAATATAAGCCATACAATCAGATACCAACAACAAGTGTTTCCTAAATACATTCTTTATCAACCATATCCACAACTAGAGAGAGTCATACTCAACAATCATCTGGTAAATTCATAAAAGGTAAGCATGCATCAGGGACAACTTTCATTTGGACCATTTGGGCCACCTAGTGTTTCAATTGCCAAATTATCAAGGTCTCCTTGTGAGTAAATCAAAGGCCATTGCACAACACTTGTTGGCATCAATGAAAACTTCAGTCTTCGTGTTTTTCTTTATAGAAATTGGTATATAATATATTGTATTTAGAAATATACTTATATCTAATGTATTTTACAAGTTACTATTTTGTATGGTGTAGGTAAGACAATTACTTGTCACTACAAGGATTTGGGCACTATGAATGAAAATGCCATGAAGATTTCTCAATTTAGAGCGGCATTAGAGGAGAGGGGTGATGGAAAATTTTATTGCCCTTGCTCTGATTGCAGGGGCTTGCAAAGAAGAATACTTTTAATAACAACATTACCAATCAAGAAAGAGATTCAATCCATTTTCCCCATGGCATTTGCATAGTGAAATTGGAATGATGTTGTACCTATTTTGTATCAGAGTTTTCTGAGATATTTATCCATTTTATGAGCTATATATGAAGTTAATTTGATGTTCCAAATTATTTTTCTAGGCCCCTCAAGTGTTACTATGGTTTATGATTAAATTTGAGACTCCTTGCCCACCATTTTCACCACAAATCTTAGTCTATAGAAGTTGTTGCTCATTGGGTTACCTATTTGACCCTAAAACCAAATATAATGTTGCACAAATATTTTCCTTGATGTCCTTTAATATATACAAGTCCCAGACCAAGAATTAGTGAAGGTCGTACAGTGTAAGGAGAAGCATTTAATGGAAGACCTAGGGGGGATTTCCACTTCTCAAATTAACTAGCCTTGCCCCGAAACTTCTTTCCTTGCAAATTGCAGACCATGGATGGGTATATCATTTGTTTGGGTGTCTGATAGGTGTATTAATGTGTCATATTCCCTATCAATACATTCCTCCCCAAATTCGAAATCATTTGGGATTGTTTGGAACCAATTGTAAACTACAACCCTAGAGTCAAAACAAGGTGAACCAAGCATTTTCCTTTGGAGGGATATTAAAATATATACAAGTACACTCATTGCACATGAGGCTCCTCCATTAGGTAGACCCATTACATATAAATTTAGCCTCATATATTCCCGCTTGGGGTCATATTATATACATTTAACCCCATATATGACCCCCCTTGGGTGATATCATAGTACTCTCCTTCGAAAATATTTGTCCTCAAAGCTTTGCAGTTAATGGATTTACATGTGATGAAACCAAGTAATAATATTTCCGTATATACTTGCTTTCTATTTCCATTAATGATGATCCATCCATCTAAATTCAATTATTTTTTGTCTCAATCCTTGATAGCTAGTTTTTGCATAATTTTGATTGCATAATTGTTTCAGGTCTATGATAATATCTTGTTGAATAATATTTTTCAGGTGCCATATTCCATGAATATTGTTTACTATTCCATGTCTTTCCTTGATGTAATACCCCATTTTGACCCTTAGGATATATTAGCTTTTAATGTAAATATTGTATACATGTGATGTATGTTTTCCTAGCGAGGAGCTCAAGGCCAAGGCCCCGCTAGTGGATGCTCGAATTTTATTTAAAAGGAAAGTATTAGATATTATGTTACCCATGTGCTATTTAGCCATGGAACATTGTAAAAATGATGTAAATAAACATCATGCAATAAAATACCAAAACTGGCTATGGAAGCAACTAATGAGAAGGGGCCATATGTATCCACTTGGGAGTGGTGAGGGGGTTGTGGGATTGAACTATAGGCTGCCAAATGTCATCTTGAGAACCATAGGATTGAACCCATAGGATGCCAAATAACTCAGAGCACCATTAAGTCATTTGTGAATCAAAGTGTTTGAAGAAATGTATGAATGAAGTTTTAGTACATTTCCTTTAAATTTTTACAAAATCAAGAAAAAACAAGAATTTTGGATGAAGAGACTAGAATGAAATACATGAAGAGGAAGTTTGCAAGAAGTTTGAAGAATCCCTAAATACAAATGACATAAAAGAAGAAATGCAATCCAAAATTGAAGAAGGACATCAATGATTGCCAAATGTCATCTTGTAGAATGTGAACACATGTGTTTAGGGCCAATTCCCGCAGCAAAACCCCCAGAATGGGGAAAAACCCAGAGAGATGTCTTCTTATAAAATGAGATAAAAAAACTGATATTTCTCACAACTCAGAAATTTATCTTCCACTCAGCAAAAATCATAAATGCAATTAAAAACCAACTTATCTTAGCAAATTTCATAATGTTGTACAGACTGTGTACGAACTAACTCGAAAACTGTGCCAACAGGTGACTATACGAAATTAGGATGTTTTAAGGATTGCCTAAAAAATGGTGCCAAAATATTCCCCGAAAATTGTGCCAACAAAAATTGTATGGCTTGTCTCGAAAATTGTGCCAACAGAGGACTGTAAGAACTGTACAATTTATGTGCCTCAATTTCTATGCCAACAAATGACTGTATGGACTGTTTGCATATTTCCTTGGGAACTATGCCAATGATTTTTTCTAGAGAACTATGCTCTCATAAAATCAGAAATGACTCTTCTTTCTTTTTGTGTGTTTTCTCTTTCACTTAGATGTGTATTTATACTTTTGCTTTCCCAAAACCCTAACTCTATTTTCATCCAATGGTTAAGATGATTTTGATATAATGGCTTATATCCAATGCTCCTTTATTAATTACATCTCATAATTAATAATACATTAAATAACTTTTGAGACAACTTAAAGTACAAAATACTAAAGTACTTTATTAAAAAGTCACTTTAAAATTATAACAAGTCTAGGAAACACAAGGCTATGTCCCCATCATGGAAAACACAAAAAGATGGGGCTAAGGACATTCCTCATTACAAATTTCAACACTCCCTCTTAATGAGGGAGGTCCCAACACTATCATCTTTACCACTGTCAAGAACTTCCACTAAATCTGGAAGTTAATATCAGAAGACAACTTGAAACTCTGGATCCTACTCATTCTCAAAATGTTGGCTAAGTCTTCTTCCAGTGTTTCTCTCCTCATATGAAGGTATCATCTGTGCACCTACCTCATTTTCATATTCTAACTCGGATATCCATCCACCTGAATCTGGAAGTATCACCTCTCCATGCAAAAAATAAAGTTTATCTCTTCTATTCCAAAGTAGAATTGTGGCATCAACGAAGTTCTCTATCCGGTAGAGAAGCACATGTCCCTTCTTGATAAATGGTCCATACCCATCATCCTCCAATGATGACACAGAAAGTCTACTGACTTTCATGCCTGGAACATATAGTACCCTATCTACTTCAAGAATCTCTCCAAAACCTAGTTGGAATCTCATAGTTCCAACTCCTCTTATTTCTACCTGAGGACTTCCAATATCCGTTTCAACAAAATGTCATGGGGCTATTTCTTCTATCCTCTGAAAAACTCCATATTTCCTGGACATATGTCTAGTTGATCCACTATCAACTATCCACATGTAATGGAAATCTATTGAACTGCCTACACTAGTTTGTACTGAAACCAAAGAAAAATCCTTTCCAAATTGGGAAGCAAAGTCTCCCATTTATGCTGATGGTGCTCCCTCTTTTTCTTCATTCCCCTTCCTCTTGGGACATTGACTAGCATAATGGTCATACTTGTTGCAGTTAAAGCATCGAACCTTGTTGAGGTCTTTCTCCTTTTTCTTCCATTTTCCCTTTCCTTTGATTACAAGGGAAACATTGTCTTCACCGCTCTGAGTGTTATTCTGGAATGTCCCCTCCCAGGACTCTTCTTGAACAAAGTCATCCCATAACCTTTTCCAATATGCAATTTTCTTTCTAGCAACTACTCCTTGCACAAATGTGTTCCATTTTGCAGTGAAACCATTAAGAGCATATCTAACTTGATATTCATCTTCCACTTTCGCACCAGCAACACCCATTTCAACTCTAACTTGAGTAATTTTTGTGAGATAAGTGGTTACTGTATCAGCATCAGTCATCTTGGTTTTCCTCAGTTTTTATCTGAGAACCATCTTTCTATTATGGTTATTTCTTTAGTAAATGTTGTGAGGAAAATGCACCTATAGTTCAGGGGAGAAACTACCAACTTACAGGTATGAAAGATAGACCTACAAATGTTCTGCAAGTGTAACTAGTAAGCAAAGATATTTAAGGTTAGAAAGGTGAGTACCTTATTAAGAAGGTTGATCCAAGCTTTCCCTTCCTTTCTCTTCAATGCTATCCAGTATCGCAATGCCCACACCTGCAAAACAACTTGATACCTTTCTCAAATACATTTGACTACATATATAAGACTGATATCCATGACATAATAAGACATTAAACTATAATCAAACAGTAACCAAATCTAAGACACACATAAATAGTTCATCTTTGGAAAGGAAAGAATGTCTGATCTTTATTAATGAATGAAGCAAGTACATCAAATTATACCTTCCTTCAAGCTTGGCACTTCACAAAACCTAGATTCAAGGTCTCCTGGTTCTGTTCTCCAAGGATCCCATCCTCTAATCAGCTGTGCTAGGGTTTATCAGAAACTTAGGCACAAGAGAGGGGGGTGAGGGTCTCCATTCCTCCAGCATAACATTGTTATGGGTTTTGTCCCTTCACATGGCCCTTCTACCTTCCTTATATAGTCAATGAAGGAGAGGAAAAGTAGTTATAACCGATCAGGAGGTTCCCAAACCAACTTAACTTACCCAAAATTTGAGATTTTGACTAGTACAGGAAAGTGCCCTACTCTGCAGTAGACAAACTAGCACATTTCTGAAGGTGTGCGCTACTTTAATGAAGCAGAGTTGCATATCAAACGCTACTATCATGCTTGGATACCAGCGCACATGTGGAAAAATGGCCAAAAACAAGGTTTTCTAATGATTTTCAGGACATGGTTTGGTCTAGAAAAATGTTCCTAAGGGTTATAACCATCAAATGGGCCAAGAGTGAGGTAATTTCAACCATTTTTAGTGTCCCCAAATGACCTTTCAATCCATAATTGTCCTGTTGTGTGACTAAACTTGATCTCAAGAAGTGTCGTCCTGCGACCAAGCGATGCAAGTGTCGTCACGGACGGAGAAGTGTCATTTTAAGTTATAACAAATGCCCCCTAATGTATGAGGTCAGAGGGATTGAGGGAAACAATGGCCGAATACATTATAAATAACAAAGAGTTGAATCATGGAGGAACCGGAGAAACCAAGAATCATAGGCTCAAATGAAGTACCTGAAAGCAAAGGCAATGTCAGACAAACTTATCGTTGGGGTAACTGTTCATGTTCAAATAGTGGAACATGACCTCCAAGAGGATACAATAATGATCCAAATACTGATGCATATATCATGGCCACTAAAATACAAGCGTGGATCCATGAGGAACATAAGTGTAAACATAGCCACATAAATACAAGGTGGATCTATGTCAAAACTGGAGAACATAGCCATAGAGAACAAGCTGGATCTATGTCTCATCAAGAGCCAAAAAGAGTGTGGCTCAGTCTTGCGCAACTTGGGTGATAACATAAATGAGGTGATGCTATTGAGGATCCCAAGGTCTTCATCCAAAAATAACCCAAGGTACAAACCTATCCATGTGAATAAATGAGTTGATGTCGAACATGGGAGGTATCGTTTATCGGTCATTGATGTATACCATTAATGAAAATGGAACCCAAGGTACCTAGCACATTCAAGCAAGTGCGAATAAATGGTCTTACCGTCGAACACTTGAAGAATCCATCAAATAGGAGACATTGATGTATTCCCATCTATCCAATAGCGAGGGAAACTGCCACTAATGACTGCAATCCCCAAGGTACTAACCGAAACTCTAAACTTCATTCCCAGAGCACAATGAGTTGAAGTTGATGGGAAGAAGTCTGTTGGAAGGGAGGCCTTAAGGCATGCTCCATCATCCAACATGAGGGACACTCAACAGGTATGAGATGATTTGGAGTAGGACTGAACACAAGATGAAACATGCTGACACCAAGGAATGGCCGACGCATGAGGTCAAGGAAACTGCAGAATGGACGACACAGGTTATATCCTTGAATAGTGAGCACGACACAAGAGTGACTTAGGAAACTTTTAACACAAAGAGACCACGATGCAAATATGCAATGTAGGAGACATTAACAGATTCTCCATATGATTGGAAGAGTACTAACCAAACGAAGGAGTAAGAACTCTGATATCAGGTTTATCCTAAGGCCAACACTAGAACCCAACTTGTTTGATAGACTCAAAATAGGTGTTTTGTTCAAGGAGATAGTAGACTTGCTGCCATCATATTGAAAGATATTTTAATATTCTTCCCTTCCCTTTCCTTTTTCATTTTTTAACGAGCTTGACAAAGAACTAAAGCATGCTCGACTGTATTTTCATATTTAAGGAGTCTGAAAAACCTAGAAGAAAACTCCATACACCTATCCGTGGATTTTATATCGAGCCCGGATTGGTCTGTGCTCGGCGGTGTTTTCTTGTTTATAGAGTTGAAAAACTTAAACAGTCCTCTATCAACCATCTCATGGATTTCACATCGAGCCCGAGTAGGTGAATGCTCACTTGGTGTTTTCACATTTCGAGAGTCTGAAAACCCTAGAGACGACTCCAAAGGTCCTTTTTCATAAAGTTAGTCTCCTTCCCCGAAAAAGTGTAAAATAATGGAAGAAGAACTCTTCTAGCGCATACTAGAGTATACATAGAGTATTCCCTTTCCGTAAATTATCCACTAAGGCCCGGAAAAGGGGTAATTCTATACTTAAGTGGATGTTGGTTCAGTTATTTTAACGAGCCTGAAAAGACAACTATGCTCGAAAAACTTTTCCTATTTAAGGAGTCTGAAAAGGGCTTAAAATAACTCCATAGGGATCTTTTCCGTAAAGGTTTAACGAGCCCGAAAAAGTAAACTTGTGACCTCCTTACTGTTTTTAACGAGCTCAAAGGAGATATAGAAAAATGCTCATAACTTCCTTACTGTTTTTAATGAGCTCGAAGTGAAGATGAAAGAAATGCTCATAGCCTCCTTACTATTTTTAACGAGCTCGAAGGAAAGGTGGAAGACTGCTCATAACCTACTTATTGTTTTTAACAAGCTCGAAGTAAAGGTAGAAGAATGCTCAAAACCTACTTACTATTTTTAACGAGCTCGAAGTAAAGGTAGAAGAATGCTCGAAACCTACTTACTGTTTTTAACGAGCTCGAAGTAAAGGTAGAAGAATGCTCGAAATGGGAGGAGACGAGTGTCAGGGACATGCGAGACTAGCTCCAAGCACATGGAACAAAGCTATGCCTAATGCAAGGAACACGAGCAAGATAAGGACACTTAGGGTGTGTCTCCTCCAAGTAAAAGGTGTCAAATTACGAAGGCAAAATGATACAGGGCTAAGCGGAAATGAGATCAGAGATGGAGGCTTATACAACAAGCTAAAAGTGTGGAAGCTGGAATCAGGCTCATTAGTGCAAGCGGGATCATAACATATGCATATGCAACTTGAACACAAAGATGGGAGCCTTAGCAGGGATGGCCAGAAATATATGAGGAAGAAAGATATGAGGCTTCTTCTAAAAGTCATTGTAAATCTAAAAAGGCTCCTGAGCCTATGAGAAAAACTCAGCATGGGCAAAAAAATGGCATAAGGGTGCTGACTAGGGTGACCCATGTTAGGTAGGCTCTGTTGTTGGACTGGTGTACAATGCATAAAGAGATGGCTAACACACCAATATCCAACAGGTTCGACCCTATGGTGAATTCGGATGGCAAAAGGTTCAAATGCAACATAATAGCGGGGAAGCCTAAACCTATATGCAAGGTTCTGAATATACCTGACAAGGTCGCACAAGGTGTCGAAAGAGACCAGTTAGCAAGTATAAATCCAGCTAAGAATCTTGTCTCCAAGAAACATTAGTACCGAGATCATATCTAAAACATATGTAAAGAAAGACCTGATACAAGTCACTATGATAGAAATACTTTCAACTTCACTATCATCAACAGTAGGCATAAACAAGGCAGAGTTTTCAAATGAAGACTCTATGGTACCCAATCCCAAGGACTTACAATCAACAAGATCAACTTCAGGATGAAGATCAAATTTGAAGGACATGATGGAATCTGGAGAAACAAATTCATCATCACGGGAGTTGAAAATTCTAGAAGCAGAATCAAACTCAGCAGGAACACCGATTTGTGGATCTATAAGAGAGTCTAAAGACTCAACAGTAGGAAGATAAGACTTTAAGGTCAAACCAGGGCTGGACATGACTATGACTGGATCAACATCCAAATGAATGGTAGACTATACTATGGACTCTAGAAAAACTTCATCAGAAGGAATTATATCGTCCCAGATAGAACACATATCTAAACATTCAGATGGAGGTGTCACTTGGTCAAAAGCTGGGACTAAGTCCCGAGAAGGTAAGCATGAACTCAGAGACTTCTTCTCAGTAGCAGTTGAACTCAAGGAACAATATGCAACACAAGTCCGATGTGACATAGTAGTGCCTAATGACGAGGGATCTGACTGGTCTATGGTTGGGTAATAAGGAGGATCAACGATTGCAAGTTGGTCGACAGTGACGATGCTTTCGTTATGAGAAAAATGCATCACACGAAAGAGCATAGACACCATAGCATGCATAGCATAAACGTAATCACGCCCGAGGATCATTTCAAAGTCCACAGGGTCCTTTAAAACCATAAAATCAACTAAGACTGTTTTTCCACCCAAAGTAACAAGTGCCTGACGGAGGAATCCGAACGATTCACTAGGTCTTTTATCGAAGTTCAACGGCCAATTAACATCTAGAATAACATTAGGGAAACCCAAATCTCTCCAAGCATAAGCGGATAAGATACTAACAGAAGCTCCTTCATCAACAATGCATCGATCAACCGTATGGTTCCCGATATCAACCTTTATCTGGAAAGGTGTCGAAGAAGGAAGACAAGGCTCGGCTAGACTATTCCAATCAAAGGAAATGATCCTAGGGCTTGGTAGGGGTTCACATGGCATAGATGAAGTACCCCCTTTTTCAGGAACATCCAAACTGGTAATGCAGAAGACTTCCGGGATAGGTGCATCAGTCTCCAAAGGACTAATGGGATCGGTTGAAGATTTCATCAATTCGATCACTTCACTCTCCGAAGGAAGAGTGGGGTCGACCAAAGATTGCATTGGTTCAACCAATTTATCAACCAAAGGTTGATCTGACTGTAGGGAATCTATAGACAACTTAGGAACAGAGGTTCCTTCAGACATGGACCACACTTTCATGTCTCTAGAATGGTAGGTCATCGGTGAGTAAGGTGATCTCCCTTACAAAGTTTACAAGGGAACTTTGGTTTTCGTCCTATAGGTTTAGACTCCTTTACAGTGTCAGTACTCTCAACATTATTAGCATTGGCTAACAGCTTGCCCCCAGCATGACTTGTAGTGGCTAGTTTCCCAAAAGCAGAATACTTTTGAACTAAGGACCACACTTTTTGCACTTCTGGAAGTACAGGGCACAAATAAGTAAGGTGGTCTCCCTAACAAAACTTGCAAGGGAACTTATACTTCTATTTATTGGGTTTGTTGACAATGTCAACTCCCTCAGCATGACTTGTAGTGGCTAATCTGGTGTCTCCAGTATGACTCACAGGAACTAGTGACTTGTCATTAATATGACTAGCAGTGATTAATGACATGTCCTCAACATGACTGACAGTGGTTGAAGACAAACTTTCAGTGTGATTTTCAGTGACTAAAAGTTTTCTCCCAGTATGACCTCTAGAGGCTAGGTAGGTGCCCCCTGCATAATTTGCAAACGCAGGGTGCTTGCCCCCAACATGATTTCCAGACGCTGGGTTGCTGTCCCCTTGTTTTAGCATCTTCTTCCTATTCTTCCCCTGTCTATTCCTTTTAGACTGTTGGTTATTAGTATTTCTACTTTCGCCACATGAGGTAGAAGGAGGAGGAGAAGATGTTACTGGAAAAGAAGGAACAGGGTTCTGATGCTCTTGATTTGAGGTGCTCACAAAAGAAGCGTCAAGAGCATGCAAGGCATTCAGAGTGGAGAACAACCAAAATGGAAGCCCTATAGTCAATCCAGGAAGATTCAGGGTATCCATTAAGGGAGTACCAATGTTTCCAATGAATGGAATAGCACAAGGGTCCCCTGGAATAGGGGTACCTTGATTGGCACTCGTCAGAATGCTAGACATAGTTTCCTGCTCAAATGAGCAAGAAGTTCTCTAAGGAAAACTAAGACAATTAGCACAAAGAGCACACCACTAAAAAAGGTCCTAGGTAAATCAAACCAAGCAAACAGATGCCTTACGGAGAAGATTCTGGGATGATGAGGGCCCAGAATAGATCAACGAAGGATGAAGAACAGTTACCCAGGGTCCACAATACAATGACTAAGGGTGCAAGCGCTGGAATCACCCAACCGCCCTCCCAAAGACCTGCAATGGATTTCCTCCCAAGCCTATCCTAGGTACAACAGATATAACCCTCCTCCGTCACCTGTGTATGATCCTATGGTCAGATACTAAGGATACCACCACACCGAAAACTCCTGGGGGAACAGTCTCTGGTCGAATCATAAGGCATGGGCAGGGTAGCTGAGCCTGAAACTCAAAAGAGTCCCCAAACGTGATCCAATCCTGGTATATGCTCGAAACATAAAGTAGGAGGTTTATTCCAAACAATCTGATCTCACAAGACGTACTGCATAGATCCCAGGCAAGCTTTGAATGAGGTGGGTTTACCTGTGATAGTCGAACTATGATTTTTGCGTAATGTGTGATCTTGGGTGGTTTAAGGTGTTTTAAACCCAAGATCCTAACCAAGACTAGTGGGTGAAAAGTGTAACCTAGAAAAGAAAATGTTACTAGTACATTTTATTAGGGTTCATTTTAAAGGTTACTTGCTTACTCAAAAAGGTAGTGGGTGTGTGAGAGTGGTTATAACAGAGATAGAGTACTGAAATGAAATATTTACCACTAAAAAAATCTTTTCTTTTCAATGCAAGTCTTAAAGATACGATCTAGAATGCATGTGCAAATGCAATTTTTAGTCTTTTCGAATGCAAAAAAGGACAAGAATAAAGTCTAAATGTACAAAATTAAACTCAAAACCTAAGGATGCAGCTACTCAAACAAATAGGTATGCAAAAAAAAACTTCTTCTTTTTTATGCAAAGCATTCTTAAATCCTTTAAGCCACTTGCAAGGTACTCTATTCAGAAAATAAATCAATTTTTTTTTATGCTTTTCGAAGGTAAGAAACAAAACTGAAATTGAAGGTAACCTACAATAAAAGCAAAAGCAAAGAACTTTTAGGTTTCCTTATTGAAACAGTGAAAGCTACCAATATGAATTTCATATTCTTATTGATGTAAGCATTGCAACCATTGGGAAAAGAGTACGAAACCTACTTTTAGACCCAAACAAAGCAAATGACCTACAAAGAAGTATGGTTTGGTAAAGTCAGGTTTGCACATAAACAGTGCAGTCAAGGTCCTGAACAACAGCAAAGACACTTGAGCTTTCACTACAAAAAGAAAAGTAAAAGCATAAGGGAGGATAAGAAACCAATCTAAAGAGAAATTTCACTCAAATAGATACAAACAGGGTCAAGAAGACTCAACAGGCTTAAAATCCAGTGGAAATGGAGCAAGTAGATTCAGTCAGACTCAAATTAGGGTACAAAACACCAAACTGGTCCACAAGCCCCAAAACTTTCCAAACAAGCCCAAATTGATCAAAAGAGGTCCAAATCATGAACATAGGATCAGTACAAGGATAGGAGACCACTTACAGTGGTTTAACTCAGACCCAGGGTCATCAAGGACCCCAAAAAATGCAGCCAAAGCCCCCCAAAACAGGTCAAGACGACTCAAAAAAATTCAAACCCAGAATGTGTGTGCTACTGTGTATGAGGAATATTGGCGCCCAAGACAGGGGAATGCGCTACTGTGATGCACAATAGTAGCGCACATGTGTGAAAAGTTGAAAAAATGGGGTTAAAACCCCCACACCTGGGCCAATAAGGGTTTGTAAGGGCTGGGAAGGGTCTGTAAGAGCCAAGGAGGGTTTAACAAAGTCTAAAAACTGATCCTAATCAAGAAATTGAACAAAGACCTTCAAACAAAACTGAAGAAATGACCTTGGATACCCCTAAGCAGACATTCTTTCCCCAGCGGATTTGCCATTCTGTTGTGAGGAAAATGCACCTATAGTTCAGGGGAGAAACTACCAACTTACAGGTATGAAAGATAGACCTACAAATGTTCTGCAAGTGTAACTAGTAAGCAAAGATATTTAAGGTTAGAAAGGTGAGTACCTTATTAAGAAGGTTGATCCAAGCTTTCCCTTCCTTTCTCTTCAATGCTATCCAGTATCGCAATTCCAACACCTGCAAAACAACTTGATACCTTTCTCAAATACATTTGACTACATATATAAGACTAATATCCATGACATAATAAGACATCAAACTATAATCAAACAATAATCAAATCTAAGACATACATAAATAGGTCATCTTTGGAAAGGAAAGAACGTCTGATATTTATTAATGAATGAAGCAAGTACATCAAATTATACCTTCCTTCAAGCTTGACACTTCACGAAACCTAGATTCAAGGTCTCCTGGTTCTATTCTCCAAGGATCCCAGCCTCTAATCAGCTGTGCTAGGGTTTATCAGAAACTGAGGCACAAGAGAGGGGGATGAGGGTCTCCATTCCTCCAACATAACATTGTTATGGGTTTTGTCCCTTCACATGGCCCTTCTACCTTCCTTATATAGTCAATGAAGGAGAGGAAAAGTAGTTATAACTGATCAGGAGGTTCCAAAACCAACTTAACTTACCCAAAATTCAAGATTTTGACTAGTACAGGAAAGTTCCCTACTCTGCAATAGACAAACTAGCGCATTTCTGAAGGTGTGCGCTACTTTAATGAAGTAGAGTTGCATATCAAATGCTACTATCATGCTTGGATACCAGCGCACATGTGGAAAAATGGCCAAAAACAAGGTTTTCTGATGATTTTCAAGACATGGTTTGGTCTGGAAAAATGTTCCTAAGGGTTATAACCATCAAATGAGCCAAGAGTGAGGTAATTTCAACCATTTTTTGTGTCCCCGAATGACCTTTCAATCCACAATTGTCCTATTGTGTGACTAAACTTGATCTCAAGAAGTGTTGTCCTGCGACCAAGCGATGCAAGTGTCGTCACGGACGGAGAAGTGTCATTTTAAGCTATAACAGTAAAGACTACATAAAGCATTCCAAATTTCAAAATCATGTGACTTACCTGTGATATGGGGTATCACGTGATCTTTTATGGAGTCCAAAAATATTTTGTGTGCCTTGATATCTTTCTTCTCAAAGGCACTCTTCTGAGTAGCATCTGAGGGAACTGTGATGGTGTCAGAAGCACCAAAAATATCCCATAGTTGCAACTCTTTGAACAACACAATTATGTGTTCTTTCCAAGGGATGAAATTATTAGACCTGTCCAGTTTGTCTTCATACCTTTTTTTTTCTTTTTTTTTGTACTAGGGGAATCAGTAACTGAAGTTGGGTTAGTAATCGCATGACACGGGGTCCAAGGATCCAATATCGCTACCACTATACCCCTAGGTGCCCCCATAGGGCCCAAACCATGGCGTGCAGGTAATATTGGGGGAATTTGAACACGTGACTTTCCATTTACAACCAATTACAACTTCTCATCTTTACCACTTAAGCTTCCCCCCACGAGTTGTCTGTCTTCATACCTTAATCCTGCCGAGGCCATGAATTTAATTGATAAACTTTAACTGATCCTAACTTGAATTCTTTATATTTTGAATCAGCACACTTGTTATGCCCAACTGTCTTGACTGCTTTCAAGAAATCACAAGATCCACAAACTAACAAAGCCAAGCTCTGATACCATGTAAAAATTAAAAGGAATGTACTAAAACTTCATTTAGACATTTCTTCAAACACTATGCTTCACAAATGACTTAATGGTGCTCTAAGTTATTTAAATCCAGAAATAACTTGAACAAAAAGTACTCAATGAAACAATCACACAATCACTATAGAATTTGAAGACATATGTTTAGGGCCAATGCCCAGGGAAAAACCCCCATAATGGGGAAAAACCCAGAGAGATACATCTTTTTATTAAATGAGAGAAAAAATTGATATTTCTCAGAACTCAGAAATTTATCTTCCAGTCAACAAAAATCATAAATGCAATAAAAAAACCAACTTATCTCAACAAATTTCAGAATGTTTTACGGATTGTCTAAGGACTGCCTCGAAAACTGTTCCAACAGGTGACTGTACGGATTGTGTACGTACTGCCTCAAAAATTGTGCCAACAACTTCCTTGAAATATGTGCCAACAGAAACTGTACAAACTGTCTCGAAAATTGTTCAAGTAGAGGATTGTACAGACTATACTTTTTATGTGCCTTGATTTTTGTGTCAACAAATGACTGTACGGATTGTTTGCATATTTTCTTGGGAAATGTGCCAATGAGTTTTTCTAGGGAACTTGTGCTCTCATAAAATCAGAAATGACTCTTCTCTCTTTCTGTGTGTTTTATCTTTCACTTAGACTTGTATTTATACTTTTGCTTTCCCAAAACCCTAACTATATTTTCATCCAATGGTTAAGATGATTTTGATCTGATGGATTATATTCAATGCTCCTTTATTAATTACATATCATAATTAATAATACATTAAATAACTTTTGAGACAACTTAAAGTACAAAATACTAAAGTACTTTATTAAAAAGTCACTTAAAATTATAATGAGTATAGGAAACACAAGGTTGTGTCCCCCTCATGGAAAACACAAAAACATGGGGCTAAGTACATTCCTCATTACAAATTTCAACACTCCCTCTTAATGAGGGAGGTCCCAACACTATCATCTTGACGATTGTCAAGAACTTCCACTAACTCTGGAAGCTGATGTCGGAAGACAACTTGGAACTATGGATCCTTCTCATTCTCTCTATGCTAGCTGAGTCTTATGCTAGTGTTTCTCTCCTCATATGAAGGTATCATCTGTGTACCTACCTCATTTTCATATCCTGACTCGGATAGCCATCCACCTAAACCTATAAGTTTCCCCTCTCCATGAAGAAAATAAAGTATATCTCTTCTATTCCCAATTAGAATTGTGGTATCAACTAAGTTCTCTATCTGGTAGAAACGCATTGTTAGGATATCTCATCATTCGGTTATGTACTTTGCATTCATTTTGCATGCATGCATGCATTGCATGCACCCGCATGCTACCTAGTCACCAATTTGATGCCTCCAACACCTAGTCCATAGTATTCCAACACTCGGGAGCTGCTTTCCACTCATATTTATCCCTCCTAGTCAGGGAGGCACCCACTTCTCACCTTCCACTACAGAAGGGCGCCTTTTCTCACCTACCAGTCTAGTTCACTTCAGTTAGCCACCAGTCTTTCCTTGATTTGAGGCTAGACTGAATCCTCATTGTTGTTATCACTCTGATTGACCTTCGATGAGACTTGACTAACTATTCTGAGTGCAGTTAACTCCTCATGCACCCTCCACTGAGCCTCCATCCCTACATTAGTGCCACTTACCATCAGTTACACTTATTACACTCAATTAGACTCAATTAGACTCAGTTTGACACTTGTCTGATAGTGACCTGTGCATTGATGACCACCACTAATTGATGATGAGGACTCCTAGTGGGAGCCAAGCTACACCATGCAATATATTTGAATGACCTCCTTGGCTAATTCGAATTACTCAGTCATTGTTACTGTATTGTATTGTATTTTCACCATTCTGAGTTATAGAGCACTGATGCATCTCTCTTGCACAGTTTTTACTCCAAATTGTTTTACATCTTTGTGACTGATATTCTTGTTCAATATATCTGTTGTGACTAATTTTACATGGTATCAGAGCCATTGCAGGGACAAAATCTCTCTTCTACAGGTGTTCTACATGAAGAATTGAGTGAATTTGCTCAAAATTATTGAAAGTTTGGCATGCAAAATCTCATGTGCATTCGCTCATGTGCATGCAAAGCAGAAAATACACTCCAATCCACTCCAAAAGTAGAGTTTTCCACATAATTCCTGGATTTTATACATTGGATCCACTCAAGCTTGCTTGATATCCAATACCAGGTGTGATGCAACTCTAAAAGGGTGGATTGTTCAACCTTACTGTTCTTGTTTTGACTGTGATTTGCAAGTTTATCATCTCCATCAAATGCATTCGCTATCTTTGAGATGGATGCTTCTTCTAAGCTACTCACTCCCTTCAATTATTTTGAAATGAAGAATGACATGGAGATTATGTTGTGCTCAAAAGGGTACTACAAAGTCACCATGGGTGTCATGTCCCAAATTTGGCATTGGGTCACAATGGCCTATCACATTGGCCATATTCATTAGAGTTTGTCAAATTGATGTTAAGGGTCAAATAATTGCCAAGGAGGAAAATTACTAGTTTCCTAGGTTTGGGGTGGAAGCTTTGGGATTTGGAATAAGGGGGATAATAAACAATGTTTGAACATTAGAATGGCATAAATATTTAATGAAGGAGCTAAATAAATATATACAAGTGAAAATCAAAGTGGCATTTGATCATGAAGACACATGGAGGAAGTAGGACCCACATATGGCTAGATTTCCCCACTACACTTGGCATCATTCTCTCACCAATTCAAATTCAAGGTGAATGGTAACATACTTGGGGGAGTTCAAAAGGTATTATTCATGGCATGACTCATCCAAGGTCGAACTATAGAGGAATATTAACTCCCATGGAAGAGGAAGAGGCAATTTAGAGCTAGTGAGACACTTGGGCTATATTCCCTAGCTCTATGACAACAATGATGAAGATGCTTTGACACCTATGACACAAATCAGACATGAAGGTTGACATATGACATATATGACATATCAGGGATAAAAATAGACTCCAAGAGGGTGCTCAATGGTGTTAGGGCAGCTAAGATGCTTCCACATGTGATTTGATGGAAGTGGGAGACTAGGAATTGTTGTACAAGTGGCGTTCTTTGGAATCTCTTCCCAAGTTGAGTTGGCATGAGTCTCTTGGAAGGAATTCGACCCATGGAGGAAATTACAACTTTATAAATGTAAATAACAAATAATGAAACCATATTTTCATCATTTTAGAATTTGCAATTGCATTTGTGAAGAGGGAGAGCTAGTGGATGACTAGTTTCTTGCCTTAGCCAATTTCAAGGGTGAAAGATTCCCATCCAAGTTGGTAATTGGAAAGGCCATTCAGAATTTTCATTTGGAGATTTAATGGAATCTTTATTTGCAACTCTAAGCTACAGGGCATCTCATGGTTTCTTCTATTGCAGCTCACTCCTTCAACCATTTCCAGTTTTGATGGCATATTCTTGATCCTTGAGGTAGGGCATTTTTGGTGAGCTGTTGTACTCTTTGGGGGAGATTATAATGCGCCAGTTCTTTTTTAATATGAATTAAATACTCTTTTCTTCATATCCAGAAATTTTCAGGTCAAAATTCCAAGTAGAAATGTATAAATCTCATTTTTAATGAAAGTACAGTGCCATTTCCCCACTACCTTGTTGTGAACCAATGTAATGTTGATGATTTCAAATGAATGGATGATTCTCTAATGAATTTGTGATTAATGGACTTCTATGGATGTATTTTACAAGTTTCATGTACTGTACTTGAGCATTTGAAGTATTTTTACTCAGTTTAATTGCATTGGGAGAAGAAATAGTGCCATTTCCCCAAGGGTCGAATTGGTGATTTTTGCAGCTGAATGGGAGAGGGTTGGAACAGATATAATAATCAATTAATGGTGCACATGAGACCCTAATAACATAATTAATACATTCCCAACCTATTTTCATAAATTTTAGTGGGTTTGGAGGCATTTGGGAGGCCATTTTCAGTACTTACCCTAGGGGGATTTGAACCCCAAATTACTAGTAAAATTGCATACTTGGTCCAAAATATTAAGAGAGTTTTCAGAGGTCTTTTGGTGGCCATATATCATACCTGAAAATCATATTCAAGTCCTAATATAATTCATACACCTTCCTTGAATATTTGAAGGCATTTGGAGTCAATTTGAGACCTAGAGACCAATACTAGTCAAAGGGAAATTACTAGTAAAGTTCCCTACATTGGCCAGAATTGAAAGAGGATTTGCAGAAGTGTTTTAAAGGTCCAAAAGCATCCCTGAAATACATAATTATGTTATAACATCATCCATATACCTTCTCAGAATATTTGGGACCAATTGGAGCAATTTGGGGACCTAGAGCTCAAAACTAGTCAAAGGTCAAAATTGTAGGAAAAAGTGAAAAATTGGGCATTTTAATAAAATTCCTAACAAGGGACATTACAATGGTATCAGAGCATGATCTTGGCACCTGATGTGGTATGAAATTTATGAGGACAAAAATTTAGGGACCAATCTTATACATTGGAATCAGAAGTAATATTGTTGAAGAGGAGGAACTAGGAAAAAAAAAAGAAAGGAAAAAAAAGTGCATTTTGAGAAAATTATGACTAGGGAAAAAAAAGGAACCTTATGGGAGAATGAGGAGTTTATAAAATTACTGAAACCATCCTTTGAAGACAAGTGGAGGCAACTAATGCAAGGGTCGAATTGTTTGTTAGTCAACTTGAAAGCAACTTGGAAAAAAGAATGAGCAATGGTTTTGTTTTCAAGGAAAAGAAGGAAATGGATGAAATAATTGCCAAGGAGGAACCTCATGTAATGGTGGAACATGAGGTACATGTTGATATGCAGGTGATTAAAGATGCTACACTAAAACAAGAAGAAGAAAAAGCACTTGTCTCTGTTCAGATGGATTATGCGATGCCTCATGGGGAGAGCTGCAACGCCTTGGACGAGGCACACGATCTCACAATAGTTGGACCAGCCAATTATGGAGAAGATGAATTAAATATTTTGATGGGTAAGATTTGTAAAGATTTAAAGTTGGTTCATAATTCCTCACCCCATACATCTTTTTCAGCCACACCAATTGGGGGTGAAAATTGGGTGAAAGGTTTTCTTCTAATGGTGCCACATGAGGGGTATGAAACTCCTACCTCTAATTTTGATAATGACATGAATAAATAACCTCATTATTTACATTTGAAGCAGCCAATTGTTTTACCTTATGATGATACATATCTTCCTGGATGCACTTATGATGTTCACTTGAGTCACTTGAAGACTCATGATTTTCCTTGCTCCTTGCTTAGTTCAATTGATGTTGGAGGAACTTCATTCACTTCTTGGATGAAAGAATACATGGTTGAATATTTTGATGCATATCACATCCTCTTGGAGCAGCATGATAGGACATGGGATCCTCACCTATGTCATTGGAGCATATTTGATTGGTTACTTGATGCTTGTATGCACTTGGAAAATGGTGGTCTACTTGCTTGGAGGTATAAGCACTTTCATGATTCTTTGATGATGCATATTCTTGATGTTCATTTTAATTATGTTGTTATGTATTTTGATGATATATATTTTGTATTCATAATGTTTGGAAGAATGCATACAAGAAAATGGGATCCGGGAACTATGAATTGGAGAGCACTTCTAATTGTTGGAGTGCAATACAAGCAATGGGACCCTGGGATAATTCTTAGTCTCATTGATTTCAATTTTGGGGGGAAACAAACAGTATGGGAGATGGATTTCCCACTTAATAAAGTGATTTTTATCAGAGTAGTTCAGCAGCAAGCATGGTGGTTCCTCTCTAAAATCTTCATGGAAACTCAAAGACTCAAGGTTGGGCAATTCAATGGCAACTTCAGAGAATTATACAGAAAGCAGGTTCTTCAACACCCATGTTTAAAATTGCTTAAGGACAAGCAATATTGGGAAGGGAGGATTTGTTATATCCCAAATTTGCATTGGGTCACAATGGCCTAATCACATTGGCCATATTCATTAGAGTTTGTCAAATTGATGTTAAGGGTCAAATAATTTCCAAGGAGGAAAATTACTAGTTTCCTAGGTTTGGGGTGGAAGCTTTGGGATTTGGAATAAGGGGGATAATAAATGATGTTTGAACATTAGAATAGCATAAATATTTAATAAAGGAGATAAATAAATATATACAAGTGAAAATCAAAGTGGCATTTGATCATGAAGACACATGGAAGAAGTGGGACCCACATATGGCTAGATTTCCCCACTACACTTGGCATCATTCTCTCACCAATTCGAATTCAATGTGAATCGTAACATACTTTAGGGAGCTCAAAAGGTATTATTCATGGAATGACTCATCCAAGGTAGAAATATAGAATAAGATCAACTCCCATGGAAGAGGAAGAGGCAATTTGGAGCTAGTGAGACACTTGGGCTAGATTCCCTAGCTCTATGACAACAATGATGAAGATGCTATGACACCTATGACAAAAATCAGACTTGAAGGCTGACATATGACATATATGACATTTCAAGTCTAAAAATAGACTCCAAGAGGGCGCTCAAGGGTGTTAGGGCAGCTAAGATGCTTCCACATGTGATTTGATGGAAGTGGGAGACTAGGAATTGTTGTACAAGTGGCGTTCTTTGGAATCTCTTCCCAACTTGAGTTGGAATGAGTCTCTTGGAAGGAATTCGACCCATGGAGGAAATTAGAACTTTATAAATTTCAATAAAAAATAATGAAACCATCTTTTGATCATTTGTAGAATTTGCAATTGCATTTGTGAAGAGGGAGAGCTAGTGGATGACTAGTTTCTTGCCTTAGACAATTTCGAGGGTGAAAGATTCTCATCCAAGTTGGTGATTGGAAAGGCCATTCAGACCTTTCATTTGGAGCTTTAATGGATTCTTTATTTGCAGGTGTAAGCTACAGGGTAGCTCATGGTTTCTTCTATTGCAGCTCACTCCTTCAACCATTTCCAGTTTTGATGGCATATTCTTGATCCTTGAGGGAGGGCATTTTGGTGAGCTATTGTACTCTTTGGGGGAGATTATAATGCCCCATTTCTTTTTTAATATGAATTAAATACTCTTTGGTGAGCTATTGTACTCTTTGGGGGAGCTAATGAAAGAACAGTGCCATTTCCCCACTACCTTGTTGTGAACCAATGTAATGTTGATGATTTCGAATGAATGGATGATTTTATAAATAATTTTTTATTAATGGAATACCATGGATGTATTTTACAAGTTTCATGTATTTTAATTGAGCATTTGAAGTATTCTTTTTAGTTTAATTGCATTGGGAGAAGAAATAGTGCCATTTCCCCAAGGGTCGAATTGGTGATTTTTGCAGTTGAATGGGAGAGGGTTGGGAAAGATATAATAATCAATTAATGGTGCGCATGAGACCTTAATAACATCTTTAATACATTCCCTACCTCTGTTCATAAATTTGAGTGGTTTTAGAGGCATTTGGGAAGCCATTTTCAGTACTTACCCTAGGGTGATTTGAACCCCAAATTACTAGTAAAATTGCATACTTGGTCCAGAATCTGAAGAGAGTTTTAAGATGTATTTTGGTGGCAATATATCATATTTGAACATCATATTCAAGTCCTAATATCATTCATACACCTTCCTTGAATATTTGAAGGCATTTGGAGTCAATTTGAGACCTAGAGACCAATACTAGTCAAAGGGAAATTACTAGTAAAGTTCCCTACATTGGCCAGAATTGAAAGAGGATTTGCAGAAGTGTTTTAAAGGTCCAAAAGCATGCCTAGAATACATATTTATGTTATAACATCATCCAGATACCTTCTCAGAATATTTGGCAGCAATTGGATCAATTTGAGGACCTAGAGCTCAAAACTAGTCAAAGGTCGAAATTGGGGAAAAAGTGGAAAATTGGGTATTTTAATAAAATTCCTAACAAGAGACATTACAACAGGCCTTGAAGTTGATCCCAATACACTCATTGAAAAATCGAAGCGCTTCAACAAGTTGGATGAAGCATATGGTCTTCTTTGCCTCAATATTTCCAAGGATCTTCACTTTCACCTCAGTGGATTGACTACTCCAAAGGCAATATGGGAGCAACTCGAGAAGATTTTCAAGAAGCAAGATGACATGCGGTCTTTTCAATTGGAAAATGAATTGATTGCATTGAATCCTGAAAATTTCGAGACCATCAATGATTTTTTCACAAGATTCAAGCATTTGTCCTTACAGTTGAAGAACAGTGGAGTTATCAAAGAGGATAAGCAATTGATCCTCTCCATTCTTTCAAAACTTGGTAAATATTTCTAGGTATTTGTCTCTACTTTCAATTCCAGTCGACTAACTACCCCGAATTGGAATATGCCTTCATTGAATCCATTACCAAAGAGCATGACAAGTTGATTCAAATGGGGTCCATAAGCTCCAAATATTCATCCCTATTTGTTCAAGGATCCAAGAATTCGAATGGCAAAGGAAAGCAAAAGAAAGAGAAGCCCAAATTCGAACCTACCAAGCAAAGAGAGAAAAGCAAGCAATCAGATGCACCATTTGGTTCAAGGAACAAGCAAAAGGGTAAAGAAAAATTTAAATGTACTTATTGCAACCATGGCTTTTATCCTGAAATTTCATGCATGAAGAAGACAATAGATCAAATGGCCCTTCGCTTGGAAAAGAATAACATAACTCTTCCCAACGGTGCACGAAAGAAGGATAGAAATGATAATCATGAAAGAGGTCAAGCACTCATGGCAACTATTTCAAAACCCACCACTCTACTGATAGATTTCGGTGCCTCAAATCATATGGCTGCAAATATTGACTCCTTCTCTTCATTTGATCCAAGCAGCTCCATCCCCATCCATTTGGGAGATGACTCAAAAATTTCATCAAAGGGTAAAGGTACCATCCATTTAGAGCATGGAAGTTTTCAGAATGTTCTCTATGTGCCTTCCTTGGCTTCAAATCTACTTTTTGTATATCAAATGACACACACTGGTGAACAGAAGCAAGTTACATTCATCCCTAACAAATTTGAAATTTCTGATATTGAAAGTGGAAGACTTATTGCAGTCGGAAAGGCAAACCACACTGCAAAATACTATGAGTTTTCTCACTTTGTGCCGCTTGAAAAGCCCACTACTCTCCTCACTCATGGAAACGAGGTTAGTAGGATTTGGCATGAAAGGTTTGGACACCTTAATTACAATTATTTGTTGTTGTTACAACATAAATCCACGGTTGATGGTCTTCCACAACTCCATTCCTGGAAGGGAATTTGCTCCGGTTGCATTGTTGGGAAGCACCCCGAACACAAGTTCGCCCACGGCAAAGCTAGCAGAGCTTCTACTATTTGGGGCCTCATACATTCTGATATCAATGGTCCGCTGCCAAATATGTCCATGAATGGTTCAAGGTATGTTTTGACATTCATCTATGACTTCTCCCACTTTACTTGGGTATTTTTTCTCAAAAACAAGCTAGAAGTGCGTGGAAAATTCAAGAATTTTAAGGCTTTTGTTGAGACCGCCACTGAGAGAAATATCAAAGCTCTTAGATCTGATAATGGTGGATAATATATTAAGACTGAGGTTCTACAACTTTGTTCCGAAAGCGGATTTCAAATCCAACATACAATTCCCTACACACCCCAGCAGAACGGTGTAGCGGAAAGGAAGAATTGGTCACTGAAAGAGATGGCTACCTGTATGCTTGAGTCAAAAGGTTTGGCTGCAAATATTTGGGCTGAAGCCATGAATGTTTCTGCATACATTCAGAACCAAGTTACACATTCATCCGTGAAAGGTAAAACTCCTTTCGAAGCATTCACTGGTCGCAAACCGGATGTGTCCAATTTGAGGGTTTTTGGCTCCACTGCATGCGCTAGAATTCCTTCTGATAAGAGAAAGGATTTGGATCCACAAAGTATTGAATGCATCCTAATAGGATATGGAGAAGAATAAAAAGTATATAAACTCATGAATATCATATCCAAAAAGATATTCATAGAGCAAAGTGTGAAGTTTGAAGAACTGCTTCCAGATCTAAAACTAGTTGAGGAAAACATTGTCGATCTGTAGCCTCCACAAGATGAAGATTCGAGAGAATATGAAGAAATCATTGGATCTGATATCTCTAATATTTTATCATACTTTGATGGCCATGACATATCAGGTTCGGAATCATACCATAATGATCCTCCTCAGTTACCAAAGTGGGCCCAAAACACTCTACAATCTGCTGCTCCAAACATTGGAAATCCTGTTGATCCAAGGAGAACAAGAGAAGACTTTCAAAGAGCAGGTATGGCTCTTTCATTTGATGAACCATTATTATCTAAGAAATGTTCTTTGATTATTGGTTCAGATCCCAAATCATACTATCATTCCCACCGAGATCCACAATGGCAAACCGCCATGGATGAAGAGTACAGTTCTCTTCAAAAGAACAATACATGGGAGCTAGTTTCTCTTCCACCTGGAAGAAAATTAGTTCAATGCAAGTGGATCTACCACACAAAGGTTGATTCTGATGGCTCTATTATCAAATACAAAGCTATGTTGGTGGCAAAAGGTTTCTCCCAATTCCAAGGAGTGGACTACACTGAGACTTTTGCACCGGTTGCAAAGATGGATTCCATCTGCCTAGTTTTGGCCATGTCCACATCCAAGCACTAGGAAGTGCACCATATGGATGTGAAGAGTGATTTTCTACATGGAGACCTTGATGAAGAAGTATATATGAAGCATCCAGAAGGATACATATCAGATCCATCATTAGTTTGCAGGTTGAAGAAATCTTTGTATGGATTGAAACAGGCCCCAAGAGCTTGGTACGCAAAGATGGACTCCTTCCTCCTTTCTCAGAATTTCAAAAGATGAAAATATGATCTGAATGTGTACCTACAACAAGTTAAAGGTAATTTTCTGATTGGTGTTTTATATGTTGATGATCTTCTCATTACTGGTAGCACTCTCCTTACAATTAACAAGCTGAAAACCGCATTAAATATAGCTTTTGATATGAGCGATTTGGGCTTGCTTAAGCAATTTTTGGGCTTGGAGATAGCTCAAAAATTTGATGGGATCACATTATCTAGGAAAAAGTATGCTAAATACCTGCTATTAAATTTTAATATGGCAGAATGTAAGGCTGCTTCGTTTCCATTCCTCTCAAGAATCAGTCTTGAAGAGGGAAATTCTACACCGCTTGCAGATTGCACTATGTATCGACAGTTGATTGGTTCACTACTCTACTTGAAACACTCAAGACCTGATATATCTTATGCTGTGAGTGTTGTATCAAGGTATATGTAGCATCCCCATGAGCTTCATTGGCGGGCATCCAAGCGGATCTTGCAGTATGTGCAAGGTATGAGACATTTTGGCATACATTATGCTGCAGATTCTGAGCTAGATTTCATTGGTTTTATTGATTTAGATTGGGCGGGTGATAGCATAGATCGAAAGTCCAATTCCGGATATGTTTTCATGATTGGAAATGGCCCTATTTGCTGGTCAAGCAAAAAGAAGGCATACATTTCACTTTCTTCAGCAAAGGCAAAGTATCGAGGGGCAGTCAATGCCTGCATTCAGGCAGTTTGGTTGCAGGGTATTCTTTTCGAGTTTGATTTTGGTAGCACTACTTCGACTGTCCTATTTTGTGACAATAAAAGTGCTATTAAGATATCCACCAATCCAGTTTAGCGGCATAATACCAAGCACAGTGAGATTCATGTGCACTACATCCGAGAGTCGGTGCATGATCGCACTATCATTCTGCAATATTGCCCTAGCGATGAGAAAATTGGAGACATCTTCACCAAGAGCTTCACTGAGAATAATTTCTCTTACCTAAGTTCATTGTTGGGGGTGAGCTCCATCATGGTGGAGACAGATTAGATCCATTTTTATGTTTAGCTTGAGGGGGGTCTTTCTTCCACTGGGTTTTCCCTCTTTCCTCACTTAGCTTATTTTCAGCATTTTTTGGATTATTGTATTGGGGTGACCTTTGGTCTCAGTAACCAGGGTCCTGCATTTTATTTTTTACATCATAGTATAGCTTGAGGGGGGGTGTTAGGATATCTCATCATTCAATTATGTACTTTGCATGCATGCATGCATTGCATGCACCCGCATGCTTCCAAGTCACCAGTTTGATGCCTCCAGCACCTAGTCCCTAGTCTTCCAGCACTCGGGAGCTACTTTCCACTCAGATTTAGCCCTCCTAGTCAGGGAGGTGCCCACTTCTCACCTTCCACTAAATAAGGGAGCCTTTTCTCACCTACCAGTCCAGTTCACTTCAGTTAGCCACCAGTCTTTCCTTGATTTGAGGCTAGACTGACTCCTCACTACTGTTATCACTCTGATTGACCTCAGATGAGACTTGACTACCTATTCTGAGTGCATTTAACTCCTCATGCACCCTCCACTGAGCCTCCATCCCTGCATTAGTGCCACTTACCATCAGTTACACTTATTGCACTCAGTTAGAATCTTTTAGACCAGTTTGACACCTATCTGACAGTGACTTGTGCATTGATGACCACCACTGATTGATGATGAGGACTCCTAGTTGGAGCCAATCTATACCATGCAGTATATTCGAATGACCTCCTTGGCTAATTCGAATTGCTCAGTCATTGTTACTGTATTGTATTGTATTTTCACCATTCTGAGTTATAGAGCACTGATGCATCTCTCTTGCACAGTTTTTACTCCAAATTGTTTTACATCTTTGTGATTGATATTCTTGTTCAATAGATCTACTGTGACTAATTTTACACGCATGTCCCTTCTTGATAAAAATTCCATACCCATCATCCTCCAATGATGACACATAAACTCTACTGGCTTTCATGCCTAGAACAAATAGTACCCTATCTACTTCAAGAATCTCTCCAAAACCTAGTTGGAATCTGGAAGTTCCAACTCCTCTTATTTATTCCTGAGGAATTCCAATATCTGTTTCAACAAAACGTCCTGGGGATATTTATTCTATCCTCGAAAAAACTCTATATTTCCAGGTCATATGGCTAGTTGATCCACTATCAACTATCTACATGTCATGGAAATCTACTGAACTGGCTACACTAGTCTGTACTAAAACCAAAGAAAATTCCTTTTCAAATTGGGAAGAAAAGTCTCCCATTTTTGTTGATGGTGCTCCCTATTTTTCTTCATTCCCCTTCCTGTTGGGACATTGACTAGCATAATGTCCATACTTGTTGCAATTAAAGCATCAAACCTTTTTGAGGTCTTTCTCATTTTTCTTCCATTTTCCCTTGCCTTTGATTACAAGGGAAACATTGTCTTCATTGATCTTAGTGTTATTCTGGGATGTCCCCTCCCAAGACTCTTCTTGAACAAAGTCATCCCGTAACCTTTTACAATCTGGAAGTTTCTCTCTAGCAACTACTCCTTGCACAACTGTGTGCCATTTTGCAGTGAAACCATTAAGATCATAACTCACTAGCTCTTCATCTTCCACTTCTCACCAGCGGCACCCAGTTCATCTCTAAGTTGGGTAATCATTTTGAGATAAGTGGTTACTGTTTCAGCATCAGTCATCTTGGTGTTCCTCAATTTTTCTTTGAGAACCATATTTCTATTATGGTTCTTGCTTTGGTAAAGAGTACATAAAGCATTCCGAAATTCAAAAGCGTGTGACTTACCTATGATATGGAGTATCACATGATCTTTTATGGAGTCCAAAAACATTTTGTGTGCCTTGATATCTTTCTTCTCAAAGACACTCTTCTTAGCAGCATCTGAGGGAAATGGGATGGTGTCAGAAGCACCAACAATATCCCATAGTTGGAACTCTTTGAACAACACATTTATGTGTTCTTTCCGAGGGATGAAATTATCAAACCCATCCAGTCTGTCTTCACACCTTAATCCTATTGAGGCCATGACTTTAACTGATCCTAACTTTAACTCTTTTTGTTCCAAATCAGCACACTTGTTCTGCCCAATTATCTTGACTGCTTTCAAGAAATCACAAGATCCACAAACTAACAGAGCCAAGCTCTGATACCATGTAAAAAATTAAAGGAAATGTACTAAAACTTCATTTAGACATTTCTTCAAACATTTTGCTTCACAAATGACTTAATGTTGCTCTAAGTTATTTAAAAGCCAAAAATAACTTGAACAAAAAGTACTCAATGAAACAATCACATAATCAATGTAGAATGTTATCACATGTGTTTAGGGCCAATTCCCAAGGAAAAACCACCATAATGGGGGAAAACCCAAAGAGATTTCTTTTTATTAAATGAGAGAAAAAACTGATATTTATGTGACAACTCATAAATTTATCTTCCACTCAGCAAAAATCATAAATGCAATTAAAAACGAACTTATCTCAACAAATTTCATACTGTTGTACAGACTGTGTATGGACTGACTCGAAAATTGTGCCAACATGTGAATGTACAGACTGTATGGACTCAGACGGTTTTACGGACTGTGTACGTCCTAGATTGAAAATTGTGCCAACAACTGCCTCAAAAATTGTTCCAACAGAAACTATACGAAATGTATCAAAAACTATGCCAATAGAGGACTATACAATTTATGTGCCTCGATTTGTGTGTCAACAAATGACTATGCAGATTGTTTTCATATTTCCTTGGGAACTGTGCCAATGATTTTTTCTAGGGAACTGTGCCCTCATAAAATCAGAAATGACTCTTCGCTCTATCTGTGTGTTTTCTCTTTCACTTAGACTTGTATTTATACTTCTGCTTTCCCAAAACCCTAACTATATTTTCATCCAATGGCTAAGATGATTTTGATCTAATGGCTTATATTCAAAGCTCCTTTATTAATTACATCTCATAATTAATAATACATTAAATAACTTTTGAGACAACTTAAAGAACAAAATATTGAAGTACTTTATTAAAAAGTCACTTTAAAATTATAACAAGTCTAGGAAACACACGGTTGTGTCCCTTCCATGGCAAACACAAAAACATGGGGCTAAGGACATTCCTCATTACAAATTTCAACAGATTTTGACCATGCCTTTTTTATTCTTTCAATCTCTTAACCTCATCCAATAGTTTTTTATTATGATTTCTTAGTTTGCATATTTCTTCATTCTTCTTTTTTCAATTCTTCCCTCAACTCATTATTTTCCCATTTTCCTTTCTCATTCTTTTCATTTTTTAATGTATGAACATCTTCACTAAGTGATTCATTAAGGACTTGTATCTTTGACAACTCTTCACCTTTCTTCTTTAGTTCCTCTTTTGTTTCTTTCAATTCATCTTGAATTTTATTCATTTCTTCTATTTTTTCCTTGATCCATCCTTTTTAGAATCATTCTTCAAATTCATCCCATGTTCTATTTTGTTTATTAATACTCATCACCACTTCCAAGCTTCACCCTGAAGATAAAACCCTCCTCTAATAGGATTCAAAATTGTTTACTTTATCTTCTTTAATCATTCCACAAGCCTAATTCCATCTTTATTTTCATTTACACTAAATGTAGGTATGTCCATTTATATTGATTCTTAATGTGTAGGAATTCTAAATAGGTTCAATACCATGATAGAATTCTAATAATCTTGGATCTAGAAGCAAAGAAGTCCTCACAAGAATTATTCAGAGATATGCAGAAATAAGAATAAATGTTGAAGTAGAACCGTGAGAGACAAAACTCAGTTGATGTAAATATCATCTCTATCTTATTCAACAACATGAATACAATATATAATACATCCTCAAGAGATCATTTGAATGCCATGGAGGCAATTTTGAAAAGCTCACAAAAGGCAAGCATACTAAAAGCTAAAAAACCCCAAGGTGTAAAAATCACTTTCCAAATCAATAAAGAACCTCACGAATTAGCTAAATCAGGTATGGAAGCTAATGAGTGATGAAAAATGAATGTGATGATGGATTTTTGAGAGAAAAATATGGAGGATGATTTGGCCAAAAAGAATACAACTTGCCAAGTCAATGAGGGTGCCTATCTTTATCCTTATCCACTAAAAAGCAGAAAAAGCAGGACAAAACTGTGTAAGGCAGGAAATCACCCTTGCTAATTCAGGACAGTCATAAAAGCAGCAGAATTTTATACATAATCTTTCTAAGTTCGCTCCTATGGTTAATGGTGGAAATTATGATCCAAAAGAGGCAAGTTGGGGCCAATCTACCTAGTCAAACACCTAGTAAAGTATCAAAATGGTTAATACTTTATATCCTAAGTCTAAAGTGGGTTTTTAATATTCTAACACCCCCCTTAAGCCTGACTTAGTGTGAATAAAATATGATGAGGTCCCAGGAAACTATGGCCTATTTTCACCCTTTACAAAAAAATATTAGTCCATGTAGGTGAGGAAAGAAGGAAAACCACTTGGGAAGAAAAGCTCCCCTCAAAATCAACATGGAATACACCATAATAAGTCTCTCCAAAATCCAAGCAGGTGAGACCTTGGTCAAATGTCTGGAGGAATCTCCTTCTTGGGAAGAAGTAGAATGTGCTCACTAGACTTGAACTTCCTGATATCAGGTCCAAATGAGTCTTGATGATGTCCTCCATCTTCTATGCAACTCTGAGAATAGGTTCCAACCATAATCATGCAATGGATTAGATGCATAACAATAAGGGAGAATGCAACAAATCCATATAGTAATTATGCCTCTATAGCATCCAATGACACACCAAAAAGAAAACCAAAGATATATTTTGAGTGTTGATAAGTTGTAACAATTGGTTGATGATCTTCAGAATTCGAAATAGAAGACATATGAGAGAATTGAGAGGTGTCTCCAACTTCTTGAGAAAGTGTGCTGGAAATCATGTAGGAACTGGCAGGAGCGTGGACAGTGGAAGTGAGAGCGCAACTAAAAACCTCACAATGTATACTGGACCTTCAAATAACCATTAGATCACCTTCTTGGATACAAATGACTGAAAAACTAGCCTCAATATATGAAGTGTAAAAGGAGAACAATGATGAGAGATTGAAATATCTAAGTTCTTCTTCAACAATAGTTTTCTTCCATTTGATCTTCGACACTAAAAGCTAAACTCTCTAAAATATTATACTAGAGGAAGACTAATTTGGTCAAGAGATCCCTAAGCTCTGATACCGTGTGGGAATTCTAAATATGTTCAATACCATGATAGAATTATAATAATCCCAGATCTAGAAGCAGAGAAGTCCTCACAAGAATTATTTAGAGATATGCAGAAATAAGAATAAATATTGAAGTAGAACCATGAGAGACAAAAATCAATTGATGTAAATATCATCTTTGTCTTATTCAACAATATGAATACTATATATAATACATCCTCAAGAGATAATTCAAATGCCTTGGAGGCAAGTTTGAAAATCTCACAAAAAGCAGGCTTACTAAAAGCTAAAAAACCCCAAGGTGGAAAAATCACTTTCCAAATCAATCAAGGACCTCACAAATTAGCTAAATTGGGTATGGAAGCTAATGAATGATGAAAAAGGAATGTGATGATGGATTTTGGAGATAAAAATATGGATTATGAGTTGGAAAAAAAGAAGACAACTTGCCAAGTCAACGAGGGTGCCTAGATTTATCCTTATCCACTGAAAAGCAGAAAAAGCAGGACAAAAATGTGTAAGGCAGGAAAGCGCCCTTGCTAATGAAGGACGGTCATAAAATCAATATAATCTTATCCAAAATATTTCTGAGTGTGCTCCTATGGTCAATGATGGCAAGTATGATCCAAAAGAGGCAAGTTGGAACCAATCTACCTAGTCAAACACCTAGGAAAGTATCAAAATGATTAATACTTTATATTCTAAGTCTAAAGTGGGTTTTTAATATTTTAACATAATTAAGGTCCAACCAAAACCACCAAATTCAAACTTCAATATATTAAAAATAGTATCAAAAATTAATAATATGACTTTTCCAACCTATTATCTTATGTTTTCTTTTTCCAATCGTTTTTGAATCACCTAATTCGAACCTTCCAATCAAAATTTTTACGAATTCCAAAATAACATACCCTTTAAAACCCTAATTTAGAGACTTTTTTTTCTAGCCTATATTCCAACTAAGGTATCTCCGCACTTTCAACCCCTTTAAGTATGAAATTTTATCTTGTAATAGCCTAGTATGTCTTCTCTATAATGCCACAAGTCTTACCTAAATTTGATGTTCCAATAAAAAGCTATGGCAACTTTACCAAAACATGTTTTTTTCCCTTACATGAAAGTGAAAATGTACAGCCTACCACGTGTCCAATTTTTAGGATCCAATTCTGAAATTGTTACCACAAATATTAATGTTTGTATTTTTTCTGATGCAACAAGTCTCACTCAATTTAGATCTATCGAGCTCTAGATATAACAATTTTACCCATAACACTTGTTTGAGACTAGTTTTTGGACTAGTAAGAAACCCTAAATTCCACAAGGTATAACTCCACACCTGTAATAAATCAGAACCTAAAAATCATACCACAAATACTTTGTTTAGTACCATGAATCCCCTTCAATTTTCACTATCTAAAAATCCCTAGAAAAAATATTATAGCAAAAATTCCAAGATGACTACTTTTTGGACTAGTCAAAATTGAATACCTGAACTTCCCTAGTGTGTAACTCCAAACCTGTAATGAACCAGGACTTGAAAATTGCATCACAGATATTTCAGTATGTCCTATGTGGTCCCTCCAAGTTTTTTTATCTGAAACATTTCAAAAATTTGTTTATAGAGAAAATGCCAACATGACTCTTTTTGGAAGCGTCCAAGCTCTAGTACCAAATGTTATGCACCAAATCTTTAAAATTATCATAAGATAATAGAAGTACACACCATGTACATAAATGTAAATGTGGAACACAACTCCAATATAGATCAGAAAGATAAGTTACACAATAACTACTTCAAAAACAGGATATCCTTCTCCAATTACCCCATGACATTCACATAATCGTTTCACATGTTCCTCAATATGACTACATTACATTTATATATACATGTCCAATCATTGTACATGAGTCCCATTCTATCACGTCCCCTCCCATCTATCCAACGCAAGGAAGGGAACATGACTCAATTTTTGGGATTTCACACAAAAACTCAACCCTATTCATTAGATTCATACAAATAAAACAAAATTGTGCAGATGCAAATCAAAATAACATGCACAGTGGAATTATGCCCATAAGAGATGAATATTTTATGAGGTCCATAAGAGATGAATATTTTATGAGGCCGACCCACACCCTCTCATATAGTTGCAAATATTGTTGAGTAATGGGACATTATCACCAGGATGAGTAGTGGTGCCCGGTGTACAAAATTCCAGTTGGTCGACAGTGACAATTCGGCCTTGGTGGGGGAATTGCACAATGCGAAAGACAAATGACGTGACCGCAGTGATGGCATAGAACCAATTACGACCAAGTAAGAGATTGTAATCCAAAGGGGCTGTGACTACTTCCACGTTAATGGTTGTGGTCTTACCCCCCAACTCGACTGCTAAGGCTTGTAATAGCCCATGGGGTTGAAAGTGACGAACGTCAAATGCTTTTAGGGTGGTGGGAGAACGGTTTAATTCAGGAGAACCGATGGCTCTCCAACAAGATAGCGACATGACCGAGGTAGAAGCGCCTTCATCTAGTACAATATGATGGATTGTCTTCCCATCAACGTTCGTAGCAACTTGAAATTCCAGCTGGTGGGAAAGCCTCGATTTAAAGTACTCAAGTCGAAGCATGATTATGTTTGAGGAATCCGGATATACTGCACCAATGGCAGCAAAAAGAGTCTTGCGTTGGTTGGGACAATTCTGCAAGACCTCTAGCGTCGACATGGCATAAGGAGCTTGCGCCAAGTCCTCTACAATGTTTTAATTCTAAGTGCCAGAGCATTAGGATTGAAAACTGCTTTTTGAATCGTGCTCTTAGGCAGATGCAATACTGACTCTAAAGAAGGCTTCTCAATGGTGAGAGGAGCTTGTGGTACGGTGACATCAGGAATAGAAGTGGAAGCTTTTTCAATATTACTTCCAACTGGTTCCTTCGAAGGGACTGAGTCATATGAACGCAATCGTGTGTTCAGGTTAACCATCTCACTACACATCATGAGAACATGCGCGGTGGAGGGTGCCTCTCCATGTGAAGGAGAGGTTTGAGCGATCATTTGTTGGTTCTGAGTGGGGAAGGGATCATTGAGAACTGCGGGAGTGGGGTTTCCCTTGAGAAACTTCTACACTTCGTCTCGATGGGGACATTCTTTGGAGAAATGGTCACCACCACACAGTAAACAAGGATACTTTAGCTTCCTCTTCTGTTTGGTGTCTTCAGGGGTGTTCTTATTCTCCTGGTTTACCTTTGTTTTTCTTCTTGCCACCGGACTTTTGAAGCGAAGCTGATTGAACAAAATTCACCTCCTCGGTGGAAGAAAGAGTGGGTGACTTGGTTTTGCTACTTCCAGCCTGTGGTGGGGATGGGGAAGAACCATGGGGGTTTGACAATCCACCAGTTTGAGGAGGAGGTTGGGAGTTAAGGGAACCAATAATGTCGTCGGGCTGAGGTCCCTTCGATGGTTTTGCAATGTCATATGTAGGGCGGGGTGCATCAGGAACAATGTCATACAACGTGCCAGATTGAGGTTAGACAAGGTCTAAGTAATGGGCACGGGCGATATCCTGTTCCTTGGAGACGGACCCTCCCATGGCCACGTCTCGAGATACGGTGGGAAAAAGAGACTCTATGAACCAGTCAGCTAAGAGTTGGTCTAGAATAGGAGCCTTAATGAGACGTCGTCTCCTCCTCCATTCATGGATATGATCATAAATATGAGTTGCAGTGGTTTGACGGAGCGAAGTCAATAGGTCCATGCCAGTTTCGTAACGTATGGGTAACTGGAAATGAGTCAAAAAGGACATAGCAAGAGAGCAGAAATCGGGAAAGGAGTGCGGTGGTAATTCAATATACCACTTAGCAGTTGGGCTAGTGAGAGTCCTTTGGAATAACCTTAGACGGATCGAGTCATCCATCAAGGAGTTGGATGAACACCATAAATGGTATGTCATCACATGGTTTTTCGGGTCTTCACCAGGTTTGCCATCAAATTTGGGGATATCAGAGGGTAGTTTGACCGGAATTGGTGGCCAATTATAACCGTGAAGGATGGGGTTATTAGTCAGACGAGAGAGGTGTTGAGTAGAGTTGTCATTGATGAAAACATTAATGACAAAGAATCTTGAGGACATGATGATATCAAACAATGAATTGAAGTATTGATGACATGTCAGTGATAAGACCCCAAGGTGATGGGATTTTGCACACCTAATGGGCCAAATGACCCATTCTATGGTCATTTGTGGCTTGATGAAGTCATGAATCCCACAAGCTAAATGGAAGTAAGATGGTGATGTCCTAGATGTCCTTGGACCCACAATTTGGTCTTTGAGCCTACGAGTTCGCTCTTGATGCCCTTGAGGGAGATTGGCTTCTATAACGAAGTCCTTGACACTCTTGTGCTATGATGAAACCCACAAAATGGTTCTTAAGCCCATATGAATGGTGAAGAAGCCTTGAACCCACAAAATGGTCTTTAAGCCCACAAGTTTGTTGAAGAAGTCTTGGTTGACATGTTGAATCATCTTGATTGAATATTATGTGATAGCTTTATAAGGAGCCCATAGACATGCTTTGATAGGTTGAAGAAGTATTTGAAGAAAACCTTAGAACTCTTGCAGTTTGTTGTGTGGTCTTTGGCACCCTTATGTGTAGGGTCTTTGACATCCTGTACAAATTGAAGAATTTAAGGATGAAGGACCATGTTTTTACAAATAAGCCCCTCATACGATGATAGCCCTCATCATGCAATTTCCAATAATACATGGCACATCACGTGGTTCTTCACGGTTGAAGAGATATTAATTTTTGAAGCTGTGTGGCAATGTTAACCCCACCTTTTGGGTCAACCGACCTAAGAAAAGAGGATTTAATCTTATTTTTTAATGAATTTGAAGGATAGGTCAGCTCCTAAGGTATAGTACTCGAATTGTATAAATAAAGGAAGTTAGTGTCACTATAAAGTGAATTCGTGTGAGCTCTGAGAGTGACTAAGGCTGCGAAGTAGCAAATCTGGGTTGTGTGAGGCAGCATGACGAAATAGAAGTCTGAGGCAGCATGAGGCCTTTTTAAGGCCTTTTTTGGGGGTTGTGCAATTGTAGAGATATGTTGGCCTAGCTTGTAGTGAATGTTTGCAAAAGTAAGAGCCATTCTTACACATCTTTTTGAACAAAATTGAAGAAGTTTATTGACAGATTTGAGGGTTGTTATTGGCACATTCTTCTAAACAGATCCGAAGTAATTCATTGACAATTATGGAAGGCTACTGTGTGATATTTTAAAGGAGAAATTAGTGCAACTCGTGGAGGACAGACAGGAGCTCTGTGGAAATTCGGGGGTCAGTGCCGAACTCATGGAACAGTGGAGATTTCGTGAATCTCTGAGGAAATTCGCTACAGTAGACAGAGGCACTGATTTCGGGGGACAGAGAACAGTTCGGTGAGGAGTATATCAGCAGTAGTTAAACTCATTTTTATCCCTTATTTTTGGGCTGGGTAAGTGTTGAAGACATGATGCTTGGGTAATTGATAAAGATGGAGTCTATGAACAAAATGATAATGTGTATGTAATACAAAGCTAGCAGCTGCTAAATGAAGACATGGTGACTATGTTTGGTACAGAATAATGACAATGATGTGTTCAAGTTGTTCATAATAAAATGAATTATGACCAGAATGATGAAGATATGGAGATATGCTGAGATAGGGTTTGATAATGGTCTTAAATAAAGACATACTAGAATGATGATGACAGCATATTTGGTGGACAAAATTTAATATTGATATACTCAGGACAGAACAATGTACAAGTAACTAGAATGATGACATGAGGACAATATGATGATAGCCAAAATTCTAAAAGAATGATGCCCTTGAACAAAGTTATCTTGATGAAAACAGAAGGTATTTGCTGGTGACCAGAACTAGGATATAATCACCTGCACAATAGATACTGGGACAAACAGTAATGGAATTAATATGCAGTAAGACAGTGATAGGCAAATGATGATGACTTCTAGATGATTGAATTGGTGACAGTAATCTAATTTGTACTTATAAATACAAGCAGGGTCTTGTATCTCTTTCCTGGCTAGGTCTGAGAAAAACTAGGCTGGGTCCTAGATGATGAGTTGGTGCTCACTGTATCAGTTGGTGCTGAATTGCCTCATGGTTGTAGCCGTTGAACCAAATACAAAACATTACAAAACTCTATCCTGTGTCTCTTTTGCAATGTGTTGATGATGATGTGTTTTAATTGATGAATGACATGTGCTTAGTTGATATATAATTCATTGATAAATATGATGCTGAAGTGAATGTGAAATAATCATACAAGATTGGTAGAAAAAAGTTTAAATTACTCTCACACTGATTCACCCCCCCTCTCAGTGTGGCCATTGTGTTCAACAAGACATTGGGTAGGTCCAAAGTGGCCAAAAATGGCAGTTGTTGATTCGGCTGTGGGTACTGATAATATTGATATGGCATATATGGACCAATAGGACCTTGCATCGACTGGTTGTAGGGTGTTCCCGGAGGAAATTGGTCGTAAGGGGTTGTGTCGCGTGGGTTGGGTGGTGGACCATATGTAGGTTCGCTGCCATAATAGGGTGGTCCATTACCAAAAGGTGGGGATCCACCGCCGCCGTCGGGTGGGCCTCCACCGCCTCCGCCGGAAGGGGGTGGTCCTCCACCGCCTCCGCCGGAAGGAGGTGGTCCTCCACCACCTCCGCCAAAAGGGTGCAGTCCTCCTTCGCCACCTCCACCGAAATAGGGTGGTCCTCCTCCGTCACCTCCACCGAAATAGGGTGTTACTCCGTCGCCTCCACCGGAAGGGGGACCACCATAAGGTGGGGTTCCTCCGCCACCAGAAGGGGGTGGTCCTCCACCGTCACTGGAAAGGGGAGGGCCTCCGCCTCTGCCACCAGAGTGGGGTGGGACGCTACTTCCAGAATGAGGTGGGCCTCCGCTAGAAGGTAGAGGTCCGCCCCCTCCGGAATGGTATGGGGGTCGCCGCCTCCAAAGGGAGGTGGAGGTGGACCAAATGGGAGTGGGGGTGGTGGGACTTGAGGGACAATTGGTGGGGGTCCACTTGGTAAAACATTTTGGTGCCCCCATAGAGTGTATGGATTTCTAGGATATGGTATCCCGTAGAGTACATTTTCGGGATTGAATTGTCCCGACACAGGGTTAAAATAACCTGGATATGCTTGACTCCATGGTGGTTGATTTGAATTGGATGGTCCCCCAGCATGAGATAATCCCATGGTGGATCCCACGGTAGGTAAGGAAGTTCCAATGGAATGATCGATAGGAAATCCTCCACTCGTATTATGGCTAGGAAAGAGGGGTTGCCCCCCAGTAACAACTCATTGACCAGATATGGAAGGTTCGCTCATAGTGCATCACCACGTTGGCATAGTTGGTGCATAAATGCAAAGACTAGATCCAAACACTGAGCATGGGGATCCCAACGAAAAGGGGTGGTTTCCGCCTCTGGCTCTGTATCCAGGTGGGCCCATTGTTTCCCTAGAGAGGTGTCCCAAAAGGATGCAGATGGACCAAATGCTACAGATACAAGGTCGTCCTAGGATGGGTTTAGCCAATCTGTAGCCCCAGGTTCTCCTTCCAATGAACGGTGGAAGGATGTGTCTCATGAAGTAGAAGGTTCTGCCTCTTCACCCCTTGATGGGTTAGAGGTTAGTGAGTCCAGAGGAAACAAAAGTGATCCCGACTCCATGGTGGAATGTTCAGCTTCAAGTGACACAACCGTGACTTGTGGGTCCATGCTTACCCTCGAAATTACCTCATGATTAAGGGGATATTCGGGTGGTAAGTTTAAAATTCTGCAGGACCTTCTCAAAGGTTGTTCAGCCAGAATGACCGAACCAGAATTTCTCATAAGTGAATTCTAAAAAAAAGAAATGCAATCCATAAAAATCTACGCAAACTAAAGCCGCAAGCAAACTTATGTGATAGGTGTGGATCCAAAAGTCTAGAACCTCACGGGATTGTCAAGGCTTCGCAACTCGTGATATACTCCAGGGTCCAACAGTTATACTCAGCCCAATTTTTCAGAGCACTAACCAGGGAGGATTAGGACTGTACCCCTGACCATATAACCCGACTACTTGATAATACGTGCGTAGTAGCTCCCCGAGTGCTTTTCTTGGTGTATTGCTCTGCCAAGACAGCCAAATGGTTAACTCAGTTGGTTTCAGGAATCCTAGGAGTGTCTCCCGAGATACACAAGGTACGTGGGAGCTCAAATCCATATTGGTGTTGTCTAATGCACAACCGTATGACAAGAGCCTTCTGATATACTACCGAGTACGTGAAGTGCCTTTCGATATACTACCAAGTACGTGAAGTGCCTTTCGATATACCTTAAGGTATGTGAAAGAGCCTTCGATATACTGGTTGGTACGTGAAAGATCCTTCGATATATCGGTTGGTACGTAGAAGAACTACAATGCCCTGGGGATGCAGTGCAGGAAAATAACGACAGCTACCATGTTTTACGACGTTGGAACACATCACTAACTTAACACACAAGTTACTAGTAAATTTTAACCTAGCTCTACCGGTAAATTTTATATGGACGGTTAGGTGAATGCATTAGGTCAGTACATAAATGTAAACATAATGCACCCTAACTACATGAAAATGCACTTGTCTCTTGATGAAATCTATGTACGGGAAGGAGAAATCTTTTCAAATGGTCTCACCAAAACAGTAAGTTTCAACAAATCCCAAATCTACCAAAAATGATAATGAAAGCACTCTTTTCGTTTTTCAAGCAAAACGCAAAAATCAACAACACATCAAATCCAAATCAAAGCTTTTTATTTTTGTCTTTTTTCAATTAGGATGGAACTAAATGATGAAAAAGGAGAACTTCTACTTAGAGCACACTAACTCTTCAATTTTCACTATGATAGCCTAAAAACATATGAAAAACCAAAAATGCATATAACACTTCAAGCTCGGAATCACTTGCAAAAATTTGACTTTACTTGGATTTTTCAAGAAGATGAATGACTCATAATTCGTGAAAAACACAAACAATTAACTTCTTTCTCAAACTTTCCAAAAGATCAATGAATGATGAATTCCAATGCATGAAATAATTTTTACAACAATTCTCAAATGAACTTGGAAATGGTAAAAATGAAGCACTTTTAATTTTCCAATGTATATACCAAGACAAAAATTGATGATAATAACACTTTTAAATGTAAATGGCTGAAAAGAAGAGACTACTTGCAGCACTCTAATCACTCAGAAATTCTCAAAGAAATATAACAAGCACTCCAATGGCTTAAAGACAAAAATCACTCAAAACAATCAAATGCAAGCCAACAAATGATGACTAAACTCAAGAAAGGTTTGGAAGCGGATATAGTATGCTGGATAGATCCAGTGAGGTGTTCAAGAAGAACAAGATGGAGTGGATGACCGTGGGGGATTGGAATTTCCGACCACTTCAATCAAACTCACTTGATCAAAATGACCCAAAAACCAACACAAACAAACCAAATCAAACAATGTTGGGTAAAAGGACCTCTGCCTGGAAGATATAGTGCAAAGATGACTATTGAAAAACCCAAAAACAATCAAAAATTGGAGGGAAAGAACCAAGCATCAAGCTTGAAATATCGGCGCAGGCTAGGGTTAGGCACAGAACCCCCGACGCAAGTTGTATGCAGAGTAAAAGCATCGGTGGCGCAGACTGTCAGATCGAAAAAAGCGTCAGTGGCGCAGTATGATCAAAGGAAAAATGCGCTCTGGATAGATAGGCGCAGAGGGTGAAAAACCTAGGTGCGTCGGGTTAATAACTCAATGCAAATGATGAAAAAAATCCATGCAATGACCAAGTAAATTGATTGGAAGTGGTTCAACAGACCCAAAGAAAGTCAACAAACTCTTTAAGGAAAGAATATGATGGTGAAAATAGGCTCAAGAGGAAAAGTAATGGCTCATTAAGAAATCAAAGAATAACACATTCAAACTTGAAATCAAAACAATGTATCCCCAGTATAGTCGCCAGATTTGTTATTGGACAATCTACTCGAGCGGACGTGAGCCAGATCTCCCTAGTTAAATGTGAATCTAGAAGAAATAAAAACAAAACATAAAGCTACTTTCCTAGATCGAATTTTAGATCGATTAATTAGACATCTTACCTTCATATTTGTAGATATTTCTCCTCGTTATTGCTCCAAGCTCCGTGGTCGTCAAATCCGTAGTTGCAAAACCTGTCAAAACATATAGAAACAAAACAAGTAGTAAAACATGTCTAAACACTAACTGATCTAAGTAAACAATTAAGGAAGTAAACTATAAACATCATCAACACAACAAAATTTATGGAAAGAGTTTATATTATTGTATAAAGAGTAGGAAATACAAAGTAGAGAGATGATTACAACCCAAGCCTTAACGCTGCAATATTCCTCCAACAAACCAAACCAAAGACTCCAAAGGAAATGTAAGCCTCCCAAGAGATGGGTAGGGATCACCTAAGCTAATTCCACCAGCATGTAAGTGCTATAGACTTCCTCCCTTTGGAATGGAGAGGGGCTTTGTATTTATAGGACCAAATGGATAGAGTGGGTTGAGGATCATGGGGAGAGGGCTAAGGGATCCTCTCTTAAGGTTAGGGAATTGTAGGATAGCTCACCTAGGAGTTAGGGATAGAGATCCACCTCATCCAAGTTCTAGAAATCGCTCGAAAGCCACCTTTATCCCAATTAACCAACTCTGGTGCAAACTGCATAGAGGCAACCTGCGCCTGAAAGGGGAAACGCATGTTGTACAAAGACACTCTACGCCACTGGTGCAGTCTAGCAGAATACATTCTGCGCTGACCCTAGTTGGGCACTTCTTGCTCAAAGACAACATGCTGCGACCCAACTAGAAGTTGTGGACAAAGGGCATCAACTTGCTCTACATGACTTCTTAATCAAGGAAACTTCAGGGATTGAGGCACTGAGCTAACAAGGGACTCATGATGACGAGATTTAGGTGTGACAAGATTAGTCCTCAGTTGCACACACTATCCTCTTATAGGTTGAGCATCTAGCATTTCCTCAGTATTGGCCATGAGGCTTGCTAGGGGTGGTTCAAGTGGGATAGTGCCTTCTCTCAGACACCAACTAGGGTGGAGAGATTAGTCCCTAAGATGACTCAGAATGGGGAAGTTCCTTCTCTCGGACACCAAGTAGGGTGGACAGATTAGTCCCTAAATGATTGGAGTGGGGAAATGCCTTCTCCCGGACACCTTGTGATGGGGTGGGGAGATTATAGATGCTCACTCATGTACTCATGCAAGTCCATGGATTTAACCATGAGACTTTCCTGAAAGACCTTAAAACCATAAACCTTAAGCAAGCTAGTGATCAACCTTTCCTTGAGATGATTCGTTGAAGACAAGTCATGGCGTGAATCCTTTGAAGAAACCCAATATGTGTTCAAGTAGAACAAGCAAGAAGAATACCTTCCACATTGAGAGGGGGTGTTATTCCTGAGACAAGGATAATGGTGTGAGTCTCCTTGAGAGGGAGTTGGTTGCTCTTTATGAAAATTTTCTATGGATTGAGTTGTGTAGAGGACGTCAAGTTAGTCACATGGGTGTAAATAGACCTTTCTTATGATGAAAAGATGTACGAGACAAGTCGCGACGACCAGATGATATTTAGATGTGTTCCAGAGTGATGATACCTCCATAGCTGAGAGGGAGCATTGATGTTTTCATGAGTTTCATCCCTAATTAGCCATGTGGACTAATTAGTAGATGGATTGGATGAAGAAGAACCTCCAGAAGACAAACAGTGTTGAAGATCGTGCAATAAGAATACATTCCTCGCTAAGAGGGAGTGTTGATGTTTATGTAGTAGCATCAAAATATATTATTAAGAAGTCCTAGATAAAGTGGAATCAATGAAGAGCACAATTACCGCAATAAAATGGGTAAAATAACCCTAGAAGATAAAAAAAGAAAAGTTGGCTTGAAAGATAAATAAATAAAATTCAAGCCAGACTAATTCAGGAAACTTCTAGTGAAAAGAAGGATATAAATAAAGTGCTATCACACTTCATTATTACAACAACAAGTTCATCTCTCTCTCAAGTGGTGTGCACTTATCTAGGAGGACAAGTGAAGAAGACAAGAAGAAGTTTGCTCTGGATTGTAGAAGACTAATTTATGGGGCTCTTATTTTTTTATATTCTTTGTTTGTGATCTATCTTGTTCAAGATCACTTCTATATATGGATGTATTTGTGTTATGTATTGAATCTCTCAATAAGAAAGGATTTCTAGGTTTTCCCCGAGTTTGGGTTTTCCCGAGATAAACTATTGTGTCTCTTGTGCATGATTATGTGTAGTTAAAGTTGAAAGAGATGAAAAGTATACTGCTATATCATTAAAATCTAACACTTATCTCATTGTTTTGTATCTTTTTTCATTAAATTATCATGACATCTGGGGTTGTATAAGTGAATTGTTGTGATTTTATCATTGTTGTTTCATGCTTTAATTTAAAGCAGTCTTAAGGCTAAAAATTATAGGGCTAAGATCTAAGAAACCTCTAGCCTTAGAGGTGGATTTCCCATTTTGGATTAAAAGACAAAGAACGCAGAATTTCCACTAGTGATAGGGGAAACACTAGGGATTTAGGCATCAAAACTTTCAATGCTTTTAGAAAGGATCCTAAAGAAAATCTAAACTTTGTTCAGGATAAGGTTTCAAGGGAAGCACCCCAAGCAAATAAGGAGACATGTTGACCGAATCGCGACCTCACAGTCGACAGGGGTCCACCAACTGTCGACCCATACCACAGTCTCCCTGGGCACCGGCCCGGGCAGGTTTGAGCCCACCCAACAACACCCATAGAGCGGATGAGGTCTCACCCAAGGCATCCGGGAAGAGCAGACGGAACCATGTTTCCGCCGAGGGAGGAGGCAAGTTGCGGCAATATGACACTAACGTCAATTCTAAATATTCATCGCAGAGTTCTAACAAATCACCTTAATCACAGCATTTAACATTATCATAAACAGAGATCGCACATTACTCTAATCGCAGCATTTTCACATAGACCGATAACACATTATTGCAACATTACATTATAGCAACAAAAAACAGATAACTGCATTAAGAATAGGAAATAACATAGGCATCGAGCAACATTACACATGGATCACACCAAATCATCATCCTTATATTGCTGTGGCAAAACAATACATAAATCTCTATGCAACATCCGTATTATCCCCACATATAGCACTTATCCACCTCCACGACTATCGACTCCTCTAACACTTACAATTCTCCTCTATTTATAGGCTTCCGCCGATTACAATACTTGTCCACTTTCCTAACCGACACTATGGACAATCGACTAACTGACTTGGTCTAATGACCCAAAAACCCGCATACCGATGTACAATGACTCGATATTAAAAAATATATGACCAAAAACCCACCAACTGTGGTATACTTGACTCAATACTACAAAATACATGGTCCAAGTGACCCAAAACCCAGCAAGTGCGGTATCCTTTGTCCCAAGATACTCCTTTCGCGCCTTCATCCAACATGTCACGGCGTCAGCAGTACCATGATCTTTCCTCATCAAACTGCCTGCCAACAGGCCCCCAACACAATCTTGTGGCTCACCCTCGAGCCACATCAACTGCATCTATTCTTGCTATCTGGATCATGAATTGTTGTCCCCTTCATTCAGCTGTATAGATCCTCGGCTACCAATTCCGTAAGCCCTCCACGAGAGTAGGCAATCCCCGACTCGCTGTCAGGTATACCGTGTACTCACCCTCCAGTCACGTGGAATAGTGTAGACTGAAGAGAAAAGAGGATGAACGGTACCAACGGTTGAGAACGGCGGATGACTCTGGCACATCTGTTTCGCGCCAGCGCCCGTCGTCGACTGAAGTCAGGGAGCTACCGCCCCAACCAATGGTCTAATCAAAACTGGTACAACTCTTCAAATGACTATTGCATACGGAAGCATGCGGGACCGGCCAGGGGTCCATTTCACTGTCAACACATACCATAGTCGCCCTGGAACCAGCCCAGGCATAAACAGCGTAAGTGCACCCGCTGGATCAAGACGCTCAGGGACACTCGTTGTTCGGGCTCGCAGTGCCCCTGGGGTGCTACCACGAAGTGAAGCATTTCCACAGCCTCCTTGGAATTCCTCACAATTCAACTCACACAGGGATCAACCAACATAACCACTCGTGGTCGGAATGACTTCTGGATGGCGAACTACCAACTTCCTTGGGTACTTATAGCCGAACCCTCCTCTGTGACGATGGGGGGAATGATGCCCCGGTACCTCCCACCTGTGTGTGTGAGTTGGCCAACTGCCACAGTGGAAGGGGTGGCCATGCTGCCAACATAGCTCCCGCATGCCACCACGTGAACAAACCTGTTGATCATCCCGATCCATCATGCAAAACATACCATCGTCATGTGTGAACTCAGCGAAATGAATCAGGGCAATCATGTGTGGAGAGGGCGGCCAGTAATCACACCACTTCACCGTACCCTCCCAAATTTGTTGTACAAAATCCATCAGTAATCCTGAGTGTAACATCATCATGAGTCTCTAACGGCGGTTACAAGCCTCTCCCACTTGCGCATACCCTCTTTTGTTGGTGCACCATCTGCCACCAAGCAACCTGCAACAAGCATCATCACTCATGCATTTTTTTTTTGTTTTTTTTTTTAATATGCGACTCAGACATCGCACTACTCTAAGCCCGTGCGATAGGGCTTCAATCTGTGACCATTTACCATCTTAGGGAGCATCCCCCCATCCAATCACTGCAACTGAACCGCTCCTTTTGTAGTAATATCATTGATGCGGTAGGGACCCAACCAATGCATCTACAACTTGCCTGGATGTTTCATAAACTTGTTATCATACAATAGCACCAAGTCACCTTGCTGAAACTGCTTGTTTTTTATGTGGCGATCATGCCATGCCTTCTGGTGATCCTTCTCTACGCCTTCATGAAAGCCAGCGATAAATCGATCTTCTTCTAGTTCCACCAACTGTTCGAAACTTTCCTGACATTCCGGATTCCACTGAAATGCCGCATCCTTTTTCAACAATTTCTCCATAGGGGCAGTAATCGCAGCATATCCCCTAATGAACTTGCGATAATATCCTGTGTGACCCAAAGTCATGCGCAACTGCTTAACAGTGGTCGGTGGTTGCAACCCCAAAATAAGCACAATCTTGGCTGGATCGACCAACAATCCCTGTTTACACACAATATGACCCAGTAATATCCCAAACAAAGCACAAAAAATACATTTCTTCAAGTTCAGCGATATCTGGTGTTGTCGGCATCGCTCAAGTATCAACCGTAGATTGGCCAAATGATCGTGAATCAACCCATAAACAGTCCAATCATCCATATATACCTGCAGAAACTTCTGAATAAAATATTTGAATGCATCAACAACGACCCAGGAAAATATCGCAGGTGCATTCTTCAAACCGAACGACATGACCGTGTACTGAAAGCAGCCCCATTCAGTAACAAAGGTTGTCCTGTGGCGATCTTCCTTAGCAATGTGAATCTGATGGTAGCCAGAAAATCCATCAGTGAAAGAGTACATCTCCTGGACACCCACTCCTTCAAGTACTTCATCAGTAAATGGGGTCGGAAAGGGGTCATGCAAGCAAGCATCGTTCAACTTCCGCAAGTTGACACAAATGCGCACTTCACCTGTTTTATTGTCCTGCACCACCATAGGACTGATCCATTATGACTCTTCCACAGGTTCGATAATACCAGCATTCAGCATCCGATCAAGTTATGCCTTGATTTTTTCTTTATGTCGCGGGTTTAATCGATACAGTCGTTGTCGGACTGGCTTAGCGTCGGGTTTCAATGGAATCCTCATCTCGCCTAAATCACCCAAGATTCCTTTCATTTCGGAAAATTTCGTGGGAAACACTTCTTGAAATTCATTCAGTAACTCAGTAACTTTACTCATCATCTCATCATCCCAATAATCCCCTACATTGGCAAACTTGGAAGTAGCTTCACTGCTGATATTCGTTTTGCGAAGTTGCAACGGCTGATTGAACGGGTTACTTGGCGCAACAGGTGGTATCACATCGTGACTTCCTTCGGATTCAGGAATGTTAATATTCCAGGGATCATTATCGTCCTCTGGCCCTCCACTGACGTTGAAGCACTCCATGAGAGACTGCATCTGATTGTGGGTGTGCAGATCAACAGGGCATTTCACCAGAACAACCCGAAATATCACATCGCGGATGAGCTGTAAGGCGTTATGGACATCAGGGTTGGCATCTGCAAATGTGAAGGTATGAGTGAAACAGATTGTTAACTCCCCCCATGTTGTAATGTCACGGTGCAATTCAGCTGTAGTATACCACGAGCGCGATATCTCCTTCAAAGTATGGACAAAATCATGAACCCACTCATCTCTGGGTCGTGTTACCCACAATTGTTGGCATTCCATCACGTGATCACCGGGATCAGTTCGGCTATCATACTTTCCAGTGTGATACACCTCGGTAGTGCCAAATCGAACCATCATCAACCTGCGACACTGTGACCAATCTTTGATAAATTTCTTATGTGTCACCCACCAGCGTGCTGGAGCAGCCTTTAGTGCTTCCTCCAAGGCTAGCAGTCGCTGTGGTTCTGGAACGCGGTCTTCAAATTCTGCTACAAAGGTGTCTAAGCCAGGAAACCCCTCATAGATAGGCAGTGTGATCGTTTCTATCACAACACGACATAAAGATTGCGTAACTAAGCCACACTTCCGAACTGATATTTCATGCATGCGATTCTGCCAATGTTCCAGTGCATCATCAGAATCGGAAGACGCAGAACTCTTGCTGCGCCACTCCAGATCACCATGGATAGTGGGATGAATGTAATCCTCAGAAATATTGAATGCATGATGCCAACCAGTGTGATCGTCATTTTTGATAGGCTCAATGTATCGGCGTCCTTCAACCGGATCCAATGGAGCGATAACTCGGAAATCACAGCTCTCAAAATTCATCATGCGCTTCTTGAAGTTGATTACAGCTCCACTATCATTAACCCATCCTATCCCCAATAGCTCAGGATAGGAGCTTCCTCCATCAACTACCTCAATGACATCAAAGTTGGCATAAGTCTTCATTCCCTCAATATCAATTGTGAGCCACGGAACTCACCCAATAAGTGTAACCTTCGCATGGTTAGCCAACTGGAGCTGCACAAGAGACCAGCTCAATGAGGGACTCCCCATTTTCTGCCACGCCTGCTTGGTTAAGATGTTAACATCCAAACCAAGATCAAGAATTACAGAATCAACATCATAATCTACAATCTGAATATTCATTCGCATTTCCTTTCCAGTCTTCCTTCGCTATAAGGAGTTTACTGCCGACTCCTGCCGTCCTTTCGGAAGTCGCTGCAACCATCCCTCAATCTCAACCAAGGCAACCGGGTCTCGTGCCAATGATAGACAGCTTTCAAGGAACTTCTTCAATATTCCTAGTGGTGGTCGATCGACATCTGACGTAGCATCAAAGATAGGCGGCATATCACAAACAACAGCCTTACCGCGATCTTTCTCCAAAGTGCGACGTGCCTCCATGAATGTCTCCCGCTCCGCATCAATGTCAAAATTTATCGTCTTTGGACCAGCAAAGCGAATGATCGGTCGCGAACCATCTTCCCCAGTCGTTTTACCTCCACGAGTGACAACAACCACCGATGCATCTTGGGGTCACGGTTCTGCCCAAATAGTCGCAATATTGGCACCTTGTGTCTGATTCTACTGCAGATTCCCTAGTTGATTCACATTTGGATTAGCATTCGACGGTGGTCGTGGAGGTAGGTTCTGCACTGGTTGCTGCACCACATTCTGCACTGGTTTCTGCACCGGGTTCTGTAGCTATGGAGTGTTTCCAGCTTGCCATCTTCCAATCAACTACGGACAATTCTCGACCATATGATCATTACCGGAACAAAACGTACACTGATTCTATAGTAGTGGGAAGTGGCGCTGATAATGCCCCCATTGCACAGTGGTAACATTGAACAGGTCCACGACCACCTCGGCCTCCTCCTCCACGACCAAATCCACCACCGCGTCTGCCCCTATAACCTCCCCGATAGCCACCCTGCTACTGATACTGAGGTTGGTTAAACTACTGCTACATGGGTGCTGGCGGAATCCCTGATCCTTTGGTGCATACTGTGGTTGTTTCACGTACTGAGGCTGTGAGGGGTTCACCGGTGTATATTGCGGCACAAACTGTTGCGGTTGCTGCTGCTGCGGTACAAACTACATCTGTGGTTGAGGTATCGGCTGAGATACCTACGGCTGTAGCGGTGCAACACGCTGATCATCTTTGACATAGAATGCATCACACATTCTCTCCTATAGCAACCCATATGCACAACAATCCTTGTCATCATGTCCTACCGACTTACAGAAGGTGCAATACAGATTCCGTGGGGTTGTGACCATTTTCTACATATACGGACAATTATCATGACCATGTCGAAACACCTGGCAGACACGACACCACGGCATACTGCCGCCATTCAGTGGATTGGGCGCACCTTAGACCAAATAGTTACGAAAATATGGGCAATCATCTTTCACACGTCCCTCTTGTTGACATCGCGTACACCATACTTCATCGCGTTGTTCTTTGTTCTTCTTTAAATCTTGCAATTGTATAGTTAGGTTAGCGAGCTATGTCTATATCTGCGACATCCCAGCTGCATTATCTCCAATCTGTGACGCCTCCAATCGCATTGCAATCTCCAGAACTTCGCTAGGCATCGATATGTTTTGTTGCATCAGCAGCAGCCAAATGTGGGGTAGCAGTGCCACGATGAACTATTCTTTATGTTGGACAACACTCATATCAAAACTAACCTTTTCCATCAGTGTCTTGAATCGCTAGTCAAAATCCCATACCGTCTCATTGGGATACTGCTTAATTTCCTTCAATTCAGTAATATACTGGGCCTCCGACTTAGGCCATCTAAATCAAGCAATCATCCCCTCCCGAATCTCATTCAATGACTTATTTGGGGCCCCCGTAGGGACTAAGACAAATTTCATGAACCAATCTAATGCATGACCTCGCAGAGTCGTGGCCAACTATCCTTTCTTAACATCGTCATCAGTGATCTGTTTCACGGTCCAGACCGCTTCACACAAAAACCAATATTGTTCTGGGTTGTCTGTCGCACTACCATGGAACAGGGGTAGCTTAGCATCATCGCCGGCCATCTTGGGATTCCTTCCTCCTGTCGTTGTATTACTACTACCAATTAACTTGTGCGGCGTCGACGCACTCGACGGTGTCGAAGTAGTTTTCCTTGCTGGTTGAGAGCTAGTGAGCGGAGGTGTGGGCACGTTGGTGCTGGGGTTCGGTCCTGCCTCTATCCTGGGCATAGCCTGGTCGTTCCTATCAGGACTGTGAGGTCGCTTCGTCCCGTGTTTCCTTCCTTCACAGTCTTGCAGTCCGATCGCAGTAGGACCTTCTCCTATCCTCTGCCTCTTTTCCTGTCGGAACCTTGCTCCTCCCCTCGTAAGGCCACTTTCTTCCTCAGATTCACTCACAGTATCCTCATGGTCTGCACCCATCTACCCCTTCACCATTTCATGCACCATTCCCCAACAGTCGCAGTACCCACGGCCCCCGCCCACCAAGCTGTCTACTGATCAAGGTGTATCTTTAATATACCTTTCTCGCAGATTAGCATCTTAATCGACAGTTGGAGTGATAGCAGAAACCTTCCCCTTGGTCCGTCAAAGAAATATCTCTCAGCTTCGCTATAGGATTTCTTCGTATCGACTGCAAACTCCGTAATATATCCTTCCAAGATACTATCAAGCCAAACTTCGACAGCCCGTGATGCCTTATTATCAACTTCCTGCAATTCCTGAATCAATTCCGGGGTCCAAGTCGTCGGTTCACCACCCTGGCAGTTCCTCTTCTAAAATGTCAGTTTCGATAACCATTCATACAAAATGACTGGGAATTCACAGAAAAACCATTCATGCAGACCGTCGTGAATATATCTTCCTACCCAATGATCTACCGTCAGCCGCGTGTTCTGACTTTCTTCTTCAGCGAACTCCTGTAACTTCTGATCAAACCATTTCTGTATCTCCGGCTTCATCGGGTGCAACAATATGACCTCCTTCTACTATGCACACAGTCCCGGCAATGGAACCATTTGTTGACCGAATCGCGACCTAACAGTTGACAAGGGTCCACCAACTGTCGACCCATACCACAGTCTCCCTGGGCACCAGCCCGAGAAGGTTTGAGCCCACCCAGCAACACCCGTAGAGCGGATGAGGTCTCACCCGAGGCATCCAGGAAGAGCAGACGGAACCATGTTTCCGCCGAGGAAGGAGGCAATTTGCGGCAATATGACACTAACATCAATTCTAAATATTCATCGTAGAGTTCTAGCAAATCACCTTAATCGCAGCATTTAACATTATCATAAACAAAGATCGCACATTACTCTAATTGCAGCATTTTCACATAGACCGATAACACATTATTGGAGCATTCACATTATAGCAACAGAAAACAGATAACTGCATTAAGAATAGGCAATAACATAGGCATCGAGCAACATTACACATGGATCACACCAAATCATCATCCTTATATTGCTGTGGCAAAACAGTACATAAATCTCTATACAACATCCGTATTATCCCCGCATATAGCACTTATCCACCTCCACGACTATCGACTCCTCTAACACTTACAATTCTCCTCTATTTATAGGCTTCCGCTGATTACAATACTTGTCCACTTTCCTAACCGACACTATGGACAATCGACTAACTGACTTGGTCTAATGACCCAAAAACCCGCATACGGCGGTAAAATGACTCGATATTACAAAATATATGACCAAAAACCCGCCAATTGTGGTATACTTGACTCAATACTACAAAATACATGGTTCAAGTGACCCAAAACCCGCCAAGTGCGGTATCCTTTGGCCCAAGATACTCCTTTCGCGCCTTCATCTAACGTGTCACGGTGTCAGCAGTACTGCGATCTTTCCTCATCAAACCGCCTGCCAACAAGACACCTCTAGTTCTATTGGTGATGTTTATTCATCATATTGAATCTTCTTAGTGTAAGTTGGTCTCTCTTTTTCCCTCACGATCCCCCTTTAAAAATTCAAATCCCTTTGAATCCTCCCCTTGATCAATGATTGACTTTGGGTAATACTTATTTCCTTCTCCAAAAGTCAGGGGCTAAGGGTGAAGGTGTATGTGAGAGGCACTATAGGAAGAGTGGATGAAAGTTGGAAACCTTATCCAATGAAGGTATTCCTTTCTCCCTTGGTCCTTCTACCATCCCTTCCAAAACCCCCTTACAATATAGGCATTTTTCTCAAAACTCCTCTCTTTCTAAGAATGGGGATTCTTGCTGAGGACCTAATAGAGATTTTCTTAGATCAAAAAATTTAGTTGTTACTTATGAAGAGACTAAAGTAATAAGGGGTCTTATCCTAGAATTAGGGAGGGAAGGAATCCCTAAATTCCTATGGAGGAAATCCATATATAAGTCACGTAAAGAACAAAGCTTTGAAGGAGATTCGAAGTGAAAAACAAAAAACTATTGATGGGGCACTTAGAGCAAGCCATACTCTTGGGAAGGTTCACCATGTTAATTATCTCTCTTAACATATGAGTTATAGGAAGTGACTCTAAAATTGCTCTGTTCAGGTTAGTATAACTCCATCATCCTGATATTTTATTGCTTTAAGAGATGATGGCGGGGGTGTGGGAAGGGGAGTTAGCAGGAAAGTAAAAGGAGTGTTAGAAAATTTATTGAAGAACTCAGATTTTATTTCATTGAATTTAGTTGGTCTCTCTTTTTGAATAATTTAGGTAAGTTGTTGAAAACTTTATGCAATTGCAATATGTGATACTTATTATATCAACATATCTCTGATTGATGAAAATAATCAAATTTTATAAACACTTAATATAAAATTACTAAATAATTATATTATGTTAATTATATCTGTATGTTTTGTTAAAAATATCTATATTATATTTATATATTTATATATATGTTATGTGTATCTATGTTATGTTTAGTTCTTATATACATATATTATATATATTTTTTTATATAAACAATTATAATATTTAAATGGTAAAAGCATTTAATCAATGTTGCATACTAATCTAAACAAATGGTCAATTTATTACATATGTCATCGAAAAATATAAAGAAGAGTCCCTTAAATTCTCTCTCTCTTTTATATATATATATATATATATGAAATCGTCATCTTTTGCATAGATCTCTTGAATCTGATCAGGAGGCATTTCCAACAAATCTTTTGGATAAATCAAATTACCAAAAGCAAAATCTATATTCGACATATATATATATATATATATATATATATATATATATATATATATATATATATATATATACTTGCTAACATATATATACTTGCTAACATGTTATATTCTCTCTTTCAACCTAATACTCTTCTACCATACCTTAAAGAGTGACGTGTCATCCACGCAATGTTACATTACGAACATACAACGTTTCATTTGAAATATTGGTTTTAAATACCATTTAAGATAAGAACATTTGCATTTACATAGCTCAAATTATCATCTAAATTGTTTATAAAAGTATTTTATAAATTGTTAAATGTTTTATAGAACTAATGAAATTTAAAGTTGCCATGTAAATTGACTATGGCATATTATATATGAAAACATCCAACACTTAATTTGAATATTTTATGCTTTTAGATCAACTTGTTACGTAAATTATTTATAAATATTTAAATATATTTTTTTTCATATGGTTCAGGGCACCGGAGATCGATGCTTGCTACATCTATGCAATTTTTCATTATTTCATGAGAAAATTGGGAAGGCCAAACATTTTTTATATAAGGGTGGCTCAACAAGAGCATCACAAATGCCCATTTAAGAGCTCAGCATGTCACTTACAAGAATTGAACCTGGGTGGGGAGGGTAGTAATCATTCCTCCCAACCACCCAAGCTACATCCAATGGACATAAATATTCAAATGCTATATTGTAATAAAATATTTTAAAGATAGAGATGGCAAGTGCAAGGGGTATCATCCTTGATCTTGGAGGAACATAGGAAAAAATATTTACGTAGGGATTAGGAACAACATCAAACAATCAGGCAAAGGCTTATACTCTTCTCCAAGGAATCAAGGTTTCAATCTCTTTAGACATAAGAACTTTGATGGTCTTTGGATATTCTTCAATTGTCACATCTAGTACATGAACAATAACCATCTCCCAAAGGACAACAAACTCACCAAAATCATTGCTATAATTAGGAGAGAAATTCATGTGTTCGAGGATATCCAATTTCTTCATATCCTAATGAATCTAAACAAAGAGGCAGATCATCATGCCAACCTAGCATCAAGGTTGGAGGAAGGCAAAATTATGAAAAATTGGGAGATATTTTATGCACCCATCCCCGAAGTCCCATCACATTTCAACTTGCATGTCAATCAATATTATGAAGAAGCCACATTGTATCAACCTTTACTCACCTAAGGGGAGGAGGGACACAACATTAAGAGGAGCTTTGCCTCCACACATGCCACAGTTAACTACTCTCCCAAAATTTGAACTCATGGAGCTTATCCTCATGGATGATTGTCAAATATCAAACTATGTTCATAAGTAAGGCATCGGGTTTGGTTCTGGTGCTAAAATATTGCATTATAAGGTAAGTCCTACATGGATACCTCATTAATTCTTGCAATAGCAATTGTTATTGGTTTTTGGATCCATGGACTCCACATTGAGTTAGCAATCTACTCGAGGACTGTAGTTTATGAAGCTTATATTTATAATGCTCAATTTGCAATTGACAATATTCATGAGATTCATGAAATTGTATGGTTAAGTAGGTTATCCTCCAAGACGGTCTTCTTAGGGTGTCTCTTGGCCCATAATTTCATTCCTTGGCACCCCATTGATCACCTCTTCTAGGTTTCCCTATGCTAAAAAACATTAGTTGTGTTCACTAGTTATGGTAGTTACAGTCACCTGTCTTTTGGTAAAGGAAATTGGGAAATGAAATCTAGGCTATGGGCCTACACAATTTCAAAATTAGGTTTTCCATATTTGATGTAAGTTGTGGCATAGCCTTTTGGGTACAAGGGTCTCACATTTGAGGGCAAGGCCCTCTCAACTCCTTGATTGCAAAGAATTTTGTTTGCTTTTGTTGTGCAAGCATAGAGCAAGTGGTTTTAGGAGGAATTGGACCTCAATTCTGATCAACAATATGGAAAACCATAACACCCCCTCCTATTAGAGAAGCATACAAGAAATTCCCAGGTTTCTTCAACACCAAGAGGACCTTATCAATGGGAACAAGACATTGATTTTCTTTGTCACGGCCAAAACCCATGAATTAAAACATCAATAGGTCTAACAAAATTCAGTCAGAATGGATATATCCTAGTACAACATAAGAGACAAATGCAAGACTTAGAGGAGGAATATGCAATGTTGAAATCCATGGTCATAACACTCAGTAAAGGTTTTTCCTCCTCAGCTTCAAATCTGAATATTTCAATGGGCTCTTTTCCTATGGATTTCAAGGAAGAAAAAATAGTTCACCAGTTGTGGGAGGACATGGAAATAGACAAGCAAGGATCCCTCCAATCATGCCCATGATGATGCCATGAGTAAATGTGTTTTCTCTTAAATTTGTAATCATCAACATATTGTATATTTGTCTTGTTTCCATGAGTCTTTTTCAAAGTATACTCTACTAGTAGCCCTTCATTTAGTCTTGTAAGCAAAGCACAAAACTTTATAGGCTATATTAGGCTAGCAGGTAAGAGCATAGCTTTTTTTGGACCTATGCATATTCTCTCTTTTTTTTTTTCTCCAACTTGGTTGCAACCCCTTTTAATACAAAATTAAACCATATATATGTGTGTGTGTAAGATGATTTATAAATATTTAAATGTTATAGTGTAATAATATATTTCGTAGATGTCATCGATGAAATTTTAGACAAATGTCCATGCTTTTAAACAAGTGTCTATGCCATGTCAGATTAGAGAATTCATTTAAGCTTATTGTAATGTTTATGTATAAAAATTGAAATATTATCCCTAATAAAAAATTCTAAAATTTATCAAGTTAAAAGTAAATAACAACTAGCAAGGAATATGAACAATAAAAAAAAATTAGTATTATTATATAACAAAAAAATTATAAAATTTAAGAAAATTTATTTTTAGTATTATTATATAATAAAAAAATTAAAAAATTTAAGAAAGATTAAAAAATGAATGACAAAGTAAAATGTAACAATATGAACAATGAAAATTATATTATGCCAAAATATTGGATTTGAGTAGCAAGTGGTTTTAATAGCATACTTCATTTTATCTTTTACATCAAAAAATGTTATAATTAAGCATGTTTAAGTTGGAAGTGAACATGCACTCCATAACATATTTAAACTTGTAAGCTACATGTAATATCTAGTCAAACATGTAATTGTGGGCAATTTTTTTGAAAGTTAATAAGTGGATAGCTTCAATCATCTTTCCGATAAAAAAATTCCCCCAAATCAATCAAGAATTTTGTTAGAAATGATAGTTCTCCTTAATTGATGGGAACTTCAACCATGGAACTTTGTTCATAGGGATTTTGGCTCATTTTAAGACGATCCAAATTGCCAAAATTAATAATAATAATAAGTGAAACAAGATAGAATAGGGTGGAACTTTACATCACAAAAAAAATGAACTCATTCAAAAGATTGAGTTTGCCTACTTACTAACTCACTCAAAACTTTCCATTTCTTTAAACATGGTAGATAGTAATTCCATCACTTATTATCAAGATTATTTGAGTGTTCAACACACATATTTGTGTGCAACAATTATGCTCTTAATAATATCACCGTTTGCATCTTATAATAGTGATTTTTTTAGAACATGGACTATAAATATGCATTGAAGGGTGATGGAGGGTAATGGCATCACCCTTTGTCTTTGTCGCTTATTCACTCAAGAGATGCGATGGATTATAGACTTGCGTTAAAGGGTGATGGAAGGAGGGTGATGTTGGGCCACCTCTACACTAAAGAGACACAACTCACAACATCAAATCTATGGTTTAAAAGATATGCTTATAGAAAGAAGGTGATGCACATTTAATATGCATACATAAAAAGGGTGATGGAAGGAGGGTGATGTTGAGCCACCTCTACACTAAAGAGACACACCTCACAAAATCAAATCTATGGTTTAAAAGATATGCTTATGGAAGGATGGTGATGCGCATTTTATAGGTATACATGAATGACATGATGATGGAAGGAGGGCGATGCACATTTTATAGGCATACATGAATAATAGGGTGATGGAAGGAAGGCGATGTCAAGCATCGCCCTCTCTCTTCAGCACCTCTACATTAAAGAGACACCTCACAACACCATTCAAATGTGCAATAATAAGGTGAATGAATGGATCATTACATGAATGGATGGCATATGTTACATCCATGTGTTATTGTTCTGCTCTAGTAACCTATGACAACACAAACCATTAAAACCAAATTAGATGAACTTAGGTAGATCTGCACATATATCAAAATAATGAAAATATTTACACAAGAAGCGAGGGTCAATATCATCCTGCCAAGACGACTTGGTCAAAACATTGAAGGAAGATTTGCACATATTTGAAAAAAATTAAAAGAATTGTGCAGGAGACAAGTGTCAACTCATTACTACCATGGACAACCTACTACATAAAAGGCATATTTGCTTAATTGAGGTTTTGGCCTACCCAATATTATGCAATATGAAAATAAGGAAGTATTGGAGAAATGAAAATTGCTATACATGAACAAAGAACAAGCTTAGATGAATACAAAAGACAAACATGTTGATGTGTGTCTTCAAATTTGTTTAACAAAAAATCGTAAGAAAATTTTTTATTGTCCCTCTATTTCACAATAGGTACTAATTAGCCCAAATTAATGCTTACTTAGGACTCTTGCATTGGGGATTATGTGATAGATATTGCATGTTTAATTTGTACTAATAATGTAATAGATCTACAAAACCCTGTAGCCAAATTTGAAGAGCACTTGGGGGGTTTGTTCAATTCCAATGGTTTGTGTATAGAAGGGCTTTTAGCAAGAAAAACTATCTTCAAAATGGTGGTCAAGTAGTTGTGGATGTGCAAAACTCTATAGCAGCAAGCAAGCTCTCCCTTTTCCTATATTATTGAAGGACACCCACAATGATTGAATAATTAAATAAATCCACTACCCAACTCACAACGATAAATCTACACTACATGCTAATTCAACTAGGGTTAGAGTAGACCTATATCATTTTGCTTCTTTTTGTTTTCTTTTCAAAAGAGAACCATCTTGAGGTTTTACTTATCATGTTTATTAACAATATGTTTAATGAGACTAATGTTGCATGGTGAAGATCTCCCCACCATGGCCAAAGCTTGATGTATAACAAGTATTTATGGATTTAACATGGCATTATTATTCACTTCATGACTAAAAATATCTTGATCAATTACTTGCGTTACACTTCATGACTTGAATTAGTGAAATATTAGTAATTCAATCCATTTTTTAGATACATCTCTAGATTATATTTTGATTTTAGAACCACCATGAACATACTTATGTTAGTTTTTATAATTACCAATGTAGATCCATCTTAACCTTGTATTTATCAAGTGCCAAAGAGTGTTAACTAAAATGACATGTATTTTGATTTCAGAATTACCATGAACATACTTATGTTAGCTTTTATAATTACCAATGTAGATCCATCTTAACCTCGTATTTATCAAGTGCCAAGAGGTATCAAATCCTCCAAGGTGAAAGTGGGATGAGAGAATCTATCTTTGTATGGTGGAGGATGAAAATCACTTTTTCTTTTATGACTATTAAATCAATATAGTGAGTGAAATTACATGTATTTTTATTTTAGAATTACCATGAACATGCTTACGTTAGTTTTTATAATTACCAATGTAGATTCGTCTTAACCTTTTATTTTTCAAGTGTCAAGAGGTATCAAATACCCAAGGTGAAAGTGGGATGAGAAAATCTCTCTTTGTGACTGTATAATGGAGGAGGATGGAAAGCACTTTTTCGTAGACTATTAAGCATATGACGATATTAAATCTCAATTTCAAAATATTTAACACTACTCATAACTTGTTAGCTCATCAAAACCAAGGATTTTTAAGGAAGTTTCTCCCCCATCTTTTTGGTAATAAAAATAAAATGTTAAAACAAACCAATTAATTCTTTGTAATTTTTTTCATAACGTCCAATGGACCAAAGTTGGTCTCAATGGAAAACAACCATCATCATCTTCAATGTTATTTTGTATACATGGTATTCGAACCAAATATAGGTATTCAAAAAAATATAGTGGTACTAGTAACATCACTGTAACAACATAGTTTAAAACATATTATAATTTTAACCCTAGATAAAGGGGGTGATACCGGTAGCACCATTTTTTCTTTGAAGGTTGATTTTATGTTTTTTGGGGGGTAAAATTAAGGATTTTGGCCATAGTTTCACAAATTTTGGAAAAATGGTGATACAAGGAACACCACTTTTACTTTTGAGGGTTGATTCTAAGGTTGTAATTTAACCCCTCCAAAAATGGTGACATTGTTAACACCACTTTTCGATCTGGGGATTGGTTTAAGGCTTTGGTTGCAACAATACCAATTGTAAAGGCCATGGTTTCAAACAAGTTGTAATTCTAAACCTATATTTAAACAAAAAAAGGTGATATTGGTACCATCATTTTTTATTCAAGTTGATTTTAAGGTTTTATTAAGCAATATTGCATGTTTTTAAGACCATGGTTGCCAAAGTTTGCAATTTTGACACCAATTGTTTTATAAAAAAGTGCTACTAATAGCACCACTTTTTGATCCATGGATTGATTTTGAGGTTTTGATGCACAAATATGGGTTTTTAGGGCCTACATTTCTTGGTTTGAGGTCATAGTACTCATCAAGTCGACAACTATGTTTGCCCAAAAACATTTCAAGAGGTTATACCATATGATACAAAACCAGAATTCAAGTCTTCTTTCTGAATTTAAAAAAAAAAACTAAAAAAACTCAAGGATTGCATGTATAGAGTAAATTGAGCTATGCAAAAAAGTCAACCAAATCATTGTTGTACCCATAATCTCAACATAGGGAAAGAAACATGTGGTCAATGCATTTTTTCTACAACCCAGTGTAACCACACCAAGAATCTTCAACAACAAAAGGTGTGCCCTGGATTAGAGGGGGGTTGAAAAACACTCACATACGATTGTTATGTACCTTCACTACAAAGAAAAAATATGGCCAACCTCGAAGAGTGTGCTACAAATAAGCAAGTAACAATTGCAAAGATTTTGCTAAAGGAGCCAAATAGTGTAGCAATAGTTTGTGTTGGGTGATTTGTGACTCACATGTTGTTGCCATGTCCATGTCATCATGGGGTAAATTGCATAACTATTATATTATCTTTAAATTAATGTATCATTAACATTAAAAAATAAATAAATAAATAAACAATACAATGAAGATAGATAACACAATGCATGAGAACATCACATCATACGATCAAGACGAGTGGTTTGGAGTATTCATACCAAATAATCAATGAAGCTCATATACGCACTTGATAGTTCACATCATCATTAAAATGAGGCAAAGCCTCAAATATATAAGAGTGGGATTTAGACTAGTTTCCCACAAACTCATAATACATGGGAACACAAAGCCCACTAACTAACCATTGATGTAGGTGAGTTATAAATGACATTAAAAACCACTAAGGGGCCTCTAAATCTAGCTTCACAACCATTACACCAACACACGTGGTCCATTCTCATGCTCTTGTCCTTGGGAAGTTGTGTCAATATTCATAATACATGGGAACACAAAGCCCACTAACTAACCATTGATGTACGTGAGTTATAAATGACATTAAAAACCAATAAGGGGCTTCTAAATCTAGTTTCACAACCATTACACCAACACACGTGGTCCATTCTCATGGCCTTGTACTTGGGAAGTTATGTTGATATTCATAAAATGACAACTGTAACATTAACTTATTGGGATCTACATGTTATACATGGTTTTTTTTTAACCATGAAAACTTAGCCACCTCCCAAAGGTATATCCAACAGTTCGCAAGCCAGATATACTTGGTGATTTTTTTGTTGCATGGATATTTGAACCATCATGGAACATAAGATATTATGCCCTGGGGTAATGTATTAAGTTGCAGTGTGCACACTATTCTAGACATTGTATGAATCAGTGTGATGAAAGTGAGGGTCCTTGCAAGTCAAATGGACACCTCGCTGGTGGAAAATGGTAGTTATCTGGTTATTTATTTACATGCTTACCTTCACAATGAACAACTAGGCTGTGCAAAGGTATTACCATTATTACATCCATGACCCTTGCTTGCCACCTTTCACGCTAGTCATGCCTAGTGGTACAATTCTATTTTTTACCCTATGTGGTAAGAGCACTAAGCATAGTCATCTTGTGAATGTAGTTATACGGTGAAAGGATGGAGTCAAATGTGACCCATATTTTTCTATATAGAAAACGGTAATGTCCATGTGACACTAACCATTGGAGGAGGGACTATGTGGAAGCTTTTGAGTTGACCGCATAATTTTCCCTAGTCAAGTAGGATCGTCCACTAAGTAGGCAAATTTCAATTTGATCATCATGGATCCTTGTTGATTGAGCACGAATGTAGGCACACTGACTCTATAAAATGAAGTTTTTTTTTGTCTTTGTGTGTTTAAATACTGAAAGGCAATCCTAATACTGTATCATAAAATGAACTCATTGTGAGATCAAGGATAACGTGCATTGATTCATTTCCAACCTGTCTACAAGGGCATTTTTAGGTATCATTAGTGGACACAATTATTGTACAAAAACTAATGTACAAGATATTGCATAAAAAGTTAATACAAGTTGACTTCGTTGCAGCCTTGTTAAAGTTTTCTATACAAAAAATGTTAGTCATGAAAACATCCCCAACCTTATGGCATCGTGTTGAAAACATGACAGCACACAATAATCCAGAAAGAAGAATGCAACCTGCATTCTTATACAAGTCCCTGCACACATTGATTAACTCCCAGGCTTGTTATTCTTGTAAATAATAAGGCATTGTTCTAAGACTGGATACCAGTCCTTATCATGTAGCAGGTAGCTCCCATTACTGCTGTATTTTTTAATATTGTCTCAATGGAATTACAAAGCATCCCAGGCACATGCCGGAAGAGTGCTTTGTAGCATGCTGGCCTGACAAAATTGGTGGTCATCAGTTTAAGTTCCATGATATCATAATAAGGCTCAGCTCCTATGGGTAAATCTATCCATTCAAGAATTGGCTCTTTAGGTTCAAAACTTTACCAAGAAATGTACAAGCCATATGAAGTGCTAGCCCAAATAAAATGAGAAATAATAGAGATTGCAATGGATCCCTTGATTACATATTACATAGACTACACAAAATTGCATCAAAAAACATGGAGAACGAGAAAAAGCAGGACATCAAGTCAGCAAATTAAAACCCTGGAAACAGATTAGGAAAGGTACAGAAGTGTTTCCCAAATCATACATGCTACCTGAGAAAGTCAAAAGATGATGCTCGTGGACTTCATATTTTGATGTGATATACAAGTTTAATGGAAGCTTGCCATCACACTGTTTTATCTGAATACAGTTTCCATCCAGTCAAATGAATATCTGGCACTAAAGTATTTAGGCCAGAATTCCAGCACAACTCCAAATGTGAATTTGTCACCCTAATTTCTGCTCAGTTGTAATGAAAAACGCAGCAAAGTTAGCTTCAGAGATACACGGGGTCGCATTCCCAAGGGTAGGGGATGCACTCCTCATTCTCCCAGGAAGTGGATATTCCAAGGGGATGTTTCCCCATGTCCCCTTTTGGGATGAAAGGAAAGGCAATAGGCAACATCTCCCTCAAAAAATGAAATGATCCCACACTCCCCTTTTACCAAAGTCCACTGTTTTGCCTCCCCCTCCCCTGGTAATTATGGGTAGTATTAAATTCTTAGAGTAAAAGTTGATATTTGTCTTTATCTTTCACGTTCTAAAAAATTTTCTACAAAATAAAAGATAAAGGAGAATATTAACTTTTACTTAATTTTTTACCATTACCATTAATTGCTTCAAGTATGTTTGAGAGTGGTTCCAACCTCACCAGCCTTCATATGGAAAAAGTAAAATTTCATATCCCATTCAAAATTCAGCAGACTTAACAGTTTTCAGGATTTCAAGATTGGCAGGATTGCAACATTTCCAGTGGATTTTACCATATATGACGATATAGGATTGGCATTTAATCAAGATCATAAATCCCTCTATGTACCCCAATGTGGGTGGTGTTGATTGTTGAACTCCCCTATCATGATTTTAGCAAAATTGTACCCTTCACTCAAGCCAAAATAACTGATTGGGCATGTTAAGCTTTTTCTACCATATTTTGAGGTTTGGAATAGGCAATTTCATCAAAATTGGATGGTGTTGACTGATGTGCTTGGAGGATCGAGGTAGAGGCAAGTGGCAATGGCTAGACAAGGAGGCAGAGGGTGATACTCATGATGAACACCCCAATATATGTGATGGTTTTGATTATATGTAGTTAATTGTTGTAGGATATGTTTTTAACTTTTTGGACTCTAGATGTCTATGTATTTCATTTCAGATACATATCGCAATTTGCACTTGGTATAATTTTGTTACATTCGCGCTGTCCTGACACGCTATATACATGAGCAAGCTTTGCATATGTGGTGTCTAATTGTTTGGATTTAAGTTTATGGGTGGGAGAGGGGTCTATATATTATTAAATTTTGCATATTTTATGTATTTTTTAGTAGACCAGTTTACCAGTAGGTTCCGGTTCCATGCTAATCAAACCTCGACCTGTTCCAATTTTGATAACTTTGATTGCATGTAATGATGAATGTTATTGGTGCATTGTTGTGTATAAGATTTCAATGAATTATGTTTCAGTTTTCATATATTTTTATTTTTACTTTAATTTATTAGCATTTCGGGCGAGCTCCCCTATATTAGAGACACCGACATCCCCTATGACATTCATAAATTTGGAGGGTGCTTCCACATGTCCCCCAAATGCATTTCCCACTCATGCATCCTTGTATCCCAGAAACTCAGTGGAACATTGGTTAGCTTGCATCAAAAAGTAGGGAAGAAAGGAAGTATAGCAGCAAGTTTAAATGGTGATGGCATCAGTTCCTATGGATATGTTTATTCTTGCAAGCATTAGCTCTCTTTCTTCCTTGGATTAGTTTAGGAATAACAAATATATGTTGTGGCCGTTCAGGCCGGTGTTGGAACAACAACAAACTCCTTCACATACTCTATATGTCACATACTTCTATGTCCTTCCAAAATACCGACATGTGCTTTTTTTGGTAGGCACATGGCTAAGTTGGTACTCCTAAAGGTTCCCTGTGTCTTGCTGCATTGTGGATGATAGTAATAGTAATCTCACTCTCACATTTTGTACAAAGGCAATGGCCAAAGCATGCCGAAAATCACTCCTTAAGATGAATGTTATCATGATTGCAAGTATCAACATCCTTAGTTATTTTGGAGCAATGGTAATGAAACCAATTTCTGACTTAATAGGATTCTTTTGGGACTTTGTTGTATTTGGGGAAGAGTTATTTGGAGAGTGCCCCGGGTCACCAAGACTGCATAAGCAAAATCATAAATGAATTGACCATGATGATCGAAAATTGGTAAGTGGCCGGTGCAGACCTTCCAAGTCACATGAGAATGTGGCTTCCTAGTAAGCAAGGAGTTACATTTGAACCCTTAGCTTCACCAGATCAAAATCAAATTCTTGCACATCAATATGGGAGTGAGTTGACAGAGCATCAAGGGTTTATATTGTTATAAGCACATGAATCGGTCAAAGAATTTGAATATTTCCCACAGATATACAAGTGCATGCACGAGTGTGCTACCCTTTCAAAATTCCCATAACTGCAGCAAGCACTCACTCTGTCTACAACCTTCCTTGTATTCTCGGTGGGGGTTGTGAGACTAGTGCCAAATCGAGGCAAACTGTGAATACTAGATATGATCACCAAATAACAGTGGCCTCTCTCCCACTCCACAACCCTCACCGAATATATACACTCTTTGGATCTATAAAGCCTGATAATTCCTAAGTTATAAATCCTAAACCCCGAGGCCTAACACTGTAGCATACATTGCTAAGAAGAATTTTCTGATATTCTGCTCTAGTCTCTGGACCCAGTTGCTATGTTCAATCTTAAATTGCACACATAGGATTCAGTGTAGCAAAGAATAGAAAATATAGTGAACGACATAAATTACCCAAAAATCCACTAGTTAGCAGCATACATGACACAAAAGCCCGCCATTAAGTACCTTCATACCAAAAATAACAATTATAGAACATACAATAATCCACAATTAAGTTGGCTAAAAGCATTACACCACATTGCAAAACCAAAACTGGAAACAGTAACAGAGAGTACCCAAAATGCCCATAATCTGAAAACAAGAAGTTCTCAGCTTATAATGTCATCACATCCTCCTAGCTTGCATAAACGTGTCCAAATCTTGTCGGTGACTGGGACAACAGAGAGCCGAGGCTGCTTTAACATGACAAAGTCCTTCAGTTCTTCGTCCTGCTTGATTTGTGCGAGGGTTACAGGCATTTCAAGCGGAGACACGGCCTCCACGTCAACCGCCCCATATTTGCCAGAGGGGTCAGATGGGTCTGCATAGAATTCCTTGATGACTTTGACTATCCCTACAATATGCTTGTCTTTCTTACCGCTGTGGTAGAAGAAGCAGAGGTCGCCAGCCTTCATGGCCTTCATGTTGTTCTGGGCCTGTGCATTTCTCACTCCGTCCCATTGTGAGACGCCATTGTTGGTGGCCTGGTGCTCCCATGACCACTCCCCTGGTTCTGTCTTCAATAGCCAGAATTTACCCATGTTGAAATGACACTTCTCCCACCTGTATCTCTGCACTCCCTTTGACGCTCTAATAGCATAAGTTCAAAATAAATACCCTCCTCATGCCCGATCGCGTACAACGCCCATTTTACCAAAACAAAATTGATTAAAAGGAATTTAATGTTTTGATATAGGTATTTAAGGCTGCCAGAGTGTAATTAGTCAATGTTGATCTAAGCTATTCAGATACCGAGGATCTGTCCTTATGACTAGAATTATTAGCCCATGTCTTTGTAGCTGCATAGATTTGATGCTCGTTGTGTGTATACATCTTTGTTTTGTGGGATATTTTGAAAATATTTTTTAATATATTTTTAAAATTTTAAAATCGGTAGAGATAACAACGTAACAATACAGATGGGATCGCTGGAGGGGAAGATGGCTCACAAGGGGCTTTCGTTCAGGTTAGGGTTTGAAACTTGTTTATTAGAAACTTTAGTTGTCGATTAATGGAAATGAGTTGCAGACTTGGAGTCCATTTGATCAATGACAATTGGCCTAGTACCAACCAAGAGAAAAAAGTGGGAAAGTTTTTTTCTGTGGTTTTCTTTTTCATTGTATGGGTAATGATGGTTTTTTAGTTTTATTTTTTAAACCCTATTATCTCGGTTTTAGTTTTTTTCTCTGTCTTGGTGGATTGATGGAGGTTTTGGTTTTTGGACTTTGTTAGCTTTCTTGAACTGATACGTTTTTCCCGTTGGTGGTGGTGGGACTTTCAAAATTTTCCCCTTGTTATTACCCTTTCCTCGGCTGATGAGTTTGATGTACGATGGCATTGAACTTTTTTAGCCTTACTTGCCTTTTCAGTTTGTGTTTATCCTTTTAAGGCTTTTTTGACACTTGTCTTTGTACAGGTGTGTCCTCGTTTTGAACTTTATCACTGATGGAGCCGGTAACTAATGACTAGTTTACGCTGTCCAAAAACCCTAATCTGCATTTTGCGAATCAGAATGGTCTAAGGTGTCATTCGGGGATGTCCTCTAGTTTGGAGGATGGTTTTCTTCGTTCTGTTCCAAATTCGGTGATTGGGGATCCCCCTCTGGTTCATAATAAGAAGCTTCATGGTGAGCGGGCTAAACTTAGGCGGAATTTGAAGACCATTAAGGCTCGATGTAACGTACCCACTCTTGGACCCAGTGCAAGGAGGGGAACTTGATGCCATTCTATGGGGCTTTTCATAATCTCAGCCATATTCATTAGATTCACAGCCATAAAAGAGATGTGTGCAAATGGAAATCAAACAAACATGCACAGCAGAAATGAACTCATCCACACACATATTACATGACTGTTATTCAATTTAACACAGTCAACAAATTAACACATTTGCAGAAGTAAATACACAATAAAATACTCATCTTGATGCAATGTTGTCCCAACAACTAGCTAGGTCGCTGCAACGTTCCTCCCAACCATAGGTCTCTGCCCAGCGTGTATTCTTTCAGCACTCAGAGACCACCCCCGAGCTGGGCATGATATCTACAAGGAAAAGGGAACCCTTAAGCACAGCACAGCCCAAAGCAATGGATACCCAACTCAATCCCAGAATTCTCTTAAACACAAAACTCAGATATGGGCTCTGGAGCACACTTTCAGCAGTGGGACTTAGGAATCAGATGGACAAGGGTTTTCCAAAAACAGATTGTGGGAAGAGGAATCCAACCCCAGGGAAGAAAACCGATTTCTCCCACAGATGTATGAGCATACAGTGGGCCAAAACGGCCTCTAAAAACCCCAAAATCGTTTTTACTCTTTTTTCCACTGTTAGACACAACAAAAACGCCCTTCCCAGTTAGGAAAATGAAGGTAAACACAGTAAAACCAGTGAGGAAAACGCCCAGGTAGCTCCAAACTCGTGAGAGGGAAAATTTGGTTGATGGGTAATGGCTTGGGGAGTAATTTATGGCTCTTTTCTTGTCCAAGAAGCCAAACACGAATTTCCATGCATGGTGGCTTGCCCATACTCGAATTTGGACAGCCATACCTCCCATTCCCCAAGGCATTAACTACCTCAACCAACTCTTGGGAGAAATCAATGATTGGGTACAAAAGTCAACATGGGTAGTGTAAAATTAGTCACAGCAGATCTAATGAACAAGTAAATCAATCACAACAGATGAACATAGAAAATATGGTGCAAAACTGTGCAAAACATGCAGCAGTGCTCTCTATCCCAGAAAGGGTGAATGAATTACAATACAAACTGTCACAATGACAGAGCAATTCGAATTGCCTAAGGAGGTCATTCGAATTACAGAATGGAGTAGCTTGACTCTAACTAGGAGTCCTCATCAATCAATCGGTGGTGCTCATCAATGCACAACAACCAGTCATCCAGGTGTCAATCTGAGTCTAACTGAGTGTAATAAGTGTAACTGAAGTGTGTAGCACTGATTTAGGATCTGGAGGCTCAGTGGGGGCGCATGGGAGGCTAACTGAAGTCAGAACAAGTCACCTAATCAAACTGGAGGTCCAACGGAAGTGATACAGTCAGTCGGGAGTGAAACTAGCCTCAAATCAGGGAGAATCGGAGCTAACTGAATGTAACTGAAGTGGAACTGCAGTGGTAGGTGAACAAGTGCGCCCTTCTCTGGCAGTAGGTGAGAAGTGGGCGCCTTTCAGCTTAGGAGGGCTAAAACTCTGTGGTAGGTGGCTCCCGGGTGCTAGAATGAGGTGGATAAGGTGCTGGAGGCATCAAACTGGTGACTGGGATGCATGCCAGTGCATGCAGGTGCATGCAAACCCTAGATTCTGCATGCAAACCCTAATTTGCATGCAAGATCCTGAAAAAGATGATGTGGATATCCGAACAGGTAGTTGAGGGTTTCATGGGTTCTCTCATTGACACTTAGCTTGACTTGGTTGGCTCAAGGGTTTGAATATTTCTCTCTGAATTTCCTTGTAATATCATGCCCCCATCTCTTGTTGCATTGCATAGCTCATTGTGGGCTTTTATATTAAAATGCATATTTACAATTCCCATGGTTCACTAGCACATGGGTAGCATAATTTCAAATACTTGCCTCTTCTAGATCGAGCGTTCACTAGCGGGGCATTGGCCTTGAGCTCCACGCTAGGAATCATACATAATATGCATACATTATTTACATTATAGCCCAAAATATTACAAGGGTCAAAATGGGGGACATTACATTCCCCTCCCCTTGGAGTAACATCGTCCTTGGTGTTCTAATACCTAGGAAAGGATACACGCTATATACATGTCCAAAATTCACAAAATGTGGCAGGTCTGTCTTGCATTTCACCCTTTACTTGGGTTTTCAGGACCAAGTCCTTTGGTCTTCACAAACGGCTCCTGTTGGCTGGGACCTTCTAGCTCTGCATGAGGGCATTGTTCCAAAATAATCCCTTCCCTTTCTTTACCTTCCCGCTGATCTACAAGTCTGGAAACTTTATGGCGGCTACCCTCTTGCCGTTCCATTGTTGGGCAGTTGTGGAGGCAATGATTTCCTCTACATCCCCAACATTTCATTGGTTGCTTTACCTTTGTCTGCTTAGTTTCCTTTGAGTCTTCCCACCTTGAACGTTTCTTAATCGGGCGATTGGATGAATGCTTTTTCATGGATCCACTTTCTTTTCCCTTACGGATTGCTCCCATAATGTTTTTTACCTCTTTTTGTAGACGAATAGAGTCTTGCAAAATCTTGTGGTTCATCTCATTATGTTGCCTCTGTAGCTTGAGCATCTCTCCAAGATTTTATTGGGTCCTGGCAATTGTTTGAAGAAGACTTTCAGCCAACTCTAATAGCCCTCGGTCTGCTGCCATGGTCAATAGAAACAATTGACCACACTTTGCTTACTAGCAACACCTTTTTGTGCTAGCTGCAACCAATTGTTTCACCTTCTTACCTGTGAAATTCATCATGGAAATCATTTGTTAGGACAAGCATAACATAAACATTAAAATTAGTCAATTATTTTCCCAATTGACATGGAATGTCCACGCTTTATTCATGGGACTTCCACACTTTCATGCTTTCCAACATACACATGAACTCATTCATGTTTATTCTTTCACAGGAAATTTACTATTTCAGCATTCACAATTCATCTCAAGCAATTAAACACAATTTATTTTCAGCCATGACATGCACTCAACAATCTTTTGTTTTATAAATGCATCAATCGAAAGGAAAGAGAAGAGTAGGATTTTCTCCCTCTTAGTCTTGTTCTATTATGGAGCTACACCATCGTTGTGGTTTCATGCTCTTTAGTCTCTTTCACTTCAAGATTTTCTCCCTCTTAGTCTTGTTCTATTATGGAGCTACACCATCGTTGTGGTTTCATGCTCCTTAGTCTCTTTCACTTCAATGTGAATGCTTTGACTTTCCTTTCTTGGCTATGACACTTAGTGTCTAAGGTCTGTCTAAGGATTTCCAACTAGGAACCCTCCTCCCTAGTTGCCTACAGAACCTTTGGCTACTGTGGCCCATTCATGTCCACTAGCACCATCTTTTATTACTGCTCATACTGAGCTCTTTAGGATGGTCACATGTCCATCTGCATCCATATGATGCCTTCATAGTCCTTTCTTCCAACAATACCTACACTCAAACATTGAATCAATTCACATGTTTAGTTTATTTACATATGGTTTATCTCTTAAACAAGAGTTTAGGAAATCATAACCAAATCATATACACACGTATATTCATAAGCAAGAAGTTGCAAGGTAACCGAATACTTATCTATATTGGATGTCTTCACTTTATTCCACAGGATGCTTCTTTGCTTTACGAGCCTTGGATTTCCTGTGAACACAATTATGAATGTTGGTCCAGCACATAGGCTACTCCACAATCATTTGAATGGGTAATGCCAGGCCAGTATGCTAACTGGGTTTATCAATCATTTTCTTTAGCAATATGCTAGGCCAGTGCTCCAACCAGTTTTATTAATTAATTAAGGAATGTTGGGCCAGCGTACACATTGCTTTACAATACCAAGCAGTTAATGGCCAACTAGTCACTCCCTGGACTTATCAAGAACTTTATAGCGTTCAACCAGTTACTCCCTAGATTTCTCCATAATTTATATCGCCCACTCATTTACTCTCTAGATTTTACCAGTAACTTATAGTTCTTTCAGGGTCTTGCTTTCCTGCAATGACCAAGGTTTCCAACAAAGAAACAATAGTGTATGAGCTTAGTTGTTAGAAGATTTATATCTGAAATCTTCATTATTCCAAACAAGACATAAATGAAAATGAATACTTATCTGTATTGTGCGTTTACCCTCTGGTCCACAGGGTCCTGCTTTGCTTTGCAAGCCTTGGAATCGCCTATGGACTTGGATGTAGTTAATGCTTAACCAGTGCACCTTCACGCCGACTGGAATTACCAATAATTTGGTGGTGCCTAACCAGTCCCATACCTGGTTGGCCCTCTCCAGTGCCGAGCCAGCACATTCGTCTGGGTCATTGACCAATGGAAGGAAACTGTGCCACCGACCATTATAGGTCAAGGCTCTACTATGGAGCCATAGGAATCTCAAGGTTTTCAGTCAGTCTTGGTGCCCCCTCCTACTGCTGACCCAATAGAGATTTTATGCCTTCACCAATGTCACCACACCTTCTTGCACCACAACCCTTCACACACACATCAACTCTCCATTCATACAAGGACGCCACTCCTTCTTTTGTGCGAATCAGCAGTTCCTTTTAGGAACTTTATAAGTGACTTTCTTGACTGCAGGTTAGCATGGCCCCATTCACACAAGGATGATACCCCTTTTTACTACACAGCTCCTTGGGTTTTTCCATCTCTTCCAGTATTATTTAGTGTGAGCATAGAAAAGTTACCAATTCCTATACAATCCTTTTGTGTATCCTTCTTCACTTTGCCTCTTAATGTGTAGTACCAATTGGCATCTGTGTAGGATGACAACACAAGAAGGATAAGCAGGCTTATCAGTATTGCTTCTCAAAATTATATCCGCATTTCATAACATTCACTATCAAGTATTGAAACACTGGGAATGCGTCCATTCCCTTAGGGTGTAGTCAATATTGACAACCCTATCATGACCTGGCACTAGAAAAGGTGTGCATCCCCTTTCCAATATGAGCCATGTAGGCCCTAATCATACTCAAGCAGTCTAAAATGATATAAATAAAGTAGAGCATGCTCTGCATATTAACCCTAATAATTTAGATATGCATGTTCTTATCTAGGGTCACAGAATACTCATTCATTTTTTTGCAAATGTGTCTTTTCCTTCATTTGCAAAAAATGGGGGCTCCCTTCTTTGAGTCAATAGTTCTTCGATTTTCCACCCCAATCTTTCCACGTTCCATAATCCACTCATGCCTTCTTGGCGTAGCTTTACCATCTCACTCTCATGGTTTTCCAACATACAGCTTAGCTGAGATGTCATTCTTAATAGATGTAATGGTGGTTTTCCAACATACAGCTTAGCTGAGATGTCATTCTTAATAGATGTAATGGTGTTTCACCCGAAACCCATTTCCAAAGCATGGGGTCCTTCCCATGGAGTTTGGCTTCTGCAAGTCATCACACATGGTCTTCCTGCAATGTGTCTTCCTGGCACATTTATCAAATAGCCAAACAGTCAGCAGCATTTAACAATAATCATTCAATGGCATTAATAATTAAATTCAAGTATGAATTTGCAATTATGTTCTCTACATAAATTGATTTTATTAGCCACAAGTCTGTTCTCATATCGTTTGGCTCTTGTTCATGGTAGATTCCAATCTTCATCATGGACTTACCCACCCTTTCCATGCCCAAAACAATCTACCTAAAATCTGAAACTTCAATCAGCGAAACGCTTTGTAAGTATCTATGCATATAATCCCTTCATTGCTGCAACAGTCATTGAACTGATCTCAGAATTATACACTCAATAATTCAAACACTTTCAGCTATTAATATTTGAAATGTAATGAAATATATATAGATATCTCTATAAATGCATCATTACAATAGTAAAATTGCAAGACACAATCACATCATTTATGCAATTTAAATGAAGCTTTAGATACTCATCACTTCATAGATGTACCATGTTATGCAATTTTGTCCTTTCAACATAGCACTCTTGGTAGCCCATCAACATGTCTACCTTCTATATTCAATCATTCTCCTGCATTCATAGCAGCTCATGAAATGGTCTCAAGATTAACAATATCTCACCATTTCATCTATTATCTAAGTGCAATGAAACATACACCACAACCATGCATTCACATAATGCATCTCAACATGTGCACCCATACCTATACATGCACATTACAATACTCACATAATATTTTAATGTGCACCCACTCAATGCAACCTTGCATTAATTCATGAATACTATGCATTCAAACATATTATGGCCTAACCATGTCTTCCCCACATAGCATGCACTACCATGATAGGACCATAAGTCCTCACTTTCTTTGGTTATTTAAACTTATAATCCAGCATACACAATGGCATGTTATAATTTCATATGAATGCATTGAGGTTTCTAAGCAATTATAGGGTCTAAGGATCCTTTCCCTCACTTACCCGTACCTCATCATACTCGGTAGATTAACATTCACATTCAGGCACTCAATACCATATGCAAACCAAATCAACATAGTTTAAACATAGTTGAAGGGATCCTACCAAATACTCATTCCACATTCATGCAGTTAAGCACAAATCACCATTACCTGCATGGTTGTCATTAACATCGCTTGATGTTACCTGATCAGTTGGCCTCTTACCAATGCTACACAGTCCTTTTGCCAACCTCATGATCATAGATTTGTTGCACCATCCTTTCTTCATAAGGTTGTTAGTCATATGCAACAATCATCATCCACATCTTTAGTCATGCTTCGGTTGTCTTTGGTCTTATAACCATTGCAAACACGACTAGTTATTTAACAACCACCATAATGATCTTAAGTGGTTCATTGCATATGTAAAACCTCACTATTTTACCAATAGGCAGTATCATATACATGTACAAACATTGTCACATGCACTATGCAATGTCTGTTAGTATTCCAGCTAGTACATATTCACTTTACCACCTTCTTACCCATATGCAGCATCATGCTCATGCATAAACACCCTTTTATGCACTATGCAATATCTATTAATGTGCCAACTAGTGCATGTTTACTTCATCTATATGATCCTTTGCATTTTCAACGTTCCTATGCCATAGCTTTTATGCATATAAAACTTGTAAAATACAAAAACAATAGTAAGAGAGGAGTTAAGGAATTCCCCCTTTCCAATTTCCTCATTATGACATGGAGTTCCTCCTCTACATCATAGCTGATCCTTTTCTTGGCTTTCCCTACCAAGCATGCAAGGAATCATTAGCTGTCATTTTCTCACCAAGTAGCAATTTAATACAAATGTAAAACATTCTTAGTTGCTACTTTTCAAGCATGAAATTCCTATGCTATAACAGAAATAATTAAGGTGAGAAGCTTCCCTCTTTATCAGCATTGTCTTACTTAGCTCCCATAGAATCTTTCTTACCATTGACGACGTCTCAAGGGGATGATGGGGGTCAAGGGGGCTTGCCTCCTTGTGGCCGCCACTGCAGGGCGGGTCGAGGGCAGTGCCCTCGTTTTTTTTTTTTTTTGTAAATCCTTCAATTTCACGCAATCTGGCGCATGAGTTCAAAGCCATTTTTCCATTTTCGGCACTTGAAAATTCTCCCTGGAAAACAGCTGAAATTCTCTATTTCGGAGCAACTCACCAAGTTCTTCCAACTTGTTTCAGACCTAATCGCCAAGTTCTTCCGCCGAAAGAAACTTAAAAAAAATTTCGGACCAACTCGCCGAGTCCTTCCGTCGTTGCGGACCAACTCGCTGAGTTCTTCCGCCGTTGCGGACAAACTTGCTGAGTTCTTCCGCCGTTGCGGACAAACTTGCCAAGTTCTTCCGGTTGAAAACTCAGCTTTTCCTTCCGTCACTACGACAGAAACTCACCAATTCCTTCCGACGCTGCGGCGAAAACTCACCAACTTTTTCCGCCGTTGCGACGCAAACTCGCCAGCTTCCTCTGACATTGCGGCACAAACTCGCCAACTTTTTCCGCTATTGCCGACGAACTTGCTGAGTTTCACCGCCGTTGCGAACAAACTCGCCGAGTTCTTCCGGTTTGGCAAACTTAAAAATTTTCAGTCGACCATTTCGACAAAAACTCATCAATTCCTTCCGCCATTTTGGACCAACTCGTCAGTTCCTTCTGCCGATACAGACTTAGAAAAATTTTCAAAAACAATTATTCAAATTTTCAAAAATTTGAAAGTTTGAAATTTTTCTTAATGGCCTATAATGAGCAGGAAGCATACTTACCCCTGCAAGATGTGATAGGTAGCCCATGAAGTCCCAAATGTTGCAACCTTCGCTATGATACCATTTGTAACGTACCCACCTTTGGACCTAGTGAAAGGAGGGGAACCTGATGCCATTCTATGGGGCTTTTCATAAACTCACCCATATTCATTCGATTCACAGCCATAAAAGAGATGTGTGCATATGGAAATCAAACAAACATGCACAGCAGAAATGAACTCATCCACACACATATTACATGACTGTTATTCAATTTAACATAGTCAACAAATTAACACATTTGTAGAAGTAAATACACAATAAAATACTCATCTTGATGCAATGATGTCCCAACAACTAGCTATGTCGCTGCAACGTTCCTCCCAACCATAGGTCTCTGCCCAACCTGTATTCTTTCAGCACTCAAAGACCACCCCTGAGCTGGGCATGATATCTACAAGGAAAAGGGAACCCTCAAGCACAACACAGCCCAAAGCAATGGATACCCAACTCAACCCTAGAATTCTCTTAAACACAAAACTCAGATATGGGCTCTGGAACACACTTTCAGCAGTGGGACTTAGGAACCAGATGGACAGGGGTTTTCCCAAAAAACGTAGGCACACCAAAAACGGATTGTGGGAAGAGGAATCCAACCCCAGGGAAGAAAACCGATTTCTCCCACAGATGTATGAGCATACAGTGGGCCAAAACGGCCTCTAAAAACCCCAAAATCGTTTTTACTCTTTTTTCCACTGTTAAACACAACAAAAATGCCCTTCTCAATTAGGAAAATGAAGGTAAACACAGTAAAACCAGTGAGGAAAACGCCCAGGTAGCTCCAAACTCGTGAGAGGGCAAAGTTGGTTGATGGGTAATGGCTTGGGGAGCAATTCATGGCTCTTTTCTTGCCCAAGAAGCCAAACATGAATTTCCATGCAGGGTGGCTTGCCCATACTCGAATTTGGACAGCCATACCTCCCATTCCCCAAGGCATTAACTACCTCAACCAACTCTTGGGAGAAATCAATGATTGGGTACAAAATTCAACATGGGTAGTTGAGGGTTTCATGGGTTCTCTCATTGACACTTGGCTTGACTTGATTGGCTCAAGGGTTTGAATATTTCCCTCCCAATTTCCTTGTAACATCATGCCCCCGTCTCTTGTTGCATTGCATAGCTAGTTGTGGGCTTTTATATTAAAATGCATATTTACAATTCCCATGGTTCACTAGCACATGGGTAGCATAATTTCAAATACTTTCCTCTTCTAGATCGAGCGTTCACTAGCAAGGCCTTAGCCTTGAGTTCCACGCTAGGAATCATACATAATATGCATACATTATTTACATTATAGCCCAAAATATTACAAGGGTCAAAATGGGGGACATTACACTTGAGAAGGGTTAGAACGTTATGTTCTTAGTGCAGATGTAAACATTGACCAAGTGGAAATGTTGTCGAAGCGAGCTTTGGTGGGAAGACTGGAATTCACCAAGGGGAATAAGGCGAATTTAAATGAATGGGTTCAAAAATTCTGGGTCCCAATTTGTGGATATGCTTTGAGAATCAACTTGTTGCTCAAAGGGTGGATAATTTCCATATTTTTGGATGAGGAGCATATAGAGACTATTTTGCACAGGGTATGGGTATACAAGGAAGGCTCCCTTTTTTTAAAGCGTTGGCAAACTAGTTTTAATCCGGAGAAGGAGGGACAAACCATCAGACATTTATGGATGTTACTACCCAGTTTCCCACTGGAATTATGGTCTCACAATGTATTGGAGGGTTTAGCTAACACAGTCGGCAAGTTCATTGGGCATGATAAAATCTCTTTATTTGGCATGGATAAAAAAGTGGCGAAGGTGATGGTTGAATTGGATTTGACACGAAGCCTTCCTACAGAGGTGGAAATTCTTTGGGGAGACAGGCTCTTGAGATAGCGCTTGGATTATTTCAAAATCCCATTCAACTGTTAATTTTGTCATCAACTTGGACATACTAAAGCCCAATGTTTGTCCTTGCTAGCCAGTTCCTCCTACTTTTCTGATAGTTCAGATTTTGACCATGTTTCGGCTTCAAAATTGGTCTCTGGAACAGTTAAGATCTCTTATCCAAATCCTGACACTTATACATCTCTGGGTAAGGAAGATACAACCTTTATTGATTCTCCCACTCCTTATATTGATGTAAGCATAAAAGAATTGGATTTTTATCTTTCTATAGAAAAAGATTTATACCATACGATTTCAATGGGGGAAGTGGAATTATTTTCTGCTGAAAATTCAATTTTAGGGTCTGATAAAATTTTATGTGGGGCGTATCTTAAAAACAATCCCCACTTAGACCAATCAGGGGAGGGTTTTATTGGTCCAAACTCTTTAGTTAAGTCCCCAAAGGTTGAGAAGTTGAATGATTTGGGTGGGGATAAGAAGCAGGTGGTGTTAGACAGAAACCCTAAGTCCACTAGTCCTCCCCCAAGCGTTTGTGAGATTCCTTCCAGTTTTCCTCTTCCACAGGTTTCCTCACATGAGTTAAATATCTTAAAAGATAGTGGGTACAAGTTATCAGAGGTCCAAAATTTTAGGTCCAAAATTTTACTTCTCCTTTATAGATTTTCTCTAAAAATCCATCCTCCAATCCACTGGTTAACTCTATTCGATTTCAAAATGTTACAGTCCTGAAAAAGTGGGACCTGATACGTCATTTCAAGATTATATACCTATGTCTACGAGGTTGGAGGAAGTGGTTGCAGGTAACAATGGTCATAAGGTATTATTTTCTTTTGGGGCACTTAGAGCGCAGAACCCCATTGATTATGTGCATTAATGCATATCATGTCCTTAAATGTTCAAGGGTTGGGTAAAGCTGCGAGGGTTAGGGCTTTATCTAAACCCATAAGGGATGTTAACCCAAACATTATTCTGCTCTAGGAAACCATGTGTGTTGATTTTGTTTCTATAGAATCAATAGCTAATATTCTTCCTAACTGGGAAATCTCTGCTATTACTGCTATGGGTTTATCTGATGGACTTGTTTCTTGTTGGAACCTTAGAGCTTTAAATTTCAGGACCTTTAAGACTCCTTGGGGACTTTTAATGGAAGGAAGATTCTGTAATTTTGATCTTGATGCTTCCATATTAAACATTTACGGGCCTTATAAAGACAGAGAAACCTTTTGGGACTCTTTGGCTCAGTCTGGTTTGTTGGATTTGAGGAATATTATACTGGCTGGTGATTTAAATTTTACTACTTCTCTTGCAGAAGTCTGGGGTCCCTCAGCTAAAATGGATGGATTAGCGTGTTTTTTCAGCAATTTACTTGATAGGTTTGATCTGGTCGACATTGTTCCCAATGTATTGGATCTTACTTGGACCAATGGTCATGCTGGAAATGAGGGGATACACAAGAGACTTGATAGGTTTATTATTAAATCAGGGTTCCTTCAAACCTTTCAGAGGTACAGAACTTGGGTTGATAAAACCAAGTTACCTAATCACTGGCCAATTTTCTTCCAATTTGAAGGGGATTCACCAAATTCATATTTCCCTTTCAAATTTAATTCCTCTTGGTTGTCAATTCAGGAATTTTGTGACATTGTTAGGAGAACTTGGTTAAGTTGGGTTGATGATGAAGGTTTAAAACCTATGGAGCTTCTGGTTATTAAATTAAGAAAGCTAAAAGGTGTGGTAATTCAGTGGGTTAAAGATAAAAAAGAAAAGGATGAGGCTGATTTTAAGTTTTTAGAGGAACATATTCGAAGGATCAGAACAAGAAATGGTGATCTTTCCATTACTGTGGAAGATATCAAGATGATTAAGGAACTTGAGGTGAAAGAGGATCAAATTTTAAAACAATAAGAGATGGATTGGCGCTTAAAAAGTAGGGCATTATGGATTGAGCTAGGTGATAATAATACTAGTTTTTTTCATTCTTATGCCACACATAGAAGGAATATAAACTCGATTTGGGAGCTTTCTGATGAAGATGGAAATGTTCTTAAAGGTCAAGGTGATTTACAAAAGATGGCAAAAAAGTATTTTTTTGAAGTCTATAACGATTCTGGATGTTGTTCTTTGGAGGCACAATTAACCACTATAAAACACTTTCCTTAACTCTTTGATGAAGAGGAAGGTGTTTCTTGGGTTATCTGGTCACTTTAGAGGAGATTGAGCAAACTCTGAAATATTTTGCAAGAGAGAAAAGTCTTGGCCCTGATGGCTGGACTTTGGAACTGTTCATTCATTTTTTTATTGTGGGTGAAGATCTGCTGAACATGGTGGAGTTTTCTAGTCAGAGTGTTATGTTTCTGGTGCTATTAACTCAACTTTCTTAACATTGATCCCGAAGTGTAATAAGCCAAACAATTTCTCTATGCAATCTGGTGTACAAACTTATCACCAAGATTATTGCAAATCGGATCAAGCCATATTTGTCCAAACATATGTCTTCTAGCAGTGTTGGTTTCTTCATGACAGAAAAATTGTGGATGATATAGGGATTGCAAAAGAAGATATTCACTCCATAAAATAGAAAAAATTAAGATCATTGTTGCTAAAGATGGATTTGGAAAAGGCTTATGATAGAGTGGATTGGGTCTTTTTAAGATTGATTCTTATTCAGATTGGTCTACCACTTTTGGTAACCAACTGGATTCTAGCTTGTGTTCGGCACATTTTGTTGTTCTTGTGAATGGGGCCCCTTCAGTTTTTTTAGAAGCTCTAGGGGTATCAGACAAGGTTGTCCTTTATCACCCCTACTATTCTTGTTAATTATTGAAGGTTTAAGCAAACTCATCATGCATGCAAAAAATGAAGGTAAAATTAAAGGATTTAAAATTTACTCTGTCATTCATATCACACATTTATTGTTTGTTGATGATGTATTAATTTTTGGAATTAATTATGTGGAGGAATTGAAGTATTATCTGGAAATTATCATTGTTTTATGCAATGCTTCAGGTATGAAAGTAAGCATAAGGAACTCATGTTTTTATCAACATAAAATGGAGGATGGCATTATGGATAGCATTATTTCAGTCTTCCCTTACAAAGTTTGCTCGTTGGTGAATGTATTTATATATTTAGGCTACATCCTAAAGCCTAACGGCTATAGATCTTAGGACTGGTTATGGATGGTTGAAAAATTGGAAAGGAAAATTAAGCATTGGACGTATCGAATGCTTTCAATTGGAGGTAGACTTACTTTGGTACAAGAATTTCTTATTGGTATATGTTAGTTTTTCAGAATTTTCAATCTGATCTAAGATCTTAACTGAGAGAATAACACGTACAGCATATCTACAGCATAACAATCATGGACACAATAATGCAAGCACACAAGAGACACAGAGTTTCACCGGGGAAAACCAAGAAGGTGAAAAACCCTGCAACTTCCTCAGAGATAGAAAGAGCAATGATACAACCAAAGTACAAGACATAGTCTTCTCCTAGTAGCAGATCCTCCTCCTCACATGTGCGCCACTTTCCGCGTGAGAGAAGTGTGAGTAATGAGTGATCAAATAGAGATCTCCCGATCTCTATTTATACTTGTCCTGTCCTGCCCAATAAACTAATGGGGCCGACTTGTCTAGCTTAGCCTCATAACCCATGGTTAACTTAATCCGAGCCGACCCCAAACTTGGTGGTCTAATAACCCATTTACCCACATGACTCATACAGGGCCGACCCCATCAAGGTGGTCTAATAACCCATCAAGTATAAGTTACGACACTTACAATATAAATGACGACACTTCCGTATAGAGGAATAATGACATATCTATAGGAATACAAACACTTCCGTATAGAGGAATAATAACATCTCTATAGGAATACAATACACATGGGTAAAATACATTCCGAAGTTACATATACATCAACACTCCCTCTTAATTAGGAAGGTATTTCTCGACACAGATATGCTAGCACAAGTCTTCTTCTCTGGATCATCGTCATCGAATCATCATCCTCGAATCATCGTCATCGTCACTACTGCTGCTATCTCAATCAATATCTGAATCTACTCGTCATAGGAATTTCTACAGAGCCAGTCCTTTTCATACTGGATGTAGGCCCACCACCTGCAGGTCTTCATCATCACTAGCCATACTGTGGAATCCTCAGGACTTATTACGTGCGTCACAAAACCTCGCAAGAGCATCCCAGGACTTATTACGGGCACACAGCCCAACCTATCGGATCTCCCAGGGAGCTATTACATGTGACCCCACCACAAAACCTAGAAAGAGAATCCCAGGACTGATTACGAGCACACAGCTCAACCTATCGGATCTCCCAGGGCGCTATTATATGTGGTCACCACAAAACCTCGCAAGAGCATCCTAGGACTTATTACGGGAACACATCCCAACCTATCGGATCTCCCAAGGCGATATTACATGTGGTCATGGAAAAACCTTGAAAGAGCATCCCAGGACTTATTACGGGAACACATCCCAACCTATCGGATCTCCCAAGGCGCTATTATATGCCATAGGACAAAACCTCGAAAGAGTGTTTGCCAGATCTCCCAGGGAGCTATTATATGCCAGCTAAAAAACCTAGCAAGAGAATCTACAAACCTCCCAGGGCGCTATTATATGTCCTCCCAAAGCAAAACCTTGAAAGAGCATTTTCCAAATCTACCAGGGAGCTATTATATGCCAGCAGAAAAACCTAGCAAGAGAATCTGCAAACTTCCCAGGGTGCTATTATATGCTTATCTGCACAACCTGTCCACGGCCACAGAGTATCAACCTGATACTCACCATACATCATCTTGATCATCATCACTACATCGTCTTGACGCATGTCATCTGGAGCAACATCCCGAACCTCATCATCCATGATCATCTTGATCATACAATGCATCCACCTGATGCATACACAATATCTGCCTGATACATATCATCATACATGATCTACCTGATCATACAATGTATCCACCTGATACATATACAAATACATGATCCACCTGATCATACCTGATACATATCAACATGCATGATCTACCTGATCATACAATGTATCCACCTGATACATCTACAGATACATACACATGATCCAACTGATCATATCCAGCATCCAACATGATGCGTACATACATATAAATGATCCAACTGATCATATCCAGCATCCAACACGATGCATACATACATATAAATGATCCAACTGATCATATCCAGCATCCAACACAATGCATACATACATATAAATGATCCAACTGATCATATCCAGCATCCAACATGATGCATATACATAGCAGTAACTAGAGCATCGTCCTGATGCTCATCATCCAGCGCTTACATCCATAGCCATGGAAGGATCCTCCTCTCACCATGCTTGGAATGGCTTAAGCAAATGTGTCCATCACTTCTTCCTTGAAGTGTCGTCAATCTGAAGAACACCAAGCCTCCCTCTGAAGTATTAGAACTTCACTTTGGCTAGTGGTTTCGTCAACACATCTGCAATCTGCTCGTCCATCGCAACATACAGGAGCTTCACTTCTCCTCTCTACACCATATCCCTGATATAGTGATATTTGATCTCAATGTGCTTTGACCTGTCGTGGAACACCGGGTTCTCAGACAGCTTCGCACAACTCTGGTTGTCACAAAAGATACCAGTAGCATCCAATGGGATATCAAATAACTCAGGCAGTAGCTTCCGGAGCCATACTTCCTCACAACTAGCCAAACAGGCTGCAACATACTCTACTTCGGCTGTACTCAGTGCTACGCAGGACTACTTCCTGCTAAAGCAAGATATCACACCTAATCCCATATTGAAGCAGCAACCATATGTGCTCTTCCTATTTGCAGCACTGCCCGCCCAGTCCGAATCAACATAACCTTCCAGGTTAAACTTTTGATTCGCATCATACTTGAGCCCATAATAATTTGTACCCTTCAGGTACCTCAGAATATGCTTTACAACAACCAGGTGAACACCTCTGGGATCCGTCAGGAACTGGCTCAATGTGTTCACCGCAAAGCACATATCTGGTCTCGTGTTCGTCAGGTACATCAAGGACCCAATCATCTGACGATACACTGTGACATCAATCGAATCAGATGAAGCATCACACAGAAGCTTCAGGTCCGATGCCATAGGTGTGGCCATGTCCTTGCAGTCCATCATCCCGAACCTCTTCAGGATCTCTACTACAAACTTCCCTTGTCCAAGGAAGATTCCATCTGCACTTTGCCACACCTCCATGCCTAGAAAGTAGTGCATCATCCACAAGTTCTTCATCTCAAACTCGGCAGCAAGCTTCTACTATGTGTCGGCAATCAATCTATCCTCACCTGTAACAAACAGGTTATCCGCATACAAAAGTAGTATCACTGGATTTCCTTCCTCAACCTTGTAGTAAAGGTTGGAATCCGCTTTACTCTTGGTAAATCCCAAACTAGATAGAAAGCTGTCTATCCTACCATACCAAGTTCTGCACATATATGACTTCCCGTCATGTGTCTCAAAACCAAGTGGCTGCTCCACATACACTTCCTCTTCGACTGCACCATTCAAGAAAGCTGCCTTGACATCCATCTGGTGTATCTTCCATTTCATCACTGCAGCCAGAGCAAGTACTGATATGATGGAAGTGTGCCTGGCTATATTTGTAGAAGTCTCTTCATACTCAATCCCTTTTTCTGGGAGAAGCCACGAGCTACAAACCTCATTTTGTATTTCTCCATGCTACCATCTGCAGCATGCTTGATCTTATAGATCCATTTGGAAGTCACAGCAGACTTTCCTTCAGGTCTTGGGACTGCATCCCAAACATCATTCTTCATGATTGACTGATCATGGCATTCTTCCATTACTTCATCCCAGATCCTGGGAACTTCAATATCTTCAATAGATATCTTTGTTACTGGAACAAATGTTGTAGTCCTTCTTTTGTAGGTGAAGGTATACGATCTTTCCTACAAAACAAGTTAAATTGCATGATTAGAAACATCTCATAGTTTTCAGAACAAATTCTTACACATAAAGAAATATGTCATATAGTCATGCAATTGTTTTAGCCAATGCTTCAATACAACATTCATCCATATCCTGTAACTTTCTAGATGCCTTCCAATCTCTACCAGAACATTGTTAAGAGTTTGCACTACTCCCAACATGTCAGCAAGGAGGTTTCATTCTAGATAAGTAGCAATGGAATGTTGTACAGTGCCATAGGTCACTTACCCATCACATGCATATTAGTAGTATACTGTTCATTAATGCAATTATTCTAATATGCATAATACACAACCTAAGTCTAGGAACATAAGCATATACATCATTGAACAACATTATTTAAACAAACAAATATGTAAGAAATGACAATTCAAATACTTATCTTTGTTTGGTTGTTGGGTTGACTCCCTCTCAATCTTTGCTTCCTTTCTGCAACTCCATTCTGATGTGGATTGTGAGAAGTGGTCGACTCCCTCTGAATATCTGCATCCTTGCAGAAACTATTGGAGTGTGCTATCTCTTGATCTTTGCTTCCTGGATTACCCGCCTTTTAACTTATATCCATCCTCGATCACTATGCATACTTACTAGTATCATCATTGTGTTATCCTCAAGATCTCATACATAATCATACATTTATTAGTATAATCTCAATACTATCAGAAACACAATAATCTTAAACATGTATAGTAATGATCATTTTAAACACAGATAATAAACATTAGTATTCAAGGTTTATATAGGACTCTTCTAGTTAGTCATATCATCAATTAAAGTAAGAAACATAATATTCCTAAACCCATGATTACTCAAACCTATAACTTCATGAATAATCATAATCAATCATGCCAAGTATACTTATATAAGATATCCTAACACAAGGTAGGATTTTAACTTGATATAGGAAAAACATACCTGGATTAGCATGTTAGCTAGCTATGTCTAACATACCCACATGATGTCTTCTTGTTCTTCAATGACTTGTGCTAGTAACCTGTATATCTCATAAGTTAACCATTACATACCTCGTAAATAGATCTTCTATGTGATCCATGACAATGGATGAATCTTTGTCTTCATGTCACCATGATCATGTGTTCTTGAACTAGAACATGATTTGTCTTTCTTGGTGTACCTTTCATGTTAGCGGACAACATAAACCTCATTCAACACCATAATGCATTAGTACAATCATAAGTGTCAACACCCTAATCAATGAATATCTTCTATCATGCATTCATAATTTTATTAAGGTGATACGACAAGTCTAAATTTAATCAAGATTGTACTAACCGTAATAATATGAAAACAAACATACCATAAACTTAATCATGAACAAATCTCGAAACATACCTAGATAAGTCATACCTGTCGAGATTGCTTGTAATTTTCTTATGTAAGGCCTTAGCCTCATCTCCCTATGAAACATGAACTTCTTCACTTATGTAGGTGACCAATCCATTCTCTTCTAGGATTAACCCAATCCACTTGATTTGCAGGAATTGGATCTGGAGATGGATTAGGGTTTGTCAGAGAAACCCTAAAAATTCAAACTTTGAATTTCAAACTTTTGAAAGGATAGAAAGATGCGCCTTGATGAGCTGATCAAGCTGGTATACTCAGAATTTGAAAACTGCAAAGTTTCACCCCTCAAAATTGCCTTTGAAACTTCTGGATCTTCTGGACAGGATCCCGAACTAGGGTTTGATAAAGCCCACCCTTCTGCCCAACCAAAAGGTTCGATCCAAAGCTCTAAACTTCGATTTTTTCTGAGGAGCTTCCAGCTGTGGTCACAGACATTGGTTCACTTGTACGGAGTTCCACGTGTCATTGGTTCACTTTAGGCCTCTGAACCTTCGTCCTATGAAAGTACAGTCCGTGCCCTATTTGTAACTTATTACAAAATTTCATTTGGAGCTTCCTAGCCCAAGTTATGACCTTTTTTCCTAGGTCACCTGTTTATGACTCAGATCTGGAAGAGGCAGAAACCCTAGATTGTACAGATCATAAAACACAAAGTACAACGAATTAGGACTTGTCCTTTGGACACAAGGTACACGGGGATCGGATATTTGACCTGTAAAAGTTTCAGATCCGAAAAATTCGCCAAAATGGATTTATAGCGAAAGTGCTACGATGACTGGTTTTTGCTATATCAAGCCCTAGCATCGCAAGTGCAACAAGTGTCATACATGCCATACCATGCCTTCTTTCAGGCTAGCTCTGATACCATGTTAGTTTTTCAGTATTTTCAATCTGATCTAAGATCTTAACTGATAGAATAACATGTACATCATATCTACAACATAACAATCATGGACACAATAATGTAAGCACGCAAGAGACACAGAGTTTCACCGGGGAAAACCAAGAAGGTGAAAAACCCCGCAATTTCCTCAGAGATAGAAAGAGAAATGATACAACCAGAGTACACCAAAGTACAAGACATAGTCTTCTCCTAGCAGCAGATCCTCCTCCTCACATGTGCACCACTTTCTGAGTGAGAGAAGTGTGAGTAATGAGTGATCAAATAGAGATCTTCCGATCTCTATTTATACTTGTCCTGTCCTGCCCAATAAATTAATGGGACCAACTTGTCTAGCTCAGCCTCATAACCCATGGTCAACTTAATCCGAGCCGACCCCACACTTGGTGGTCTAATAACCCATTTACCCACATGACTCATACAGGGCCGACCCATCAAGGTGGTCTAATAACCCATCAAGTATAAGTTACGACACTTACAATATAAATGACGACACTTCCGTATAGAGGAATAATGACATCTCTATAGCAATACAAACACTTCTGTATAGAGGAATAATAACATCTCTATAGAAATACAATACACATGGGTAAAATACATTCCAAAGTTACATATACATCAACAGTATACCAATGTATTGGTTTTCATTAGTATAGGTACCCATCTCAGTTATTAACTCTATGAGGAAGATCATTTTTAACTTTCTGTGGATAGGGGGTAAGGATAAAGGAAAAATCATTATGGCCAGATGGGAGAAGATATCATTACCCAAGTTATGGGGGGATGGGGGATTAAGAATCTTTTTTGGTTCAACACTGCATTAATAATTAAGAGCTTTTGGAGGGGTATATTTGGTAAAAATTTGTGGACTTTTGTTCTAAGAAGCAAGTATATAAAGCAGGACATCATTTATTGGATCGGAGGCCCAAAGAAACGTTATGAGAATGCATCACTTGTTTGGAAAGGGTTCATCAAAACCTATAAGTGGTTTGGGAAAGAACTTTATTGGAAAGTCGGCAATGGGAAAGATGTTATGGTGGGTATTGATCATATCCTCGACATGGATGGAAATTTTTAGCTGTCTACAATTCTCTTAGAATACCTCGTTGATATTGGCTATAATACACTTAACAGGATTATAAATCCTTTTGGTATCAATCAAGAAAATTATTATTGGTACAATGCAAAAGACTTGGGCATCATTGGTGACCTGGCTTTAGAATGGGAGGACTATATCTCTAGACTTAACTCATCAGGATGCAGATTAAATGAGGAAGAGGACACTATTATTTGGCTTTCAAATCCTATCTCAAGCACAATTACTGCTGAGTCAGCTTATCTTGCTTTAGTTTGGGATAATAGTACGTATGTGGAAAAGTGGTGGTTTAAGGTGTCATGGAAATGGAATATCCCATTAAAAATGAAATGCTTTATGTGGTTTGCACTTCAGAATTGCTTAAAAACTTGGGACAATCTTGTTAGAATGGGTTGTTATGGGCCAAGCAATTGTTATCTCTGCAAAATGGATTTGGAGAATATTGATCACATCACTGTGAGGTGAAAATACACTTATGGTATATGGAACAAGGTTCGTTCAACCCTTAATATTAATCAGGATTGGGACTCTACAACAATTGATCAGAATTGCTACCAGTGGCATAAAAAGTGTAAAAATTTAAAATTGTTCCAACTGTCATTTCTTGGAAAATATGGTATGTTTGAAATATTTGTATATTTGAATATTACCTTTGGGATTTTGATTATGTTTGTCATCATATATTAAAGTTGATCAAAGAGTTTAACACTGCTGAAGTTATTGAAAAGGCTCAAAGGAATCCAAATATTTTGCAACAATTCGGTGGTGCTATAGGTTTTTTTTATGGTGTGGCTAAAGATGGTTTATTTGCAGTTGGAGCAGTCTTACATATCAATATTCATCACAGGTTTACTTTTAAATTAAACTGCGGTAGGGGCACAAATATGAAAACTGAGTTATTATCACTTTGGTTGCTCTACAATATGGCTTCATGGTTTGGTATTGTTAACTTGATGTGTTATGGAGACTCCAGGGTGAAAATTAAATGGGATCAAGCAAAGTTCACTCTGAATGTTTTGACATTAATTCCTTGGTGCTACAGATTAAAGGCACTTTTAAAGACTTTTTCCATGATCAGGTTCAAACATATTTTCAGAGAACAAAATACAGAGGCAGATAGTCTTTCAAGAATTTCTCTATTTGGGAAGGAAGGGATCCTCTTATGGGAGGAATTTTAGGAAAATACTTTGATGGATAAAGGATCTCATTATATTTTTGCTTGATTAGTCTTTTGTAGTATGCTCAGTCTAGACATGGTAACTCCTACTTTTAGTTTTTTGAAGCATTTTTATAAGAAACGCTGACTGGTTAAGCTCCTGAATGATTGAATTGAACAAATACATTTTTTTGTGTCATGAATAGTCTTTGAGACTGCCATTAAGAACTGATATGTACTTTTTGACTCAAACTGAATAGCAAAAGTGCGATTTTTTTTCTACTAAAAAAAAATAAAAAATCAACAGTGATGGAATGGTTTGAATAGTCCACCCGACTCATTGTAAATAATAAGAAAGAGATTTTGACATATCAAGAAAGCTGTATTTATATGTTGATGTAAAATAGAATAGTAATGTGACTAAATTCCTCTGTAAGCTTTATCATGTTAAAAAAATATTAATAATTAAAAAAAATCGTGTCCTCAATGTTACTCATATCTATAAGTAAAAAAAATAATAAACTTAAATTTTAAAAACAAATAATTGTAAATTTGTTATATAAATTTGGTTGACAGTGCTCTATAACTTTGGTCAATGTTTATTTGTTTCCTTTTTTTATTATAAAATTCATGTTAAAAAAAAATAATAACAATTTAAAAAAAAAAAATTGTCTTCAATTTACTCATATCTATAAGTCAAAAAATAATAATGTAAAATTTTAAAAACAAATAATTATAAATTTGTTATATAAATTTGGTTGACAATGCTCTATAACTTTGGTCAATTTTTATTTGTTTCCTTTTTTATTATAAAATTTATTGTAGGAAATATATCCTATTTGAAAATGGGAAAAAAATGAATTGAAGGCACGTATGTTGATTGTGGGGGCTTATATGGAATTTCATAAGGAGGAGGCAGTCACATCTCTTTCTAAATCACTTATAATTCGAGTTATTTTAAAAGATATTTCTTTCGGTTTCTTTGCCAGTGTTGTTCATCAATTCGGAATTTGTGGTGCCGAGATGGTTTTATTTTCTCACAAGGATCTTGTATTCCATATGTGGTTAAGCCGTGGATTTGGAACCAACTTGCAAGCATATCTAGTAGCTCGTTGGTGTATTCTTATTTTTGCTCAATGAAATAATGTTTTATCTTTACAGGGTTTTGGAGATTATGTAATGTCCCCATTCAAATAAATCTCAAGAAGAGAAAATCCCACCAATCTACTAGTTTCCTAGGTTGGGGTGGAGACATTAAATTTGGAATAAGGAGACTAATAAACCCCACATGGACTTTAGATTGACATAAATATATTAAGAGGGGCCAAATAAATAGTTATGATGAGAAAATAAGATGGCACTTGGTCATGGAGACACATTGGTGGTGTGGGACCCACACAAAGCTAGATTCCCCATGCTACATGGAATTCCACTCTCACCCATTCGAATCCAAGGTGGAGTCCATTATTCTTGGGGGATTTGGAAGGGCATAATACTTGGCATGACTCAATGAGGTCGAAATGTAGAGGAAGAGTAACTCCCATGGAAGAGGAAGAGGCATTTTGGAGCTAGTGGGACACTTGGGCTAGATTCCCTAGCTTCTATGACACCAATGATGAAGATGCATATTACACTTATGAAAAAATAAGACCTGATGGTTGGAATCTAAAATACATGACATTTCAGGGCTAAAAATAGCCTCCAAGAAGGCGCACAGGGGAGTTAGGGCAGCCAAAGAGACACCTATTCGAATTGAGTGAAGGAGGAGGCTAGAATTGGAGGGACAAGTGGCATACTTTGGAATATCTTCCCAATTCGAGTTGGCATGAAGCTCATAGATGGAATTGGAGTTAAAAAATCCTTAGGAAGTTTATAAAAGTCAGGAACAAAGAAAGAGAGCAGATTTTGATCATTTTACATTTTGCATTTGGAGAGGAGAGCTAGTAGAGTATTATTCTGCTTGCCTTAGCACCAATTTCAAGGGTGAAAGATTCCCATCCTAATTGGTAATTGGAGAGGCCATTCAGACCTTTCATTTGGAGATACAATGGATTCCTTTGTTATAGGTTGAAGATACAGTGAATCTCATGGTCACATCTCCTTCAGCTTGCTTCTACAACCATTCTTCCATTTCTTGTCATATTCTTGCCCCTTGAGGAGAGGTGCACTTGTTGAGGTGATGATCTATTTTGGATAGTTATTGAGGCCCCATATATTTGTAATCTGATATATATACTATATATTTACTTCTCAGAAGACTTTCAGATCGAAACTCTAAGATATTTTATGTACAAATGCTAAACTATGAATAAATGGTGTCATTTCCCCAATACCTTGTTATTTGCACTTGAAGTGGTATCAAATTCGATTGGTTCACTAAACTATGATATATTATTGTTGTGTGGAGCACCATTAATATGCTAAAGACGTTTCATATTCATTAGAGAAGCATTGGGAGCAATATTCTTAATTTTCATAACCATTTGTGAAGATTTACTATCATTTCCCCCTATGTTAAAGCTAGTATACAAGTATCTGATTTATGGAAGTTGCATAAGCCTATAGAAACTAATTGATGATGAATTGGGGATACCATTGAAGTCCTTTATCAATAAAATATCTCTATTCTGAAATTTGGGAAGGTCTTACAGTGTTTGGGAAGCCATCCTTGTCCCCTACCCTTGGGGGTTTTGAACCTCGATTTAACTAGTAAAGTTCCCTATTTTTTCCTGATTATAAATGAATGTTGCAGAAGTGTTTTAAGAGTGTACAAGAATCCATCAACCTCATTTACATGTCTTAATACCTTCCAAACTCATTCATACCCAATTCAGAACCATTTGGAGTCATTTGGAAGTAGTTGCGTCAATACTAGTCTAGGGGTCGAATTGATCAAAATTTGCAATTTTTCCTAGTTTTTTCAAATTCTTAAAAAGGGACACTACAAGTGGTATCATACCATGATCCTTGCACCTATTGTGGATGATCATTTATGAAGAAAAGAAGCCAAAGAAATCAACCTCCACCCTTAGAACCTGAAACTGAAAGTGGTTTTGTTAAAGAGGAAGAAGTAGGAAAAGAAGTGCATTTTGTTGAAACTATGGCTAGAGATGAGAAGGGAATCTGTAATGTCCCCATTTTGACCCCCTTTGTATTAAATCGTAAATGATGTAAATATTGTAATTAAATCATGGTGAGGAGCTCAAGGCCAAGGCCCCACCGTTGATTTAGCGTTTCATGTATCGGTAATTAAAAACAGATGCCTATGGTTCTTGTGCTAGATGGGCACAATGTATATAAAACATCATGTAATTATGAATTTTTAATGAAAAACCCACAACCGGCTATGCAATGCAACAAAAGAGATGGGGCATGACTCTACAAGGAAAAGGGAGGGAAATTATTCAAACCCTTGAGCCAATGGTGTTAATCCATGTGTCAATGGGGAAACCCATAAACCACCAACTACCCATTTTGTCTCATGCACCCAATCATTTAATTCTTCCAAGAAATTGGTTAAGGCAGTTAATGCCTTGGAAATGAAGAAGTATGGCAGCCAATTTCGTGCATGGGAAAGCCATCAACCTGGAAATTCGTGTTTTGTCTCCTTGGGCAAGAAAACACCCACGAAATGGTGCCCAAAGCCATTCTGAATAGTCAGTCTTCACTCATTCACGCAGTTGGAGCTAGCTGGGTCTTCCCCTACACGTTTTTCATCCAAATCCTGCATTTTTCCATGCCTGGGAGTTCGTTTTTGCATATGTAGTAGCCTGGGAGAGAAGGGCCACGTTTTAGGGACTGTAGGGAGGTCGTTTTTGCCCCTGAATGTCCAGGGACGTTTTTCTAAAAAACGGATTTGGATTCCTGGGTTGTTCACCAACTTCCCATTTCATTTTTGTGGGTTCCCACGTTTTTCTGAGTTAGCTGAAACCCCCATCTCATGCATCTCACTGTAAAAACGTGTTATCCTGCCCCATAATTGTGTTCTGCTGTTGTGTGCATCCTCATTTTGGTTTGAACCTGTGAATTGAAGTTTTGGAGTGGTAGTGGACAGAAGTAGCTTGATAAACCTAGTGGGGGAGACAACCTCTCAAGAAGATCAAGAGGGCTTTGGTTACTCTTCTATGCACACCCTGAGAGCACTAGATAGGGAAGGTATGGCTTGAGGGACTGTATAGCAGAGAAAAGAATACTTCCTTGTACTGGGTGTGTAGGTATTGTGGGTGCCAAGCTAGATAGATATTTCAAGGTTATCCCTGGCTCTGTGCTGGAGCTCACTAGCTTAGCAATTCTTCCCTTCCATATCCTAGCAACCTAATAAACCCAATTGTAGATTGGCTTGGCTCATTTTGGTGTATGCTTGGCTATGTGTGAGTCTGCTGTTCCCTGGTTCCTTGTAGAGATCATGCCCAGCTCAGGGGTGGCAGTGGTGCTGAGAGATTGAGGAGCACACTGGCCTACGGTTGGGTGGAACGTTGCAGTTGCATAGCCAGTTGCGTGGGACTACCTTATTGAGATAAGTATTTCTCTTGTGTAAATTGGCAATTATCATTTGATGAATATTTTGAATGTATCAGGGATCTGCTAATAAATTTTCTTCCACTGTGTATTCAAATGATTATGCATTTCCATATGATCTTCTATAAGTCTGCAGAGGTCTTTATTTAATGACTGTCACAGGATTCTGAATGTGTGTTAGATATTCAACAGGATTTATTTAATTTCAGTTGTGTTTCTATAGCATGCACATATACAGTTCTTTGTATCTATGAGTTTAACTCAATGAATAAGGGGCTAATTGCCCAGATTGAGCACCACGTCCTCTCTATCATGCTGATATGGTAGGAGGGGACACTACAGAACCCCAGAGGATAAGGAGGAATTTACTAAATTCATGAAACCATTCTTTTAAGACATGAAAAAACATATCATGAAAGGGTTCAAATTGTTGGCTAGTCAACTTGGAAGCAAAGGAGCAATAGGAGGCAACAACAGTTCTCTTTTCGAGGAAAATAAGACAATGGGTGAAAGTCTTTTCTTAAGAAAAGTACCTCATAATAGGCCTAATGAATTTCAGAGTACACCAAGACCTAATACACCTAAATTTATTGAGGTCAAAGAAGAACCTAACACCCAATTTGATATGCAGGAAATTGTAAAAGAATGGGAAAAGTTGAGTGAAGATTGTAGAAGGACTCTACCCTTTGAGCAATACTTTAATGTTTCAAACAAAATCAAAATTAGGGAAGGCCATAGGACTCCATTTCAGAATAAAGAATTCAATTATGCCATTGGAAAAATGCTCCTTCCCACTTTTGATGGCTCATCTCAAAGTTCTGCAAATACTTGGGTACAAAAACTAGATGTGTATATTCAGTTGAATCCAATGGTGGAAGAGGATGCTTTAAAAATGGCTATTTTGCATCTCAAAGGAGAAGCCAATGATTAGTGGTTCCATGATCTGAAAAACTTGGGACATGATCACGTTACAACATATGGAGAATTTGTTGACAGGGTATTAGAAATATTTGAGCAAAAAGATCCAGAATTGCCTTTCAAAGAACTAGCCCAATTGAAGCAAGTTGGAGCCCCTGCTGAGTATATGTTGGAATTCCAAAAACTATTAGTTAAGGTGGATGATATATCTATGGTAAGATTAATATTTATCTTTATTGAAGTTTTGGAGGAACCCTTAAAAGTTTTAGTTAAGGCCCACAAACCTAATCCATTGAAGGATTCCATGAACTTGATAAGAGATCTACAAAATGTGCTACCTAGGACAAGGTTTCCTCCCAAGCCTAAATTCCCTTCCAAGTTCAGATTTGAAAAGAATCCATGGAAAAGAGATGCATTTGGAAAGGATAAGAAAGAGGGACTAAATAGGGAATAACTCAGAAGAAATAAATTGTGTTACACATGCTTCCAACCATGGGTACCAGGGCATAAATGTGCTAAGGGGAAAGCACAATACATTGAAGTATTTTCTGATAATGATGAGTATGAAGGGGGTATGGAGGAAGAAGGACATATTTCAAACCAATAAGAGGGATATGATACAGCCGAAGAAGGAAAACAAGAATAAAATCATCCTTCACCTGACAAAGGAAGGATGATAGTACTTTCAGTAGTGCCTCGTTTTCACACTATTCGATGCAAGGGAGTGTTACAAGGACAAAGGGTCTTGGTATTGGTAGATGGAGGAGCCAAACATAACTTCATTGACAATAAATGGTGGAGAGTAGGAATCTACCTATTGAACCATTCGATGGCTTCACATACATCATTCCAGGTCACAATACTATGGAGTGCAAAACATGTATTTCAAAGCTACAAATCACCATAGGTAATTATACTTTTTTTGATAGATTTTATGTGGTTGATGTTGCTGATACTAATGTGGTATTGGGAGTGCAATGGTTGTACTCTATAAGGGAGAATACTGTAATGTCCACATTCAAATAAATTTTAAAAGAGGAAATTCCACCAATCTACTAGTTTCCTAGGTTGGGGTGGAAACATTGGGATTTTGAATAAGGGAGCTAATAAACCCCAAATGGACATTATATTGACATAAATATATTAAAGGGGGTTAAATAAATATTTATGATAGGAAAATAAGGTGGCACTTGGTCATGGAGACACATTGGTGTTGTGGGACCCACACAAAGCTAGATTCTTCATGCCACATGGCATTCTATTCTCACCCATTCGAATCCAAGGTGGAGTCTAATGATCTTGGGGAGTTGGAAGGTCAATATACTTGGCATGACTCAATGAAGGTAGAATTGGAGTGGAATATTAACTCCCATGGAAGAGGAAGAGTCATTTTGGAGCTAGTGGGACACTTGGACTAGATTCCCTAGCTCTGTGACAACAATGATGAAGATGCTATGACGCCTATGACACAAATCAGACTTGAATGATGACATCTAACATATATGACATGTTAGGGATAAAAATATCTTCTAAGAAGGTGCACATGGGAGTTAGGGTAGCCAAAGAGACACCCATTGAGAATGTGGGAAGATGGAGACTAGGAATTGTTGGACAAGTGGCACACATTGGAATCTCTTCCCAACTTGAGTTGGCATGAGTATTTTGGAAGTAATTCGACCCAAGGAGGTCTTTGGAATTTTATAAAATTGAAGAACAAATAAGGAGAGTAGCTTTTGATCATTTTACATTTTTCATTTGGAGAGGAGAGATAGTAGAGTGCTATTCTACTTGCCTTAGCACCAATTTCGAGGGTGAAAGATTCCCATCCTAATTGGAAATTGGAGAAGCCATTAAGAAATTTAATTTGGAGATAGAATGGATTCTTTTGTTAAAGGTTGAAGCTATAGGGCATCTCGTGGTCACATCTCTTTCAGCTTGCTTCTACAACCATTATTCCATTTCTTGTTATATTCTTGCTCCTTGAGGAGAGGCGCACTTGGTGAGGTGATGATCTATTTGGAATAGTTCTTGAGGCACCATATCTTTGTAATATGATATATATACTCTGTATTTACTGTTCATAATACTTTTAGATCGAAACTCCAATATATTTTATGTAAAAATACCAAACAATGCATAAATGGTGCCATTTCCCCTATATCTTGTTGTTGCAGCTTGAAGAGGCTTTATTTCGATTTGTATCAGTCAATATATGTGATTTTGTTGATGTATGGCATGTAATTAATGTTCTGAATAAGTTTCATTAACATTTCACAAGTCCTTGGAACCTACATTTTGAATTTCATAACAAGTGGTGAAGTTTACTATCATTTCCCCCTTTGTGAAGACATGTATACAAACCTCTGATTTATGAGAGTTGAAGAAGCCTATAGAAAATAATTGATGATGCATTTGGGATAAAATTGAAGTCCTTTATCAGTACCATGTCTCTGTTCTGAAATTTGGGAAGTTCTGACAGTGTTTGGGAAGCCATCTTTGTCCCCTACCCTTGGGGGTTTTGAACCTTGATTTTACTAGTAAAGTTCCCTATTTTTCCCTGATTATAAATGAATGTTGAAGAAGTGTTTTAAGAGTGTCCAAGAATCCAAAAGACTCATTTATATGTCTAAATACCTTCCAAACTCACTCAGACCCAATTCGGAAGCATTTGGAGCCATTTGGAAGCAATTGAGTCATTACTAGTCTAAGGGTCGAATTGGCCAAAAATTGTAATTTTTCCTACTTTTTACAAATTCTTAAAAAGAGACACTACAAGTGGTATCAGAGCATGGTCCTTGAAGCTGTTGTGGATGACCATTCATGAGGACCATAAGTCAAAGAAATCAGCCCCCACCCTTAGAAACTGAAACTGAAAGTACTTTGGTGAATGGGAAGAAGTGGGAGAAGAAGTGCATTCTTTGGTAACCATGAGCAATGATGAGAAAGGAACCTTAGAGGAGAATGAGGAGTTTAGAAAATTCCTGAAACCATTCTTTGAAGACATGAAAAAACAACTAATGCAAGGGTTTGAATTGTTGGCTAGTCAATTTGGAAGCAAATTGGCAATAGGAGGTAGCAGTGGTTCTCCTTTTGAGGAAAAGAAGGCAATGGATGAAATAATTTATGTCACAAAGGAGGAACCTCATGCAATGGTGGAACATGAGGTACATGTTGATATGCAGGTGCTTGAATATGCTACACTCAAACAAGAAGAAAAACAAGCACGTGTCCTTGTTAAGAGGGATTATGAGTTGCCTCATGGAGAGAGTTACAAAGCCTTGGAGGAGGCACATGATCTCACAATAGTTGGACTAGCCAATTATGGAGAAGATGAATTGAAGATTTAGATGGGTAAGAGTTGTAAATATTTAAGGTTGGTTCATAATTCCTCACCCCCAACTTCTTTTTCAACCACATCAATTGGGGATGAAAATTGGGTGAAAGGTTTTTTTCTAATGGTGCCACATGAGGGTTCAATTGATGTTGGAGGAACTCCATCCAATACTTCGGTGAAGGGGTATATGATTGGAGAACATTTTTATTGGTAGAAAAATCCTTTGTTATTTCTTGATGATACACATATTCATGGATGCACAAATAGTACTTCTGTGAGGCCCTTGAAGGGTCATTGTTTTCTTTGCTCCCTACTTGGTTCAGATTTTAGTGGAGATTCTTCATTCACTTCTTGGATGAAAGAATGCATGGCTGATTGTTTTGATGCATCTTACATATTTTTGGAGCAACATTATAGGACATGGGATACTCACCTATGTCATTGGAGCAGATTTTATTGGTCACTTGATGCTTGTATGCACCTAGCAAATGGTGGTCTACTTACTTGGAGGTACAAGCACTTTCACGATTCTTTGATGAGTCACCTCCTTGATGTACATTTTTATTATGTTGTCACGTAATTTTATGATCTATATTTTGTACTTATAATGTTTGGAAGAAGACATACAAGGAAATGGGATCTAGGAATTCTCTTTCCTGATGGTATGGGTTGGAGAGCACTCCTAATTGTTGGAGTGCAATACAAGCAATGGGACCCTGGAATAATTTTAGTCTCATTGGTTTAAAATTTTTTGTTTTGGAAATAAAGCAAGTTCTTCAAAATCCATGTTCGAATTGCTTGAGGACAAGAAATCTTAGGTGGGGAGGACTGTAATGTCCCCATTCAAATAAATTTCAAAAGAGGAAATTCCACCAATCTACTAGTTTCCTAGGTTGGGGTGGAAACATTGGGATTTTGAATAAGGGAGCTAATAAAACCCAAAAGGACATTATATTGACATAAATATATTAAAAGGGGTTAAATAAATATTTATGATAGGAAAATAAGGTGGCACTTGGTCATGGAGACACATCGGTGGTGTGGGACCCACACAAAGCTAGATTCCTCATGCCACATGGAATTCTAGTCTCACCCATTCAAATCCAAGATGGAGTATAATGATCTTGGGGAGTTGGAAGGTCAATATACTTGGCATGACTCAATGAAGGTCGAATTGGAGTCAAAGAGTAAATCCCATGGAAGAGGAAGAGGCATTTTGGAGTTGGTGGGACACTTGGACTAGATTCCCTAGCTCTATGACAACAATGATGAAGATGCTATGACACCTATGACACAAATCAGACCTGAATGCTGGCATCTGACATATATGATATGTCAGGGCTAAAAATAGCCTCCAAGAAGGCGCGCAAGGGAGTTAGGGAAGCCAAAGAGACTGTGATATTTTAGGATTAGGATCACTCAGCAGTAGAAGACCTCACTAGAATTCACTCATGTAGTGCAGAAAGAAGAAGAAGAAATGTTTAATCAATTAACACTCATTACACAAAAAATGGAGAAAAATTGTTGTATCATACATCAGCTGTAAGCTGGCACTCTATAATTTGAATAAAAACTGAATACAATCAATGAGATTCAAATGCCACTAAGGTAATTCGAATTCTCCTCAAAGTGTGGCTTGGATAGCATTGGAGACATCATCCAAACCAGTGGCAGTGGTCATAAAGGTCAACTAGTCAATCAAATGAGTCTAACTGAGTGCATGGGCACTGATGTAGGGAAGGAGACTCCAATGTGGGGTCATGAGGAGCTTTCAGTAGCCAGTGGAGCTCAAACTAGTCTCAGTAGGTGCCTATCTAAGTGCTTCAATCAGTTAATTGATCAATCATCCATTGAATCAAGGAAATGACTCATCAACCAACTAACTAGCTGAAGTAACTCCTAAATAGGTGGAAGAAGGCGCACATGTTCTCTAGTGATGAAAACAAGGGCGCATCAGTGGCTAGGAGGGATAAAACTGAACAGAAACAGGCTCCTGGGGGATGCAAACTAAGGACTAGGTGCTGGGAGACTACCATATTGATGATTGGATGCATGCATTTGCATGCAAATGCATGCAGATGACTGGATGCATGCAGGCATGCAAAATACAAAAATGATGGTGAGAATATTCCAACACCCCCCCGCAAGCTATACTACGAGGTAGTAACTGAAAACTAAAAAGTAGGGCCCTGGTGACTGAGACCAAAGGTCACCCCGTACAACAATCTAAATAAACAAGTGAGTGAAGAGGGAAAAACCAATGAGAAGAAATCCCTCCCTCAAAATAGACAGAAGGATGCGAATGTAGCATATCATCACTCACCCAGGAAGGAGGCAAGTGTCCTTCTTTTCCAAAGAAGGATTGATCGACCTGAAATGGATTAGTAATGTGAGGAGGATGAAACCTTCCATTCTGATAATCTTATCTGGTTCTCCGTCAATCAGTTGGATCACTAACAATATCTCCAATAGATCTGAGAGTAGTGGATACCCATCTCGGAAGAGGAGGATCATCAGTTGAGAGATCATCAGGTTCTTGTGGAACTGAATCTCCCATTCGCTCATATTCAGAATCAGTTGCTAGATCTTCAGGTTCTTGTTGATCTGGATATAGCATTCGATCTTCATCATCATCACTCTCATACTGTGAATCTGAACTGTCATGTGATGAAGATTCACTCTCTTGGAGCTCATCAAGTAGTGGAGGTTTAGTAGGAAAGCTCTCTTGCTCAATAGGATGAGCACCATGAAGAGGCCTTTCCTCAAACTGTACACTCCTATCAAGGAATGTGGTCATAGTAGAAGGATCAAGAAGCTTGTAGGCCTTTGTATTCAATGCATAACCCACCATGATACACTCTCTGCTTTGTGGATCTAGGGCTCTCATTTTCTCATCTGGAATAATTTCCCATGCTCTGGATCCAAATACTCTAAGATGAGACACATCAGGTTTGTATCCCATCCATGCTTCGAAAGGAGTCATGTCTTTGAGTCCTTTGCATGTGAAGAACTCTATTCTGAAGATAGGAGGCACAATTGATGGCTTCTGCGCAAAGACTAGGGTGCAACCCTTTCGACACTAGCATGAAGGTGGCCATTTATTTCAATGTTCTGTTCTTCCTTTCAGCAACACCATTCTGTTGTGGTGTGTAGGGAACAAGATGTTGCATCTCAATGCCCTCTTCAGCACAAAAGGTTTGAAAATCACCCTTGATGTACTCACGTCCATTATCAATGAGAATGGCCTTGATCTTGCTATCTGAAAACTTTTTTGTAGATGACTTGAATAACTTAAAGAATCCAAATACTTCTGACTTCAATCTAAGAAAGTATACCCATGTAAATCTGGAATAATCATCAATAAAAGTGAGTATATACCTTGATTTGTTTAGAGATAGATATGGAAATGGCCCAGCAACATCACCATGAATGAGATCTAGAGGATGAGAGGCTCTCCTTTCCTCCCCCTTCTCAAATTTCTTCTCAGGATGTTTGCCAATCAAACAACCATGACAGTTTCCCTTAGCAAACTTGATCTTGGGCAGCGCTTCAACCATCTCTTTAGTATGCATGTCTTGCAAGTATTGATAGTTAAGATTCCAAAATATTCATGCCACAATCTAATCTCTTCATTTCCATGAGTGTGGAGAGCAGATCTCTTTGAGAGAGGTAAGAAGTGGGAGAACTCATACAATTTTGACTTATGATTTGCAAGACCTTTTGCAATGGTAGAACCTGATACCATGTCTTGGATTTCGACCTCTTGGGCTCTCCAGTATGGGTCATCTGATATACTGAAGTAGATTAGCAGTGAGAGTGGGGACATAGAGTACATCAGAGAAGTATCCATGATCTAGTTTGATTCTTCCAATCCCCTTAGAGGAGACCTCAAAATCATTCCCCAACATAATGGATGGTTCAACAGTAGCTTCGAATCCAGTGAATATATTCTTGGAGGAGGACATGTGCTTGATGCTCCAGAATCTATGATGAAGGAGGATTGAGTTGATGCACCTTCCATGAGGGCATGGAATCTCTCTTTGTTCTCAGATCCATATGGTTCACTCTCTTTATTTCTAGCACATGTAGGTACTAGAAGATTTTTTTTTTTAAGAAGTGAAGCCATGAGATCTATGGTCTTCTTCATACATGAGCTCTCAGGGTGATATCCTCGATTACAGTATGTGCACTTGGATTTTTCCTTCTAAATGTTCTTTTCCTTCTTAGGATTTGAGGTTCCGTCTGATTGTGTGGGAGCCTCCTTATGCTTTGTATCATTCGACTTTATATCAGAATTTTTTTGTTTCCCTTTTCTATTCACTCTTATCATCTTAGTGGCTGCAAGAGATGAATCCAACTTGGTTTTTATCACTCCCATGTGTACTAGCTTCTCCTCCTAAAGAGTTAGAGATTGGATGAAGTCTTCAAGCAAAGGGAATTTCCATTTTGGAATGGAAAATATTGCTAACTGGAAGGTCGAAACAAACACTAAATAATCAGGGCCTAGCTTCGACAGGATGGCAAGGATGAGTTGTTTTTCTTCCTTCTCAATCCCATACCTCTTCAACTGTGAAATCAAGTTCTTGAATTTGTTGAGAAACTCAATGATAGTTTTGAAACTGCTTGGGCTCATGGAGATGAGCTCATTTTCTAGTTTATGCCCCTTCAAATCATCTTTCTGGCCAAGGAGGGATTTGATCTTGTCCCAAACCTCCTTTGGAGTCTTCAAATCGATAACATGAAAGTGCAAATATTCAGAAATGCTAAGTAGCAACAGTGCTACTGCTTCATCAATCTTGTCTAAGTACTTGGATTTCTCTACTGCACCAGTGGGATCAACTGCAGAGCCATTCAACACTCTTGAAAGACTCTTCAACTTCAAGAAGATGTCCATTTTAGCCTTCCATTCGAAGTAGTTGAATGAATTCAACTTGAGATCTATAATGCTGCAGAATTCGAAGCTGAAAGAGGGAGATTCTTGCAAAACAAATGAGAATTATGAAAAGAAGCTCTATTGCAATTTGAATTGAGCATTTCCTTAGGAAACTGAGCACATGTGACTAAGTCCTTCACACCTGGCTAGACCTCACTGGATTTCTCCAGTGAATTCAAGGCAATAGCACCAGGATTTACTGTGGAAACTCAGAGGCTTCTGGTGCTCAATGAAAGAACACTGTTGTTGCAATTCGAATAGCTGCTATCATCTTTGATACCATGTGATATTTTAGGATTAGTATCACTCAGCAGTAGCAGAACTCACTAGAATTCACTCATGTAGTGCAGAAAGAAGAAGAAGAAATACTGAATCAATTAACACTCATTACACATAAAATGGAGAAAAACTGTTGTATCATACATCAGCTGTAAGCTGACACTTGGTAATGTGAATAATAACTGAATACAATCAATGAGATTCGAATGCAAATAAGGTCATTCGAATTCTCCTCAAAGTGTGGCTTGGATAGCATTGGAGACATCATCCAAACTAGTGGCAGTGGTCATAAAGGTCAACTAGTCAGTCAAATGAGTCTAACTGTGTCTAACCGAGTGCATGGGAACTGATGTAGGGAAGGGGAATCCAATGTGGGTGCATGAGGAGCTGTCAGTAGTTAGTGGAGCTCAAACTAGTCTCAATAGGTGCCTATCTAAGTGCTTCAGTCAGTTAACTGATCAATCATCCCCTGAATCAAGGAAATGAGTCATCAACCAACTAACTAACCGAAGTAAATCCTAAATAGGTGGAAGAAGGTGCACATGTTCTCCAGTGATGAAAACAAGGCTGCATCGGTGGCTAGGAGGGCTAAAACCGAGCAAAAACAGGCTCCTGGGGGCTGCAAAATAAGGACTAGGTGTTGGGAGACTACCATACTGATGATTGGATGCATGCATTTGCATGTAAATGCATGCAAATGAATGAATGCATGCATTTGCATGTAAATTCATGCAAATGAATGAATGCATGCAAAATTGCATGCAGGCATGCAAAATACAAAATTGATGGTAAGAATATTCCAACAGAGACACCCATTCAAAATGCGGGAAGATGGAGACTAGGAATTGTTGGACAAGTGTCACACATTGGAATCTCTTCCCAACTTGAGTTGGCATGAGTCTTTTGGAAGGAATGCGACCCAAGGAAGTATTTGGAAGTTTATAAAAGTCAATAACAAATAAGGAGAGTAGATTTTGATAATTTTACATTTTGCATTTGGAGAGGGGAGCTAGTAGAGTTTTATTCTACTTGCCTTAGCACCAATTTCGAGGGTGAAAGATTCCCATCCTAATTGGAAATTGGAGAGGTCATTCAAAAATTTAATTTGGAGCTAAAATGGATTCTTTTGTTATAGGTTGAATTTATAGGGCATCTCATGGTCACATCTCTTTCAGATTGCTTCTACAACCATTCTTCCATTTATCATCATATTCTTGCTCCTTGAGGAGAGACACACTTGGTGAGGTGGTGATCTCTTTGGAATAGTTATTGAGGACCCATATATTTTTAATATGATATATATACTCTGTATTTATTGTTCAGAATACTTTCATATAAAAAATCCAAGATATTTTATGTAAAAATACCAAACAATGCATAAATGGTGCCATTTCCCCTATATCTTGTTGTTGGAGCTTGAAGAGGATTTATTTCGATTTGTACCAGTCAATATATGTGATTTCATTGATGTATGGAGTGTTATTAATGTTATGAAGAAGTTTCATTAACATTGCACAAGTCCTTGGAACCTAAATTTCGAATTTCATAACAAGTGGTGAAGTTTACTATCATTTGCCCCTATGTGAAGACATGTATACAAACCTAGGATTTATGGGAGTTGTAGAAGCCTATAGAAAATAATTGATGATGTATTGGGGAGCCCATTGAAGTACTTTATCAGTAACATGTCTCTGTTCTGAAATTTGGGAAGGTCTTACAGTGTTTGGGAAGCCATCTTTTTCCCCTACCCTTGGGGGTTTTGAACCTCGATTTGACTAGTAAAGTTCCTTATTTTTCCTTGATTATAAATGAATGTTGAAGAAGTGTTTTGAGAGTTTCCAAGCATCCATAAGCCTCATTTATGTGTCTAAATAACTTCCAAACTCATTCAGACCCAATTCAGAAGCATTTGGACCCATTTAGAAGCAGTTGAGTCATTACTAGTCTAAGGGTCGAATTGGCCAAAAATTGCAATTTTTCCTAGTTTTTACGAATTCTTAAAAAGGGACACTACACATACAGTGAACTATCAAATTCTTGAAATGAGATTCAAAGATTCGGAAGGAAAACAAAGGGTTGTGAGAGGGCAGCACACCTATCTGAATCAAGTAGTGACTTCCCACAGTATGAGGTCCATATTGAGGCATGGAGATATTGAATGGGCTGTTGAATGTTGCATCACTTCAACCAAACCAAAAATAAATATTTCAGAACATCCAAAGGAGATAAGGAAGCTACTACACAAATATGAAAAGGTTTTTGGAGACCTCCCTTCTGGAAGGCCACCTAATAGAGGAGTTGAGCACAACATTGTTTTGGAAATGGGCACTTAACCTATCCAAATCCCACCATATAGACATCCCAAAAAGTTCAGAGAGGAGATTGAAAAGGCTATTCAATAACTCTTGGATTTGGGACTCATTAGACCAATTTCTAGTCCCTATGCTTCTTCAGTGGTTTTGGTGAAGAAGAAGGATGGGACCTTGAGAATGTGCATTGATTTTAGAGCCCTCAACAAAAAGACAATAAAAATGTTGATGTATATGTAACTTCAGAATGTATTTCACATATATATATATTGTATTCCTATAGAGATGTTATTATTCCTCTATACGGAAGTGTCGTCATTTATATTGTAAGTGTCGTAACTTATACTTGATGGGTTATTAAACCACCTTGTTGGGGTCGGCCCTGTATAAGTCATGTGGGTCAAAGGGTTATTAGACCATCCTATTGGGGGTCGGCCATGTGGGTCAAAGGGTTATTAGACCACCCTAGTGGGGGTCAGTGTTAACACTCAAAAAGTGTTCACTACCTCATCTACCCCATTACATGACTCATTTGTCCATTTTCCTACCATATTTCCCTTAAAAACCCTGAAAATCCCGCTAAAAAGCCTCCAAAAGGCCACAAAACCATCAAAAAAGCCTCAAAAAGGAGGAAAAAACCCTATACAGTTGACCTAAACCATATGGTTCCCAAAACCATGGGCCAACACTCCACCACCAAAAAACTATAAATAGGTGATGGAGACCCCTTATTTCATATCCACAATCATAAGCACCCTTACTCTGCCAAAATAGCTCTTGAAACCCTAGCTCACCCTTGAGCTACTTTCACCTTGAGAGCCCCTTTTGGCCCATTCCCATCATTTGGAGAAAGAGAAGGAGCAAGTTGGAGCTTGGAGCAACCCTCTTGGGCCATTGCAAGAGCTTCACCAACCTTCACATTGGAGGTAAAATCAATACAAAAACCATTTACATTATCTCTTGTCTTTTTATATTTCATGCACATGCTTAGTATAATTTTCATTTTAATATCTTGTCTTTTAATTACTGTTTATTGAACTGCTACTAAGGAGTCCCTTCTCCTTAGTAGGTGCTCATTTGCACAAGCTATGGTGAAAACCCTAGCTACAGTCAGCCCAGTCAGCATTATGTTAAGTGGTTAAGTTGAGGCCGACCTAGTTGAGTAAAGATCAAGTCAAGTTAGTGTATAAATAGAGAGTTTGTCTCTCTCATTTTATACATTCTATTCTCTCACTCACACTTGGGAGAGTGGCACACTTGTGGAGGAGGAGGCTCTGCTGCTAGGAGAAGACTATCTCTTGTATTCCGGTTGTATCATTGCTCTATCTATCTCTGAGGAAGTTATTGGGGTTTTTCACCTTTATGGTTTTCCCCAAGTAAACTTTGTGTCTCTTGTGTGCTTGCATTATTGTGTCCATGATTGATATGCTGTAGATTTGCTGTACATGTTGTTCTCTCAGTTAAGATCCTAGATCAGATTGAAGTAAATTCTGAAAATTTAACATGGTATCAGAGCTAGCCGGAAAGAAGGCATGATATGGCATGTATGACACTTGTTGCACTTATGATGCTAGGGCTTGATATAGCAAAAACCAAGCATCGTAGCACTTCTGCTATAAATCCATTTTGGCGAAGTTTTTAGATCTGAAACTTTTACAGGTCGAAGATCAGATCCCCATGTACCTTTTGTCCAAAGGAAAACCTCTAATTCGTCGTACTTTGTGATTTATGATCTGTACAATATAGGGTTTCTGCCTCTTCCAGATCTGAGTCAAAATTAGGTGACCTTGGGAAAAAGGTCATAACTTGGGCTAGGAAGCTCCAAATGAAATTTCGTAAAAAGTGATAGGTAGTACACAAACTGTACTATCGCAAGAAAATGTTTCAGAGGCTGAAGTTGAACCAGTGACATGTGGCACGTCGTACAAGTTCGCTCTCCTGTATTATCCCATAAACAGGTCACGTTGCGACACTGGGAATAACTCTCTCTCAGAGAATCCAATTGAGGTCATACCTATCGGGATGGAAAGATAACAGGTCAGGCTATCTCAAGAAAAATGTTCAGAGGCCGAAGTTGAACCAGTGACACGTGGCACGTCGTACAAGTTCGCTCTCCTGTATTATCCCATAAACAGGTCACGTTGCGACACTTGGCATAACTCTCTCTCAGAGAATCCAATTGAGGTCAGACCTGTCAGGATGGAAAGATAATAGGTCGGGCTATCTCAGGAAAATGTTTTGGACCCCGTGGATCGAAAAGTTCAGAGTTACACTAGAAACAATCAGGTACATATTTCTATCAAATCAGAATTATTTTTGAGCACCTTCATTCATGGCTTCTGGAATTTAGGGCTTTGGAGAAAGTTGGAATTTTTGTAATCGGAGACCACGGCTGAATGCTACTCATCAAAATCGAAATTTAGAGACCAAGATCAGAATTTTTGGTTGGGCAGAAGGCCGGGCTTGATCAGACCCTAGTTCAGGACTTTGATCAGAAAAGTGGAAAATTAGGGCTTCTACAAAAATGGGAATTTTTGAAATCTGTGACCACGGCTGGAAACTCCTCATAAAAATAGAAGCTTAGAGATTTGGATCAAAACTTTTGATTGGGAAGAAGAGTGGGATTCATCAAACCCTAGTTCGAGGTCACGTCCAGTGAATTCGAAAGTTTCAAAGGAAAAATTGAGGAGTGAAACTTTACAGTTTTCAAATTCTGAATATACCAGCTTGATCATCAAGGCACATATTTCTATCCTTTCGGAAGTTTGAAATCCAAAGTTTGAATTTTTGGGGTTTCTCTAACAAACCCTATTACAGCTCCAGATCCAGTTCCTGCAAATCAAGTGGATTGGGTTAATCCTAGAAGAAGATGGATTGGTCACCTGCATAAGTGAAGAAGTTCCTGTCTCAGAGGGAGATGAGGCTAAGGCATTCCATAAGAAGATTACAAGCAATCTTGATAGGTATGGCTTACAGGTATGTTTCATGGTTAAGTTTATCATATGTTTGTCTTCATATCATTACAGTACAATCTTGATTAATTACTAGACTTGTCGTATTACCTTAATAGAAGATATTCATTGATTAAGGTTTCGACACTTATGATTGTACTAACGCATTGTGATGTTGTATGAGGTTTATGTTGTTCGCTAACATGAAAGGTACACCAAGAAAGCCAAATCATGTTCCAGTTCAAGAACATATGATCATGATGACATGAAGACAAAGATTCATCCATTGTCATGGATCACTTATAAAATCTACTTACGAGGTATGTATAACTTGGTTCTACAATGGATAACTTATGAGACATGCAGGTTACTAGCACAAGTCATTGAAGAGAACCAGAAGACATTATGCGGGTATGTTAGACATAACTAGCTAGCATGCTAATCCAGGTATGTTTTTCCTATATCAAACTAGAATCCTACCTTGTGTTAGGATCTTATACTATTGTGTTGCTGATAATGATTATTCATGAAGTCATAGGTTTGAATAGTCCTGGTTGTATACATATTATGTTTCTTACCATAATTGATGATATGACTAACCAGAAGAATCATGAAGTTATAGGTTTGAGTAATCACGGGTTTATGCATTGATGATTTAACTAATTAGAAAAGTCCTATGATCAAATAAGAATATGCATAAGTAAAAGAAGACTTCCCTGAAACCTTGAATACTAATGTTTATTATCTGTGAATGATCATGACTATACATGTTTAAGATTATTGTGTTTTGATAGTATTAAGATTATATTAATAAATGTGTGATTATGTATGAGACCTCAAGGAAAACACAATGATGATACTATTAAGCATGCATAGTGATTAAGGATGGATGTAAGTTCAAGGACAGGTAATCCAGGAATCAAAGATCAAGAGGGAGCACACTCCAGTTGTTCCTACAAGAAAGCAAAGGAGCACACTTCAGTAGTTTCTGCAAGGATGCAAATATTCAGAGGGAGTTGACCATCTTTCTACATTCCACAATAGAAAGGTGTAGAAGAAGCTACTTCAACAGCTCCTGCAAGGAAGCAAAGACTCAGAGGGAGTCCACCCAACAACCAAACAAAGATAAGTATTTTTAATTATCATTTCTTGCATATTTGTTTGTTTAAATAAAATTGTTCAATGATGTATATGCTCATGTTCCTAGACTTAGGATATGTATTGTGCATATTAGAATGATTGCATTAATGAACAGTATACTACTAATATGCATGTGATGGGTAAGTGGCCTATGGCACTGTACAACATTCCAGTGCTACTTATCTAGAATGAAACCTCTTTGCTAACATGTTGGCAGTAGTGCAAACTCTTAACAATGTTCTGGTAGAGACTGGAAGGCATCTAGAAAGTTATGGGATATGGATAAATGTTGTATTGAAGCATTGGCTAAGATAATTGCATGACTGTATGACATATTTCTTTATGTGTAAGAATTTGTTCTGAAAACTATGAGATGTTTTCTAATCATGCAATTTAACTTGTTGTGTAGGAAAGATCGTATGCCATCACCTACAAAAGAAGGACTACAACATTTGTTCAGCAACAAATTTATCTATTGAAAATATTGAAGATATTGAAGTTCCCAGGATCTGGGAAGAATGCCATGATCAAGGAGTACCAGTCGATCATGAAGATGTTTGGGATGCAATCCCAAGACTTGAAGGGGAGTCTGTAGTGACTTCCAAGAGGATCCACAAGATCAAGCATGCTGCAGGTGGTAGCATAGAGACTTTTGCTCCTATAGACAGATACACTTCCATTAGATCCATACTTGCTCTGGTTGTAGTGACGAAATGGAAGATACACCAGATGGATCTCAAGACAGCTTTCTTGAATGGTGTAGTTGAAGAAGAAGTGTATGTGGAGCAGATACTTGGTTCTGAGACACATGATAGGGAGTCATATATGTGCAGAACTTGGTATGGTAGGATAGACAACTTTCTATCCAGTTTTGGGCTTTACCAAGAGTAAAGCGGATTCCAACCTTTACTACAAGGTTGAGGAAGGCAATCCAGTGATACTACTTTTGTATGTGGATAACCGGTTTGTTACAGGTGAAGATAGATTGATTGCCGACACGCAGCGGAAGCTTGCTGCCGAGTTCGAGATGAAGAACTTGGGGATGATGCACTATTTTTTTTTGGCATGGAGGTGTGGCAGAGTGTAGATGGAATCTTCCTTGGACAAGGGAAGTATGCAGTAGAGATCCTGAAGAGGTTCAGGATGATGGATTGCAAGGCCATGGCCACACCTATGGCATCGAATCTGAAGCTTCTTTGTGATGCTTCATCTGAGGCAGTTGATGTCTCTATGTATTGTCAGATGATTGGGTCCTTGATGTACCTGACGAACATGAGACTAGATATTTGCTTTGTGGTGAACACATTGAGCCAGTTCCTGACAGATCCGAGGAGTGTTCACCTGTTTGCTGTAAATCATATTCTGAGGTACCTGAAGGGTACGGTTGACTATGGGCTCAAGTATGATGCGAATCAAAAGTTTAACCTACAGGGTTATGTTGATTCAGATTGGGCAGGAAGTGCTGCAGATAGGAAGAGCACTTCTGGGTGCTGATTTAGTATGGGATCAGGTGTGATCTCTTGGTTTAGCAGGAAGCAGTCTTGCGTAGCACTGAGTACAGCCAAAGCAGAGTATGTTGCGACGGATGAGCAGGTTGCAGATGTATTGACCAAGCCATTGGCCAGAGTGCAGTTTGAGTACTTCAGAGAGAGGCTTGGTGCACTTCAGATCGAGGTTCCTTTGAAGGGAAGTGATGAGTCCGGAAGATGCAGATACACATGAGATTTTCTGACATGGTTGATGTGTTCTCCCATGGTCATGATGTAATTGCTGAGCCATTCTCACATGGTGGTAGATGTGTTCTCCCATGGTGTAGATGTAAGGGTTGAAGCCATTTTTCACATATTGGTAGATGTGTTCTCCCATGGTGAAAAAGTAAGGGCTGGAGCCTTCCTCGAATGGTGGTAGATGTGTTCTCCCATGTCGGTCGTGTAAGTGTTGGATGATGTGCATTTGGGCCGTGCTTCGTGGATGATGAGATGATCTGAAGAGGATGATGCTATGATGATTAGGAGGATCATGGATGATGAGCATCAGAATGATGCTCCAGTTACTGCTCTGTATATGCATCAGGATGATGCTGGATATGATCAGTTGGATCATTTATATGTATATGTATGCATGCATCACGTTGGATGTTGGATATGATCAGTTGGATCATTTGTATGTATTTTGTATATGCATCATGTTGGATGCTTGGACCATGTATCTGTATATGTATCAGGTGGATACATTGTATGATCAGGAAGATCATATATGTTGATATGTATTAGGTGGATACACTGTATGATCAGGTGGATCATGTATTTGTATTTGTATCAGGTGGATACACTGTATGATCAAGTGGATCATATATGATGATATGTATCAGGTAGATACTTGGTATGAATCAGGTGGATGCATTGTATGATCAGGATGATCATGATGATGAGCTTCAGGATGTTGCTCCAGATGACATGTATCAGGATGGTACAGTGATGATGATCAGTGTGATCATGAGCATCAGGATGATTCTTTGTGCGATGATGATCCGTTGGATCATGAGTATTAGGTTGATACTTGGAGGTCAGAGATGATATGTGGCAGGTTGTGCAAATAGCATGTAATCAGTCCTGGGAGATCTTGCCGGTCATGCTGCGGCACATAAATGTTCCTGGGATACTCTTTCCGGTTTTGCTATGTAGTATGTAATCAGTCCTCAGATATCCAATAGGTTGAGCTGTGTGCTTGTAATCAGTCCTGGGATGAGGTATTACTACAGAGACATGTAATCAGTCCTGGAGATCTGAGAGGTTGATCTGTGTGCTCATAATTAGTCCTGGGATGCTCTTTAGAGATCTTGCCGGTCGTGCTACAACACATAAATGTTTCTGGGATGCTCTTTAAAGGTTTTGTCTATCCACATGTAATCAGTCCTGGAGATCCAAGAGGTTGAGTTGTGTGCTCGTAATAAGTCCTGGGATGCTCTTTAGAGATCTTGCCGGTCGTGCTGCGGCACATAAATTTTCATGGGATGCTCTTTAAAGGTATTGTGGAGGAGATGCATGTAATTAGTACTGGGAGATCTTGCTGGTCGTGCTTAGGCACATAAATGTTCATGGGATACTCTTTCTGGTATTGCATCCGCACATAAAATTAGTCCTGAGAGGCCACCTCTATCAGACCGTTCGCACAGATGATGAAGACCTGCAGGTGGTGGGCCTACATCCAGTATGAAAAAGGACTGGCTCTGTAGAACTTCCTATGACAAGTAGATTCAGAGATTGATTGAGATAGCAGCAGTAGTGACGATGATGATGACTCGATGACGATTATCCAGTGACGATGATCCAGAGAAGATGAATTGTGCTAGAAGACCTGTGTCAAGAAATACCTTCCTAGTTAAGAGGGAGTGTTGATGTCTATGTAACTTCGGAATGTATTTCACATATATGTATATTGTATTCCTATAGAGATTTTATTATTCCTCTATACGGAAGTGTCGTCATTTATATTGTAAGTGTCGTAACTTATACTTGATGGGTTATCAGACCACCTTGTTGGGGTCAGCCCTGTATAAGTCATGTGGGTCAAAGGGTTATTAGACCACCCTATTGGGGGTCGACCATGTGGGACAAAGGGTTATTAGACCACCCTAGTGGGGGTCAGCCCAGTCAGTATTATGTTAAGTGGTTAAGTTGAGGCCGACCTAGTTGAGTAAAGATCAAGTCAAGTTAGTGTATAAATAGAGAGTGTGTCTCTCTCATTTTATACATTCTATTCTCTCACTCACACTTGGGAGAGTGGCGCACTTGTGGAGGAGGAGGCTCTGCTGCTAGGAGAAGACTATCTCTTGTATTCCGGTTGTATCATTTCTCTATCTATCTCTGAGGAAGTTATTGGGGTTTTTCACCTTTATGGTTTTCCCCAAGTAAACTTTGTGTCTCTTGTGTGCTTGCATTATTGTGTCCATGATTGATATGCTGTAGATTTGCTGTACATGTTGTTCTCTCAGTTAAGATCCTAGATCAGATTGAAGTAAATTCTGAAAATTTAACAAAAAATAGATATCCCATCCCAGGAATAGATGAGCTCATGGATGAGCTACATGGAGAGAAATTCTTCTAAAAAAATGATCTTAGATCTGGTTACCATCAAATTCAAATGGAGGAGGATGTGCATAAAACAACTTCCAGGTGTCACTATGGCCATTTTGAGTTTCTTGCCATGCCTTTTGGGTTGACCAATGCTCCAGCCACATTTCAATCATGCATGAATCAAATATTTTTCAAACAAATCCATAATTTTTTTTTGTGTTTTCTTTGATGACATTCTAATTTACAACAAAACATGGGAGGAACACTTGCACCATCTAGAAGTTGTCTTGAAAATTTTGCATGATCAATATTTGTTTGCTAAGTTATCTAAGTGTGAATTTGGGCTGACAGAAGTTTTATATCTTGGGCACATCATTGGGAAAGATGGAGTGAAGGTGCACTTGGAAAAAATAAGAGCTATTCTTGAATGGTCATCACCCAAAAACATCACAGCATTGAGAGGCTTCATTGGAATATGCACTTACTATAGAAAATTTGTGAAAGGGTTTCTAAATTGACTGCTCCACTTATTGATTTGACTAAGAAGGATGTTTTCAAGTCGGATGAAGAGGCTGAAAAGGATTTCCAAAAAATGAAAGAGGTAATGAGTAGTTTTCCAGTACTTGCATTACCTGATTTTACTAAACCATTTGTCTTGGAATGTGATGCATCAGGAGAAGGGATAGGGGTTGTCCTAAAACAAAATCAACACCCCATAGCTTTGAGAGTCAAAATTTGCAGCCACATGAGAAGTTCTATTCTATTTATGACAAATAAATTTTATCCATCATGCATTCCTTGGCCAAGTTTAGACAATACTTGGTGGGAAACAAGTTTGTGGTCAAAACTGACCATAACAGTTTGAAGCATTTTATCACACAAAAGGACCTCAATGAAAGGCAACAAAAGTGGGTAAGCAAAGTCCAAGATTTTGATTTTGACATTTAATATGTTAAAGGAAAATAATATTGTAGCAGATGTATTATATAGAAGACCATCATTTTCTCTTATGGACATTTCAAAAGATTGGAAAAATATGCTAATAGTTGAATATGCCAAAGATAGTTTTGCTTGTGGTGTGTTAGATGGGGTCAAAGGTGATGATAGGTACAAGGTTTTGGATGGAATCATCTACTACAAGGATAGAATATACTTGTTTCATGGTTCGAATCTCAAGCACAATATTTTGAAGGAAGCTCATGACTCTCCTTTAGCAGGCCATCCTGGTTTTTTCAAAACATATAGGCAACTAAGGGAAATGTTATTTTGGAAAGGGATAAAAGAGGATGTTATAAAATATGTGAATGAATGAAAGTCATGTCAACAAAACAAATATGAACATACACATCTGGTTGGCCTATTGCAACCATTGCCCATTCCACAACAAAAATGGGAAAGTGTCTCCATGGATTTCATCATAGGTTTTCCCAAGGATTTGGGTAAGGATTGCATTTATGTTGTGGTGTATAGAATCACTAAATTTGATCATTTATTTGCTCTTACATCATCTTTTACTACTGCACAAGTGGATGATCTATTCTTTAGAGAAATTTTCAGATTGCATGGACTTCCCAAGAACATTGTGAGTGATAGAGATAACAAATTTATGAGTTCCTTTTGGCAAAAAAAATTCAAGTTGGTTGGCACTCAATTGACTCCAAGCACAAGCTATCATCCTCAAACTGATGTCCAAACATAAAGAGTGAATCAATGGTTGGAAGGGTACTTGAGGAGATATGTTGGTGAGCAGCAGAAAACATGGGTGAAATGGCTACATTAGGGTGAGTTTTGCTACAACACTACTTTCCATATGTCCATTGGCATGTCTCCTTTCAAAGCACTATATGGTTATGAATCACTTACATTTGTTGAGCACATATTTGGTGATAGTAGAGCCCCAAAAGTTAAATATTGGGTGGAGGAAAGTCAAGATATTTTGAAACTCCTAAAAGACAATTTGCAGGTTTCCCAAAATCAACAGAAACAGTATGTGGATCAACATAGAGTGGAAAAAACTTTTCAAGTAAATGATTTTGTATATTTGAGGCTAAAACCATATAAAAAAACATCCTTGAAGGTGAAAGGGTTAGAAAATTTCAAACCAAGATACTATGGTCCCTACAAGATAGCTTGACAAGTTGGGGAAGTGGCTTATGAGTTGGAGCTTCCGGAAAAGAGCAAAATTCACAATGTATTTAATGTTTCATGCCTTAAGAAGGATATTGGTCAGCAAATATCTGTTTCAGAAACCATCCCTCCATTATATGATGAATGGCAACTCATACTTATTCCAGAAAAAATTTGAAGGCAAGAGCAAGAAAATTGAGGAGCAGGACCATAAGGGAGTGTTCGGTACAATGGAAAGATTTGCCAAGTGAGGATGCCACATGGGAGGTGGAATTTTTTTTGCAGAATCCTAATTTAGAATTACTTGAGGGCAAGCAATATTGGGTGGGAAGAACTGTAATGTCCCCATTCAAATAAATCTCAAGAAGAGAAAATCCCACCAATCTACTAGTTTCCTAGGTTGGGGTGGATACATTAAATTTGGAATAAGGAGACTAATAAACCTCAAATGGAATTTAGCTTGACATAAGTATATTAAGAGGGGACAAATAAATAGTTATGATGAGAAAATAAGATGGCACTTGGTCATGGAGACACATTGGTGGTGTGGGACCCACACAAAGCTAGATTCACCATGCCACATGGAATTCCACTCTCACCCATTCGAATCCAAGGTGGATTCCACTATTCTTGGGGGATTTGGAAGGGAATAATACTTGGCATGACTCAATGAGGTCGAAATGTAGAGTAAGAGTAACTCCCACGGAAGAGGAAGAGACATTTTGGAGCTAGTGGGACACTTGGGCTAGATTCCCTAGCTTCTATGACACCAATGATGAAGATGCCTATGCCACTTATAAAAAAATCAGACCTGATGGATAAAATATGAAATACATGGCATTTCAGGGATAAAAATAGCCTCCAATAAGGTGCATAAGGGAGTTAGGGCAGCCAAAGAGACACCTATTCGAATTGAGTGAAGGAGGAGGCTAGAATTGGAGGGACAAGTGGCATACTTTGGAATCTCTTCCCAATTCGAGTTGGCATGAAGCTCATGGATGGAATTCGAGTTAAGGAAGACTTAGGAAGTTTATAAAAGTCATGAACAAAGAAAGATATCAACTTTTGATCATTTTACATTTTTCATTTGGAGAGGAGAGCTAGTAGAGTGTTATTCTACTTGCCTTATCATCAATTTCGAGGGTGGAAGATTCTCATCCTAATTGGAAATTGGAGAGGACATTCAGAACTTTCATTTGGATCTACAATGGAGTCCTTTGTTACTGGTTGAATCTACAGGGAAGCTCGTGGTCACATCTCCTTCAACTTGCTTCTACAACCATTCTTCCATTTCTTGTCATATTCTTGCTCCTTGAGGAGAGGCACACTTGGTGAGGTGATGATATCTTTGGAATATTTCTTGAGGCCCCATATCTTTGTAATATGATGTGTATACTCTGTATTTAATTCTCATAAGACTTTCAGATCGAAACTCCAATATATTTTATGTACAAATGCTAAACTATGAATAAATGGTGCCATTTCCCCAATACCTTGTTATTTGCACTTGAAGTGGTATCAAATTCAAATGGTTCAGTCAAAATCTAATATATTATTGTTGTATGGAGCACCATTAATATTTTGAAGAAGTTTCATATTCATTAGAGAAGCATTGGGAAAAATATTCTTAAGTTTCATAACCATTTGTGAAGATTTACTATCATTTCCCCCTATGTTAAAGCTAGTATACAAGCATATGATTTATGGAAGTTGCAGAAGCCTATAGAAACTAATTGATGATGAATTGGGGAGTCCATTTAAGTCCTTTATCAATACGCTATCTCTGTTCTGAAATTTGGGAAGGTATTACAGTGTTTGTGAAGCCATCCTTGTACCCTACCCTTGGGGGTTTTGAACCTCGATTTAACTAGTAAAGTTCCCTATTTTCCCCTGAATATAAATGAATGTTGCAGAAGTGTTTTAAGAGTTTCCAAGAATCCATAAGCCTCATTTACATGTCTGAATACCTTCCAAACTCATTCAGACCCAATTCAGAACCATTTGGAGTCATTCTGGATTTAAAACAAAATTTCAATTTCTTATCTCTCTCCCATGTATTTGGCAGTTCAATGATCTAGAAAATACTCTATCAAAAAGAGCATTGTGCATAAATGAAGGCATTTTAAACTTTCGGGAATTTCAGGATCATAACCAGATTTCTTCTTGTTCTGTTAAGGCATATTAGTTTGGTTTTTGTTTTTATACTATTTAAAATTTTGAGATGATTTTGGAAAACTGTAATAATGGGACTCAAATACAATTAGTAGTGGTATAGCTTGTTGTTTTGGGGTTTTAGTTTTTATTCTGGGATTATTTTGATACTTGTTGGGAGTATGGTATTAGAGTTTTTCTTTTTCTTTTTTTTCGAAAATGAAAAAGCAATAACTTGTTATTCGGTAAGAAATCAAAGTTGCATATATCCCATACAAAAATGTTCCTTCATATAAAAAAACTACAATCAACCGAAGTAGTCATACTGGAAGGCTACCTCCCAACTTTTGACACTTCATACAAAAAGTCTTTCATAATACTAAAACTTGAAAGTTTCTATCTTCATAATGAAAAACAACAAAATTGCTAGTAATAGCTAGTAAGGATACCGCTTAAAAAACATACAAGGACCCTGAATCTACCAACAAGTTTGAGATATATTCTTCAAATAAGATATGCCAACCATTGGACCAATAACATTCTTAGAGAGAAATTTCGCCTGCATATTCGATTCCCAGTAGATGTGTTCAAATGATATCTCCACAAAATATTCGATTAAAGCACGAATCCTTCCAAGCTAGTGCTTCAATTGGATATTATGCATCTCAAAGTGACATGTTTCCCAATCAATTGCAAACCTTGAATTGCCAAAAATCTTAATTCTGAAAATGCCTCTTTTTCTAGTGAATCACAATAAGCCCCAAAGTGCCATAAATTCTACCTTTGTATTGCTACCTCTGCCAACACTCATCCTCAACCGAATCCGATGATCCTTTTTAACATTAATAATCATCCCTACCCCACAAAATCCATCTTTAGATGCACCATCAAAATAACCTGCCGATATATCTTCTCTTAAAACTAGATTTCTAATAACTCTATGTTTCAGATTATGTTTGAAGGCAGAAAATTCATTTAGAGAACATAGTACTTTGGTACTAACATGAAAAGTCGAAGGCTTGATATCTTTGAAGATACATCGATACCTAGCTTTCCACACCTCCCAAATGGTAAACAAAGGTAAGTCTTTAAATTTTACCCTTGAATGGAACCATTTAGAAATATAGTCCATGAAATTTTGGTTGTCCCATTCATCTTCATGATTAAGCTTCATTCTTAATTCCTACCAAACCATTCTGAAAAAAGAGCATCGAATAAATATATGGGTTATGCTCTTTATCTCAGAATGAAAAATACACATCTACCTAGACCACAAATCCACACTTGAGCATATTATCCCAAGTAATAATTTTTTTTTCTATACAAAGCCACATGAAGCACTTAATCTTCAGAGGAATTTTCCTCTTCCACAGCTTCACATACCACCAATTTGTGTTGTCGGATGCCTCCTATGAAACAATTGCCTCATAGGATTTTTTAGCTAAAAGAACCCCACCGGCATCACCCCAATCCCAAACTAAAGATTCAGCTTCCTCAAACAATACAATTCCAGCTTTGTTCAAAATCATAATGAAACTATTCCATTCTTCTGAGAGACCCAATGCATTGGCCTAATACCGAAAAAGGTAATGATAAGCCTACACTTCCCACCCTCTTGATCTATGCTAGAATGAGGATATTTTTACTGTGTATTTTTTCTATCAGCATCTTGGAAAGCCTAAAATATTCAAATACCTCAACAAATGGATCTATACCAAGATAGATATGAGATCCATTACCTACTCTCAAGCCAAGCCAATTTCTGAGTAACGAAAAAGATCTGAGAAGACCTTTCCAGATAATGGAGTCATTATAAGTATTCAACTTTGGCTGGCAGATCCATTGCAGAATTGGTGATGCTTTTAAATATTTTTCTTTAATCATTTTACTCCATAGGCCAACGTCAAATAAGTACCTCCATATACTTTTAACACGTAAAGCATGGCTAAACCAGTCTACTCTCTTAATGCCCCATCCACCTAAATGTTTTGGTATAGATAAGATTTCCTAGGAGGATAGATGAAGTTTTGAATTCTGATAACTTCCAGACCATAAGAAATGAAAAATATTCTTCCTAATACCGTTGATCATTGACAAAGGAACCAATGTAAGAGAAAACCAATATATAGGAAGACTTTGAAGAACTATGTTCACTAAAACAATCCTTCCTCCAATGGATAGCTAATGAAAAGTCCAATTTTTTATCCTTCTATCCAACTTCTGTAATAACCAATTCCAATCCTCATTTCTATAGCAATTCGGTTTCAAATAATAACCAAGGTACTTAAACCCCAAATCAAATTTCTCCACTCTGTATGGAAAAAACCTTATAATTTGCTCACAGATCCTTTCTTCAGGACTATTATGTGAAAACATACATTTCTCCATACTAACCATCAGCCTTGTTGCTTTACAAAAAACATCAATAATAAATCTGTAGTTTTTCCATTCCTCTATGGTGCCAATCCCAAAGAGGATATCACCATCTACAAAAAATAAATGAGTAATAGACAGGGATCAAGAGATCTTAATACCTCTTATATTTTTTTCCTCCTTTGCCTTATCTACGAGACTGATTAGTACTTCAATGACCATAATGAACAATAATGGAGACAACAGGAACCCCTTCCTTAATCCTCTGCTACTAGCAAAAAAAGAGGTTGGGGATCCATTAATCAGAACCACAAATGAAGCCGAACAAATAATACAAGCTATGATCCAGTTTGTTACCTCAACTGGAAGACCAATTTGAATTAAAACAAACATGATAAAAGACCAATACACATGATCATATACTTTAATCAAATCCATTTTCAAAATAAAATCTTGTAAGTGCTTTATTTTCACATAATGTAGACATTCCCATGCAATTCCCACTGCATCCAAGATTTATTGATTTGAGAGAAAGTTGAATTGCTCAAGAGAAATGAATTTCTCCAGTACCGGCTTAATTCTATTTGAAATAATCTTAGTAATGAGTTTGTATACCAAGTTGCACAAAGATATGGGCTTGTAGTCATTGAAAGACTCAGGTCTATCCCTTTTGGGAATCAAAGTGATGTAGGTGCTATTCAAATTTCCAGGAATGTGTTCTTTCCTTATGGATTCTTCAATATCCCTAAGTAAATCATGTCCCACAATATAAAAAACGTTTAGAAAGAGCTCCACTGTCCACCAATCCATCCCTGGGATTTTGTCCTTTATGAAAAATTTTAGCACATCCTTAATTTCTTCAAATTCAATCGCCTTACTAAATTTCATGCCTTCCTCTAGATTGAAAAATCTAGGATACAACTTTAGAAATTTCAATTGATCTTCCAGATTGTTTATGGAATCCTATTTATAAATATTTCCAAAATGTGAGACAACTTCACCTTTTAAAGCATTTTGATCAGTCATGAGAACCCCTTCACTATTCCTCAACTCCCAAATAGAATTGATAATCTTTCGATGAGTGGAAAAATGCTGAAAAAATTTAGTGTTACTATCCCCTTGTCTGATCCAAACCGCTCTGCTTTTAAGTCTCCAAGTGGCTTCATTCTTTTCCAAAATCTTTTCTCTTTGAAGCTCCAAACTGATCAGTTCACCCTTTCTTTCTTCAAGAAAAAAAAAACTTTATCAACTTTACTGTCCAACGATTTCATTTTCAATACATACCAACTCTTTTGCATTCTCTTTATTTTTATCTTTGTCCCACTTGGACACTTCAACTTTTAATAGATTAAGTTTCTTAATCAAGCACTATAATGGTTTTAAAGAGTTCTACTCCGTATAGGAAGTTCAACACTTCTTCACTAGGGCACATAAATCAGAATCCTCCAGCCAAGTTCTATTGAACTTAAAAGATAAAAGGTACAATTATTTTTAAAATCTAGTTGAAGAGAAATTGCTTTATGGTCTAAAACACCAGTAGATATAGACCAAGAACAATATATTCCCATCGCCAAGCCTAAATTCTCAACCATAAAAAACCTGTCCAAACGTTTGGCCACACCAGATCTACCTGAATGCCCATTTGACCAAGTAGGGGATAAAATAGTTGGAATAACATCAAATAAGCCTTCCCTCTCAAATATATCTTTAAAATAGGGTGATAAAGGATCAATGACAGTATTAGACCCCTAGACCTCATCATAAGATAAATTCAAGTTAAGATCACCATTTATAATTAAGGAGGGGTCTCTTAAAAAACCAGCATCAACAATCCTATCCCAAAAGACCTTTCTATTGTTATATGGAACATAAATATTTAATATTAAGAGGTCACGCCAAACCCTAGATATGAACTTCGATTTTGATACCTGCAATTGTGAGAAACAGAGAAAATTCAGTTAGCACTGGGTTCCAAGCCACTACCAAACCACCTAACATACCATTAGCATCCACTCCACAACACTTCCAGGTGGGTTTGAGTTTAAGGAATAAATCACATGCAGTATCCCTAGATGTCACGGTCTCCTGAAGTAATACAATGTCTAGACCTATCTTATCTAAAATCCTCTTAAAAGCAGTTCTTTTGGGAGAACTGCCAGTCCCTCTAATGTTGAACGATAATAAAATCATTAAGAAACCTCCTGTTGGGGAACACCTACTCTAAGAGCCCCATCATTTGCAGAAGTGGGAGAATTGTAGGATAAGGCCGTCGCCACTGAGAATAGAGGAAACTTTAGGATTAACCCATTTAGCTTGATCACCCTTAGATCTCTCCGACTGATCACTCACATTATTTTTTTTTCTTCTTTTGGGGGGGAGTTAGGTGATGGGACAGTACAGTTTATGAACAGAGATGTAAAAAGTTATCTTTGATTAAATAATATGAATATCAAGAACTGCTTTTTCCTTTGTGAAAAAATAAAATGATTAATACTCAATGCTTTATACTTTGTCATCTACCCATATTTGTAAGTAAAAAAATAATAATTTTAAATTTTAAAAACAAAAAAATTTGAATTTATGATGTAAGTTTTGTCCTCAATGATCTATAGATTTGGTTAATATTCATATGTTTAAATTCTTTTAAAGTATTTTATTTTTTCATCATAAAATTTATTGTTTATTTTAATGCAATGATACATAGAATGCTTTGTCATGCATTATACAAAATGCACTAGTCATTAAAGCAACTTCGTAAAATCGATCCACAACGCCACACCTGTTTGAGAAACATGCCTTTCATCAATTGTGTATAACATATGCAATACATATTACATTAAAGTATGAGATCTCACCACCCAAACTAGATTTGGAGCATTTAAGGAACATCAAAAGCCTTCATTATAGATTGTATACAACTTAATATTTGGAAGTTATCTTCTCATAGTGTGTTGTCATTGATAATTAAGCACTTTTGTGACATCCCCATCAATCTGACCAATAGAGGGGACATTAACTAAAACGTGCATCTAAATTTCGCCCCATAATCATAATTTCAAATTTGTAACAACTAAAATGCATGTGCAAATATGGAAATAAACACACACAACAGAAATAAACTCAATCCACACACACAACATGCAATTATAGGCATAATTATTACAGGGTTATAAATAAAATAATTGCACATCAGATACATAAGAATACTTATCTTTAAACAAGGAATATCCAAGCAACTGGTTGTGTCCATTGAATTCTACACCAGATTCCATACCTCCCAATCCTTTGAAAGGCATGCTAGAGCCAGCGATAACTCCAAACACTATAGAAGAAGTAGGCATAGACATATATGTGCCACTAGATGGGAAAACATGGAAGGGAATTGAGGAACCACAACCAAGAGTGATGATGTGTGCTGTTACAGAAGGAATTAGCGGACATAGAGTGGAAAACTAGAAATATCATCAAAAAAGACAAGGGATTGGTTCCTTGCGGCATAGATGCAGTCCCACTAACTGGAGGGATATTCGACGAAATAACTCCTCTAGTGGACACCAATGAGGATGGTGGAAACCATCCATATGACACTATGGATGAAACATTAGGATTCACTCCTCCTGAAGGATTGGAACTAACTTTGGTTGTATTATACCCAATAACAAGTACTTCTCACAAGTTTTCCATGTTATCCCACTCAGATAATGGGTTGTTGATTCTAGGGATGTGTGTGTAAGACTTCTGATTGTGTACAAAGCTAGGACAATGAGGTGGATTTAGTTGTACTATTGGGTCTAAGAGATATTTTATATCAATAGGGCCTAATTTTTATTTAGTGAGAGTCAGTGAGTTTTTGAGTGAATTAAAGTGACCTTCCAAATCACTACTCTGATAACCTTTCAGATTCACTAGATCTTGAATGATATTCTTCTTCTTCATGATTGAACTTTAGTTCTTCGTTCTCTTCTTCTTCCCTCTATGGGGGTGGATATTGGTGATCTAGTATTTTCCATTGAGTAGGTAAATCTCTCTATTTAGGATAAAGTTTTTGAATCCTACTAGACTTATGCACAAATTGATCAGACACAGTTTCTTACTGAAGACACAAAAGTTATAACTTTATAACTTGAAAATAAAACAATCATCACACACTAAGTTCCTAAAAGATTTAAACAACTAGGATAACTCTCCCAATGATAAACACCATTTTTTTGTCACCAAATCCCAATAAGTGAAGAGCCACAAATAAGGGCCTTCCAGAGGTCAACCTGGAATGATTAGGGATCAATTCCAACCATCGAAGGTTCATATGAGATAGTTATGATAACCTTCATGCAACAATCACCAGGGGTGCAAGTACTCACCTTTGAAGAATACTCTCCCAAGGAGATGAGATGGATATTCTACATCTGCCTCAGGTACCAAAATATGTTCCCCTTGCAGTCACTTATGAGGAAACTAGGAAATGCAACTATGGATGCCACTTCACATTAGGTATTCAGGTGGAATGGTTGTCAGAAAGGGAGTCATCGAGTGGGAAGGGAATGTAGGACACAAGTCCCTGACTTGAAGCTGTCAATAAGTAGTGGTTTCACCCCCAGTACTTTCCACACCTATAAAACCCCCAAACATGCATAACCTCGCTAATCCAAGCAACAAGGGACAATCTTCTCACTTGGACTAGCTTTACCTACCACTTGACACTTGCGTCAGAGGTTCTCTTCCAAAAATTACTTTGTGTTACTAATGTATTTAACACACTTTATTTGTTCCTGGTATCATTATTATATGGCCTTGGAGAAGTTAACTCTCCAATCTGTAATGTCCCCAATTTGAAAATTTTCCCAATTTAGTCAATTTTCAAAACTTGGACTAGTAAAGCCCCAAACTGTCCCAAATGATCCCAAATATTTTTGAATGGTGTATGGAGTGGATTGAGATTTATTTGGACACATTAAAGCATATATTATATGCTTATAAAATTTCCAAATACTTTAACCACTTGCATTTACAATTAGAGAATGAAAGGCATAATTACTAGGAAAATCGATGTTGAAACCCCCAAGGGTATATGGCTCCAAAAGACTCCTAAGGATTTCGAATTGGGACTGAGAGTGTTTTAAAGGTACTGAGACACTCAAATTAAGCTGATGGATCCTTGGAAACTCTCAAAAGTATTCTGAAACATTCATTTAACTTCAGGAGAAAATAGGGAAATTTACTAGTAAATTCGAGGTTTAAACCCCCAAGGGTAGAGGTCACCAATGGCTTCCCAAATGCAGTACGTCTCTACAAAATTTAAGAAAAGAGGCATGGATTAGTTAAAGTACTTAAATTTTCACCCAAATGCATCATTAATAAGTTTCTAAAGTCTGCTTCAACTCCCATAAATCAGAGGTTTGTGGACATGTCTTCACATAGGGGGAAATGATAGGAAACTTCACCACTTGCTATGAAATTCAAGATTTGTGTTCCAAAGGATTATTTAATGTATATGAAACTTATTAAGGAAATTAATTAATCTCCATACATCATAAAAATCACATATATGAACTGATACAAAACGAAATATAGAAACTTCAAGCTCTCATAACAAGATATAGGGAAAATGGCACCATTTGTGCATTGTTCTGTATTTTTACATAGTTCCACTTGGTGTTTAGACCTGAATATATTCAGAGAATAAAATAAAGATAAAATATATCAGATTACAAATAAATGGTGTATATTGGACTCTCACAAAGATATCATCATCTCACCATGTGCGCCCTTTCTCCAAGAGCCAAAATATGCAGAGAAATGTGAGATAGAGATGGGAACAAGTTGAAGAATAAAGAATCACGAACTTCCATGTAGCTTCAACATGAAGCAAATAAATCCATTGTAGCTCCAAATTAAAGGTCTGAATGGCCTCTCCAATTTCCAATTAGGATGGGAATCTTTCAACCTCGAAATTGGTACTAAGGCAAGTAGAGTAAACACTCCACTAGCATGGACAAGCTAGAAGCTCTCCAAATTCAAAAGATGCAAATAAAAAATGATCAAAAATATCCTTTCCTTCTTTGTTCTTGTCTTTTATAAACTTATCAAGTACTCAATGGGTCTAATTCCTCCCAAAAGCCTCATGCCAACTCAAGTTGGGAAGAGATTCCAATGTGTGCCACTTGTCCAACAATTCCTAGTCTCCATCTTCCCTCAATTCGAATGGGGAAGCTTCTTGGCTTCCATAAATCCCTTGTGCACCCTCTTGGAGGCTATGTTTAGCCCTAACATGTCATATATGTCATATGTCAGCAATCAGGTTTGAACTTTGTCATAGGTGTCATAGAATCTTCATCATTGTTGTCATAGGAGTTAGGGAATCTAGCTCCAAGTGTCACAATTCTTCTAAGATGCCTCTTCCTCTTCCGTGGGAGTTATTATTCCACTCCAATTTGACCTTACATGAATCATGCCATGAATAATACCTCTTAAACTCCCCCAAGTATGTTACCCTTCATCTTGAACTCGAATTGGTGAGAGAATCATGCCAAGTGAAGAGAGGAATCTTGCCACATGTGGGTCCCACAACCTCTTATGTGCCCTCATGATCCAATGCCACCTTATTTTATTTTGATTTTTATTTAATTGACCCATTTAATGTGAATTTGTAAGTCTAAGTTCATTTTGGGTCTTGTAGCTCCTTTACTCCAACTTTTAATGCTTCCACCCCCAACCTAGGGAACCAATAATTTTCCTCCATGATAGTTCATTTGGATGGGAATATTACAAACTTTGAATCGGGAATTTTCTAATGATGTGACCCACCTTTTCCATTTGGATATAATTTGGCATTATTACCAACTTGGACATCATGCTTGGAAATTATTTGACGCTTAGCATCAATTTGACAAACTATCATGACTATGGCCAAGGGGCTTAGGCCATTGTGACCTACTGCAAATTTTTGGGACATGACACAATCCTAGCACCAAGGCTATAGAACCTAGGTAATTAGTAAGTTTCTAAAAAGAAAAAAAAATTCCTAGTTCTTTATGCTTCCACTTATTAAAAAATAAAAAACTTTTCAAGAAATATTCAAAAAGAAGAAGAAACAAATGCCACTAAAGATATTCAAACACTTTTGCAAATGTTCACATTCTTTCAACATAAAATAAAGATCTTCCATTTCCATGCAATCACTCTTTCATGCAACTCTTTTTGTTTCCAAATCAAAGCAATGATGATCCAAAATTTTCCTTTTCTATGAAAAATGCAACTTCAAAACAACATCAACGCAAACAACAAAATAAAAGTTGATATGCCTCAAAATTTTGTGAAAATGACTTCTAACACTAGGTTTTTTGACACATTTTGCAAGCAAGGTTCAAGAAGAAACTTATCAAATCAATGTTCTTAGACTTAAACATGACAAAAAAGGTCTACTAGGAAAACAAGGTTCTTGAAGCAGGTTCCCTTAAAAAAAGGTAACAAGAAGCACAACCAACTAGATTGTGCTCATAAACTTTCACACTCAAGGATTTACCAAATCACAATCCATGAAAAGTAAACAAAGCAAAACATCTCCAATTTTTTTAACAATTTTACCTAATCTCAAGGAAAATGCACTCTTAACATCACCCACACCACTCTAAACAGAGGACTGAAGATCCTACAATACTCAGTGAATGCAACCAAATCAAGTCTTTTAGGAAAAAGAGGGATAAATTGAGCAAAAGTAGAAAACTCTGTCTCATTCGCACCTGTAAAGAATAGAGAGAGCGGAAATTCGCACCTATTACCGCAACATGTCACAAATTCACCCTACCAAATTCACTTGTATCCACTAGGGGGTGCGAATGGTAATTGAGATGGACTATTTTGAGCAAAAATCAAGGAAACTTCAAATTTTGGGGAAATTTAAGATGTTTGGGATATGAATAAACCTTTTAGAGACTAGAGCACCCAAAACAGAAATGCAAAATCAATCAGCAAGGTCCCTACAAAGGCTATCTTTCACCAATGGAGTCACCAGTTTTGTTGTTTGAAATTTTATCCTATGACTAGGGCGAGGTCACCAACATACTAACTAAGTGGAAACATACCTAAAGGGATTTGTCTAGAGGCTGATAAGACTCAAGAACATGTGTCCAAAATCCTATAAGACTCTATCAAGCAAGCAAAACATAAAAGGGAAAGAGGGAGAAGAAATATATGCACCTTTTTTCTGAATTCCGATCCTCACTGCTCCCTTATCACTTCCAATGTGCTCCTTAATTCCCAATTACAACATGCAATCACCAACAAAGAAACCTTCCTCAAACAATTTTGACTATTACGAAGAGTTCAAATGACATGAAATATAAATGAAACATCAACTACTTAAGCAATTTCAACATGATCCATGAACAACTTTTCTAAGTCAATAATACAACATATAACACACTTAGTTTGGGGGAGGGAAAGATATCAAATTTCCATTATGATAGTGAAAGAATACAAATCCATACCTTATCGTTGCTAGGAACCTTATCGAAGCAAAATATAATGTCTCTCTACTCTTGCACTCCAATAGTCCCACTCTAATCATCTGAATGTATACAAGGGTGAAGTCACTTAAGGGAGTTCACAATCATGGATATATGGAGAGCAACAGGGGTTACTAGCATGGATGGGACATGAAGGGTGTGATGAAGCTTGATTCCTCCAACATAATCTTGCTACAATGGGTGTCCCCTTCCTGGACCATCTCATATCCTTTTAAGTTTTATGGATATAGTTTCCAAGTAGTTTAGAGAGTTACAACCAAGACAAATTGGTTTGAAAACTTCTATAACTCCTAAATTTCAAATTTTATTATTTTTTGTGAATTTGTTGAGACATTTGTGCCTTTCTCAAGGGAAACATGTGAATGGTTTCCACCTTGCTAGTATTAAGGGCATGAATATGCTATTTTTTTGGTTGCAATTGTATAAGATGAAGGGTAATGAGTGGGGATCTCGCCTTTAATGATTAGGGCCATCATTAGTGTCAACTCTAAAAGTTGTCCTTTGAATGTAAAAGGAAAAATTTAACACATCCTGGATTATTGTAATAGTTGATTAAAATGGATGGATCAGATGGATTAAGAAGGATGAGAGGGGCATAATGCCTAGCAGAGGCAATCAGGCTCAAATCAAACTAGAAGGGTAGCATTTCATAGGTCAAAGACAAGCTGATGAACAATAGACAATTGAAAAATATCATAGAATAGAAAAAGGTGACACTTAAATGAATATATAGGCCTCATAGCCTATTTGTCCTTACACATCCATGAAGAAGATATTTGAATTCAAAACAATATTTTGAATTAGAATCACAATATCTAAAACACAAATTACAGATTATAGGCAAATTACAGTAGAATCTCTACTGCAGTTAGTTCTGAACATGTGTAATAACTAATGCAGCCCAAGAACCATATTTGATTTTAGATAAGAAGAAATAAATTGAATAACAAGGAAAACACGAACTAACAATTCATCATTATGAATCTCTGAGCATGAAAATGCAACATTTAATAAAAATTGCATAGTACAATGGGTATATTTCTCAAAGATTTGACCTATTTTCCCTTATCTCTTGAGTCCTCTCAGCTTCTAGAAGGAAGAACCCCCTTTAATATTCAAAATGATAGTTTAAATAGAAGACAATACAAGCTATTACTAGCTTTTAGGAATCAAATTTTGTTAATAAACTAAAAATAAAACAATCTCAAATAAGTTGCAAGGAATATGGAACTGATGAAGTTGCATGAATTTTTTACTTCCATTCATAGTTGCCACTGAAAAATTTGATGCTTAAAATATGGGAAAGAATCCTCTACTTCATGCGTTGGCCTGAAAACTGGAAGTTTGATACAATAATTGTCGATTCTCTTCCTTGAAATGCTCATTAACTATTGAATTTGAATCTTCCTGTAATACCCTCTAGTTGATCCCCTCGACATATTGTTGTTGTTGTTATGTTGGACATAGTGGCACAAGGTGCTTGGACTATGGTTTGCACATTATTATTATTTTTATTATGTTGAACTTATAAAATAATTAATAAAATAAAAACAATTGGACGGTTGATGCCATGAAAGAGAGTATGAGGAACCATGATGTTACGAGCAAGGGGTTGTGGAAAAGTGTTTACCTATGTGTGTGGAGCCTATGTTGATGTTGTACACACTTCTTATGTACTTGATGGACCCTCTTGGTTATGCACCATGATGTTTTATGTCACTCCTTGGTTTTATTTACCCTGGGATTAATTTTTTTATTTGAGGATTGGAGTCCCTCTCTCACCTAGTGTGCCCTCATGAGTTGGATTAGTGTGTCTATTGGTGTAGCCACCTGAAGTGTAACTCCAGTTTACTATTATGGGAATTTAACTCTCATGCTTGTGTCCCTCTTTCTCCCAATTCAAATTCCTCATGAAGGAATTCAATTTGTTTGCATTGGCTAGTCACACTTGTGTGTTGGTTCATACTTTTGCTCGTTTGCTTGTGTTTGTAACTTGTGGTTCACTTTTTCTACTCTTGGTATGATATCATTGCTGATCATTGTGCCCTTGTGGAGCTTGTGCCCAAGTTGAGTTACTCTGGAGCCACTGGTGTATGTCCTAGAATTGCCTCTGGAGATCCTATAGTGGCATTAGGGGTGAGGTCCACTGCCATCGGATTTGAGGTTGGAAATAACAGTGTATTGCCTCTGGAGATCCTAGTTTGGCAGCAGGGGTGAGGTCCAATGACTTGTATTTGAGGTTGTCTTGGAGCCATTGGAATTTCCGTGGAATAGAAGTGCTACTTGCCATTGATTTGTGGTTGGACTGTTGTCCTGGAGCCACTGGAATTGCCCTAGAGTGGAAGTAGAGGCCACACTTTCCATTGGGTTGTGTTGGACTGATTTCTTGAGATAATTCGTGGTTGAGTGCTCTCTTTATTGTGGCATCATGGTTTTGGTTTGGGGGTGACCATTGCAAAGTCAGTTTTGGCTTGCATTGTGTCTATGGCTGGGTGGAATGTGGAACGGTTGATTTCAGTTGCATATTTGGCAAAGATAAGTGCTTTATATCATTTTTATGTAATTTATTTGGATCTGATATTATTTATTTATAGATGCACATGAAATTTTTGATGAAATGTATGATCTATTTGTGGAAGAAATTTCTCATGGAATTCAATCTATTTATGCAAGTAAATTTTGTGAAGGAATTGGAAACTAGTTTTTTGGATTTTGTGCACAAATTGTTTGAGGAAATGATTGTTTTGAACCTCTTCTACAGAACTGATATTTATGCCCCTATTCATTATATAATGTGTATTTTGATGGTACATTATCCTAGGAATGGTTTAATACACTTCTCTTTGATGCTTCTACCTTTTATTTAAAAACTAGTTCTTCGAATGGGTTGTTTTGCATAGTTTGGAGACTTGGCACATAAAGTGTTTGTAAAAATTATTGAGAGTTATTTTTATGATTATGTATGATAAATAAACTTGAAATGTGTGTGATAATTTTAGGGGAAATATTCTTGAGAGTGTTTGGGAAATTTATACCGAAATTCTAGATCAATTTCCAATTTTTAGCTCCTTCAATGGAATTGTTTTGAGTAGATTTGTGACTTTGCATATGAAGTGTTTGATGAAATGTTCGAATGAGATATACCTCTATTATGAATGATAAAACATGTTATTTAGAGTTGGAATGGAATTTGAATGATCCTATGAGCTATGGATTTAATCATTCTAGCGATTCCTAGAATTACTAGTCAATTCATATGAGTAGAATTGGCTAGTTTTGTGAATTATTTAATGGTCTGTATATGGAAGGAAATATACATCCATATGAATTTAGGTGATCCATGATACGATTTACATGAACTACAATAGTCATATATTTCCCTTTATTTGGAATTTGGAAAGTTAAATTGGAAACTAGGTACATTTCGATGAAAATTGATAATTGGTTGTGGATTGAAATCTTTGTTTTCGTAAAAAAAGGAATGCTACAGCCATGTGCTTTGTTTCTAACATGTTATTGTGTTTTAGGTGGATACTTATCAGGTGTGATATTTTAATTATGGATTCATTTCATTTTGGTTAAGTTGTTTAGACTCAATTCCTTCCAATGAATGTCAACTAGTTTCATTGGGATTGATGGAAAATATCACCGTATGTGCAATTGAAATGATCAACAAATAAACTATTAATTCGTTGTAGGTGCATGTTTAAATATGTTTTTAATGGTTGTAGGATTGATTTTGATTTTAATGGCATGGTTACAAGTTGATTTTTTGCAAGACTAGCTGCTTATATTGGAAAACTAGTTAACTAGTCTTGTAGGCTCTCTTTCATAATTACCATGATTAATTATTGTAATTTTTGTAATTAGGCCTTATTTACATGTAATTAGATTTGATTAAGCCATTGGGATTGATAATTGATGGTTATTTTTTAAACAATTGGATTTGTGATAAGTGTCTTCATTTGCGCACTAAGTGTCATAATTAACACCTTAATTACTTGTTAACTGTGATTATGGATAATTAGCCTTTAGAAGTGGTTATCATCTCTGATATGGCTTGGATTGAAGTTTTTATGATGTTAAGAATCCTTCCCAACCCTTAGATCATATGTTGGATGTGTTAATGAATTTACATTAAATTATTGCTAATTATTGGATTTTGTGTCGTAATTAATTTTGGAAAAATAGAAATGAAATGTTTATGGTTTATCTGTTGCACTAAAAATCAAGCAATTAGACTCAGAGAGCTAATTATATGTCCCTTAGACACTTTGATAGCCCCGGGGTACATTACACTTCCTGAATCTAAAGCTTGAACTACCATATGCATTAGTTGATTTCATGCCTGTAAATGATAAGATCAAGCCCTTGATCACTGATGGTTTGACTTGAAGTTTGGGATATTTACCTTCCTAGAATTATGCAACTTCCACGTTAAGTTTTCTATCAGCTAATACTTTTCCACCTCTAATATCTTATGGAAATCGAGAACTAGACACATGTACATGAAGATTCGAATCCAAGGAATAAATTATCTCAAAATGAATTAAAAACATGGTTAGTATGATCCCATTACTAAACATTTCCCAATATCCTTGCTAATTGTTCTACCTGAGCGGTATTCATGAATACTTGATGTTGAACCCTTCTTTGACATGTTCTCCTTATATCACAATGCATCCAAAAAATTGAACCAATTACAATTGCTAAGGAATTGTTGGAATTGCTAAGATACTCCTTGATCAACACAACAATGACAAAACCTATCTTCACACAACAATATCGCACTTGCAAACATTTTATGTGCATGATGGAAGGACAATATTCATCATACTCTTACTTTATAGCTCGGATCTGTTGAAATAGGATAAGAGAAAAAAGAATTTTCAATCCAGTGATTAAGCACATAGTGTACAAGAGTTTGACTAGGAGCTTCATTGGCAAGCTTTGCTTGACACTTATATTTTATCTCAGTGTGGGCATGTGCATTCAACACTTGGTAACTATGGATTTGAGTAACTGTCTGATGTCGATGTTTACATATTTTATTTTTGCGGTGGGGATAATCCCACATGCAATAGAGAGACACTAATATAAAACTTTATATGACAGGCTATCCGATAATGACATCATCGCATAGTGCAAAAGCTTGGCCCTGTGAGCTTTTAAATGGTAATTCTCCTATGTACTAGACGTTTGGTATTTAATGCTTGGTGATGATCGAGGCTTGGATTAGCTTGACATGAACTTGGTGTAGGAGTTTGGGTGGGACGTCCAACATATTTTATTTTCTAAACTAAAATAAAAGGGAGACTCATAATTTTACCCAAGAATGCTTTATAACCACATAACATGAAACTTATTTTATTTTCCAAACTAAAATAAAAGGGAGACTCATAATTTTACCCAAGAATGCTTTATAACCACCTAACATGAAACATATTTGACTCATGGGTGGAGAAGTTACGGGAATTATGATAGATTCTATCTACTGAAACATATTTTATTTTCCAAACTAAAATAAAAGGGAGACTCATAATTTTACCCAAGAATGCTTTATAACCACCTAACATGAAATGTTTATGGGTGAAACGATATTTTTAAATTATATATATATATATATATATATAATTATTTTTAAATAAAAATTATTATCTTAATGAAAAGGTAAAGGTTCTCTTTTTATTAAAATAATAATAATTATAAAGAATCATAATCCCAAGTTAACCAAGAGCTGTATGCGGCAATGTCTGTGACAAAGCATGAAAATAGAATTTGCAAATGTATGCACATGGATTGGAGATGCTTAATAGGATTGACTTGGGAACGAAGGCTTAGTTGGAGACTTTTAGAGTGCCATTTCCAGTCTTCCACAGCTGAAAAAAACTGTCTTTGATGAACAACAATATTGGTTCAAGCTGCCTCACAACATTACCATGTGTAGGAAGCTTGCCTCTACTTTCAGAGAGTATTGTGGAAGAAAAGTACAGAGACTTTGAAATTTTTTGAGAGGCAAATAAATCCGTAGTTGGATGGTAATTTTTCAAAATTCCAGCCAAAAGCAACCTTGAAAAGTCACAGAAAAGTGGAGAAAGAAATGATGGAAAGTAACTGAAAAGTGGAGAAAGAAATGCTGAATAGTGGGGAGTGGGAGTGCATTTTAATTAAAGTTGAGCCCAAGTGCACGCAACTATTGATATATACATTGGATTCTGCCAAACTTTGGGATCTGAAGGAGCTAGCATGTATTTTCCTCATCGTCATTCTAAACCACAGAAGCATATATCGATTACATAATTAACTCATCATGTGGATGATTAGAGGAGGAGCATTAGCAATATCAACATGACGGTCAACACCACCATTACGTTTATTCAATAAAGTCGACTGGGTTCAATTAGTAGGAAATCTAGTTCCCCATTAAATCAATAAATGTAAACACTGGCCTAGCACAAAACACAAAGCTTAGACTCGTTCAGAACGATGGATTTCCGATGTCTAAGAATATTTTGTCAACCATATCATAGAAATAACACTAATATAAAGAGAAAAAATTGACTGAACTTTCTCTCCTCACCTGTCCTTTCCCAATACAATCCTTAAGCGTCGCGCTTTCTTTTTTACTCATTGTATCTCTTTTGGTTTTCAGGTCACGGGCGGCCCAAATGGAACCTTTGCGGGAATTAACGAGGCTCACTATCACAGCCTCCTTCGCGAGATCCCTCTGTGTGGCCTTAAGTGACCCATGGTAGGAAGAGAGCGAAGAAACGCAGACCCACGGATACAAAGTGACATTGCATGAAGCTTTGATGAATTTCGCGATGTTCGCATGCCTCACTTTGTGATTCATTGCTGTTGTTGCGACTAAAGCCAATGTCACTGCAATTCAATGTACAATGCACAACAATCTAAACACAAATTGAAATTGAACAATGTGAATTTATTCAAAATTAAGGCCAAGAAACAAAAAAAATGTATGATGATGATGAGCATGATGATCAATGTGTCGATCCCCCAAGAAGAGCTCCTATCTTATGTATCGTGGAGGCATCTACCCTCGCTACTGTGAGATCAACAGAGCTGTCTCCCATCAACCACGATATATAGATTGCCACCACCAGTAACACCAGCAGAACTGGGAGCCAAAGAGCCTGATCTAGCAACCAAGAAGATGCAGTTTTGGTCTTTGCGTCACAGTCATCATCATGAGCGAAAAACCTAGGAGACAATATTATGAAAAACATGAATGTCAGCAACACCAATGGCTGGATGGTGGGACATGATGTAATCATTTTACACATATTACTTCAGTTGCACAAAATTCAAGAAATTAATTTTTGGATTTACTAAATGTTGGATTTACTAAATGAACTTTGATTGAATGATTAAATTTTTGTCTCAAAATTTGGAGCGGGGAAACCAAGTGACATCTATCATCATCCTCTCTAGTTGTGCATTCAAATTTCAGTACCAACAAGGTCAATGGAGTGCAAAGGAAATAGCAGCGGGCTGTGAGCAAGAGATTCTCGGACTACTTCTCATAATTTTGCATTTTTCCCTGACCAACGAATGCCAATAAATGTGGGTTGATGCAGCCAAAGCCGATTCAATGCGGACGGAGCTTGCTGCAACAAATAAATTCCACATAATGCAGGGCACGATGCATTTGTCAGCTAATTTTGTGGCCACGTCTTGCTATCGAGTTATCCAAGTTGACGATTAAAGGCTCTTGTCGCAGTGAATGCATGGATATGTGGCCTTAGATCACACTTGCACATATCTGCGGTGGCCTCAGATCTGAATATGTTGCAGATATTTTGACTAGAGAATAGTTAGATTGCAACAATGCATTCATATCATGGCCGTAAAACATCATATCACATCCTTCTGGTTGCTAGTGTAAATTCAAGCAATTCCATGCATGGGCAGTATTCTTCTTTGTGTGGGCGTTTCATAGTATATCTCAGGAAGATTGATTTTGTAGCTTTGTTTGAGAAGCTAGTACTATAATAGATCATGGACAACAAAAAAACAACAGAAGATCTGTGCAAAATACAGATAATGAACTTGTTTCTCTACTAAGTGATCTGAAGTTTGTTGTGGCCTCAGATCTAAATATGTTGCAGATATTTTGACTAGAGAATAGTTAGATTGCAACAATGCATTCATATCATGGCCATAAAACATCATATCACATCCTTCTAGTTGCTAGTGTAAATCCAAGCAATTCCATGCATGGGAAGTATTCTTCTTTGTGTGGGCGTTTCATAGTAGATCTCAGGAAGATCGATTTTGTAGCTTTATTTGAGAAGCTAGTACTATAATAGATCGTGAACAACAAAAAAACAACAACAGATCTGTGCAAAATACAGATAATGAACTTGTTTCTCTACTAAGCGATCTGAAGTTTGTTGTGGCCTCAGATCTGAATATGTTGCAGATATTTTGACTAGAGAATAGTTAGACTGCAACAATGCATTCATATCATGGCCGTAAAACATTATATCACATCCTTCTGGTTGCTAGTGTAAATTCAAGCAATTCCATGCATGGGCAGTATTCTTCTTTGTGTGGGCGTTTCATAGTAGATCTCAGGAAGATCGATTTTGTAGCTTTGTTTGAGAAGCTAGTACTATAATAGATCGTGAACAACAAGAAAACAACAACAGATCTGTGCAAAATACAGATAATGAACTTGTTTCTCTACTAAGCGATCTGAAGTTTGTTGTGCTACACGATGTCACTGACGTGTATCTTCCACGTGACCTTCTCTATACTGGCATTTCAAAGTTCCAATCCATAAAACTTGCAAATCGTTGGTTGATATGCAGATCATTGTTCGTGAGGCAGATTTTTGGAGGTAGAAAGAAGGACAGTTTTGTGGTTAGATCGTTGTATTGGATCAAATCGTTCTAGGATATTGAATCAACCACATAGATCCTTCACATATGGATCAGATGTGATCGCAATTGGATAGATCTGTGGATGATTACTAGAAAGATTGATTCCTAGTCAAAATAGAAATCACAGATCTTCGGAGGCACAAGCAGATCTAGAATTGTAGATACCAGCATTTGTTTTGATCACTATTTGCAATGAAATGACTTTAAAAAACAAAATCATTGAATAAATCTGTGATTGAATAATATCACAAGCAAAAATGAACTATAGTCATGCAATCAAATTTTTGAAACAAATTTGTTCTTGCAAAATTTTCAAATCCCAATACCAAGCACATCTAAGATCGTTGTGAAGAAGCCATTGCTGCTAACACGTATAGGTAGGTTACAACTAGGCATTAATCTCTTAGTTCATATTTGGATGAATGCACCATGCATTCACTGCATTAAAGGCTCTTGCAATAGAGTTCGCCGGATTGACGATTAAGGGCTCTTGATGATAGTTTGTGTTGTTTTTCTGAGAAATTCACAAGCTTGAGAACCCAATTTCGGTTGAATTGGTGCAGAATCGAGTGTTTTGAAGCTTATCTCTTCAGATCAAAGGGTATTGGTGACTCTGTCAAAATGCAAAGGCAATGTTAAGTTCCTTTGTGCACTTCCCGATTAGGTTGTTTTCGCTTCCCGATTAGGACCTTGATAAAAAATACATTGCAATGACAGATTAAACTTGATCCTATGGTCGTGGATTTAACGCCAAATGCAATTTCTTCATTGAACAATGGGGTTATCAATCTTAAGCCCATCGTGCAAGTTATTGGCATTATGCAAAATGATACAAAATATAGCATGCAAGAAAGTTACAGAATGATGTTCTTTGATGGATCCTTTTTGCATCAAGCAATGTTCATAATGCAACTCAATGACCAAGTGAAATCAGGAGGAGTTCAACATGGTTCTGTTGTTCAATTGAATGAATACATCTGCAACTCGGTGTAGAATCACAAGTAAGATTAAATTTTTCATATTATGTTCTCTGCATAATGAAGTGCTTTGCTTGTGGATCTTTTATGCAAACAATCCAAATCATTTGTGTTTTTATCCTTTTTTGCAAGATAATCATAGTTTTGAATATGATTGTTGTGGTTGTAAACTGTAACATAGTTGGTGATCCAAAACAATTGATCAATGCAAATACTCAGCAGCAACAACTATCCTCAACATTCTCATAGAAAATGATATTGTTCAAGATCGGAATCTGGATTTTGAATCGGAATCAACAACAACTAGACCTATGATAACTTTCTAGCTTTTTCCCAGCATGTATATATGGTTATGTTGATATGCTTCAAAGTCAGAAGTGCACATTTTGCAGACTTATGTTTTGTATGCAATGAAAATGTCTTTTGCTTTTGACTATTTTTATTCTAGCCTTCATTGCAAATATTTTGAACATGCCAATTAGAACATATACTTAAACATATTGCTTAAATTGCCATTTGCAATTGTTTCTATGAGCTTGTCTCCATGTTTGTGTGCTTAGTATTTTCTCTAGTCACATTTCTTAAAATGCATGTAAGTGTCAATGGATATCTCAATGCTAATACAATTAGCATTTCGGGGCATCGCCGCTGGCTTCTCTTGTTTATAATGATAAATCTATATAATGCGTCATTACTTTCGTTATGAAAATAAATGTTTTGGCATTGTTATAATGATTATATTGTCACATATTTCACAACAAAGAAGCGAGAATCATAAGTAACACATGCTTGGTATTTGAGTGGATAGTTGCCATGGAAGTCACTGAATTTAAACAAAACAGGGGGAATGGTTTCAAATTAATGTCCTTTGGATAAATAATTGTGTTTATGGTATCTGCAAATATTGTGTAGTCTTGGAAGAAATATTCGCAATCATACATAATACTTTATATAGGAAGTATGAATGAGCTCTTGACAATATAAAGGTTATTCACAAATCCAGCAAAACCTGATCTCATATATACTATAAAGCTTTATGAAAAAAATATCATAGAGTAAAGTAGTAACTCATAACATTCTATGTATCGATACCAACTGGCAACTACTAATTGTGGGATTTCCAGTGCATGTGCTTTGAGCTGTCTATCGTCCAAGCAAATTCTGAGTAATTGGAAAGGTGTTGGCTTCAATTCTTGTTAATTTGAGCAGATCAATTTTTAACTAAGTGAGTCTTTAATGAGCAGATCAATTGGAAAGGTGATGCAGTGGAGCAAGGACAAGACCAGGCATCAATTCTTGTTAATTTGATGAGGTTTGAGTGAGTCTTTAATGAGGTTTGAGTGATATATCCGAAGCCTTTCTTAATCTGCAACAGAAAGCAACCTTCAATTTTTCACTTTTACAGAGTATGTTATACCATGCACTCATATAACGTTGACGGACTGGCTAAGAATAGAGATGGACTCACTCGCTACGCCATCTGCTTCCATCAAGCTCTTAAGAAGAAGTTGAAGTTGTGTTCCAGAATGCCTATTCTCTTCCTATTTTTCACCCCTTGAAGGTTCTTGGTTCAAGCAATGTCTCCCTTACGCTCATGGTAAGTCTACAGAATTACACATTTTACTTTGTTTAGTACAATTATTACGGTTTACAATGGTATATCACTGGTATGGTATGATTAATTACTGATTAGCTAGTGTTTTGGAAATTTGTTTTAAGCTTGGCTAAGATGATTTATTCTTTTTACTCTCAGAAGATATCAGAAAATCGCTTCAATAATTTTCCAAGGAGATGAACATAAACCAATTCCCACTGGAATGATATAACATTACCGGAACACCTATATCATAACAGGAGAACTTGACCGGAAGAGGGGAGAACATTGGTTGGTGAATATGCTGCTACTAAAGCCTATTGCAGGTTGGTATTTTTTTTTCTTACAAATTTGATTTGTTTTCACAAATTAGTTGTAAAATATATAAAGCTGTTCTACAAGGTTATTAGTCACTATTTTGCAACGGTTAGTCACTACTTGGCAACGGTTAATAGTGCACTATGTGTGTGTTTTTGTTTCCGTATGTCAAAGTAGAGCGCTGATTCGATTTTTGGAATTGGAATTTCTTTAGAATCTGCTCCTATGGCGGTGGAGGAGGGACGTCAGGCATATATAAATGTCTGATTTTTCATTGCTGGGTTTGTTTACCTCCACTCCTCTGTCACTAGCACGGTTTTAGAGTTTTTTTTGTTTTCATTTTGTTGTGGAAAGCGCTTCCTGTATGGTCTGTGTTCGGTCTGGGTCTGGGTCTGTGTGTGGTGGTCGGTTGGCGTAGCTTGTGACAAAAGAGGAGGTTATATTTTGATATACAATTTGAATTTTGTATATCAAGGTTGCGGTGGAACCAGGTGGAGCCATGGCCATTATATCAAGGATGCCGGCCATGTACAGGACAGGTAAGTGTTTCTTGTTTTTAGTAGCTTTTGTCTTATTAGCATATGATCCGACCTAACCCGGAGTCTCTATGGTCCTGTCTCTGTCTCATATGAAGTGCCTCTTTATGTAATAGATAAATCTGATCTGACTTTAAGTCTCTATGCTCCTGTCTCTTTCTAAATTTTCTTAAAAATATGTAGATATACCATTTTGTTTATTGGAATATTTTAACATTTTGAAAATCTTAGTAAAAAGAACAAAAAAAACGTTGGTTCCATAAATTTTCGCATAATTCAATTATGTGTGATAATACCAATTATTATAATGGGTAGGATAATTTTTCTAAAATAGTTTACTATTTTTCAAATAGTGTTCATGAAAGTGAAGATTAAAGCCAAAAGTTATTGAATAATTCAATGCACAATGTACAATTCAGCAGTGCAGACTGATGTTGCCTGGTATCCCCGCTTCAAAAATCGAGGAAATTTCAACCAAAGTAATTGATAAATTAATTTTTTGAGTTTTGTACTATTGAATTAATATGTCTAAAATGATCACAAGAAGTAATGGACATAATAATGGAAAATTTGAAAAAATGAAATGATATGGACATAATAATGGAAAATTTGAAAAAATGAAAGACTTTCTAACAAACAAAAACAAAGACTTGCAAGATCAAGTTTTGGTAAATGAGAACTTGGCCAGTTTGACAAAATTTGGAGACTTGGGAAAAATTGAGATAAAAAGAATAGGATGATGACAGGATGGACCTGGCTGCCGATGAACAATAATCTGTATGCAGATTGTGCATCACCACTCCTTAGAAACACTGGCATATACATTTAGAAACACTGGCGCATATACACTGCGGAATATTAAAATTGGGCTAAAGACAGAAAAATTTTGATAGGTAAATTTTAGTACTAACACTGTCTCCAACTGGGGATAACACTTGCCTGTGAGGTGCTAAGAACCGTACCGTAAAGTACCTTCAACCATTTTATCCAATTTGATTTTGAAACTGCTCACTGCTGACTTGAAGTTTGCTCTGCTCTAAAGGTATCCATGCTTATCACACACTGCAAAATCATACTGCAATCCCGAAGCTGAAGAAAAATGAAAATCAAGCCATCAATCTGAAAAGAAATGACTTCAAACTTCACCAGTGCTCCTCCATTGGGCTGTGGAGTCCTCATTACTGATCTATTGCACACTAAACTGAACTGAAAACCCAAACTGCTGAAAAAATCCATAATCAAATGCTTGAATACCGAGCTTATTTATATACATCTCCTTACACTAATCAACTGCACTTTTCTCAATCACGTATAAGAGAATTTCCAAAACAACTAAGTATGCATATGATTGACAAAATGATCTTCTTGTTTGCAACTGTATATGAAGGATTAAAATGAGACTGAGATCAACAACACAAAGTCCATGAACAATTTATACTTACAGCTGTGAAATTATGTCTTTATCAAATCAAAGACAGAAAATTTACTGTTCAAATTTGATTCCATGTAGAAAGCGACAGGATCCTAAAAAGAATGAAGGTACCTTTCCAGATAAGCTACTACAGGGTCATAAAAGATACCGCAAATAAAACCCTGTCTTCGTATTTCAGCCAATCAAATGATCTCTGAGTGTTCTCGACCTCCGTTGTTCCTTTTATGATACCGATATCTCCCCTTTCTACTTCTGAAACTGAAACAGGAGGAGGCTGCTCATAATCTTCATGAAAGATGAATTTTGCATAAAAATTTGTAACAGGCATATGCTGGAAATAAAATTGATCCTCATGATCTACAACTGGAGTAAGTACATCTTCACATTCACCGTAAGCAGGAAAATTTTCAGCAAGAAATGATTAAGGAACCTGCTTATCTGCTTCTACTCCGATCTCTTGTGAAAACACATCATTATTAAAAGTATTAAAATCATTTTGAGAATTGAAAGGAATACTTTCTACTACAACCATTTCTTCATCACAAGGATTCTGATCTTTATAATTTGCAGATTCATTATAATAAGAGTGACAATTTGAAGGAGCAAATTCATCACAACATTCTTCATAAAGAACATCCACTAAATACATTCCCTTACAATGAAGATTGAATGCAGCATGCAAATTTCGTAATAAGGCAATACTAGCAGCAGGGAGTGATTTACACCACTTACGAGCATTCCCTTCCAAAGAGTATCCAAACATATTCAACTAGACATCCTCATGAACAATACCAAGTCTATGCATACATTCATAAAATCCAGTAAATGCTTAGCAGGTACCTCATCATCTTCTCCTCTAAACCTTATAAGAGAATTTTCCCAATCATCTTTTCTAGGCACTGGATTGGGAAAACCAAGTATATGAGAGAAATAAAAAATTGCATAACTGGAAGCTAAAATAGCCTCCATTGCTTTTGTCATCTTGAATCAGTGGAGTGGAGTAGCCTGTAGATTCTTCTTTCATGGAGTCACCAGGTGAATGATCTACATTATGTATGTATCTGATCTTTGTCCACCATAAAAAATAATATATGATATTGTCGTACGTCGGGGAATATTTCTTCAATTCTATCCCTGGCAACGGCAACAGAAGATGTTAGCCCTAAAAGTTGTCCTTTGACTGCAAAAGGACAAGTTTAGCACATCTTGGATTATTGTAATAGTTGAGAAAAATGGATGGATCATATGGATTAAGAAGGATGAGAGGGGAAGAATGTCTAGCAGAGGAAATCAGGCTCAAATCAAACTAGAAGGGTAGCATTTCATATGTCAGAGGCAAGATGATGAACAATAGACATTTGAAAGGTAGCATAGAATAGAAAAAGGTGACACTTAAATGAATATATATAGGCCTCACAGTCTGTTTGTCCTTACACATCCGTGAAGAAGATATTTGAATTCAAATCAATGTTTTGAATTAGAATCACAATATCTAAAACAAAAATTATAGAAACTCTACTACAGTTAGTTCTAAACATGTGTGATGATTAATGCAGAGCAAGAACCATCTTTGATTTTAGATATTAAGAAAAAAAATTGAATAACAAGGAAAACACGGTCTAACAATTCATCATTATGAATCTCTGAGCATGAAAATGCAACATTTAATATAAATTACATAGAACAATGGGTAGATTTCTCAAAGCTTTGACCTCTTTCCCCTTAACCATTGAGTCCTCTCAGCTTCCGGAAGGAATAACCCCCTTTAACATTCAAATTGATAGTTTAAATAGAAGACAATACAAGCCAAATTCTATCAATAAACTAAAAATAAAACCATCTCGAATAAGTTGCAAGGAATATGGAACTGATGAAGTTGCATGAGTTTTGACTGCCATTCACAGCTGCCACTGATGAATTCGATGCTTCAAATCTGGGAAAGAATCATCTGCTTCATGTGTTGGCTTGAAAACTGGAAGTTTGATACAATAATTGTTGATTCTCTTCCTTGAGATGCTCAAGGACTGTTGAATTCGAATCTTCTTGAATCTAAAGCTTTAACTGCCATATGCATTAGTTGATTTCATGCCTGAAAATGATAAGATCTAGCTCTTGACCACTGATTGTTTGCCTTGAAGTCTGGGATGTTTTCCTTCCTAGAATTATGCAACTGCCAGGTTAGGTTTTCTATCAACTAATACTCTGCCACCTCTAAGATCTTCTGGCAATCGAGAATTAGACACCTGTACATGAGGATTCGAATTCAAGGAATAAATCATCTCAAAATGAATTAAAAACTGGTTAGTATGATCCCATTACTAAGTATTTCCCAATATCCTTGCTAATACTTGATGTTGAACCCTTCTTTGACATGTTTTTCTTATATCACAACGCATCTAGAAACTTGAACCACTTACAATTGCTGAGAAATTGTTGGAATTGCTAAGATACTCCTTGATTAACACAACAATAATATCTTCACATAGCAATATCACACTTGCAAACATTCTCTATGCATGATGGAAGGACCATATTCATCATACTTTTACTTTATAACCCGGATCTGTTGAAATATGCTGAGAGAGAAAAACAAATTCCAATCCAGTGATTAAGCACATAGTGTACAATTGTTTGACTATGAGCTTCAGTGGCAAGCTTTGCTTGACACTTAGATTTTACCTCGGTGTGGGCATGTGTGCTTAACACTTGGTAGTTGTGGCTTTGAATAACTGCCTGATGTCGGCGTTTACATCTTTTATTTTTGTACTGGGGTAATCCCACATGTAATAGAGAGAAACTAATATAAAAGTTTATATTACAGGCTATCCGAGATTGACGTGAACGCGTCGTGCAAAAACTTGGTCCTGTGAGATTGTGCACGGGAATTCTCCACCGTGCTAGATATTTGGTCTTTAATGCATGGCTTGACGTGAACTTGGTGTTGAAGTTTAATGCTTTGTGATGACCGAGGCTTGGCATGGCTTGACGTGAACTTGGTGTTGAAGTTTGGGTCAGACATCGAACGTATTTTATTTGCCACATTAAAATAAAAGGGAGACTCTTAATTTTACCAAGAATGCTTTATAACCACCCGTGGGTGAAACAATATTTTTAAATAATATATATTTATATTCAGTGATTTTTAACTAAAATAAAAGGGAGACTCATAATTTTATAAAGAATGCTTTATAACCACCTATGAGTGAAACAATATTTTTAAATAATATAAATATATATATATATTTAGTGATTTTTAAATAAATTAATTTTCCCAATTAAAATAAAAGCGAGTCTCATAATTTTACAAAAAGAATGCTTTATAATTACCTATGGGCGAAACAATATTTTTAAATAATATATATATATATATATATTTAGTGATTTTTAAATAAATTTATTTTCCCCACTAAAATAAAAGCGAGTCTAATAATTTTACCAAAAAATGCTTTATAACCACCAATGGGTAAAATAATATTTTTAAATAATACATATATATATATATATATATAAATTTTTAAATAAACTTTTATTTGCCAAACTAAAATAAAATAAGCGAGTCTAATAATTTTACCCAATAAAACTTTATAACCACCTGACATCAAACGTTTATGGGTAAAACAATATTTTTAAATAATATATATATATATATATATGATTTTTAAATAAAACTCATTATTTTAATAAAAAGGTAAAGGTACTCTTTTTATTAAAATAATAATAATTATAAAGAATCATAATCCCTATTAGGATAAGTTAAATCCCATCATATGTTGCCAATGATAATTTCATGGGGAATTTGGTGTTCAAGGAACTTGGTTGTTTTTGAAGATCGGGAACCAAGTGTTATCAGGTTGGTTAGTTGGACCTTGAGTATTTATAATACTATTGACATGAAGTTGGAGATTTAGGATGCAAAGAAGATTGGTTTGTTCACTCCCCTTTTCAATTGTCCATTCCTTTTTTTTGATGGTGCGGCCTAGAACGAATTATGTGCAGCGGGTGGTACAATTCACTTAAATGAGTCTCACTATTTCTCTCTGAAGTTAAATTGTGGTAACGGAACCAACATGAAGGTGGAACTTCTTTCATTGTGATGTGTCCTGAAAGTTGCTAGCATTTTTGGTATTTGATGACTTGAAGATCTTCGGTGACTCAAGGGTTACCATCAAATGGGCGCAGGGGGAATATAATTTAAAGGTTTTATCTTTGGTACATTGGGGCATCTGGATTAAAGCTGCTATTAATCTTTTCAAGAATATTTCTTTTGAACACATCTTCCGGCAACATAATCAGATGGCGGACAAATTATCCAAACAAGCCTTGGATGGGGAATTTGGCATTTTAGTATGGGAAGAACATCTCGCTTCACAGGTTGTGAATGGTGGTTCTTTGAAATTTTGAGTAAAGTTGATTGAGTAATACTATCTTAGTATTCGGTACAGTCGATAAGAGGGATGTTGGTTTCACATTTTCTGTTTACTGTCGCCAAATTTTTGGGAAGATTTTTGTTTATTGATGATACTCTTTCGAGTATGGTAAGGGCTGTGATCAGCTTTTGATGTAAACATTGAGATGTTCATGTACCTTTTGATTCTATGAATAACAAAGGTATGTTTTTTTCTGCTAGAAAAAAAAATTAATACTCCATTTTTTGTCCACCTTAGTATTATTTCATTTTTCCTAGTATTGGATGATATTATTGACCCCCTAGTGGTGTGGAGATGTCATCTAGGACACATTATCCACTTGATGTGCCCTGCATGCATGAATTTAGGTCATGTAGAGTCAATTCCCTACATTTTAGGAGCTAACTCAGTGATTTGGTTCAGTCCACCCGAGTTCATGACTCTAGTGGGGGGTTTGAGCTCCGATTGCAACTGACCCTCTCTAGCTTGATTTGCACGCTAAACTCACTAATGCACCCTTCATGATCAGTTAACTGACAGTAGCTTCAGTTCACTGACAATCAGTTGAGTTTGGAACCTCCGAAGCACTGTAGTGGTGATATTTTCTATGCTAGACTGACATGGATTTGAATTCCTCCTGGATAATCAAATTCTCTCAATTGTACTATATTTTTTAACTATACAGATTAATGGAATATGACACCAGTTATTATGCACATCTGAGTTTCTTTGCATGTTTGATTTTACTACTCGATTCTTGCCAGTTTTCACTGCGATTCTTCTTCCTTGCTAATTCTTTCACTGTGATATTTTCTCAGGCTCAATGATCTGCTGTATTACATAATTTCACATGGTATCAAAGCTCAACAAAGCCGGTTTATCTTCATTTTGAGAGTTTTCTGCAGGATTTTGAGAAGTTTTCAATGCAGTAGTAGCATTTTGCATTCACTCCAGTAGCTGCAGATGGAGAATTCAAATGCTCCTTTGACACCAAGAATCCTAACACCCTTCAATTATCTATATTGGAGGGAAGATATGCAGATTGTGTTGCGCAACAAGAGTCTATACAGGGTCACAATGGGCAAGGAGGTCAAACCTCAAGCAACTGTTGAGAAAGCAAAGTACTTGAACAAGTTAGATGAGGCTTTTGGTTTTATGTGTATTCACATCTCCAGAGATTTTCTATTCCATCTTGATGGATTGAAGACCCTAACGGAGGTTTGACAGAATATTGAAACTCTCTTTGGAAAGCATGATGAGCTGAGAGGCCACGTTTTGGAGAATGAATTAATTGCTCTTCAACCCAGTAGTTTCGAAACCATACAACAGTTCTTTTCAAAGTTCAAGTCCTTGGTTATGCAGTGCAAACAATGTGGAATTGACAAGAAGGATGAGCAGCTGGTGCTATCCATCCTAAGCAAGCTTGGTCATGAATTTTCAATATTTGTCTCTACCTTTCACTCTGGGAGATTGTCAATCCCTAATTGGAAAATGCCTTCTTTAGATGCATTCACTGAATCCCTCATCCAAGAACAAGACAAACTAATTCAAATGCGCCCTGAGGGCCTCCAAGAATCAGGCTCTTATGGCCAAGGAGTCAAAAAGTGCGAATGCCAAAGGGAAGCAGAAGGGAAAGGACAAGAAGCAATTTGAATCCAAACCAAAGGAGAATCCTAATCCATCAGAAGGAGCCTCCAGCTCCAAGAAAGATAAGCAGAAGATGTTTGAGAAGACCAAGTGTACCTATTGCAAGAAAGGAAACCATCCAGAGAGTTCATGCATGAAGAATAAGATAGATCAAATGACCAAACTTCTTGAACGTCGCAATATTTCCCTCCCTGAAGGCACAAGGAATACTGATTCTGGAAGTGAGACAGATGATCATGACAAATGCCATGCATTGAAGGATGCATTCTCACAATTACAAGCCTTCCTCATAGATTCTGGAGCCTCCAACCACATGGTTGCCTCCAGAGAGTCTTTTTCTTCTCTAGATCTCATTGATGGTCCTAGTATTCATATGGGAGATAATTCATAGATCTCTACTGAAGGGAAGGGCACAATACAATTGGAGCATGGAAATTTCAAAATTTTTTTGTATGTGCCTTCCTTGGTAGCAGACTTGTTATCTGTTTATAAGATGACACACACAAGTTCACCGAAGCAAGTTGTTTTTGGACCTGACACAGTTGAGATTGCAGAGATCTCATCTGGGAAGCTAATAGCAAAAGGTGTTGCAAACCATGCCAATTCTCTCACTTTTTTCCATACTATCTGCCTACTCCATTTGCACATGATGACGATCAGAATGACGTCTCTTCTGGTGATCCACATTCAGATTCTGAAGACGAGGAACAAGTTGAATCAAATATTGATTTTGAGTATGAAGATCCAGATCCAGTTCCAACACCTACTCCCAATCCAAGGCCAAAATGGGCTCAAAAAGTCCTTGATGCTACTGAGAACATAGCTGGAGATCCATCTAACCATAGAAGAACCAAATCTCAGCATTGAGATGCAAACCTTGCATTATGTCATACATATCCACTTATCCTAGAGAGGTGCTACATGAGGGTAGGGGTCTGATCCACAGTCCTTTAAAGAGGATTGCCATGATCCAAGATGGAAGGATGCCTTGGACGAAGAATATGAGTCACTGCAGAACAATGAGACATGGGATCTTGTCTCTCTTCCCCCAGGGAGAAAGCTAGTCCAGTGCAAGTGGATGTACAAAACAAAACTTGCTCCTAATGGATCTACAACCAAGTACAAAGCTCAATTGGATGCCAAGGGGTATTTTCAAGTTCATGGTTTGTAATACAATGAGACATTCAATCCAGTAGCAAGAGTGGACTCTGTCATACTTGTTTTGGCAATTGCAGCTTCGAAACAGTGGGAGGCACATCACATGGATCTAAAGAGTGCCTTCATGCATGGTGACTTAGAAGAAGATATTTACATGAAGCATCCTAAGGGGTACAAAAATTATCCATGCTTGGTATGCAAACTAAGGAAATCATTGTATGGGCTCAAGCAAGCCCTCAGGGCATGGTATGAAAAAATGGATTCCTTCTTACTGTCATAGAAGTTCGAAAGGTGCAAATCTGCCTGCAATGTATACATGCAACAAAAGGGAGGTTTCCTATTGTTGATAGTTTTGTATGTGTATGACTTGCTCATCACCAGTGGTTCATCTATTGGATTGAAGAACATCAAGTCTTCTTTGAGAAAATCCTTCTCCATGACAAATATAGGGCTACTGAAACAATTTATTGGCCTTGAAGTAACTCAAAAAGATTCAAGAATCATGGTTTCACAGTCTAGGTATGCATCTGAATTTCTCAAAAAGTTCCACATGGTTGATTGCAAAGCAACAACTTTTCCTTTCCTATCTAGCATCAGATTAGAAGAAAGTGGTTCTACTCCTTTGGTTGACAACACCTTGTACAAGCAACTGATTTGTAGCTTATTGTACTTGACACATTCAAGACCAGATCTATCTTATGCTATTAGTGTTGTGGCAAGGTACATGCAGGAGCCACATAAGTTGCATTGGAAGGAAACAAAGAGAATCTTGCACTATGTGCAGGGTACAAAACAGTTTGGGATTCATTATTATGCTAGTGATCAGTTAGATATGGTTGGTTTTACTGACTCAAACTGGGCAGGAGACAACATTGACACGAAATCTACTTCAGGCTATGTGTTCATGTTGGTATTAGGACCAATTTGTTGGTCAATCAAGAAGCACGCATCACTCACACTCTCTTCAATAGAAGCATAGTACAGAGGGGCTATGAATGCAGCTATTCATGTTGTTTGGTTACATGGCATCTTGACATAGTTTGGCATTTGCACTTCTCCTTCAGTAGGTCTTTTATGTGATAATCAAAGTGCCATAAATATCTCTAGTGATCCAGTTCAGAGGCAAAGAACCAAACATATTGAGGTTCACATGCAATACACCAGGGAACTTGTGCAAAACATGACCATCACACTGCATTACTGCCCTACATAGGAGCAAATTACAAACATTTTTGCAAATTCTTTCACTCAGAAGAGATTTTCCTATCTCATATCTCTGCTTAGTGTGAAGGTTGCTTGAGTTCCCTACTGTTCATTTTTGTTTTTTTTGGGGGGGGTTTCCCATCAGGTTTTCCCCATTTCCTTAGTTAGTTTCATGAAAAATTATTTTTTATTGTTTGGGTGACCTTTGGTCTCAGTTACCAAGGCCCAGGTTGTCTAATTTTGCATTAAGGGGGGCTGTTAGGATAATTAATACTCCAATATTTGTCCACCTTAGTATTATTTCCCTTTCCTAATATTGGATTATGTTGTTGACCCCCTAGTGGTGTGCAAATGTATTTTAGGTCACATTATCCACCTGATGTGCCCTGCATGCCTGAATTTAGGCCATGCAGAGTCAGTTTCGTACATTTTAGGAGCTAACTTAGTGATCTAGTTCAGTCCACCTGAGTCCATGACTCTAGTGGGGGGTTTGAGCTCCAATTGCAACTGACTGTGATCAAATGCTCCCTCTCTATCCTGATTTGCATGTGAAACTCATTAATGCATCCTTCATGATCATTTAACTGACAGTAGCTTTAGTTCACTGAAAATCAGTTGAGTTTGGAGCCTCCAGAGAACTGTAGTGGTGATATTTCCTATGCTAGACTGACATGGATTCAGATTCCTCCTAGATAATCGAATTCTCTCAATTGTACTATATTATTTTACTATACAGATTAATGGAATATGACAACAATTATTATGCACATCTTAGTTTCTTTGCATGTTTTATTTTACTACTCAATTCTTGTCAGTTTTCACTACAATTCTTCTTCCTTGCTAATTCTTTCACTGTGAGATTTTCTCAAGCTCAATGATCTGTTGTGTTACAGAATTTCAAAATCCCAAGTTAACTAATGGAAAATTTGGCACATTGGATAAGGATTTGAAAAAATGAAAGGATTTTTGGGCAAACAAAGACTTGCGAGATCAAGTTTTGGTAAATGAGAACTTGGCCAGTTCGACAAAATTTGGAGACTCTGGCAAAATTGAGACAAAAAGAATATGATGACGACAGGATGGAGAAATTCGCAAACACAATAGGAACTTGGTTGCCGGTGAACAATGATTTGTATGTAGATTATTCAACACCACTCCTTAGAAACACTGGCATATGCATTGCGGAATATTAAAATTGGGCCAAAGATAGGAAAAAATTGATAGGTAAATTTTAGTACTAACAATTAGGAGCCAAATCATGGGCTCTTCCGTCTTTTAGTATCCTTTTTCGTGAACAAACAATGACTTTCAAGTGTTGTCGACAGAGAAGTGTCGACTTGAGATATAACACACTATATGCACCCACTTGACCACTAGGTGAATCATATATCATTTCCTTAAAAGTCAATAGCTATGTAAGTTATGCCAATCATCTACCATAATACTAGTGTAGATTTTTTTTGAAAACTTTACAAAAAATAGAGGATGGAGGCCTGCTATAAGTATAAATGTGGAAAATGTCTCCTTGTATTGGGAAACCAAATGACCTTGGGATAGTGTTAGGTATAGATAGAGATATATCTTGTTCTAATAAAATTCCAACCATTGGGAAAGAAAATTCCCAAGTAGCAAAAGAAATGTTTACAACACTCTTGACATTATGGTTGATGAAGATACATAATGTTTAAAAACCAAAAGTAGACTCTAAAGAAAATTAAAAGGGCATAATACTAGAGCTTTATGATAAAACTTTAAGACTTTGTAACAATGCAATGTCAAGGGAAACCTTGATTAACCAATAAAAAATAGCAAGCGATCTAACTAGTCTTACTACACTTTGATATTAGCATAATTTACCATACACACATCCATATGTGTGTGTGTGTTTCAGGGTAGAATCCTACAAGTTTTTCTTGGGAGAAAATGTATATAGCATGATCACTTACTTTATAACACAATAAATCTTGATTTTGACAGCATTGTTGGCTTGTCACTTTACTCATTTATGTAAACATCTTATAAATGTATTTTTTTACGAATTTGAGTTTAATAATTAATTGATTTGCAATGAACCACTATATAATTGGTCATATTTTTGGTACTTTTTGAATGGAAAATATAGAGTAACTTGTACTATCTTTTGTGATGAACTATCTAGTTAAATATCCTTGGTGATTTACAAATCATATTGGTAACAAATACGTTTTCATTAGGTTTTTCTGCGGGATATTGTAGGATCTAGAAATTGGTATAAAGAAAGAAGTCTCAAACCATACCCTTAGTGGATGGGTACAATAGGAATCCAAAGGATGACTTGGAGGAAAGAATCATAAAATGGGAAGTACAAGTCTTTAACCTCTCCCAAACATGGTCATACTAATGTCATCTTTAGAAATCGAGTTCAAACCCTTCGAGGAACTTAGCAACTTGGGGAGCTTAGAAACTTTTATTCAAATATTGGCTCTAATGGAAAATCTAAAGAAAAAGGATTTAGAGAAAGAGAGACCAAGCTCCAACATCACATCTTTCCAGTTCAAAGTGGAAAGGAAAGTGGACATCAAACCCAATCAAGGTGAGAATTATGTTGTAAAGTTGAACTATTGGTTACATCACTTAGAAGTGTATTTCAATGTCAATGCCATAGGAGAAAAGCATAAGATATCATTTTCCCTACTAAAGTTGGAGGGACATGCCCATGGGAAAGGCATACTAAGACACCTATACTAGAGGGTGATCCACTAGTAAATAAGCGGGGGGTGTTTAAAATCCTTATTAACTCCCAATTTTACCATATTGGGTATGAGGAGGACAAATGGATCCATTAGCATTACTTCGAGCATAAGTAAGGGCATAGTGTGCAAGGGTACTCTATGTTTAGAAAGCAAGCCATTTTGTTAGGAATATCTCCCAAGAACCTGATGTATACCTTAAGTATCTAGGTGGTATCCATAGTCATTTAAGGTGGAAAGTGATGTTGCTTAAACCTATGGCCATTGGCAAGCCTACGTGCAAGCACAATATCTAGAGATGGACAAGAAAAAATGACCACCAAATGATTTTAAGCAAGCAAACCAGCAAGGAATTTCCAAGGATGGAAAGAAGAAGTGAAAAGGAAAGGGTAAGAAGACAATATCAATTGCACATTAGTGCAAGGATCCAAGCAACCATCATAACTATTGTAATGTCAATGGTCATACTGAAGCTAAGTGTTGTAATCTACTTTGGATCTGAATCCAAAGAACTAAAAGGAGTCCACGAAGAAGAACATCCTAGCAATGGGTTCAAGAAAACAAGTAGAGAGTCTAAAATGGGCCTCCAAAGATATATAATAAAATATTGTTAGTTGGTAGAGGATAATCTTAGACCTCTAAAATAAGTGGCAAGTCTTACCCACCATAAAGGACATGAACCAGAAGGTCAATTAGAGTTCGTAGAGGATAAATTTTTGTAGAAGAAGTCTAGAAAAAATCGATAGGGAGAAACAAGAACTCTAGCATTTTGGGTTAAAAGGTAAACTTAAAGAAAAGACCAAGTGGTACTCCAAGGAGAAGGTCAAGAAATATTTCCTCGTCTCTTTTAGTAAAATATTTTGGAAACCAAAAACATCCCCAAATGGGGAGAATGATCCAAAATGAATCATTATATAATTTGTCATTTGTTTTGGTATTAAATTACCATATCGGGGCTCAAAACATTAGCCCTCCGATAGTGTTGTACTTGTTGGGAGCTTTCCAATGGTCTAAATATCACTTCAATCATAGTTTGTATGAGAAAGTTATGCCTATCACAAATTGATGTATGCTTTGACTACAACACCACCAAGTGGATGCCATGCGAACTTCCATTACTCATATGTGAAGCTAGTCACGTGTTGGAATTTCAAAAATATTTGAGAATCCAAAACCCTAACCCTAATTGAGAGTCAACACATGCAAAAACCTTAACCCTAAACTTAGATGACTATCATTGTTAGATTGTTGGGCACTAACAAATAGCTTCCTTTTTTACCTTTTTAACCTATACTTACACTTATCTACCATCCCTTTCATCATACTTCCTCATATTATTTTTTATGCCAAGTGATAATACAGGCTTAAGAGGTATTTTGTTACTAAATTCATTAATTTCCCTTACTCTTTAATGAATTAATAAAGTATTTAAGTGGTTTCAATAATGATGGTATTTTGATAGCTTAGTTCCAGTACTCCAATTCAATTCCAATACCCGATCTCCATGTTTGGCATAGTTGCACACCTCCGGTCAAGATTTCTCCACATGGGTTTTGTAGCAGGAGGCCCCAGTATGATTATTTGTTGTTCCAATGAGTTCCAGGAGTGCCGAGGATCACAAGGTTGAATGGTCAAATCTCCAATCAACCACCCTACCAAACATATGCTTCCAATGGAAACCAAGATTCGTGTGAGTAACCGATTCCATTCCCATGCATTTCATGTCATGTGAATGGCATGAAGGGCGAATTTATATGTTGTCTATTGAAACATAAAACCAATTGAATAATGACGTAACCATTGTTTTCTATTTTCAATATTGGTCAGTTTGGGACAAAGGTGTTAGCTGCACGACCCTATGGTATAAATATGTGCGTGTTTTAACGATAGGGGAGAGTGGCTGTTGTGAAATCGATGTGTAGTTTGAGACTCTTATTTTCGTAGTTTAGAACCTCTGTTATACTTGATTAATATAATGTTGATTTTGATGGATTCTTGACTTCATTTAGTATTGTAAGCTTTCCATAGTAGTGCCATCTAGCTTGGGAGGCCCCTCGAGTAGGTGTGCATTGCTTTAACTTTGTAGGATATATTATATTTTATGTTGCATATGTTCTAGATCATGTGTGTTGTCTTCTTGACGGATAAATCCTAACACTAGTGTGTGTATGTGTGATACTCTATTTTGTATACTTTCAGTTATGTTTTGTGCATAACTATTTTTAGATTTTTATACTAATTAGTGTGTGAAGTAATAAGTTGTTTGTGGAAGTAATCTCATTCCATAGATTTATCATATTTCAATTGAGATCTCAACATTATATTTTTTTCTTTATTTATGAATGATTGGTGTGATCATAGTTGTATAGGATCTACTCAGAATTGCTCTTTTTTAAGAACAACCATAAATATAGATAACTTTATGAACATTTTGTGACTGAAAACCATAATGAAAGACTGATTTTTATGCCTTGGATATTCATGGTGTTAATAATGAGTAATTGATTATGATCTTGTATACTTTCATTAAAGTATTATGGTTCCTTATTTTTATGAATACAACAAACTTACTCTCTGTTTACATTGTTTGTAAAATCTTATTTTCCAGAGCCATAAAAAGAGCAAAAATTATTGCTTCAGGATATGCAGGATTGCTATTAAGAACTGATTCACCATTAGACATAGTAGTGAACAATATTTTAAGTCAAAGTTTATTAAGTATTCATAAAAGTATAAATTTTTTCATTGAAGATTGAGCAAGTGTGATTTTGATTTTGGTTAATTAATAGTTCTCATTTTCTAAGGTCAAGAATCTAGGAACACGTTAGTCGCCTTGCACATACTGCGTTAAAAGTTCACAAGATTACACCCCCATATTAATAAAATTAAATGTAGTAGGATTTATTAAATGACAAACAAATCACCTGATGTTTTTTGTGACATTTCTAGGGAACTATTAAAGGGTAACCGATTAATTTATAGTTCTTGATTACATAGCAATAGAATATTTTTCTTGTTTTATGTGTTGTTTTTCTCAGCGCGGGCATCTTTTGGCGAAGAGGAGTGGAAACTGTAAGATGCAAATATGACTTCATTACATGATCTCTATAAGTGTAACATCCCACCACATTCACTATAGTGAGCTTCTATAAATCTTCATCATGTTTTATATTGAATTAATAGAATTAGGGACAATAGAGGTAGATTTATATCAAAAATTCCAAAACCCCCTATTAATTCATTGGCTGGAAGAGCATCAAGATTAGAGTACACAAGTAGAATTCCTACTCCTTCAGTGAAAGCAGGAGGAGGGCCAAGCGGAGGCACAATGTCAGAACCAATCATTTCTCCCACATTCAAAGAAGAAACCGAGGTTCCAAAATAACAGGTCAAATAAAATCCATTGGATGAACCAACACCTTCATAATCTATCCTGTAAAGCTTCAAAATTTGTGGAAATATGGCAGAGGAATAGGAATGAGCATTAAATGTAGCATCAAACGAAGAGGAAAGTTTTGGGTTCCCAATCCTATATCTAACACCAATGTGGCCATGAAGAACATTCCATTGTTAGTTTTGCCACATTTTCATGGTATGGTTACTGATGAACCTGACTCCTTTTTCTTTGAGTTCAATAATTTATGTCGTAGTTACAACTATGTCAATGATCCTCAAAAGCTTAAAATATTCCATGCAACTTTAAAAGATGTTTCTCTAAGATGGTTTATGGGATTAAAAGAGGGTAGTATTAGATACCAGGATGATATGAAAAATACTTTTCTCAAAAGTATCAAGAATATTGCAAAACTAGAAAATCAAGGGAGGATATTTTTAAAATGGTCCAATAGGAGGATGAGAGCCTGGAAGACTATGTTGAAAGGTTCTCGTATAGCCTCCAAAATTCCAAAAAACATGGTTTAAATAATGATACAATTAGGACCATCTTTTTCAAGTGGGTACATGAAGAATCTATATATGTGCTTAACTTAATGGGATCTAGTAATAATCTTGGCCTACCTTTTGCTGAGATTTGTGATTTATACAGAAAATATTCAATGAGTCAAGCAAATTACAGTAAGGGCCCTTGAGATTCTCTTTCGAGGGTGACTAAATCAGCCAGAGGAGGTGTAACAAGAGCATAATTAGGCAATTTCCTTGAGAATTTCAAAACTGATATTATGGGCACCTTAAGAACACACTTGGACACGCTAAAAGTCGGGAAAAGACAAGAAGAAGAAAATGAAACCCTGTCAATGTTTTGTTATAGGTGTAGACAAAAGCATCATGTGAAATATTTTCCATTGAATAATGTTTGTATTTGTGTTGTGTGTGCAGATAACCATCCTACCAAGGAGTGCCCCTCACTTCCTGGACTCAAGGATATTTACAAAGGAGAAAGTGAGGAAATTGAATCACTTTGCTTCATCACTTAGAAAAGGCCATGGAAACTAAGAACACTAGGTATGTCACAAGACCCCCAATCACAATTTTTTTCAAATAATTAATATCCTCAACAGTGGAGTGCCATTATGCCTTTACAGACATGGCCTCCTCAACAAACTTAGAACCAACTTTGGAAACAAGGTTGGTGATGGAATGCTTATGGAAGCATGCCTTACCCCTCACCACAACAATTTTCAACACCTTATTCATACTATCATCTCCCAATACAATAATCATACCCTCCACTACAAGCATCAATGGGGGCACCACAACCTTACATTGCACAAGATCCACAAACTGCAATTCCTCAGGCTCAATTACAACTTCCTCCAAAACCTCCTTGACCTACTCAACTACCTACCCAACAATTCCTAACCCCAATAATATGGTATCTCAGTCTATTCTCAACACTAAGTTACAAACTTTCCTAACCTACTTGATCTCTCTAGTTCCATTGAAATATATTCAATTGAGATCGGGAAAATTCTTTCAGAAGAAAGAATCTTTTTCCATCATTGAATAATAAATCGAGGATGAAACTCCTAATCATCCATACAATGATGATATCCACAATAATATGAATACCCCAATCAAACAAACATATTCCTCTCCACATTAAGTGAAACCCCAATCATCCCAGGCTCCTCCTTACCTAAAAATATTTTCCTTAGAGAAGCCTCCCATTCACAATGAATTTGACCTAGAAATCAAGTTGAAGAATGTTTGTGTAAAAATTCCATTGGTACAAGCTATAAAAGACATACAAATTTATGCAAATACCATTAGGGAATTATGTATTAAGAAACTAGGAAGGAAGACAAAACAACCCCCTATAGTTCAAGTTGTTGGTAAACTAGGTGATCTTATGTCTGGTAAAATATTTATGGAAAAATATGTTGATCCAGGAAATCTTGTGGTTACCATCAATATCAAAAACATTATGATTGAATACACCTTAATTGAATTAGGGTTTTCCATCAACATTATGACTACTATGACCACGTAGAAGTTGTAATTGAGCAATCTTCGATTCATGCCCAAAATAATAGAACTAGCAGATAGATCCCAAGTCAAGCCTGCATGTGTGCTAGATGACATCACCATAACCTTAGGTTCCTAGGAGTATCATACAAACTTTGTGGTTATACAACCTAATTCTAGCATGGGTGGTCATCCCTTGATCCTAGGAAGACCTTGGTTGGACACAAACGATGTTTTCATTGGTTTTAGATCCAGAGAAATGACCAAATCCAATGGAGTATCCATGAAGAAACTCACTATATATCCACCTGCAAAAAATTTAGTAGAGAACCTTCTTGGATAGAAGATCCTTAAGAATATCGAAAAATAGTGCAACCCATTTTTTACTATTGAACAATCTAGAGAATTCAAACACATATTGCACTCAATCCTCTAAATCACCTTTTCCATATGAACATATTGTGATTGTTGATTTTCAATAAAATTGTGATTTAACTAACTCTCCATCATACTCAAAATCTACACCAACCATCAATGCCATTACACAATCTTATAGCACTCCCTTTGAAATAATTCCAAGTAAAACCTTGAAAATTAATTCTTTACTATACCAAAATCCATGGGAGCAATTAATCAAAGTATTGTGAGAGCAATCTGGTGCATTTGCATGGGACTACAAGGACATGTGAGGAATTCACCTTGATACTTGTATGCATCATATCTATATACATGATAATTCTAGACCAATTAGGAAACCTCAAAGGCATATGAACCCTGCCTGAAATACATTGTGAAAGAGGAGTTACAAAAATATCTTAATGCCAACTTCATTTATCCAATTTCTGAGAGCCAGTGGGTCTCACCTCTCATGATTGTCCCTAAAAAGAATGGTAAGTGGAGGAATTGTATAGATTTGAGAGAGCTTAACAAAGCCACGATGAAGGACTAAGTTCCCCTTCCATTGATTGATTAGGTTTTGGATACTTTATTAGGTAATAAGTACTTGTATTTTCTAGATGGTTTTAGTGGTTATAACTAGATATAGATTGCACCAGAGGACCAATACAAGACCACATTCACCTGCTCATGGGGTACATTTGCTTACAAAGTTTTACCTTTCGATTTATGCAATGCTCCTACTATATTCCAAAGAGCAGTATTAGGCATCTTTTTTATTTATTCATGAATGTGTGGAGACTTTTATGGATGATTTCACTGTTTACAATGACTCCTTTATAGAAGCACTAGATAATCTTGAAAAAGTTTTGATTAAATGTTAGGAAAATAACCTCTCTGCGTAATGAAAAGTGTCAAATGTTATTAATGGAGGGCATTATTCTTGGTCACCATGTTTCTTGTGTATGTATTAAGGTGGATCCAACAAATATTGAAGTCATCACAAAAATTCTAGTACCGATTGTTAGAAAAACAAGATCTTAGAACAATAGCATAAAATACGATGCATAAATAAAACAAATAAACACAATACAAGAGAGACACCAATATACGTGGTTCACCCAATATGGGATACATCCACAAAGAAATTGCCAGTTGTTTTATTAATCTATCCAGCAAATGAAGGGATACAACCTGCAACATATCCAATGCAATTTCCTCTTCACTCTCTCAGAGTCCCTCTTACACAATCACAAAGATCTTTGCAATACTACAATACAATACACAACCGTATTACAATGCCTTCCTTTTAAACAGGATATACTATGTGAAAATACCAAGGGATTGTAAATTACCCATTATTGACCAAGTCATGACTATGACAATACTGTAAATTTCCTTAAAATCCAGCTAGGGCTAGAAGCATGCAAATGAATTACTACCAATAACCACACATGGATTTCTTCACTATGCAGCGGAACAATAAATACTGAAAGAAATATAGTAGCAATCACATTAATAGAGACAACTCAATCTTTTTGGGTATAAACCCATGAACAAAACCCAAGATGGGAGAACTGGTGCAACAGTATGAGAAATGATTTTATTAAGAAAATATGGAGCGGTACAATTTAGAAATCAAATTCTTCCCAATTGGAAAAATCATACCACACAAAAAAAATGAGAAAAACCTGTGAATGGGCACGAATCCCAATGTAGTTGTACTGCTGCTGCTATACGGATTAGTACGGCCTACTGTATGGAATCCATACAGACTGTACAGAATCCATACGACTGTATAGACTGTACTTCCTTCCTTTTGTATGGTCACTTCTACTTGATCTCTGTCTCTCTCCTCTTCAAAACTGTGCTACTTTCTCTGAATGGATTCTCCTCTGTCTTCTTCACCAAAACTCTCTCTCTCACACTTCTCTTCCTCCGTCTCTGTCAGAATGCAATTGTGTTCTCTCCAACAATTGATCTTTTCTTTTTATAATTCAATGCTAAGCGAAAACCCTAATCTCACTATAGATCTAAGGATGAGATCCTCTGATGAGATTGGATGGCCAAGGTTAGAGCTTGCCATCACTTAAATATTTCACTTACACTTTATAAAAAAGTGTTTCATTAAGTCAATCAATAATTAGATCACTTTAATTTATTTTCCAAAGTAAACTTAGGAAAATTAAATTAAATACATTTTATTGGCTTCTTCCATTTAAGTCTTTTGCATGCAAGGACACATGCATGCATGAAGACCTTCCTTGTTGTCACTTTCTAACAAATACAACATTTTACAAGGAATTATTTTTGAAATATTCGCTACGGGGGCACTGCCCCTGAACCCTCACCAAGGGAGAGTTCCTAAAAATATTCGTTGCCCCCCCTGGACCCCCCATGGAAACTATAGTGGGGGGGAAATCCCCCCCACATCCCTCCATCATGGGCTGGGATCCAAACATGGCTGAAACATGACCTATGAATTGGGAAGATCAAGCTCCACAACCAACACCGATATCTCCAAAATATGTAAGAAGTTTTTTAGTTCGTGCTGGCAATTATAGAATATTCATAGAAAATTTTGCCAAGAAATATGCACCTATGTTTAAGTTTCTCACTAAATATACTGATTTTTCTTTGGACTCACATTGCCAAAATTATTTTGAACCTTTAAAATAAAAACTCCCTGCAACACCAATGTTGAGGGGACCAAATTGGTCTCTCCCTTTTCACATTTTTATAGATGCTTCAGGTTCATTCATTTAATTTAATTTATCAGTAAAAATTTAACATCAATTGAATTCAATTTCGTCGTTACTGAAAAATGTTTTTTAGCATTTGTACATGTCATTAACAAGTTTAGACATCACACAACTGGGTATTAAGTATTCATTCACATTGACTATTCTGCCATTAGGTACTTAATTAACAAACCAATCACTAATGTAAGAATAACTAGGTGGATTGTTGTTACTGCAGGAATTTAACATCATTATGCTAGATAGGCTTGGAAGGGAGAATTTGGTTGCATATTTCCTTTCTAGGATATATAATGAGGGTGAAATAAGTCTTGTAGAAAATCATTTTCGTGACAAACATTTGTTTGTTGTGTCTACTAAATCCCCTTGGTTTGCATATATATAAAATTACTTGGCCACACGGAAATTACTACAACACCTCTCGCCCAGATAAAAGAAGAAAATTGTTAAGATCAATGCCACCTACTCATGGATTGGAGGTGATCTCTTCCATACTGGACTGGATTTGATCAATCGAAGATGTGTACGGGATGATGAGATGTTTTATATATTGAAGGCATACCAATATTAACCATGTGCAGGCCACTTTTCCAATAAAAGGATTGCTTACAAATTCCTTCACCTAGGGTACTATAGGCCCACATTCTTCAAAGATGCTAAGTACGTCAAGAATTTTGAAATTTGTTAGCGAATAATATGACCAACAAAAGATGATGAGATGCCCTTACAACCACATGTACTTATTGATCCTTTCTAAAGAAAATGTATATTCTGTTTTGCACTGATTATGTTACAAACTGGTAGAAGTTAAATCTCTTTTACGAGCTAATGAAAAATCAATTGTTGATTTTCTATTTGAGGATATCTTCACTCGTTTTGGTATTCCAAGATAAATTGTAACAGATCAAGCAGCACAATTCACATCAAAGCTTTTTCAATCCATTAATCAATGGTACCAAATCAAGCATCAAAAGTCCTCTCCGTATAACCCTTAGTCCAATGGACAGGTGGAATCCACAACAAATTACTAGAAGCCATTTTGACCAAGATAATCCAATTGCATCATATGGATTGGGTTGATCGGCCCTTGGAAGCACTATGGGCATACGTGATCACTTGGAGGAATACCATTGGGCACACACATTATGAGTTGGTATATGGGAAACAAGTCCCTCTCCTCCTTAAGTTTCAAGTGAAGACCCTTATAACTATAGTTCAATTGGGAATGGATCTTTCAGAGGCTAAAAAATAGACAGTACGGGGAATCCTCTCTTTGATTCTACCTCTACAACAAATTATTCTTTTCCAAAATTTGTGTAAACAGTAAAAAGAAAAAAAGAAAAAATATTATATATAATTGAAAAAAGAAAAAAATAATTTTAGTTGTGAAAACCAAATTTCTAGCGCAACTAGACATGAGTTTTGTTTGAAAACCAGACTCTGTGAGGTAGAATTCACAAGTTATGTATCATGTTGTTGGTTCAATTTTTATGGTTCTTCAAATCGTCTTGTTTCATGCTTGAGTTAGATGTTAAGGGATTCCTTAAGTCCTGTTATCACAATATTTAACACCCTTAATGACAACGGTCAGAAGCACATACTAAGTCTTCCCCAACATGAAGACTGAGTAAACTCACTAAAATAAAGTACTTTTTCCTTGTCCAAATCACTACTTTCCTACAGGAAAGGTGCAAATGGTTACTAGATTTGGAACCTAAGAGGAATATATGGTCATCAAGTTGCTAAATTAGAGCTAAAAAGGGTCACCACATGGAGGAAAATCTACAAAAAAGTGAATTAAAAGGTGTTAAAAACTCAATTATGGAGAAAATGTGAAATAGGTGCATGCATCATTGGAATCTTCACCCACATAAGGATTACCACCACATTGGGATTCCCACCATATTTGAGCTAATCCAAGGCTATAAAAGAATTCTTCATCTATTTAATGCAAATGAATCCCATTTCCCCCAATGCATGTCATTGTCATAGAGATGCAAATAAATGATTAACAATCTTCCTAATATCTATTTAAATTTCAAAGAGTTTATAAGTAGGGAGGGGAGATTTTTGGATTGTTTTTTCTGGGTTTTTTTCTTGGGTTTTTTATAACTTTTATTGCTTGCATGTTGCTTCCATGCTTAATTTTGAAAGGTTTGATTTAAAAAGTTCCATTCGATCGCTTGCATGTTGCATGCATGCTTCATTTTAAAAGATTGTTTTCGAAAAGTTTCGTTTGATCTCTTGCATGTTGCTTTTTATTTCTTGCACGTTGTTTGCATGATTCATTTAGAAATGTTTCATTTAAAAAGTTTCATTCTGATCTCTTGCATGTTTCGTTTTATGGTTTGCATGTTGCTTGCATGTATCTAGTAGGTTTCCTTTTCGAGGTATTTTTCTGTTAGTTGCATGCAGGAGTTACACCTTCAATTAAATGAGCTGCATGTCATCACATATGCCAAAGAGATTCATTTGAAATTATTACATATTTTCATGCATTAAAATTTAATTGAAAAAGAGAAAAAAATATTGTTATTTTCGATCCCGAAATATTTGTCCTCATTATCAAAGGAAAAGGAAAACTTTATAGTAATTGCATGGTTGGATTGTTTCTTTGTCGGCATTTGGATGTGGAAAATATCAAAGAGTTTTTTTTTACAACCTTTTGAGGTGTTGATTTAATTTGTATACAATTGCATGTTGCATGGTTGGAAGGAAGAATAGAAACCTCCCACTTTGTCTATAATTAGAGGTTTATCGAAGGAAAAATCATATCCGGTAATCATTTCATGCATTGATTGGTTTCACCTATCGAGTGATATAACACCATATCAGTTGCACGCCAGACTTCTTGAACCTAATCAAATTACCTTAAAATGAAGGCTTTTAATCTAAAAATAACCAAGATTTCATTTTGAGAGCAAACCAACAAGCTTAGGGATAGGGCCTTGGAATAGGATTGGAGTGTTAACTTCTCCGAGGCCATGAAACTTTGAAACTAGCAATTAATATTAAGTGAGAAATCCATCAATAACAATAAACACTTTTCGAGAAAGCACATCTAACACATATGTCAAGAATGAGGTATAATCTAGGCAAGTAAAGTAGTATCCCCTCTTTACTTCTTTAGTGGGATTTGTGCGTGTATGGGGGTTCTATCAAAATCACAAGTCCTCGAGGTGACATCACTTTGTTGGGATTTAGAGTCTATGACATTCGTCCCATGTTCCTTACCCACACACCTTATTCTGACTATCGACTGTTCCACCTTGTCATTGATTGTGAAGTGGTAACCATACTTTATTTTCTTAGGACTATAATCATGTGAATACTTGTGGGAAACACTTGCGGTACATGAGACGGACATGGAATCTCCATTTCAACCCCTTGGGAAGGTGCTCTACGAACGCGAGTACTTGCACCCCTGGCGATTGATTGCATGAAGGTTAGTGTAACTATCTCTTTCGCACCTTCATCTTTTGGTTATTGAGGATTCACATCCCTCCGTGACTATTATTTTGGAAGGAATCCTATCTAAATTTTTCACTAACCTTGGTTTTTGGAAAAGTGGTTTGGTTGTTGAATCTTTTAGGACATTTTGTAGTTGCATGTTGTTGTGGTAATTACTTGATTCTAGTCGGCCATAGGGTTGTATGTTTTGTATATTTTACATTATTATAAACAATCCTTACCCCATTTTTTAAAAGTGGATACCCTCCTAAACTGTTATTCAAGGTGGTTAAGAGGAGATTCACCGAAATCACATGACCCCGCTACTATGTGGAAACTCATACAAGAGTCAAGTTCAAGTGACTCGGAAATGGAACCAACCATTGACATAGGAAATATCATTAGAGAAGAAGATCTTCAATTTGATTCTAGACATTAATTTTCATCTCATGAATCAAAACTAGGCACAATTGATGACCTCGCTTCCATTTGACATTGAAACCCTAGAAAAGCATTCACTCGATTATGCTAATCCTCCTTTGACAAATCTTACCGATCTGGTGGTAATAACTATTAGTCAATCACTGAGAGATGTAGCGTCTCTTTTTTAACATTGGAGACACACACAACACACACCGTTTAATCCAATGTATTCATTAGAATTCCATAGATCCACACCCACTCAACCTCAAATGGCTATAGGAATTCATCAAGAATCCACTTTGACCAGTGCACCTTTTAATCCGAGTATTATTCCTCTTGGAATTCCATTGATTCACGTACCAATCCCATCATCTAACATGTTTGTTCCTAGTGTGACTTTGACTAGCACTTTAGTATCGATCATTATAGTTCAGGGCTCCAATTCTAGAAGTACGTCTTCAAGTATACCACTAGTGGGTATGCTCAACCGAACATGGGTGTTCCATATAGATGGGATGGTCAGTTACATATGACACACACACAAGGAGGGTATCAAAATCCTCTTGGTATTCCTAATGCATGGCCATGTCCTACTTCTAGGGGTAACCCTTTTCCTCGAAATGTTCATATTCCTAGTGGAAGAATCAGACCTTCAATTATGAATTCATATTGGAATTATCCTCTACAAATGAGCGGTAATCCCAGGGGGGTCATCCTCCACTTTATAGTAGAACGGTTCCTAGGGGAAATAGTCCATACACCACAAGTACTACGCCCGAGGGAAATAATCTTAATGTCAACCCCATTTCACAGTGAGTGTTCCTATCCCAGGAAGTAACCAATTGTTTTGGGTCCCACCTCTGCAAGGGGGAAATGTACCTTGGAATGCCAATCAGTTACAGGGACAGAATCAAAGAGACCATTAGGCTCCAATCATGCATCAAACATCTGTGACAACACCAACGAGATATTCATTTTTTACCTCTCAATCTACTAGAATTTTCCCGATTGACTAATGATCTTGTTCAACATTTGAATGGGTGGCCAAAAATACCAACCAAACTTCCATCAGATATACCCAAATTCGATGGGAGACCATGAGATGATCCATCTAACCATGTAATGACATTTCATTTATGGTGTTTATCTAACTCCCTAGTCACTGATAGTATTAGGTTGTGTTTTTTTCAACGAACCCTCATGGGAAGTGTTGCAAAATGGTATATCAAATTGCCTTGTGGCTCATTCATGGAATTTTCCTCCTTAGATATGGTCCTTTTAACACATTTTTAACTACCTATTTGCTATGAAACATGTAAATAACTATTGAATTCGCTTCAACAAACTAAAGTAACACATATATCTGATCATATTCATGAGTGGCAGAGGCATCATAGACTTATCAAAGAAAATATATCGAATGCATTTTTATTAGATTGGTTTGTGAAATCATTGGTTCCTAGTCTTGCAAAATACATGGCTATGTTAGGAGCCATGATCGAAGAACAACTCATTTAGAGTTCCCAACAAATGGACTGGAACTATTCACAATATGGCACACTTTATGATTTGATACTCCATGTTGCATGACTTGTATTCGATCCAGCTAGACCACCTCAGGTCCCTCATGTCGATGGTGTGATAGGTTTTGTTAATCAATGTGTTCAAATTACCAAACAAATGGGACACATGTATGTTCAAAACCCTCAACCCACAACTGTCTAGTCACATCAAAAACCCGTAACTCCTACTCAAACTTTGAATGTCCTCATAATTCAATCCACATACCCCAAATGAAAGAAGAAGAAACAAAAGGAAAAATAAAATGTTAATCCTCGTACAAGAGTTGCACCCAATTCGAACACTCTATCTATGGGCATCCAAGGGAAAGGAAAATGTAAGTACCAATGCAATATTTTCTAAGGAGATCATCCTACTCAACAGTTCCCTCATATGGAGAAATTTCAACACATAATGGCTCAATGCGGTGAGAAACAACCACTACCCACCTTGTTGACACAACCTTTCCTGATTCAGAGATCTTGTTGTTCATTCATGTTTGTATCCTAGTTTTATATGTTGTGCAGGTGGACTGTACACTCATCCCAGCGGGGGGTGTGGGGGCGAAGCCCCTAAAATAAATTTTTATTGCCTTGTAAAATGTTGTAATTTCATAGTCATGACTTGATCAATAATGGGTAATTTATGGGCCCATGGTATTTTCCCATGGTAATCCTTATTTAAAAGGAAGACATTGTAATACGGCTATGTATTGTGTTATTGCAAAGATATCTATGATTGTGTAAAAGAGATTATGAGAGAGTGAAGAGGAAGTTGCAACGGATGTGTTGCGAGTCGTATCCCTTCATTTTCTAGATGGTATAATAAAAGGATTGGCAATTTATCCGTGGATGTAGTCCAGATTGGGTGAACCACGTATATTAGTGTCTCTCTTGTATTGTGTTTATGTGTTTTATTTATGCATCTTATTTTAGGTTATTGTTCTGCGATCTTGTTTTCTAACAATTGGTATTAGAGCCAAAGGCCTATTTGGTGCATAAAATCGCAGGAAAGAAGGGTTCCTGGTTTGAGTGGGAGCAATGGCAAAAGAAGGAAAGTTCAAGGTCGAAAAATTTAATGGCCAAAACTACTAGTTATGGAAGATGCAAATGGAGGACTATCTGTATCAAAATGATATATTCCTACTGTTGGGAGGAAAAGCAAAATAGTCTGCAACTATGAAGGATGAAGAATGGGAGGTTCTTGACAGAAAGGCACTAGAAACAATACGGCTGTGCCTAGATTCGTCGATGCCTTTCAATATTTCAAAATACAAGACAATGGAGGCTCTAATGAGCACATTGGCTAAACTGTATGAAAATCCCTTAGCCTCCAACAAGGTATTTCTAAAGAAGCATTTATTTAGTATGAAGATGTCAGAAGGTGGGTCTGTTGCTGACCATTTAAATGAATTTAATACGATTATTATCAGCTAAGTTCTGTAAAAATGAACTTTGAAGATGAGGTTAGGGCTCTTCTAATATTGTGCTCATTGCTGGAAAGCTAGAACGGCTTGTTCATGGATGTCAGTAACTCTGTCTCTGGTTCAAACACTCTGAAAATGATGTTGTTGGTGTTATTCTTAGCGAGGAAATGTGAAGGAAAAACAAAGGTGAGACATCAGGTAATGTGTTGACCATGGAGAGAAGGGGAAGACAAAGGGAGAGAGGAAAGAGCCTAGGTAATCATGGGAATTCTATGAAGGGAAGATCCAAGTACAGACTGGGAAAGATAGAGTGCTGGAATTGTGGGAATAAAGGACATCTAAAGAAATACTGCATATCTCTAAATATAAAAGGAGATGGACAACATCAGATTACTCAGGAAGAAAATGTAGCAGGTGATGTGTTACAAGATGCTTTGATTCATCCATTAAATAATACTAGTGATTACTTATTAGTAGATTCAGGAGCTTCATGTCATGCTACACCCCACAGGAAATTATTTCATGATTATGTTCTAGGTGATTTTGGACATGTTTTATTGGGTGATGATGAACCATGTAAAATTGTTGGAATGGACAAGGTACAGATAAAGTTAAAGAATGGATGTGAATAACTGTTGAAATATTTAAGGTATATTCCTACTATGAAAATAAATATAATCTGAACAGGGAAGTTGGGATATGGTGGTTGTTTATCTATGTTTGGAGAAATGTGGTGGAAGATTACTAAAGGATTGATGGTGATAGAAAACAGATACATGATATGAACGTTGTATTTATGTCCTCATAATACTGATTGTTCTATATCTTTAGCTTCCATAGGAATAGATACAACATTGTGGCATCATAAGATTGACCACATGAGTGAGAAGGGAATGCAAATTCTCAACTCAAGGAAGTTGTTTCCAGATCTGAAGCAGGTAAGTTTGGAATTCTGTCAGAACTGCATTTATGGAAAACAAAAGAGAGTCAGATTTCTCAAGGTTGGGAAGCAAAACAAGAGTGAGAAATTAAAGCTTGTGCATACAGATGTATGGGGACTAGCTCAGGTACAATTTCTTGGTGGCTCTTGTTATTATGTTACTTTTATTAATGACAGAACTAGAAAAACTTGGGTTTATTGTATTAGACATAAATATGATGTTTTGGCTACTTTTAAGAAATGGAAAGCTTTGGTTGAGAATTAGATAGGAAAAATGTTAAAGTGTCTCAGATATGATAATGGAGGTGAATATTGCGGCAATGAGTTTGATAGTTACTGTTCATACCATGGGATTCATAGAGAGAGGACTATTCCAAGAACACCACAAGAAAATGGCGTGTCAGAAAGGATGAATAGAACAATCATGGAGCATGCAAGGTGTATGAGATTGCATGCAGAGTTTCCCTTTCAGTTTTGGGCAGATGCTGTAGATACTGTTGTTTACTTAATAAACAGAGGGCCTTCAAGCGCTTTGGATGGTGGGATTCTAGAGAAGGCATGGATAGGTAAAATACTCATTTTTGAGAACTTTTGATTGTGAATCATTTGTCCATATTAATAAAGAAAATAGAACAAAGCTTGATGCTAAATCCAAGAAATGTACTGTTATTGGATACAGGGTTGATGATTTTGGTTATCACTTATGGTATTATGAAAATAAAAAAATCATTAGGAGTAGAGATGTGGTATTTAATAAAAAGGTCATGTATAAAGATCAATTGCAGGGAAAAAAACAGGAAAAGGAAAACACAGAGTACATAGTGCTTGATGAAATCAAAGAAAATGAAGTTCCAAAGGTGCCAGAAAATCAAGAACAACAACTCAAACTACTGCTAGTGTTAGAAGATATACCAGGTCAAGTAGACCCCTTGAACGATACTCTCCTTCACTGTATTATTTATTGATGAGCGATTCTAGTGAACCATAATGTTATGAAGAAGCAATGTAGGTGGAAACTAGAAATAAGTGGGAGCAAGGCATGAATGAAGAGATGGACTGATTGTTAAGAAACCAGACTTGGGATTTGGTTCAGTTTCCTGCAGGTAAAAGAGAATTGCTGAATAAATGAGTTTACAGGTTGAAGGAATAAGATGGAGGGAAGAAGGGATACAAGGACATAATTGTTGTAAAGGGGTTTGCACAAAATAAAGGTATATATTTTGATGAAATATTTTCTCCTGTTGTTAAAATGACTTAAATTAGGACTATTTTAAGTCTAGTGGTGGTAGAATAAATTTGCATCTTGAACAATTAGATGTAAAAACAATCTTTCTCCATGAGGATTTGGAGGAAGATATTTATATGTAGCAGCCATAGGGGTATGAGTTCAAATGGAAGGATAATTTAGTATGCAGGTTGAAGAAGAGATTATATGGTCTGAATCAATATCCAAGGCAGTGGTATTTAAAATATGATAGTTTTACGACAAAACAAGGTTATAGTAGATGTCATTCTAACCACTGTGTTTATTTCAATAAGCTAGATAATGGAAGATATATTTTCTTGTTATTTTATGTGGATGACATGCTTGTTACAGGGTCTAACATGCAGGATATAAATGTGCTCAACAGGAAATTAGCTAGTTCATTTGTGATGAATGATTTGGGTGTTGCAAAGCAAATCCTTGGTATGAGAATGATAAGAGACAAGAAAAATCATAAATTTACATTGTCTTAGGGTGAGTACATAGAAAAGGTGTTCGAGAGGTTTAGAATGCAGGATGCAAAACCAATTAGCACATCTATGGACATCCATTTCAAACTAAGGAGATGTGTCCCAAGATACAGGAGGAAATAAAATACATGTCCAAGGTTCCCTATTCATCAACAGTTGGCAGCTTGATGTATGGCATGGTGTGTACAAGACCAAATATTGCACATGTAGTGGGAGTTGTGAGCAGGTATATGAACAATCCAGGTAAAGAATATTGGAAGGAAGTAAAGTGGATTCTCAGTTATTTGAGAGGTATAGTAGGTGATAAAGATAGCAGGAGGAGCACCACAAGGTATGTTTTTTGTTTAGGTGGAACGACAGTAAGTTTGATTTTGAAACTCCAAAAGGTTGTTTCACTTTCAACAATGGAAGTAGAGTATGTTGCTGTTACAGAGGCTAGTAAAGAGATGATTTGGCTATAGAGGTTCATGGAGGAATTGGGTAAGAAGTAGGAGAATAACAGGTTGTATAGTGACAACTAGAGTGCCATTCATCTTGCAAAGAGCTCACGCTTCCATTCTAAGACTAAAAATATACAACTCAAGCACCATTTCATATGATTTGTTCTGGAAGATGAAATGTTGATGTTGGAAAAGATACATACTAGCTAGAATCCTGCAGACATGTTGACAAAGGTAGTAACCAGAGAGAAACTGAGTTATTACTCAATTTCAGTTGGCCTTCAAGCATGAAGGTGAAGATGATAATTTTTCCAAGTCCAAGTTTTAAAGCATATTCCAATAGACGTAGTAGTGATGGAGTTGTTGTGATCGGTCTCCAAGTGGGAGATTGTTGGTTGTGGAGCTTGATCTTCTTGATTTGGATATCTTGTTGTTCATCCGTGTTTGTACCCCACTTTTATATGTTGTGCAGGTGGATTGTACAGTCATCCTAGCAGGGGGTGCGGGGGGGATTATCCCCTCTACGGGGGTTTGGGGGGGACCATCCCCCCAACTACGGGGGTTTGGGGGGGACCATCCCCCCAACTACGGGGTCTAGGGGGCAACGTTAGCTCGAAAGAAATTTTTATTTCCATTTCATAGTCATGAATTGGTCAATAATGGGTAATTTACAGGCCCATGGTATTGGGTATCATGTGGTATTTTCCCATGGTAATCCCTCTTTAAAAGGAAGGCATTGTAATACAACTGTGTATTGTAGTATTGTAAATATCTCTATGATTGTGTAAGAGAGGCTGTGAGAGAGTGAGGGAAAGTTGCAGTGGATGTGATGCAGATTGTATCCCTTCATTTTCTGGACAATATAATAAAAGGACTGAAAATTTCCCCGTGTACATAGCCCATATTGGGTGAACCACGTATATTAGTGTCTCTCTTGTATTGCGTTTATGTGTTTTATTTCCTCATCTTATTTTATGCTATTGTTCCATGATCATGTTTTCTAACACCTTTCCTGCAATAGAAACAAATGGTTTCCATGGCATCGGTACATGTGCAAGGGGGAAACTAGGCTAACCCCCCATAGGGGGGGAACTTTACCAACACTAATGTGTTCATGTGTGATCATGTGGTTAACATCCAAATAATGGCTCATTCTTATTAACCACCTCCTTGTGTTTTGTATCCATCGACATCACAGCCAAGTGGTTCTCTCTCCATTGATAAACCCACCATAGTTATAGTACCTTGCCCTCCCAAAGGTGTGCTACACTGTAAAACAACCCATAAACCAAATGTAGGAGCTGCTCACAACTGCAATGTTGTTGAGGAACTAGCTCAAATATAGTGTGCCATGTCGGCCTTAGAGGTATTTTTTATAATCCAAATTGGCACTTCTCTTTCCCTGAAGACAATTCAAAAGACGACACTTCAAAATGTCGATTGTTCATCACACAAAAGGACAGTTATGGATGGAAGAGCCTTGATTTGGATCTAATTGATATGGCCTTAATCATTGAGCTTATTCCTCAACCATTTCCCATTTTTCCTTGAAAGTTGTAAAAGAGAAAAAACGCTTCTAAAGATCATTCATCCTATGTTTTAATTGCTTGTTGTTTATGGATTTCCAACGTTTTCAATAAAAAGATAAAATCACCTTCTAATACATGTTTGCATGCGATTTAATCGCCTAATTCCAATGCTTTACAAGCGGTTTTCTCCTAAAAATATGAAAAAAAAAATTCAAAAAAGGAGGAGTTAGGGTGGTTCTGGTAACTTCCCCCTCGATTACAACTTCCTATTATCTGATGGAAAATGTCTTTACCAAGTATAAGAAGAATTGATTTAGGCCATTTGGGAGAGTTTTTTCATAGCAAGGTTATGCTAGAGGATTTTCCCATCAATTATTCCCATTTCCCTTCCTATTTGGCATTGGTAGTCTTGTGTTTTTGTTCGAGTTTATATTATTATCTCTCATTTTGCAAAAGAAAAAACAAGTTGGATCATTCATGAAACTAAGTGTGAGTGTTGTACATTGCGAGTATAACTATGAAAGTTAGATTTGTATTTTATATTGAAAACAAAAATTGCATTTTGATTTTGTTTTATATATCAAGTTTTCATTTTAAAGCTTATATTTGCATTTTTTCATCAAAAAGTAATTTTTTTTGTGCATTTGGTTTATAAAGTGTATCTGCATGTTAAATTAGGTTTTCATTTCACATATTAAGGTTGATTTGGAACTAGTTTACCAGCTGAAAGTGTGCATTTGCAGTCAAATTTGGAACTTGTTTATGGTCATAGAATTGAGTTTTCATTTTTATTTCAAAAAGGAATCTTGCACTTACATTTTCAGATTCGAGTTTACATGTAGTTCTCAATTTGCACCAAGTAGGCTAAAATTTGGATCTTGCATTGGAAAACTTGCATTTGTAATGAAATTGCATCTTGCACTTAGGAGTTGCATGTACAACAAGAGGCATTGAAAAAGTGAAAAGTGTATTTTTGTGGCAATCAAGTGCTTCATATTTCAGTTAAAGAGTATTGTATCTTTTGTTGCACTAGTTTTTGCTTCCTTTAAAAAGTTTTTGAATTTATAGTTTCTTAAACAAGAAATCCGTAATCTTGAGATATGAGGTATTTTATTTCTAGCTAGAAACACATCTAATAGTCTAGGAGTAGGATTTTGGAGTTAGGTGTTGAGAGTTAACTCCTCCAAAATCACATAAGATTGAGAAATTAGGAATCCACTAAAGAGAGTTTAAATCCATTAGTGTGAACTTGTTGGGAAAGTGCCACTAAAATTGACATAAAGTGGTAGGATAAGCTGGTCTAAGTATTCAGAATACCCCTGTTGCTTGGATTAGTGGGGTTATGTTTGTTTGGGAACTTATTAGACATGGAAATTCCTCGGGGTGACACCAATACTCACTAACAATTTGATGTCTAGGAATTTTTTATAAGGCCTACATTCCTTTCCCATTCGCAGAATCCCTTTCCAATGATCGCCCCACCTAAATTCTTCATGTTAAACCTAGTTTTCTCTCCTAAGTACCTTTTAGGTCGCTGCAAGGGGATATGCTGTTGCACCTGAGACATACGTTTACTCTTTAGATTAGCTCCTTGGGAGGGTATTGGCTGAAGGCCAGTGCTTTCACCCATGGTGATTGGAAAGTGAGGATTGGTGTAATTGTTTCTCATATCTTTGTTGATTGGAATTGGTTCGTAATCATCTCATCTTCGAAATACCCTATATTCAACTCTTCATTGAATAGTACTTGCACCCAAGTGATTTTCATTGCAAGATTTCTTTGCTTGTTGGAATATGTCAGGAAACTTTTAGTGTGTGTTGTTTGTTTTTTATTTTTTGTAGATTTTCTTCTTAGTGTCTTCTACAAGCCACTATGGCCGATCAAACTTGACACAGGTCTAGAATAATTCAAGGACACTATCTCGAATATAGGAAAGTACCTATGCCTAGGTGAAGACTGGGTTATAACAATCCACCCTCTTAGGGGGAAGAAGAAGAAAACTAGTAACATCGAACATAAAAACAAACAAAAAAACACCCCTAGCTCTAGGTCAAGTGAGTTTGAGAGGTCGTCCGATGAAGGACACTTTAGGGATACCGAGGAAGAGTTGCATAAATTTTCTAGAGTTGATTCTCCCCAACTTGAAGATATTTTAGGTCCCATTGAAATTGAGGACCTCTCAAATCCAACTGGACTTTTGAACCCGCCACAAAGTCCTAGTTTTTACCAAGTAGCTAGTCTCAACATTCCTAATCCATTGTCTAGGTGGTTTAACATGGAAAATGTGGAACAAATGTTTAGATCATGGGAGGTAACACCCCTAGTTAGAATTATCTTTATAGGGGGAACTGATTTTAACATGGAATCCGCAGTAGGATAAGGATGGTCCCCATCATCCTCAATGATACTTACTAGTAGTAGTTCATCAACTCAACTGAGTTTGAACCCTTTCTCTTTTGGATTTCCTTTTTTCAGGTTTTCAATCCATAGCTGTTACTTTTCCTCCTAGTTCAAATTTGATCACTACTTCAAGTAGTGGCCCATATATCCATTTCCATAGTTTCCCACCCTTCAGTAGACAAATGTCTATGCCAAACCCATCCCCTATCTCTAGAGATTTTGTTGGTTCCAACCTTCCCCAATTAAGCTTTCCTTTCAAGTCATTGGGAGGCATAAGCACTAGTAACCTCCTTACATCTAATATTCCACATAGTGGTACATTTGGACTAAGGGGCATTAGGGCCGGATTTCCCTAGGGGAAGAATGCTCCATATGAGAATATCCCTTTTTATGGTTTAGTAAGTTTAAGTATGGTTAACCCAATGATCGTTAACACTTTACTTGGTAACCATCCTTTTGGGGGAATGAGAGGTACTTTTGGAGGATTTACTCAACCGGTACACAACCTTAGTTTGGTCAGAATTTCATACCATATAATCCACTTTTCACCAATCCTGGAACTTCATACATTTCAAGACAACAAGAAGTCAACATGAATAAGTGGGATGCTAATTCTCCTGGATCCTGGAACTCTATGTTTCAAACGAAGTTTCCTTTATTGGACACCTTGAATTTTCCTTATTTAACTAATTTAACCAACAATCCGGTCTTACATAATCCTATTTGGACAAAAATCCCTACTAAGTTACCTTCACATATTTTGAAATTTGAAGGAAAACGAAAGGAATATCTAGCGAACCATGTGATGACTTTCATCTCTGGTGTTCCTAACCTCTCTGCTGGATGATTCCATTAGGTTACGACTTTTCCAGTAGAACCTAACATGAATGGAATAAAAATGGTATGTTGATCTTCCACATACTTCTTTCTAATCGTTTAATGCTGTTGCAATGAACTTCCTTAATGACTTTCAGCTTCTAGGTCGTTACGAAATTGGTACTGAATTGTTGACTTCCTTTCGTCCGGAAAAGTCCACCCATATCTTTGACCATATTCATGAATGGTGGAGGAGACATAGTCTCATGCTATGTTTTCCACATCCTATCCCATTGAGTATTATAATGTATTTCGGCCATCATGTTCCCTTCTAATTTCATACATTAGGGGGCATCTGTTATAGTCCAAATCAACACTTCTCCATCCGTGACGACAATTCAAAAGGAAACACTTCAAAATGTCAATTGTTCATCACACAAAAAAACAATTATGGATGGAAGAGCCTTGATTTAGATCCAATTGATATGGCCTTAATAATTGAGCTTACTATCTTAGCCATTTGCCATTTTTCCTTGAAAGTTGTAAAAGAGAAAAATCGCTTCTAAAGATCATTCACCCAACATTTTAATCGCTTATTGCTTATGGATTGCCAACGTTTTCAATAAAAATATGAAATCGCCTTCTGATACATGTTTTCCTACGATTTAATCACCTAATGCCAATGATTTGCAAGTGATTTACTCCTAAAAATATCAAAAATTAAATTAAATTCGAAAAAGGAGGAGTTAGGGTGGTTCTAGTAACTTCCCCCTCGGTTACAACTTCCTCTTATCCAATTGTAATTGTCTTCACCAAGTATAAGAAGAAGAGAGATAGGCCATTTAGGAGATATTTTTCATAGCAAGTTTATGCTAGAGGGTTTTACCATCAGTTATTCCCATTTCCCTACCTGTTGCTGATCATCTTTTGGTATTATAGCCATATATGCTAATATTATTGCCCTCAAATAGTCTCAACCTTGTATGCATGTGGAGAATTGGTAGTAGTTGTGGAGAACTTAAGCAGGAGAGACCTTGAGATCCGGTTTTGACGAGGTGTCGAGCAGAATATGGTATACATTGTACTACTTGCTACTTTTTAATATAAATTGGATATCTTTCCCTTCCCAATTTGTTGTCTCAGATTTGGTTTATTCATTGTTTTTCATTCAGTTAATCAATTTTTGATTATATATGATTATGTTTGAATTTCAATCCTATTTTGTAGCCAACCTGTTTTGAGGAGGGTATTGTACTTTTTTTGCAGGTCTTTAGGTTAAAAACTTGAAAGCAGATCCCAGGATCAAAGAAAGCTAGGACCGATCTTCATAAACTAGGTGCATGAGTTTTCTTACCTTTTAACTCTTAAAGTAGATTTGCTTTATCTCTAATTGTAATTTGGAATCATTTTTGCTTGCATCCAAGTCTTATATGTCCAGTTTAGGTAACCTAATATATTGGTGATTTAACCCCAGTCATAGGATAGATTTATGTACTATAACAGTATTGAAGAGTTTCCTTGTGCAGTGAAATGCACTATTATCTTCTAGCATTGTTGATCTATCCAAAACTAACTTCATCACATTTGACTTGGACCACTCGACATGCATGATCCCTTCATAGATAAATTTTCAGATTAAAGTGGCATCTCATGGAAAGAACATATTTCAAACCATAGTTGATGAATGGGCTTCTACTTGTGTTATTCCATTAACATGTTGGCAAGTGTTAGGATCATCCACCTTATTACCAACCCATACTATGCTTAAATAATTTGACGAACATTCGTTCTCACCTCACCGACTTATCGTGTACTTCCCAATCGAATTGGGGGGAAGATAGCTACAATTGAAATTGAGGTAGTGGACATGCCCATAGATTACAATATTCTATTGGGGCATAACTGGATACATGAAATGGTGGTGATAGTATCTTTAGTTTTTCGAGTGATTTGGTTCCTTCATCAAGGGAATATTGTTGCGACCGAGCAATTAGATTATTGCACGCCTTACACTAGTGTCCATTCGAATGTACCTTTCATTGGGGATTCACAAAAGGTAATTCAGGATGCTGGGGTATGAATGTTTAAGGATTCTTTCCTCATGGGAAATTTTAGTATCCCTCCACCAATTCCCACCACTCAAGATGCTATAGTGTTCACCATAACATATGTGGCCTACTTCCCATTACCAGTTTTTCCTAAAACCATTACAGCAGATGCCTCTACCACATCACATGTAGTATTGATGGGATCTTTAATAATGGAAAATGATGAAGGGGTAGAGCCCAATTATTTGGAATGTGATGCATCTGATCCAATCTTACCATTATCTACTATATAAGTTTCATACCAAGTTTATCACATGGATTCAACAGATTCAGATCAAAGTCTTCCCTTGTAGGAGGAATGTGATCCGATCACTTTTCCCATATGGGCTATTAACTCTCCTAGTTCACATGTATTTTTGGACAACATTTTATCTTTAGATGAATCTATCCTTGAATTTATGAACATTTGGTTACAACCACTTAAGGTCATATTTTGTGGGGTCAGTAGGAGAATACTTGGTTTAAATGTACCCAAGTATAAAAGCATGCTTTGAATGTTCCTTGATCTAATCAGATATATTTGCAATATTACGTATAGGTTTAGGTTATCCCTTGATTATGATGCATTTGAAACTTTTTCCATCAACCCATCCTATTTATATTTTCCACCATTTCAACAAAAGAGCCCGCTGAACATGGGACACTATAGTCAACACCCTATTGCATTTATGTTGAGTTTTTATCACAGGATTGGAAGCCCTATTAGTACCATCATGACTTGGTGATTGAGACCACATATTTCTCTTTCATACATTTTTTGCCAGTTCTTGATGGGATCTCTATTATTTTTCAGTTTACATCAATAGTTGTTAAAATACATGTTCGCTTATTTGTACCTTCTGCTTTGTTACTTGTTACTTATCTTGCCTCTTTTCCTTTACAATCACTTTTTTCTACTTAATGTCTATAAACCATTTCTCTTGTTCAATTGACCTTTATCCCTAGAGGGAACATCACGACGAGTGTACATAACTAGCTTAAACTATGTTTGCAACTTTATCCTTATCTTGGCCCAACTCGTGCCTTTGGAATGTAGGCGCATGTCCTTGAGACACTCCTTTCCTCCAATGTATTATAGCATTCTTTATTCTCTTTCAAGCTTATAAATAAGAAAGACAAAAAAAATGAAAAATATAAAATCCAAAAAAAGGGGAAATAGAATTGATTTACATTTCATCATTTTAAGAACGGAAATAGTCAGTCCTTATCGCCCTTGAACATGACACATATTTGCGTCAGTTATAAGTACACCCTATGTTGACACAAACCCAGTCGATAGGGGTTCCTCACTCTATCGACATCCAAACCACCGCGATCTCCATGAGCACCGGCCCAGACAGGTTTTACCTTGTCCAACAACGTCACCTGCAGAGCAGATGAAGTCTCACCCGAGATGTTCGAGGGAGAGCTAACAGAACCATGTTTCCGCTGAATGAAGGAGGACCATGTGTGTCTGCTTATCAACTTAGCGCAACATTATATAACAGATCTAATTATTCAACTTATGCATTAAACAGAGTCACAACATAATTCAACAGATCTCATTGTCAACAAAACCATCAATGCGCAAATAGATCTAACAGTATAAAATCATTTAGAGAAAGGAAACATCGCATCATTCATAGATTCATATCACAAATACATTCATAACAGGAAAATAGGTAAAGACACAATGATTTTGCTCAAACTCCGTCATAACATCTTAACCTTCACAACAAAACACATATAGATCAATATAGTTCTTCTGTCGCATACCCAAATTCACAAGACCAAAACATGCACAATTCTTCTCTCTTCATTGGTTCTATCTCTTCCTATCGATATGTTAACACTTGCAATGCTATATCTATTTATAAGCTTGCACCTTTACATTTATGGTCCACTTAGGAAACCACTTAACTACTTCTTAACAAGATTTACAACAAAATGACCCTTAACCCGCACAATGCGGTCCAAAATGACCAAAAATACATAAAATAATATAATCTTCGACTTGCGTGACATATTTGACCTTGCGCAGCATCCTCTATGCTGCGCAACTGACTCATCCAAACTCACCTGCCAATAGGCCCCCAACACAATCTTGTGGCTCGCCCTCGAGCCACTTCAGCTGAACATGGCTGGTCTATACTCATCCGTCATTGTACTATTCTTTTGAAACTGTTCTTGCTGTCTGGAGCTCGCTTTTGTGTACTTATGGAACTCATCCTCCAGTCTCTGGAAACCTTCATCATTTATCTCTCCGGCATCTGCTTCCACACTTCACACTTGTTCCAGACCAAGGAAAAGTTTATTAACGGCACTGAGGTGCGAGACAGGCCACCCACTCTGGCACATCTGTTTCGCACCTGGGATCGCCTACTACCGAAGCCAGGGGGCCTCTTCCCCTAGTGTTCCAGTGGTCGCAGGGACCACGAATATTCGGACCACCACCATGTACTTAGACATCTTGATTGAGACCTTGTCTCTGTGTCTCCCGAGTGTTTGCGTCACTTCCTTCTTTGGGTGCTCATGCACACTCGGCGTTCGGGCCCTCAACGCACCTAGCGTGCTGCTGCACGAAATGAAATGGATCATTTCCACAGCTTCCTTGGAATTCCTGACTCAACTAGCTTCCTGACCTACTAGTAGCATGGGTTTCTCTCGTATGATAGATACCTCCTTGCTCAGCTAGCCTCCGGGGCCTGTATTTATGCATTTTCGTTGTGTACGGGACGCCTGGCTCTGAAATCATTTGCAAATCCTTTCACATAATTGTCCGATCCTGTCATCATACCATTTTGTCGTCTTCCGCTGAGGTTGATCCGCATCACTCATGCTCGGACTTGACCTCTTACGTGTGAATAAGCGACCATGCTTCCACCTATTGTCATGAGTGCCAAACGTGCGAAGCATCGACCATGTTGCCACCTTTTGTCATGCATGCCAAACGTGCCTGAATTCACCGTCGATCCTGTCAATCTAACGGTCGGATCCTCCATAAAGACCTATCACTTCAACGAGCGTCCTCATCTAACTGCTTTTAATTGTCTGCATTTATTGCTGATTGGACTGTGTCGCCGCCCTGCGGCCATCGCAGCATGGCTTCCTAACTGCGATACCATTTCTATGACTTGCACATCCTTCCCCTGCTGGTGCGCCATCTTGCCACCTAGCAGCTTGTATTTTTTTTTTAACTCCGCACAGTGCTTTGCGCATCGCGTAGCACTGATCTCGTCCTGTAGGGCTTCAACCTGCTACTATTCACCAGCTTCGGTAGCATCGCTCCATCTAATTGTTGTAGCTGTACTGCATCTCTTGAAGTAATGAAACTAATACAATATGGACCTAGCTAATGCATCTGTAATTTACCTGGATGCTTCATGAACTTGCTGTCATACAACAACACCAAGTCGCCTTGCGGAAACTGTTTATTTCTAATATGGCGATCATGCCAAGCTTTTTTTCGATCCTTCTCCATGCTTTGGTGAAAACCTGCGATAAAGCGGTCTTCCTCAAGTTGTATCAGCCGCTGTAGTCGTTATGCTAATGTTGCTTCATCATTCATGCCTATCACTGCCGCTATGTGCAGAATCAGAACAATGTACTCCATAGGCATAACTGCCTCTTTTCCATACACCAATTTGAACGGTGTCTGTCTCGTCAATCTTTTACAAGTGGCATGATATGCCCACAAGACTATTGGAATCTTCAAATCCTAGTCATCGTGGTTCACGTTACATACCTTAGTAAGCGCATGCTCCAACACTTTGTTGAATGCCTCCACTGTTCCATTTTCTTGCGGATGGTATGGGGTACTCTTCTTAAGCTGTATCTGAAGCTCTTCTTTCAATGCACTGACTGTACGATTGATGAAGTGACTCCCCTGATCACTCATCAATATATTCGGGCATCCAAACCGAGTAACAATATTATCAAACAATAATCGTGCTACTGTTGCAATGGTGCAATATACAACAGGTGCAGCCTCTGCCCATCTCGTTAAATAATCTGTCGCAATAATGATGTATTGTGCACCAGTTATCTTTCCAGGTGGGTTGATTGGCCCCACAAAATCCACCGCCCATTTATCAAATGGCTGCAATGTCACTTGAGGTCCTTGACGGTTTCCAGTTCTTTGATAGATGTTGCAAGTTTGCGCATACTCTGTTGCATCATTGTGAATAGTGGGCCACCAAAGCCCTACACGAAGCACCTTCCTGGCAGTAGCACGATCGCCATAGTGTCCACCAGCCACTTATGCATGTGCCTTTGCCAATATCTACCCTTGTTCATGAGGTAGGACACATCGCCTCAAGATCTCGTCTAGTCCTAGTTTATAAAGCTGTCTGACAATCAATTGGAAATTTGCAGCCTTAACCACCAACTGCTTCTTTTGACTTGTGGTAAACTCCTCTAGTGCGGTTCCCGTCGCCAAAAACTGAATTATTTCTTCATAGTAGTCGTCAGCCACCTCGACTGTGAACAATTGTCCATCTGGAAACCCATCTTCAATGTTGGTTTGTTCCTCACCTATCTCAATTAGTGATAAATGATCTGGCCCCACATTCAAGCGACCTGCCTTCACAATTACCTGAAAATCAAACTCCTAAAAGAGAAGTAGCCAATGACATATCTTCTCCCCCAACACAGGCTTATTGACCATTACCAGAGAAGCCTCACCAGAACTTCCATCTCAGTAGTTGTATAATTCCTCTCCGCAGATGACAACTTCCGACTCGCGAAAGCAATCGGGTTGTCAAGATCTCCTTCTTCAGGTTGTGCTAGCACCACACCTAGTGCAATCGACGATGCATCCACATGGACATGGAATACTAGTATCGGTGCAGAAGCCATCTTATCCTTCAACATCTCAAAACTTACTTGACATTCTGGACTCCATAAGAATACCGCATCCTTCTTTAACAACTTTTCCATAGGATCCATGATTGCAGCATAACCACGGATAAACATGCGGTAGTACCCCGTGTGCCCCAGCATCGCTCTCAATTGCTTTACATTTGTGGGCGGATTCAAGCTCAAAATCAACTTAATCTTTGCTGGGTTAACTAACAATCACTGCTTGCAAACAATGTGACCCAGCAACATCCCAAACGGTGCACAAAAAATACACTTCTTCAAGTTCAACGAGATCTGATGCAGTCTACAGCGCTCCAGCATCATTCGTAGGTTTTCCAAATGGTCGTTGATCAATCCATAAACTGTCCAGTCATCCATATAGACTTGCAGAAACTTCTGAATAAAATATTTGAATGCAGCAACAACAACCTGAGAGAATATCGCAAGGGCATTCTTGAGCCCAAATGGCATCACGGTGTACTGGAAACAACCCCATTCAGTCACAAACGTTGTCTTGTGACGATCCTCTTTCACGATCCTAATCTGGTGATAGCCAAAAAATACATCCGTGAAGGAATACATTTCTTGACCGCCCACCCCTTCCACTACCTCATCAGTGAATGGCGTCGGAAATGGATCATGCATACACACGTCATTCAACTTTCTCAAGTTGACACAAATCCGAACCTCACCCATCTTCTTATCCTGAACCACCATGGGACTAATCCATTCTAATTCTTCAACTGGCTCACTTATTCCAACATCCAGCATTCGGTAAAGTTCAATTTTGACCCTTTCCTTGTGTCACGAATTTAGTTGATACGGTCGCTGCCTTATTGGTTTCGCATATGGCTTCAATGAAATCTTCATCTCTCCTAGATCCCCCAGTATTCCCTTCATTTCAGAAAACTTCGTAGGGAACAAATCTTGGAACTCATGCAATAGGTCTGTGACCTTCACCAACATTTCTTCATCCCAGTAGTCCCCGACATTCGCAAACTTTGGGTTCTCCTCTATCCCAATGTTGACCTTCCTAAGCTTCAACGACTGAGTTATCGGATCTGTCGGTGTGTGAGGCACTATGACATCCTGACTCCCTTTTGATTTCAGAATATTGATATTCCGTGGGTTATCACCATCCTCTGGCCCTCGAGTAATATTATAGCATTCCATCATCGACTGCATTTGACAATGTGTATGCAGATCCACAGGGTAGGCAATTGGAACCACCTTTAGAACAACATTGCAGATGAGCTGCAGGGCATTATGAACATCTGGATTGGCATCCGCGAAACTAAAGGTATGAGTCAACTCTAACCAAGTGGTAATATCCTTGCGTAACTCAGCCAACGCATACCAAGATCACGACATTTCATCTAGAGTGTGGACAAAGGCATGGACCCATTCATCCTGTGGTCGTGAGGCCCATAGAGTCTGACATTCAATCAGATGACCACCAGGGTCATTCCACCCATCATACTTGCCAGTGTGGTATACTTTTGCGTTGCCAAAGCGAACCATCATCAATCTTTGACACTGCGACCATCCAACAATCGACTTCTTATGGGTCTCCCACCACCGTGCTAGAGAAGCCTTCAGCGCCAACAACGACTGTGGTTCGGACACCTTGTCTTCAAATGTCACTAGAAATTCAGACAACCCGGGAAGGCCTTCATATACTGGTAATTCAACAGTATCAGTTGCGACACGGCATGACGACTGTGTGATCAAACCACACTTTTTGAATGACACCTCATGCATGCGATTCTGCCAATTCTCTAAAGCATCATCAAAGTCAAAAGATGCAGAGCTAGAGCTGCGCCAACCTAGTTCGCCATTGACAATCGAATGGATGTAGTCTTCTGAAATGTTATATGCATGATCCCATCCTCTTACAACTTCATCCTTTATTGGTTCAACATACCTGCACCCTTCATTCGTATCCAATGAAGCTATACCTCTCAGGTCTTGATTTTCAAAAGTCATCACCCTCTTCTTGAAATTAATTACTGCCATACTGTCATTGGCCCATCCAATCCCCAACAACACGGGATAGGATATCCCACCATCGACAACTTCAATAACATCAAAATCAGCATATGTTTTCATCCCCTCAATGTCCACAACGAGGCGTGAAACTCTCCCAATTGGTGTTACCTTAGCCTGATTAGCCAGTCGTAGCTGTACAGGAGACCAGCTCAGCATTGGGATCCCCAACTTTTTCCATGCCTACCTTGTTAGAATATTGACATCTGAGCTAGATCCAAAATGAATGAATCTACCTTGTAGTCCCCAATCTAGACATTCATGTGCATCTTTTTTCCTGTCTTCTTCCTCTGTAAAGAGTTCACTGCGGACTCTTTTCGTCCCCTGGCCAGTCGATGCAACAGACTCTCGATATCGGCAAGAGCATCGGGATCACGTGCTAGTGATAAGCAAATTTCAAAGAAGTTCTACAAAGTACCATACTGTCATGATGGTCCTGCTTCCGAAGTCGAGTCAAAAGTAGTGGGCATGTCATAAGTAATTGTCTTACCAAGATTTCTTCCCATCGCATGACGTGCTTCAAAGAATGTGTCTTTCTTAGCATCAATATCAAATTGCACCTTCTTCTTCCTGGCCAGCCGGATTAGTGGATGCAGACCATCTTCTCCTTTCGTCGCACCTCCGTGAGTGATAACAGCAAAAACAACATCTTGCATCCTCGGTTATGCTGAAATCGTCGTGACAGTTGGTCCCTGATTCTGGTTCGGTAGTGGGTTCGCTGGTTGATTCACATTCTGATTTGCATTCTGATTTTGCCGTTGATTCTGGTTCTGTATCTGATTCTGATTTGGCAACGGTTGCTGATTCTGCGACTGAGTTTGATTATGAAACTGGTTTTGCAACTGTGGAAGATTTCCTACCTTCCATCTCACAATCAGCTATGGACAATTCTCAACAATGTGATCAATACCAAAACAATATGTACATTGTGTGTGCAACTACGGGAAATCTCTCTGGTAGTGTCCCAATACTCCATAATTATAACATTGCACAGGTCCGCGACCTCGTCATCCTCCTCAACCAAAGCCTCCACCTCGTCCTCCTCAGAATCCTCCGCGGAATCCTCCTTGTTGTTGATATTGCGGTTGATTAAATTGTTGGTGTAGGGAATTTGGTTGCAGCTGAACACACTTCCCTGACTGAACATACTGCACTGGGTGAACGTACTGTGGCTGCTGCGGAGCCATCTGCATATGATTATACTGTGTTTGTGGCACAAACTGCTGTTGCGGTTGCGGCTGCGGTACAAATTGCACCTGTGGCTGGGCCACCTGTGGCTATGGTTGCAGTACAAATTGCACCTACGGCTGCGGTACAAATTGCACCTACGGCTGATCCACCTGTGGCTACGACTGCTGTTGATGTACTACACGATGGTCATATCCCTTCACGTTGTATGAGTTGTACGTTCTTTCCTTGAGTAGGTCATATGCACGACAATCCTTATCTTCATGCCTGACAGACTTGCAGAATGTACAGTACAAATTCATGGACTTCATGACCATCTTCTGCATGTATTGACACTCCTCATGTCGATGCCCATAGAATTGACAAATGCGGCACCATGGCATACCTCTGCCACTCAATGGGTTCGGCGCTCCTGATACTAGGTAGTTGAGGAAATTTGGGCAGTTATCCCTGGTATGTCCCTCTGCACAACATTGAGTACACCAAACCTCTTTGCGGTGATCTTTACCCTTCTTGATATCTTGCAAATGAATTGTCAAGTTTTCTAGTTGCGTATGGATCTGAGACATGTCGGCTGCATTCTCACCAATAGGTAAAGCTTCTAACCTCATCATAATCTATAGAGCCTCACTCAGTGTCGCAATTTTTTGCTGCATCAACAGGAGTCGAATATGAGGTAGTAACGCCGCGATGAACAATTCCTTATGTTGAACGTCGCTCATCTCAAAGATGACTCTTTCCATTAGCGTTTTAAACCTTTGGTCAAAATCCCAAACAGTTTCATTCGGATACTACTTGATCTCCTTTAGTTCTGTAATGTATTGCACTTCAGACTTTGGTTTTCTGAACTCTTCAATTAATCCTTTTCTAACTTCATCCAATGTCTTCTCTAGACTTCCCATAGGAACTTGTACGAATTTCATGAACCAATCCAGTGCGTGACCTCGAAGAGTCGTCTCCAATTGACCTTTCTTGGCCTCATCATCCGTAATTTGTTTAAGAGTCCACACATCTTCACATAAGAACCAGTATTGCTTTGGGTTGTCAGTTCCATTTCCATGGAACAAAGGTAAATTCGCATCTTCGCCCGCCATCCTAGGCCTTCTTCCTGCAGTCGCTGATCCGCTACTCTTTAAGTGTTGTTGACACGTCAAACATGGCGATGTCAAATTCGTGTTTCTTCCTAGTTGTGATAAAGTGAGCAGAGGTGTGGCTACGTTACTGCTGGGGTTTGGTCTTGCCTCTATGCTAGGCATAGCCTGGTTTTCCTCTTCGGCACTGTGGGGTCACTTCGTTTCGTGTGGTCTTCCTTCACAGTTTTGCGTTTTGATCGCAGTAGGACCTTCCGCTGTCCTCTGCCTCTTCTCTTATCGAAACCTTGTGCCTCCCCTCGTAAGACCACTCTCTTCCTCGGCTTCCTTCACAGTCTTGTCGTAACTTGCACCCATCTACCCCATATCATTCCATTCGCATCCCCCCTGCCGTCGCACTATCCACAACTTCCGCCCACCAGGGTTCTTCTACTCGAGGTTCATCTTCAGTATTCCCTTTTCACAGATGAGCATCTTAATGGACAATTGCAACGATAATAGGAACCTGCCTCTCAGGCCATTGAAGAATTCCCTTTCGGCTTCGCTATAATATTTCATTGTGTCGACTACAAAATCGGTGATATAGCACTCCAATATACTGTCAAACCAGACTTCAATAGCTCGCAATGCTCTATTGTCTACCTCCTGCAACTCTTGGATCAATTCTGGTGTCTAGGACGTTGACTCACCACCTTGGAAATTTACCTTGCGAAAGGTCAATTGCGCTAACCATTCATACAAGATGATTGGGAATTCATAGAAAAAGTATTCATGTGGACCATCATGTATGTACCTTTCCAACCACCAATCTGTCGTCAGTCCAGGGTTCTGATTCTCTTTCTCAGCAAACTCTCGCAACTTTTGGTCGAACCAATCTTGAATTTCTGGTTTCATCGGATGCCACAACATGTCCTTCCTTCACTTCGCGCTATGGCCCTGACAATGGAACCATTTGTTGACACAAACCCAGTCGACAGGGGTTCCTCACTCTGTCGACATCCAAACCACCACGATCTCCCTGAGCACCATCCCAGATAGGTTTTACCATGTCCAACAACACCTATAGAGCATATGAAGTCTCACCCGAGATGTTCGAGGGAGAGGTGACGGAACCATGTTTCCTCCAAATGAAGGAGGACCATGTGTGTCTACTTATCAACTTAGCGCAACATTATGTAACATATCTAATTATTCAACTTATGCATTAAACAGAGTCACGACATCATTCAACAGATCTCATTGTCAACAAAACCATCGATGCGCAAATATATCTAATAGTATAACATCATTTAGAGCAAGGAAACATCGCATCATTCACAGATTCATATTGCAGATACATTCATAACAGGAAAACAGGTAAAGACACAATGATTCTGCTTAAACTCCGTCATATCATATTAACCTTCGTAACAAAACACAGATACATCAACATAGTTCTTTTGTCGCATGCCCAAATTCACAAGACCAAAACATGCGCAATTCTTCTCTCTTCATTGGTGCTATCTCTTCCTATCGATATGCTAACACTTGCAATGCTATATCTATTTATAGGCTTGCGCCTTTACATTGATGGTCCACTTCGGCAACCACCTAACTACTTCTCAACAAGATTTACAACAAAATGACCCTTAACCCGCACAATGCGGTCCAAAATGACCAAAAATACATAAAATAATATAATCTCCGACTTGCGCGACATATTTGACCTTGCCCAGCATCCGCGATGCTATGCAGCTGACTCATCCAAACCCGCCTGCCAACACCCTATCACCTGCATTTGCCTTAGGAAACTGTACCATGTTTATGAACAAAACTCCATCAATGGATTATCCTTCTCCTCATTATGGGGAATTTATTAATGCGCCCAGCATTGGCAGATTTCATTAAAAAGTCGATTACTTGAGTCTTACATTTCTAATTGTCACTATGCATCATGCTCTATGTTCAAGGGAAGTCAAAACCATGTCAACCATTCCACAAATATTCATGACCAATCATGTCAGCCTTTGTAGTGTTAGCATATAATGTTGGATCTTATTACCCTTACCAAATTATATCAAAACTTTGATCTTTGTTTTGTGTCGGTTGATGTGGGATACATTATGAACCTGCTTTCGACAAATCTCTTACTTTCAATGCAAAATCATTGTCTAGGAAGTGGATCTAGGAACCACATAGTAACTTGGATCTTGTAGTCATTAGTGGCAGGTTTCCTCATGAATGATAGTGGGTATACATCAATGAAACCTGATTGTTCGATTCTACAAGTGTTCAACCACAAGTAATCTATTCACACTTGTTATATTGTACGCAGTGCCTTGGATTCCATCATCATTATCGGTGGGCCTTCTTGCATTTGTCAATGGTATATGTTGGGGCCAAGGTCGCAGCTATAGTAAAAGCTGCGAATTTTGGGAAAAAGCACGAGTATGGAAGGAAAGTGCTAATTTTGGGACAAGCACTAAGTTTTGGGTAAGAAGGAGACGGTGCGCAGTACGGTGCCAGATGGATGATCTCAGCGCAGATCACGGACCGGAAATTGCGGAGCTCGCGCGCACGTCATCGAAGAATGAAGGTGGCTCAGCTACCATAATAAATAAGGCGATGGAGTAGAGGGCTCAGCTACCCTCATTTAAAGGCTCAGTACAGAAGTTATGGTTGCTCGGATCAAGGAGGAGCAACGGACCAGAGCATTGAAGGCAAAGGACGATCGCCCATACCCACAATCTGCGCCGGAATTCATGGAGCCTGCAGGAAGCGGTGACGTGACTGCAAGCGGCGCCTACAGTACACCTAGCCATGTGCGTGGTTAGGGTTTTTGGGAATCACTGTTGGGAAAGGCCCACAGTTTTGTAAAGGTGTGACCGTCATGGCCACCTATATATATGAATAATTGTAATGGGTAGACGGTTAGAGAGTTAGAGAGTTAGAGAGTTAGAGAGAGTTAGATGTTAGACTGTTAGATAGCCATTCTAAAGGATAGATCATGTGTTGATTATCCTTCACTGTATTTTCTACCCAGTGTGTAGACTTAGAGAGGAAATCGGATAGCCGAGGAGCTAATCCCTGAGTTGCCAGACAGTCTGAGTCGACGTCTGTGCCTTTGTAATCTCCATAGAGAGGAGACTAGAGTGAGAGAAGGGCTCCCAGCTGTGTGCGTGGAGTTTCCTGGAAAGATCTAAGGCTGCAGCTGTGTGCGCAGCATATTGTATAACTCTATCATTTTCTGGTTAATATAACACTCCCGTGGACGTGGTTTTCCTCGAGGAGATGAGCTTCACATATATCTTCTTGTTATAATGTTTGTGTGAATGATAACTGTTTAGGATCATTACCTGTGTGTACATCTTTTGCATCATCTTTGCGACTGTTTGAGTGAGTGTAGGAAGATCCTTTATTGTTATAATCGCCGAGTATAGAAGTAGTGGTGGAACGCTGTCGCTGCAGCAATCGAGCTTCGCGTGACTGCGCAGTAGGTCTGCAGGAAGGAAGGCACCCGCGCAGTTGCGTCGCGAGGCTTGCGGGAAAGTCCGACCGCCGATATTTGAGGGAGAAGGAGATATATAGAACAATCTCAGCATCACCACGGTTAAGGAAAGCTGATTCCTTAACCCCCCATAGCCACTTCGGGTGAGACCTCGAGCTGCCGCGCAGCTCGTTGCCGAGAGGGCCAGTGCGCCAAGGGGTTTTGTTGCTGCGCTTCATTAAAACCCGGGTCTTCCCAGAAAAGCAACCAACAAATGGTTCCGTTGCCGCGTGAGCGAGACTTCTTATTCCAGTGATGTGCGAGATTGACGCGCAACCTAGAGAAAGAAAGCAACCAACAAATGGTTCCGTTGCCGCGTGAGCGAGACTTCTTATTCCTGTGATGTGCGAGATTGACGCGCAACCTAGAGAAAGAAAGCAACCAACAAATGGTTACGTTGCCTTATGACTTTTTGATCACATTACTTCCATGCTTGCTCAGTTAACAAATGTGTTACTGGAATTCTACAGCTAAAGAAATTGGAGATTGGTTTGATTTAAAGGCTAAAGAGTTCGCTGAACAAGAAAATAGAAGCCTTATGTTTCAAACAGAAGACTGGTTACAGAAGTATATTTATGCTGACCTTTATGAAATTTTCTTTGTTACGTTTGCATTGGAGTTACACGCTTGGATAGCCAAGTTAGCAGATTCTAGACCTACGCTGCATGTTGATCGACCCGTCACGTGGACGCCTGAGCTAGTCAGTATTGTGAAGCGGATCGACAATTCTGTTTCCCGCGCAGTAGACTTTTGGTTGAATAGTCTACTGGAAGGTTTCATTACCGAATTTGCAGTTGATACAAGAAAGAGTTTCAGTGAAGCTGAGAGGAGTTTCTTCCAAGTACACAGAGGTAAGTTCTTAAATTCTCTGAACTTATGGATTAAAATGCTTCTGTATGAAAAAGGAAAGCTATGTATTGCTTCTGATGAATAGCATAGACAAGTAATGTCCGTAGATTCTGATAGTGATCCTGAAGTTATTGGTTGCACTCGTAGTGGAAAACGATATAAAGTAGGCCTTGACCAATATTCTTTTGAATCTAGCCCAGACGATAGCCAAGTCCCTAGAGCAAGCCATATAGAAAGACAAGGGAGTGCTCATATCCCTTATTACCCCTTTACACCGCAAAAACCAGACGGAGCTCAGTATAATCCTACAGTAACACCTTCTAGTAGCCCACACGGTACTTCTAGCACCTCTGTACCACCTTTGTTTAACCATCCCGGGGGCACTGCTACAGTACCTCCACCTCAAACCCGCGCAAGAAGGATGGGTGATGACATGAAGCTACCAACTTTTAGAGGAACAGGGATAGAAGACCCTGAGCAGCACTGGTTCTTATGTGAAGCCATTTGGACAATTAAGCAAATTAATGACGATGCTGTTAAACTGGTTCAGTTAGAAACCACACTAAGAGAAAGAGCCTTGACTTGGTTCATGAAATACTCAGCAGCACAGAATAGGACGCTTGCTGAGGTAAGAAATGCTATGATTCGGGAATTTAAGAAACCTAAATCAGAATCACAGTGTATAACAGAGCTCAAAGACATCAAACAGTTACCTACAGAATCAGTATGGGATTTTGACCAGAAGTTCAAAGCCTTGATAGATCAAGTAAGCTTCGAGTTTGCACCACAGCAACATAAAGAATGGTTCATTGCTGCGCTGCTCCCACACATTAGACTTCCTCTTATGCAACAGAATCTCAATACTCAGGAACAAGCTCTAGAGATGGCTATGAAACTAGAAGCTTCGCCAATTGCAGGAACAAGCAACGATGTTGCGCATTTACAGAACCAATTAGCAAACTTAACCTTGCAAGTGCATGATATTAAGAAAGGCAAGGAGATTAAGGAAGAAATTTGGTGTACAAAATGTAAAGCCCAAGGTCATTCAAAGGACCATTGTCCCGTTTTCATAGACTATATTGCAACTGGAGCACCTAATCCTTTACCACAGGCACAAGGGCCTTGGTGTGAAATCTGTAGAACTAGAGGTCATAGACCACAAGAATGCCACTTACTCCAGAAATATGTGCAAACCCCAAAGAATCTATATTGTAATTTCTGTAAATCAGTAGGTCATGATGAGAACAATTGTAGAGCATATGATCTTATGATAGAAAGAAAGCATGATGTTTATAGGGTACAAGCAGAGACACAAGGACCCACAGCAGGTCCACCTTATGACCAAACTCGGGACGCCCGAGCAGCAAATTACAGAGGACGCGGACGCACAACAAATTTTGGTCGCGGAAGAGGACAGATCACTTGTTATAATTGCGGAACACAAGGTCATTTTGCTAGGGATTGCCAAAATCCTACAACCCTCTGCAGGTATTGTAAATCTTCCGACCATATCATTGAAGAATGCCCTCAGTTACAGGCTAAGATGCAAGCAAAGACACCACAGGTCAATCAGAATATTCAGTTGATTGGAGCAGAAAAAAGAGAACCAGACCCTACAGTTAATATAGTGACACGCAGTGGAGCAACCACTGGTGCGCAAGAGATGGGAACGGGAAAGCAAGCGACGCAATGGGTGCGCCGCGCTAACATTAAACCAGCCCCACTTAACCTGCAGAAGCAAAAAGAAGCATTTAAGCAAGCTCAAGAGTATTTCTCAGATCCGAGAGCTTCAAGTTCTGCCGCAATTCCGCAGAACATTAGTAGATCGCAAGTGCTAAGACAAGACAACTTGGTACAAGAACAAGCCACTACAGCTGGAAGGCCTGATGATGATGAGGAGCATGCACTAGGCAGTGTTCAAGCATTCCTGCGACAATGTTTAAAACTGTTGCGCAATGAAAAAGCAACTCTAGAACTCCAACACCTGTTGGATCAGTGCCAACACTCTGCTTCGACGAACACACCGCAGCGTACTGTTCACTAGATCAGGAGTCACATTAGAACTGGAAAAGAGATGAGGCTCACAGCGTAGATTGGGGCATTTGAAATGGATGAAGTCATGTTAGATTTGGGCTCCGAAGCCAATGTTCTCACTATGCAGACATGGGAACAGATGGGAAGCCCTCAGCTTACAAGATCCCCTATCCAGCTAAGACTCGCAAATCAGCAACGAGTCTCTCCATTGGGCAGATTACCCAATGTACCTATTGATATTGAAGGAGTAAGAAGCTCTGCAGATTTTGAAGTAATCAAAATTATGGATGATAGTAGACCATACCCAGCGCTGTTAGGAATAGACTGGGCATTTGACAATTTGGCTGTCATTAACCTGAAGAAAAGACAGATGACCTTTGAGGATGACCAGATCAGGGTCATCGCACCTCTTGATCCTATTCAAGGACCAAGATATATAGAACCCATTCGCGCAGAAGAGGAAGCGCGCCACATGGAAAGCTTGTATCAGATGACCACTAACCACAGTGACTATGTCAACCCCACAGCAGACGGCCATATCAGCTGGCGATGTGATAGCTCGTGCACATCAGACTCAGATGCAGGATTGGAAAACTGGCAGAATCGTCTACATGAGGTTTCTGCAAGACGTTGCGCCATGATGACTAAATCCATTCGATGGATTGGCACAGAATTAACTGACACTCCAACTTTTGATGGTCTAACCGAAGTAACTAAATTCATACAGGAATATGAACAAAAGCTTCCAGAACCGCAGCTCATACAGGCACTGGATGTAGCATTGCGCGCTACACCCGCAAGATGGTGGATTGTGCATAAGGAGAATATTCATACATGGAAAGACTGTCGCAGATTGATACTGCGCAGATTTCAGGACACCACAGCCGAAGCGCTACGCAAATATGAAGGACAGAGTGACCCCAGGTCACACATTGAAGCGTGTATTCAGCAATGGTCAGATATTCCGGAAGATGAATGGGTTCACCAATTCATCCACACATTGGATACAATTCCAAGGAATTGGTATACCGAAACAGAATTGCGCAAAGGCACTCTTACTTGGGCTCTTATGATAGAAAGCTTTCAACTTACCTTCAGCTTTGAGTCAGAACATCCAAGCATTGATCAGGCTTTGAAGTGTATTAGAAAGAAGGTATTTGAACACTATCCAGTAACAGAATATTCCCAACCAGATTGGGCTGTCCAGATAGAACATGCCCTGGAATGTTATAACTTCACCGCTGAAGATGAGGAGGACGATCCTCGCAACATCAATATCCCAGAATCAGAAGGGACGCGCAATATTGAAGGTCCTGAGCTTGATATTCCTGCCATCACAGAACACGTCAAGCTCAAGAAAGTTAACATTGGCACAGAAGCTGACCCAAAGTTTGCTTCTATAGGAGATTATTGGGATGATGAAACTGTTGCGCATGTTTCAGATTCATTACGTGACTACCAGGATATCTTTCCTACCAAGTTCACAGAAATGAAAGGCATCCTAGGAGACTTAGGAGTGATGCGCATACCTCTGAAACCAGATGCCAAGCCAGTAAAGCAGCGCCCATACAGGTTGAACCCGCGCTACAAAGAAAAAGTCAAAGAAGAAATTGATAAGATGCTTGCAGCAGGAATTATTGAACCAGTAGAGGAAAGCGATTGGATTAGTCCTATGGTGGTCCAAGAAAAGAAAACGAAAGGTGAAATAAGAATTTGTGTCGACTTGCGCAAACTCAATGATGCATCAGCGCACGATCCATTTCCCACTCCTTTCACAGATGAAGTACTTGATAATGTTGGAGGACAAGAGGCTTACTCTTTCACTGATGGATTTTCGGGATATCATCAGATCAGAATCCATCCGGACGACCGCCACAAGACTACTTTTGCAATTGAATGGGGCTCATTCCAGTATACGGTAATGCCCTTTGGTCTTAAAAACGCACCTGCTATCTTCTCTAGAGTTGTTGTTGCTGTTTTTAAAGAATTTATCCACAAGTTTTTAGAAGTCTATTTTGATGACTGGACTGTATTTGGTTTACTAAAGAACCATATTGCGAATCTGCGCATGATGCTAGAAAAATGTAGACAGCATCAGATTTCCCTTAACTTGAAAAAATGTATATTTTGTGCGCCCTTTGGTATTTTGTTGGGACATATTGTATGCAGACAAGGACTTCTGATGGATCCTGCGAAGGTTGCCATCATTGCTAATTTACCTGCGCCCAACTCAGTTAAGCAATTGCGCACTACACTGGGACATACAGGATACTACAGAAAATTCATCAAAGGATATGCAAGGATCACAGCGCCTATGGAAAGATTGCTGAAGAAGGATTCGAAGTTCCACTGGACAGAAGAATGCCAACAGAGCTTGGACACACTTAAAGAAAAGATGATCACAACGCCTATTCTAGTTTTCCCGGACTGGAGAAAACCCTTTCACATTCATGTTGATGCTTCTTCAATAGCATTAGGAATCGTGCTTACACAGTCTGGAGAAGGAAGTATTGACCACCCAATTGCTTACTCCAGCAGAAAGCTATCTACAGCTGAGAAGAATTACACCACTACCGAAAGGGAAGGACTAGCTATGGTGTATGCCCTACAGAAATTCAGACACTACCTGTTAGGAGCTCACTTTAAAATGTATACTGACCATTCTGCTCTGAAATATTTGGTCAATAAACCAGTTTTAGGAGGAAGAATTTGCAGATGGCTACTGCTCTTTCAAGAGTATGATTTTGAGGTTATTGTAAAGCCAGGCAGATTGAATGCAGGGCCTGACCATCTATCCAGAATAGAGTCAGGAGAGGAACCTACGAGTCTGGAGGACAATCTGCCTGACGCACAGTTGTTTTCTATCCAAGCAGCAGACGAATATTATTCTGATATTCTTGAGTTTCTCACTACCGGACAAGCGCCGGCTGAGTTTACAATCCAGCAAAAGAAGCAACTTGTTGTCAGAGCCGCAGACTTCACTTTGATAGCAGGCCAGCTTTATAAGTTGGGCCCTGACGAAATTTTGCGCAGATGTATCTTACCACATGAAAAGAGCTCTATCATCGCAGAAGCGCATTCAGGTACCGCAGGAGGCCATTTCACAGGAAAGCCGACTGCGCAAAAGATATTAGCCGTAGGTCTTTGGTGGCCGACATTGCACAAGGATACTAAGGAATTCTGTAAATGTTGCGATGTGTGCCAGCGCACAGGAAAACCCTCAAGGAGAGATGAAATGCCGCTAAGACCCCAGATCACACTGCGTGCTTTTGATAAATGGGCCATTGACTTTGTAGGACCTATTAACCCACCAGGAAAAAGAACTGGCGCAAGATATATCATTACAGCTACTGAATACCTCACCAGATGGGCTGAGGCGAAGCCAGTTAAGAACTGCGACGCTGCTACTGCCGCGCAGTTCATTTTCGAGAACATTATCACTAGGTTTGGATGCCCAGTGATCCTCATGAGTGATCAAGGTACACATTTCCTCAATGAGACTATAGAGGCCCTTACTGAAGAATTTCAAATTAATCACCATAAGAGTACACCCTACCATCCTCAAGCTAATGGTATGGTGGAAGCATTCAATAAGATTCTTGAGAATGCCCTGACGAAGATCTGTAATCAACAAAGAGATGATTGGGACCTTAGAGTCACAGCTGTATTATGGGCTTACAGAACCACTTGCAAGAAACTAACAGGTCACACACCTTTCAGCTTGGTGTATGGACAAGAAGCAGTTATGCCCATGGAATACATTGTTCCCAGTCTCCGAATTGCGCAAATTACAGAAATGGCAGATCCTGATACTATGAATGAAAGACTTTCGCAACTGCTTGCCTTAGAAGAAGACAGACTTTTGGCCGGATTTCATCAACAGGTACAGAAGGCAAGACAGAAAGCTTGGCATGACAGGCACATTAAGCATAAGCACTTTGAAGAAGGAGACTTGGTACTCCTTTATGATAGTAAATTCATCAAGTTTCCAGGCAAGTTTTGCGTGCATTGGTTAGGCCCTTTTCAGGTGATAAAAGTAACAGACGGAGGCGCAGTTCAGCTTGCGAAGCTGGATGGAGAATTACTACCTACAATGATAAACGGGAGTCGGCTTAAGCTTTATTGCGACGGCCACTCCGCCCTGTCGACATAATATATTGCTCACGAGTGCAGATGTCCGGTGTAGTTGAAAGAGACATCGCATTCAGTCTACACGGAAGCTGCGACACACCCTCAGTTTCCAGCTTCCTGCGCAGTTCCTTGAAATATCCGCGCATCCTGAATAAAAATTGCTTGAAGAGAGCTTATCGGTGCGCTCTGGCGAAGTTTTGTTTTTGGACCGTTGAACTATCGCTCTTGCGGAGTCCCCTTTGATAATTTGCCGCTTGAAAAAGTTTTGTTGTGGACCCATAGAGGCACAGTTTCCTAAGTTGAAATGACCCGCCGGAAATTTTGAATTCAAGCAGTTATGTAGCCGCGTTTGAATAAATGAAGGATAAGGCCGCTATTTAAGTCTAGCCGTTCTGACGGATTCGGCTTAATCTCCGAAAGATTTGCATTTAAATCAGGCGCCGAAAGCATTAGCTTCTCCCGGAAGGCTGTCAGAACCCGTCAATCACACTAAATGCACCCCTACGGCAAGGAGGATAGCGTGTTGTCAACTCATCTGTAGCCGCCTATAGCTACGTTACCCCACTTGGTCGCATTTACTATCCCCGCTGGCTATAAATACCTCACACTTGTATCATTTTCGGGTTACTGTCTCGAGTTGCATAGTTGTGTTTGAAGATCCAAATTATTGTTTTCAAGAGCCGAGTGTGCAGAGTATTTCCCCTTATTTTCAGCGTCCAGACCCTACGCAGGTCCGCCATTTGCTGTCCAGCGTTTTGTTATCTACATTGGTTCACCACGGAGAATTTATCGACAGAAGAAGTTGTTCGTCAATTTCTGCGCCGAGGCTTGGACTTCGGCATGGCCACTCCGGTGACGGCTTCGACCTATGTACACCCCGGTGCTACTGATCCCAGAACATCTCCAGGCACAAGAGCATCTCAGCAGCAGCCGGAGGAACCTGTTCCAGAGCCGCTAGCATCTATGGTGAACTATATTCCGCCACGTCCAGATGATGCGCCGGATGTACAGATTTCGAAGAATGCAAAGTATCCAATTCCGCTACCGCCACTACCGGCTAGTGTGCGGGTAGAAGGCCAACTATTGGGAAACATTCCATTGGTTAAATTCTCTGATTTTAACCTTGGAGACTATAAGACATATCCTCAGTTCCAGTTGGACCGATATCTGGATATAGTGCATAATCCCACCAGAAAAGTTGACGAGTTTATCCCAAAGGGATTTGCAGCAAATCTTGAGCGCCCTGGACTCTTGAATTTGTTGAAGCTACCGCACTTTGGGCGTAGCAATGAAGTGAACGCAGTCGTTAAAACACTGCTATCCTGCGTTCATGGAGGTTACCTTTGGCTCGGGAGGCCAATTGATCTAAATGTTGATTTGATACACCGTATCACCGGTCTATCTAAGGTTGGTAAGGATCCCAATATCCATTTTGTGGGAAAGGAAAAGGACCGAAAATTGGCTGCAAAGCTGGTCCAGAAATATAACTTGACAAGAGGAGGTCGGGCTTATGACCTCACGACAGTAGAAGATGAGGCACTTCGCTTCACAGGAAGTCTGCTTGCAGGCAGGCTTCTCACAAAGTGCCGACCAAAAGAAGTTACTTGAGCTGTCGTGGAGCTCGCTATCGCAGCTGCGGAGGGAGAACAGTACAACTGGTCTCTCTTCCTGCTGAATTCTTTTTTGGCTGATTGCCTGAATGTGCAGGACAATGCAGCCCAATCATTCCATTTTTCGTGGCTTCTAATTTTATGCGCTCTCGTCGGGTGGAAGGAGCCCCCGAATACTCAGTTCCTTCCGCGCCGCGCAGGAGAGGTTGCCGGCATGCGCTACATCAACCTCTGGGATTCCCCTAATCCCGCGAAGCGCAAGATGAATCGCGCTGTCTTTTGTGAGTACTACTATCTCCTCCGAGATACCATACAAGATATGCCAAGGCTGAGCGAGGAGACAGCCACATTGTATGAAGGGAAGTTGGCTTTTACTGCCGACATCCATCAACTTTATCTTCGGCCTTGCGACATTCCAGGTGACTGGGCGCTAGGTCTTTACAGGATGACCACAGAAGATGTCGAAGAAACCATTAAGTTGTGGTCGGACGAATGGAGAGCAGCAGCTGACATCGCACCTGCGATGCCACCCGCCGCTGCGCAAGAGAAGGATAAGGGCAAGGAAGCCCCTGAGCAAAGAAGCGATGAAGGCTCAACAGAACCAGCCACCAAGAAGCAGAAAGTGTCGCATCCCACTGAGGCCATTCCCTCGGAGATCGACAAATACTTGAAAGAGCAATTTCGTGAGATGAGGAACACGCATGCTCACATCCGAAGTGCTCTAGACTTACAGTTTGTAGAATTGAAAGGTCTCGCAGGAAGGATTGCGCAGACCCATGCGCCAGCATCTACTTCGCAGGCGCCACAAGAAATTCCAAGTGATGAGCGAGTTGAAGAACTCACAGAAAGGCACACTGTCGTGCATATTCCGCCTACCAGCATGACACTTCCAGATCCTCTAGCTGAACTACAGGTAAGCACAGTTGGACCTGTAGAAATAAATTTGTCTTTGATTCCTATAGAAACTCTACAGCTTGTACAGGAGAAAGTCTCTCTTGAGTTGAGAGCTAGAGAGCTCTCTACTTTCCAGGCAAACCAATGACTGCAATCGCAGGAGATAGAGCTAAAAGAAAGTCATAAGAACATCTCTGCGAAGCTTGCACTCTACGAGGCGCAAGACACCGGCATCAGAAACGCAATAGAAGAGATTGCCCAGGAACTGCCGGCTTGCGAGATTCAACCAGACCTCCCTCTGGTTGCAAAAGTTCAAATTATTGGAGGAAGGGTGAAAACCCTGGAGCAAGAAATAGTTGCTATGGCAGAAGGCCATAGAACCCAGATTGCTGAGCTAGAAGCTCGCGTTGCTGCGCATCTTACGGATGATGCGCAGGTACAATTTGAAGCACTGAGCAGAGCTTCCACACGGATGAAAGATCGAGTACAGGAAGCCAAGAACCTGATGAACCAAGCTATGGAAGCTTGGACAGAGCTTGTGAACCTCCCTTTTAAAGTGGGACTGTCAGAACAGGTGCAAGCTGCAGAACAGTCTCTCACTGTTCTCAATGAAGAAGCTAAGGCCCTAACAGGCCTACCAAAAATGAAGAAAATGGGTGAAGTGCGCAAAATGCAGCAGCAACTGCACAAGCTCAGAACTGAAGATGAGAAGCTCACCAATAGCATTCAGCCATTCATGGATGAGTATGCTGAAATCGTTGGCCAGGTTGAGACAAAAATCAAAGAGATTGCCGAGTCTCAGGAGATCATTGATACACTCACTAAAGATGAAGCGACCGCAGAAACGGTGCAAACAGCTGACGAGTGTATTGAGGAATTGGACTCCGCTATTGCGAAGTGGCAGAAAACATTCACGGAGATTCAAGCAAAAGCAGATGCGCAAATCAAGCCACCACGCGCTAGTGCGAGTGGCTCGAGGGTGAGCCACAAGTGAGTGTTGGGGGCCTATTGGGGCCAAGGTCGCAGCTATAGTAAAAGCTGCGAATTTTGGGAAAAAGCACGAGTATGGAAGGAAAGTGCTAATTTTGGGACAAGCACTAAGTTTTGGGTAAGAAGGAGACGGTGCGCAGTACGGTGCCAGATGGATGATCTCAGCGCAGATCACGGACCGGAAATTATGGAGCTCGCGCGCACGTCATCGAAGAATGAAGGTGGCTCAGCTACCATAATAAATAAGGCGATGGAGTAGAGGGCTCAGCTACCTCATTTAAAGGCTCAGTACAGAAGTTATGGTTGCTCGGATCAAGGAGGAGCAACGGACCAGAGCATTGAAGGCGAAGGACGATCGCCCATACCCACAATCTGCGCCGGAATTCATGGAGCCTGCAGGAAGCGGCGACGTGACTGCAAGCGGTGCCTACAGTACACCTAGCCATGTGCGTGGTTAGGGTTTTTGGGAATCACTGTTGGGAAAGGCCCACAGTTTTGTAAAGGTGTGACCGTCATGGCCACCTATATATATGAATAATTGTAATGGGTAGACGGTTAGAGAGTTAGAGAGTTAGAGAGTTAGAGAGAGTTAGATGTTAGACTGTTAGATAGCCAGTCTAAAGGATAGATCATGTGTTGATTATCCTTCACTGTATTTTCTACCCAGTGTGTAGACTTAGAGAGGAAATCGGATAGCCGAGGAGCTAATCCCTGAGTTGCCAGACAGTCTGAGTCGACGTCTGTGCCTTTGTAATCTCCATAGAGAGGAGACTAGAGTGAGAGAAGGGCTCCCAGCTGTGTGCGTGGAGTTTCCTGGAAAGATCTAAGGCTGCAGCTGTGTGCGCAGCATATTGTATAACTCTATCATTTTCTGGTTAATATAACACTCCCGTGGACGTGGTTTTCCTCGAGGAGATGAGCTTCACATATATCTTCTTGTTATAATGTTTGTGTGAATGATAACTGTTTAGGATCATTACCTGTGTGTACATCTTTTGCATCATCTTTGCGACTGTTTGAGTGAGTGTAGGAAGATCCTTTATTGTTATAATCGCCGAGTATAGAAGTAGTGGTGGAACGATGTCGCTGCAGCAACCGAGCTTCGCGTGACTGCGCAGTAGGTCTGCAGGAAGGAAGGCACCCGCGCAGTTGCGTCGCGAGGCCTGCGGGAAAGTCCGACCGCCGATATTTGAGGGAGAAGGAGATATATAGAACAATCTCAGCATCACCACGGTTAAGGAAAGCTGATTCCTTAACCCCCCATAGCCACTTCGGGTGAGACCTCGAGCTGCCGCGCAGCTCGTTGCCGAGAGGGCCAGTGCGCCAAGGGGTTTTGTTGCTGCGCTTCATTAAAACCCGGGTCTGCCCAGAAAAGCAGCCAACAGTATACATCAATGGCTAGTGATCAGATGGTGTCTTATTATGCTAGACTACAATCCATCTATTCACATGATATAGACTCATACTATCATTAGTTTGGGATGAAGACCTTGGGACAAACAATAGTATCACTCCTTGATGCTAAATGCCCAAGTTGCACAAGATTAAACTGCCATGTGTAAGTAACATGAAGACTTTGATAGCTCACACTTATCATAGTGCATGTTTACTTTATCAAGATGTGCGTTTGACATGGATCCACTATGTATTGTTCATGGCCATGCTTATTTACTGCTGAGCATGGGTATATCCGCCTCAAGAATATTATTATATATTTGGGAAATTTCCTTATTTTGCTTGCAGGTTCTTTCAAATGCTTGCATTCATGATTCTTCTCCTTAGCCCTTATACCAAGATTATTAGTTATTCAATTAACGTATTTTTTCCATTAGCTACACTTCTGACCTCACACATTAGGGGGCATCTATTATCACAATATTTAACACCCTTAATGACAAGGGTCGAAATCACATACTATGTCCACCCCAACATGAAGATTGAGTAAAATCACTAAGATAAAGTACTTTTTCCTTGGCCTATTCACTACTTTCCTACAAGAAATTTGCAAATATTTGGCACTTAAGAGGCATCTAAGGTCATCAAGTTTCTAAATTAAAGCTACGAAAGGGTCACCACAGGCTTAAATTGGAGGAAAATCCATGAAAACATGAATTAAAAGGTGTAAAAAGCTCAATTATGGAGAAAATATGAAATAGGTGCATGCAACATTGGAATCTTCACCCACATTGGGATGACCACCCACATTGGGATTCCCACCCCATTTGACCTAATCCAAGGCTATAAAAGAATCCTTTGGGGTAGAGGCTAAAGGATTGATTTTTTAGAGAGAATTTGAGAGAGTTGGAATGCTGTTGGAAGGGCAATCAATCTTTATTTACCATAGATCTTGGTGATCAAGGGATAAGGGAAAATGAGGTAGAATTTGGAATCTGAAGAAGGATGGCACCATCAACATGATCAAGGTTGTAAGTGTAATTCTTTATCTATTTAATGCAAATGAATCCTATTCCCCCCCAATGTATGCCATTATCATTGTTTATATGATTTGATTTCATGTATACGATCTTAATTTCAAAGTTATTAATTAGTTTTGTGGTTAAGAGGAAACGAGAAAGGTGTTTTTTGATGTTGTGCAGGTCATTTGGTGAAGATACAAACACAACAAACAAGGAAGTATCAACAGATCCCAATTCTCCAAACGACCACACTACAACAGGTAGTCTCTTTCTTCCCTCCCTACCTCTAAACTTCTTGAAATTTAATATAGATCTTAGGAATATTGTTAATAATTTATTTTCATCTTTGTCGATGGCCCTCACCAAGCCATCAGGAGATATGAGCTTTTCTACCTAGCACTGCCTTCATATTTCCTCAAAACAAGGCACTCCTTCTAACAAGTCTTGCCCCATCGACATCAACACCTTATATGGGATCAAGATTAGAGATTCTCTTATAATGCCTCGAGGCTTGCATACATCAATGGATGGTCAACTCATTGACAAAAATAGGAATACATCAATGTATCCTAACTATCATATTCTGTAGGTGACTCAACCCCAACACCTCTATTCGTACTTGTTAGAATGCACTATGGTACCTTGACACTCATTTTCATCATTAGTGAGTTGTATCACATTGGTTAAGACATTCATTAATGGTCGGTAATCCAACAAAGTTTCTCCATGTTCGACTCAAAGAATATTCATTCACATGGACTATCTTGTACACAAGATTGGATTAAGGTTGAAGACTGTATGATTTTATGGTATTGATAGCAGGTTGTAGTTCTCAACTTTCATATTGTTTTCAAATAAAAGGGGATTAACAAGCAGGGAAGTCCTCTATGGTTGTAGCATACTGTTGGAATTTGTTGCAAAATGATCAGTCTATATCTTGAGGCAGTCATCTCTACCATCACATAGCTTATTCTCGTTGCATTTGATTTCCCTATCATCCAATTTTATTATGTTAGTATATTCAAGAATGTTCTATTTTGTTTCAACATCCAATTTTATTATCATATTACATAGTTCTAGATCAACATTCTCATAAATTTTCAAAAATTCCAAGCATTATTTTAGTATTTCATATGTTCAAAACACCTCAGGGATAGTCTCAACATTCATTATCTTCACTGATGCAAGCAATCTATCCATTGGACAAAGATTACCACATTATTTATCTTTTGGGTACAATATCCTCAAAGGGGTACCAAAAGTTTTGTAAAGTGATTTTTTGTCCATCAGTTGGAGGGAGTTCAAGTTGCAATTCAACATCCTAAAATAACAAAGTAACTTAGAATCCTCCACCTAGCATCAAGATTTATCCTATTTCAAGGTAGTACTTAAAGTTTCTACAACAAAATTTCAAGATGCATTCTCAATCGAATAAAATTCCAGTATATGAGTCTTTGATTTCAGTTTGCAGCTTTCATCTTCAAAGGTTTCTGTGTTTTTATATTTTTTAAGAATAAGGTTCAAGTTTCCAACCTCCAGAGTTGTATGACTACATCAACAGCCCTCTAGTTGTAGATCATTCAATATTTTGATGACTCATGTTCCTTCAGTACATGATCTGTATATCAAGTATTGAAAGACATGTAATTTGCTTTTCATGTTCTCATGGTACTAAATAAGTTTACTGGCCGCAAGTATTAGATTCACAATGCTCTAGTGGTCCAAAAGGTTCTTGAGCTCTAATCATGCAAATAGACCTTACTTAGTACAAGCACAAATTTTTTCCAATAGCAATGGTCAACATCCTTTGCATGGTTTACTCTCCACATGGTTTCAAGTTTCGCAGCTCCTGTAAGTACCTCTTCAAACAATCATCACAAAGTATCATGAGGTGAGAACGCTTTTCATCTTTCTAATTCATTTGAAGGTATGGGAAATTGATGCAAATTAATTTTTAATTAGGGGCATTTTGAGGTCTAAAATGAGCCTCAAAACAAAAAAATGTACTATCAAAATCAACTTTAAAAGAACCAATCACATTCTAGAGAATGACATCATCCCTTATACTTGATGTGACATTGCTCGAGTTAAATATGGTTTCTTGTCAAATTTTAAATGGTGGATGAAAACCATAATTAACCATATTCATAATAAAAGAGGTACCCATAAATTACATTGGATTATAATGTATATTTACTTATCACTCTTAAAGTATGGAGTATTTTCTTATATAAAAAATAATATAAATTATATTTTTAATATAAAAAATCAAACTTAAATTTAAAATTTAAAACCATGCCTACTTCATTTATTTATTCTTGTATAAGAATTGTGGTTTATATATAATCGTTATAATGAATAAACATAAGATAAAGTTAGGATACTAAATTTAAAATAATGAATACGTAGAGAAACAATTATAACGTAGCATAAAATTTATAGGAAAAACATTAACATAGAATAAAATTTATAGGATAAAAATTATAACATAGAATAAAGTTTAGGCTAATGAATATGTATAACAGGTAGGAAACAAATCATAACGTAGATTAAGGTTTAGGATAATGAAATAATATGGGATAAAAATTATAATGTAGAATAAAGTTTAGGATAATGAAGATTATAATGTACAATAAAATTTATAGGATAACGATTATAACATAGAATAAAGATAGGACAAATTTAGGATAAATTATAAGGTATTAGAGCTTGGTGTAGCTCAAAGTTTGGCGAGAGTGTGAGAATTTGGTGGAGGATCTCTGTTCATTATTGCCTATTGGATGCCTGTGGTGAAAAAGGAGAAATTTGGCATTCCTGTAAAGAGAAAGAGCTGTAAATGTCTTTTGGGAGTGTTCATTTTTTCTTTTCCTCCCTGGAAAGAGCAACGCACTTTCTGAGAAAAATGTGGTAATGCACTTCCCAAAAAATAACACAACGTTAGGATTGCTTCTTGCACAAGGGTACAGTGCGGTGGTACTGCAATTCATCAGAGGACAAAGAGTAGGGGTGCCGCAGTCCAACAGAGAAAAAGGTGCGGCATTGAGGCCTCCCTTGCACCGATCTTGCGCACCGCGGCCTCCTGATGCACGTTGCCTATGTTAAAGGTGTTGCACTTAGCATAAATTGTTTTTTTTAAAGATGGAAAATGCATCTCTTGTTGATTCATACATTAATGAAGATTCCAAATTGAACGGTGAAAATTATGTTAACTGGAAATTCAAGCTTATGACTGTGCTTGAATCCTATAATGCTTGGTCAATTGTGAATGGTGATGAAGTTAAGCCTACAAATGGTGCATTACTTCAAGATTGGAATAGGCGGGAGTCAAAAGTGAAGGTGACGATGAGGATTCTGTCAAAGACAATATAATCCCTCACATACGAACTTGTGAGACTTCCAAGGAAACCTGGGACATGCTAAAAGGTCTGTATGAAACTACAGATGCCAATCAGATCTTATTTTTGAAGACCAAGCTACTATCTATCAAGATGGAGGTTAATGAAGGGGTAAGAAAATTTATTTCTCGCATGAAAGATCCAAGTGATAAATTGGGTGATATTGGTGAAGTGGTAGATAGTACTAATTTAGTGACTATCACAGTGAAAGGTTTAGTGCTAGATTATAAAGTGTTTATTTCATCACTAGCAGTAAGAGCGAAGCCACCAACCTTTGAAGAACTCACATGGATTCTTATACAAGATGAAGAAAGGATGAAAAACTATGATCTAGATGCCCAAGGCTCAGATACCACCTTGATTGCAAAAGGAAGACATGTACACAAAGGTAAACCATGGAACAAAAAAAGAGGCATGTTTCATACACAACAGAAAGGTATGGCACAACCTGATTCTTATAAGAATAGAAATGTTGAATGTCACTATTGTGGCAATTTAGGACATCTTGCTAGGAACTATTTTCATAAGATGAATCGTGGATCCAACCAAGAATACATAAATCACAATGGGAATTTTGTTCATAAAGACATCCTGGACAATCATAGATTTAAAAATCTCAGATTGTTCATCTCTGAAACTGCATTGTCTGTTGATACTGATGATGAGAATGCATGGTTCATTGATTCAAGTGCATCTTCCCATATGTCCTACAAGAAGAAGTGGTTTGATGAATATCATGAAAAGATAGATGGCACTCATATTTACTTAGGTGATAACAGGTCACATAAAGTACAAGGTTATGGAGTGATAAATGTAAATTTACCTAATGGACAAATGAAACTAATCCATAATGTTATGTATGTCCTTCGTATTAAAAAGAACCTAATATATGTTTCTACCATTACTGATAATGACCTGAAAGCGGACTTTGGTAAGTATCAGTGTCATATTAAATACATTTGAGACAATTATAGGATTGTTGCTATAGGTTATAGGTGTGGAGGTTTATATAAGTTGGATGCAAGAAAAAGTAGGCACCAAGCGTTGACATCCAGTGCAATGTCAACAGAGGAACTCTGGCATCAAAGGTATGGGCACATTAACCATATTGATCTAATGTTGTTGCAAAATAAATCTATGGTTGAAGGTCTTCCTGTGATTAAGAATAATAATATTGAATGCAGTGCATGTGCACTTGGAAAACAACACATGAATGAATTCCCGATACACAAAGAGAAAGGACAAACTGATTTGCTTGAGTTAATCCATTATGATGTATGTGGACCTATGCAAACCGGATCACTGGGTGGCACATGGTATTTTTTGGTATTTGTTGATGATAGATCCAGATATACATGGGTCTATTTTATAAGAAGAAAAGGTGATGTCTTTGAGTATTTTAAGGAATTCAGAACCATGATTGAAAAACAGTCAAGCAAATGCATTAAAATCCTCAGATCTAATAATGGGGGTTAATATGTTTCTGGAGCATTCAAGAGGTATTGTAAGGATCATGGCATCCAACAAAAATTTACAGTGCCTTACACTACTCAGCAAAACAGAGTTGCTGAGAGGAAGAACATAACACTGGTGGAATGTGCATGCATCATGCTTCAAGGTAAAAAAAAATCAAATGGATTTTGGGCAGAAGCCATTAATACTGCAGTTTATTTAAAGAACATAATTCCAACAAAGAAATTATATCTTCAAACACCTTTTGAAGTTTTTCATGGATATAAACTAGAAGACAAGCATTTGAGAGTATTTTGTTGTAGGGCCTTTGCACACATTCCAAAAGATGAGAGAAAACTATTTATGGACAATCCACTTGAGCGGACGCGAGCATAACCTCCCTAGTCCAGGTGGATCTAGAACAAATGGATACAAAATATAGATCTACTTTCCTAGATCAATTAGAGATTGAAGTTAATAGATGTCCTGCCTTCAGATTGGTGAATCCTTCTCCTCTTTGTTGCTCCAAGCTCTTTGGTTGTCAGATCTGTAGCTGCAAAACCTGTCAGAGCACACAGAGACAAACAAACAGTAAAAGAACATCTAAACACTAACTAATCTAATCCAACAATTAAGGAAGTAAGCTCTAAATATAATTAACACAAATAAATTTATGGAAATAGATTATATTACTATAAATAAGTGGGAAATACATAGAAGAGTGATGATTACAACCAAGCCTTAACGCTGTAATCTTCCTCCAATAGTCCAATCCAAGCCTCCAAAGGGTGTGTGTGTCTCCCAAGAGATGACAAGGGATCACCTAGGGTGATTCCACCAGCATATAAGTGCTATAGTCTTTCCTCCCTTTCCATGGAGAGAGGGGTTTCATTTATAGGTCTAAAGAGATAGAGTAGGTTGAGGATTAAGGGGAGAGGGTTAAGGGATCCTCCCATTAGGTTAGGGAACCGAATGTCAGCTTGCCTAGAAGTTAGGGATGACCCTCCACCTCACCTAGCTTCGAGAAGGGACTCAAAGCTTCAAATTATCCATTCTAATCACCCCTGGCGCACCCTGGATGAAGGCAAAGGGCGCCAAAGGAGGGCTGGTGCAGGCTACAAGAAGGATAAGTGAGCCACTTGCTCACCCTGTCAAGGTTAGACCTACACCACCTAGGATCTGGTGCTCCCTGATTGAAGGCAAGGTGCGCTAGCCTACTTAAAGGAGGTAGAAAGGTAAGGACAACCTCATACTCAGTGTACTTTAGCTAAGGGAACTTTAGGGATTCAGAAACAACATGGCTCATGATTACGAGATTTAGGTGTAACAGAATGCCCCCCAAAGCATGAAGCTGGAAAAATGAGATAGGTGATATGATTTGCAAGATAGATGGAGAGGACTTGTTGGTTGGAAGGTGCTTCTATAGTACAACTGACTCTGAGATACATGTCTCACATGACTCACAACATGGATGTCGACCGATACAACACAGATCCATGGTAGTAAATTCTGACTGAACACAATCATGGCTACTAGACACAATCATAGATCCATGATGAGATGATAACACAGCCACGACCAATACAAAGTGGATCCATGTGATATGAACCAAACAATATCCATCGCAACCTGGGTGAAATATGAGAACAACCCAGGGTCTTCAAGCTGAACCCGCAATGATACGAATCTATCCATGCGATTACAATGTCTTGGAGTCGAACATGGTAGAAACCACGTGATTACCGATCATTGATGTATACCATTAACAAGCGCAATGGAAATCACCATTGATGTCAACGATCCCCGAGGTATCACAATACATACCATTGAGTGTGAATCAATGAGTTGAGGTCGAACACTCGACGAGATCTTTCAATCAAGAGCCAATGATGTAAACTCATGTTGAAAGCGAGGTAACCTTCCATTGAGGCATGCAGGCCCAAGGTACTTGATTGGTTTCTAGATCCAATCCTTGGATGATGTGTTGAAGTCGACAAGGATGAATCTGTCAAAGGAGGGCCATGATGAATCCCCATCATCGACACGAAACATGATCACAGTTGTTTGGAGTGAATCGGATGGTAGAGTGATGTGCAAGACTAACTCAGGGTAGACCGACATGATGGAAGGTACACAGAATGCAGATAATGGATAATGAACATCCCTTGAACATGGGCATGGCATGACTTGGAAGTATCGACGTGATGAAAATGATATCGACCCCCAATGCAACTGATCATGGAAGCATTCTTTGGATGACCCAAAGGAGCGACGTGACTCATGGAATCAATAGGACTCGAAGACAAATGAATTACCCAATTACTGAATGCAAATGCAAACACGTGCCATGTTCAAGAGTGACTAAGTACTGCCAAAATAACAATAAACACAATCTCATCCCTAATCCCCATCATGATTGATGAGTACCTCTTTTTTTTTTAACGAGCTTGAAAAGGGTAACAGATGCTCGGTATAGCTCATCCCATGGATGAGTCCAATCACAAATATTTTATGAACCTAGGGTAGGAGGGGTTCATTCCATGATGGGCCTTTCTATGTTAGTTTTTAACGAGTCCAAAGAAGGTAAACTCGGCGTCATTTCATGTTTAGAGAGTCTGAAAAGAAGTAAAGAAGACTTCAAAATTCCTTTTTCGTAAAGTTAGTCTCTTCACCCGAAAGAAGGGTAAAAAAACGTGAGAGAGAACTCTTCCAGCCATGATTGGATGTAGTGCTCCTTTTTTCGTTAATAGTACCTCTTGGTCCAAAAAAGGGGTAAACTACCACTAGAAAGATGATCATTCAAATACTTTTACAAGCGTGAAAGCATCAAGTTCGCTTGGTGATCTTTTTCGTATTTAAGGAGCCTGAAAAGAGCTCAAAGGAAGACTCCATGTACAACTTTGTCATGGTTGGTGACCGAGTATGACAAAGGAAAAGGTAAAATTGACACAGTTCCTTTTCCGTAAGTAGTCTAGCGAGGTCGGATAAAGTGATAACTTATACTTATTAGACACACCTTTTTAATCAATTTTAACGAGCAAGACAATGGTATCAAAAGCACTCGGAACCTTTTTCATGTTTGAACCAGAGCACGAAAAGGTCAAACCTCTTTTCATGTTTCAACCAGAGCACGAAAAAAGTGAAAAGTAAGCTCAATAACATATTACTGTTTTTAATGAGCTCGAAGACAGGTAAAAAGAATTCTCATGATGTATACTTCATTTTTTAACGAGCTTGTAACAAAAAATGAACAATGCTCGAGATTATTTTCATGGTTTAGCGAGCTCAAAACCCAAAAGAAAGTATGCTTGAATATTCCCATTGGTGTATTTTTCCCATCATAATATCCAAAGGTTGGTACATTCCCCCAGCATGATTGTTAGAAGTGACTTAACTCCAACATGGCATGGAGAGGCGATCGAGTTGACTTCAACATAACGTCCAGAGGTTGAAGACATGTCCCCCAAGCTTCATTTCATTCTTCTAATCTACATCTTCACTCGATTAAACTCTTGGTTACTAATATGAATATGTTCACCAAATACGAAGGAAGATCAAATGGCATAGGAGGATGAAAAAAAAGGTTCAAGTACTAAGTCTATGGAAAGAATCGACTCAATGGAAAAGGATCTGTTTAATTTTTTAACGAGCTTGGCACAGGAATAGAACTATGCTCATGAAGTTGGTTTCATTTTTATGCAAGCTTGAAACCAAAGGTAAACTATGCTTAGGAACGGTTTCATTTTTACACAAGCTTGAAACCAAAGGTAAACTATGCTGCTAGGGCTCTATTCCATTTTTTAACTAGCTTGGAATCAAAGACTAATATTTGCTCATGGGAACCTATTTCATTTTTTAACGAGCTTGACACAGAAAGGGAACTATGATCATATGACCTGTTTCATTTTTTAAAGAGCTTGACACAGAAAGGGAACTATGCTCATGGTTAAGGCCCATTGACGGGTTCCTTCCCAACATGATATCTAGAGGTTGGAAGATACCCCCAGCATGATTGCTAGCAGCTTAACATGCCCCCAAGATTCGTTTCATCTGTCTACTCTTCTTCTCTACCTAATTAAAATCCTGGCTACTAATATGAATATGTTCACCAGGGGGGTAGGAAGAACGAGGATCAAGTGACAAAGGCAGATGAAATGAAGGTTCAAGTCCTAAACCTAGTGGGAGACTCAACTCAATGGGAGGAAGATCTATTTCATTTTTACACAAGCTTGAAATAGACAATAACTATGCTTGAAGGGACCCATTTTATTTTTTAACGAGCTTAAAATGGAAAGAAACTATGCTCATGATAGCCTATTTCATTTTTTAAAGAGCTTGAAACAAAAAGGGAACTATGCTCCTGGCCATCTATTTCATTTTTTAATGAGCTTGACACAGGAAAAGAACTCTGATCGTATGACCTGTTTGATTTTTTAACGAGCTTGACACAGAAAATGAACTATGCTCATGGTTAAGGCCCATTGAAGGGTTCCTTCCCAACATGATATACAGAGGTTGGTAGTGTTCCCCCCAGCATAAGAATCTAGGGGAATAACTCCAGTGTGATGTCCAGAGGATGGAGACATGCCCCCCATCCCTAGGGGGAAGAAACCACTAAAACATGTGTAACATTTAGGGAAGTTGATGACTAGAAGTCATGTGATGAGTGGGTGTCACAAAGGAAAGCTAATCAATGGTCACCATATTCCCATGATGAGGAAAATACATCAGTCGAAAGAGTGAGGACACTACAGCTTTCATTGCATAAACATAATCACGTCCAAGGAGAAGATTAAAATCTAAGGGACCTTGGACTACCATAACATCAATACAGACAATTTTCCCTCCTAAAGTGATAGGTAATTGAGGAAGGATCCCTAAATTTCTAGTAGGACTTCTATTAAAAGCCAATATATGGTCAGTGACTGGCACAAGCCGAGGGGAACCTATAGCTTGCCAAGCAGTTGAGGATAAAATACTAATAGAAGCTCCCTCAGCTCCCTCATCAACTATAGTGCGAAATATTTCCTTATCAGAAACTCCTATAGATATCTGGAAAGGAACACTCGAAGGGAGATGAGATTCTGTTAGCCCATTCCAATCAAAGGAAATGACCTCAATACTTGGAGGGGTTCCTGTGGGAATGGACAGGATTTCCTCTTGCCTAGAACAATCTGAAATGACTAGGAAAACATCAGCGGTTTCCAATTCACTCTCAACTGGAAGACTAGAATGAGACGAAGATTTTATCATGGTGACTACTTCAGTCTGGGTATTCTCCAATGAAAGAGTGGGATCGAGTGGAGGTGATATCGAATCGACCACTTCAACTTCACTTTTTGAAGAAAGAGTGGGATCGACCGAGGATGGGGCTGGATCAACCACTTCATCAACAAATGGGGGGTCAAGGGACAACTTACGAGATACGGTAATCTCTTCCAACAATTGTGAAGCTTCATCCATGGGTGGATAAAGGTAAGTAAGGTGCACGCCATTGCATAACAAACAAGGATTCTTGACTTTAGCTTTCCGACTCTTCACCATAGAGTCACTGGTTGATGGGGTATCATCAGTATGATGTCTAGAGGCCGATGATATAGGTGGTTTGGAGGCTTTAGACCACTCTTCTAACACTTTGGAAAGACCGAGACAATCCTTGAGAAGGTAATCACCCTTGTAAAGCTTGCAAGGGAACTTGGGTCTACGAGGTGTTTTCATAGAATGAGTGCCATTAGAGGAAACTGGTTGATGCTTGGTCTCTTTCTTATCCTTCTTATTCTTTATCTTCCTTTTCTTCTTCTTCTTATACTCCTGATTACTAACACTATTGCTTTGATCAGGAGAGGAAGAATAAACGGAAGAAGATTCATACGACGAAGAAGGGGAAGGATCAGTTTGGGATTTGCACTCTCATGGTGGAGAGTTAACATTTGAAACATTGGGTACAGACAGAATCACCGAATTGAATAACCATACCGGTAATCCTATGGTTAATCCAGGAAGATTTAAAGTGGGAATAAAGGGAGGACCAATATCTCCAACTGGAGGAAAGGCAAAAGGTACCCCTTGAAAAGGAGCCTCTTGATTGGTAGTCCTAGAAGAGGTTTCCATATCTAAACTCTCTAAGTCCTTCTAATTATCATGCACAAGAAACACTACTCAAACTAAAAGCAACAATAAAACTCGTGAATAGGAGGGATGTAAAAGGCAGATCCTCACAGGTGTGTCAAGCTGTCACAACTCGTGATATACTGTAGGGTCCAAAAGTTATACTCGACCCAATTTTTCAGAGAACTAACCAAGGAGGATTGGGACTGTACCCTTGTCCATATAACCCAACTACCTAACAGTACGTGTGTAGTAATCTCCCCAAGTGTTGTTCTCGGTGTATTGCGACAACAAGATAGTCGAAAGCCTTTGCTCAGATGGTTCCAGGAATCCTAATGGGGTCTCCCGATATAATCAAGGTACGTGGAAGCGCCAATCTGTAGTGGTGCTTTCTAATGCACAATCGTACGACAGGATCCTTCTGATATACTACTGAGTACGTGGAGTACCTTTCTATATACCCAAGGGTACATGAAAGGCCGTTCGATATACCTGTTGGTACGTGGAAGAACTACAAGCCCTCGGGATGCAGTGCATGCAAATAACGATAGCTTCCACGATTAACAACACTGGAACACGTCACTAACCTAACACACAAGTTGCTAAAAGTTGTTAACTTAAACTAGCGCTTAATTTTATCTTATGCGGTTAAGTGAATCCATGAAGTGAAGACTTGGAATTTAAACAAGATGCAAAGCTGATCTATATGAAAATGCAAGCCTTCTCTTCTATGAAGTCCTACTTAAGAAGGAGAGTGGGATATTTTTTCTTCCCAAATGCACAACCCTATGCAAATGCAATTTTAACTCTTTTCAAAATGATAGAAAGAAGTATAGATAAACCCAAAACTAACCTAAAGCGATAAAAGAGATATTTTTATGAACACCAAATACAATAATCCTAATCCGTTTCCTATCTTTTTACACTCGAAAAAGACACATCTAAGTTATGGAAAGAAGGATTTCAAAAACGTTTCCAATCAAATGCAAGACAAAGAAAAGCACTTAATAATCTTATCTAACTGAAATGCACACAAATCTTAAACATGCCTTTCTTCTTCTCATGAGTGTAAGACTAAGAATGTCAAATGATCAAATTAAATCAAGAAGAATATTTATGTTTTCCAATTCGTGAATATAGAAAAAGAGGGACAAAATCAAGCTTCTCTTTGAACTAAATTGGAGACAAGGAATCAATCTTTCCCAAAAATCACTGGATAGCTCAGCATGTAAAGGAAACAAAATGCACAACCCAAGAAAAAGAGGCTAAAAAAGACATGGATATCCCACACTTTTCAAGTCTTTTAAAACAAGCCAATAACACCAAACCAAAATTTATATTAAAACCTTAATATGGGTCAAAACGACTATAGGATACACGATTCAATTTTTTTGCAAAAATAGAGTCCATTTCGCTTAAAAATGCAAGAAAAACACTAGTTTTGACTCAAAGGGCCAAACATGGATCCATATCTCAAAAGACCCAAAAATTGAGGAAAAAGATAGTATGTTGTGCCTAGGGGTTCTGTGACTATAATATGCATCCTACAGATCACAATTAATCAGACCAAAAACAAAAAATGAAGGAAATACTTGCTGATCCCTAAGTTTTAAGGGGTTGGCGCACCCTATGAAACTGGACCAGAGCGCCAGAGAGAGGCTAGCGCACCTTGTACATAGGAAGGGTGGGCTAGTGGAGCAGTTTGTCTTCAGGAAAAGTGAGCCAACCAGACAGTGGCGCAGGGAAGACTCAGCCCAGGTGCGCCTGCCAAATAACAAGCAAGAAAATGGCTAGATCTCCTAAGGTCGAAGGGCAAGAGGCCTAATGCTGATCCCAAAGAGAATCAAGGGAATCCAAGAAACTCTTTAATGAAAAAATATGATGGTGGGAGGGGTTCAGGAGGCTAAGAAATGGATCACTAAGAAATCAATGGAATCACACTAAAACTAAATCAAAGCTAATATTCTTCCCTAGTATGGTCGCCAGATTTGTTTACAGACAATCTACTCGAGCGGACGCGAGCATGACCTCCCTAGTCCAGGTGGATCTAGAACAAATGGATACAGAATATAGATCTACTTTTCTAGATCAATTAGAGATTGAAGTTAATATATTTCTTACCTTCATATTGGTGAATCCTTCTCCTCTTTGTTTCTCCAAGCTCCGTGGTTGTCAGATCTGTAGCTGTAAAACGTTCCAAAGCACATAGAGACAAACAAACAGTAAAAGCGCATCTAAACACTAACTGATCTAAGCCAACCGTTAAGGAAGTAAGCTCTAAATATCTTAACACAAATATGTTTATGGAAAGAGATTATATTACTGTAAATAAGTTGGAAATACATAGAAGAGTGATGATTACAACCAAGCCTTAGCGCTGTAATATTCCTCCAACAGTCCAAGCCAAGCCTCCAAAGGGTGTGTGTGTCTCCCAAGAGATGAAAAGGGATCACCTAGGGTAATTCCACCAACATATAAGTGCTATAGTCCTTACTCCCTTTCCATGGAGAGAGGGATTTCATTTATAGGGCTAAAGGGATAAAGTAGGTTAAGGATTAAGGGGAGAGGGTTAAGGGATTCTCCCATTAGGTTAGGGAACCGAATGCCATCTCACCTAGATGTTAGGGATGACCCTCCACCTCACCTATCTCCAAGAAGGGCCTCGAAGCTTCCAATTATCCATTCTAATCACCCCTAGAGCACCCTGGATGAAGGCAAGGATGCCAAAGGAGGGCTGGCGCAGGTTGCAAGAAGGATAAGTGAGCCAGTGGCTCACCCTGTCAAGGTTAGACCTGTGCCACCTAGGATTTGGCACTCCCTGACTGAAGGCAAGGTGCACCAACCTAATTAAAGGAGGTAGAAAGGTAAGGACAACCTCATACTCAGTGTACTTTACCTAAGGGAACTTTAGGGATTCGGGCACAGAGTTGGCACATGGCTCATTATGACGAGATTTAGGTGTAACAAAAACTTGATGCAAAGTCAATTGAATGTATATTTGTTGGATAGTGCACTGATAAAAAAGCATGCAAGTTGTTTCATCCTAGCTCACATAAGCTGATTGCAAGTAGAGATGTGGTGTTCCATGAGAATGCATATAAAAATGATAGCTTGAATGATTCTAATGTTTGGCATATCCTTAATGATAATGATGATTATGTCAAAATAGATGCAATAGTTTAGCAGGAACACGAACAGGAGCAGTCACATGAACAGGTACATGAGCAGTTACAAGAACATGAACAAGAATGAGAATAGGAACAGGAACAGGAACAGGAACAGGAACATGAACAAGAACAAGAATAGGAAAAGGATGAAAGCAGCATGAGCAACAATGATACTTCGTCTGATGGAGATACAACAGAAAGCAGAAGAATAATGGATGGAAATCCTACAAGAAATATAGTACCAAGAAGGTCATCACGACAAACTCATCTTCCTCTAAGGTATAGTGACTATGTTTTAATGGCTAATGTCATGAATGCCACTGAACCAATGAATTATGAACAAGCCAAAGATAAAGAAGAATGGGTACATGCTATGAATGAAGAATACAACTCTATAATTAAAAATCAAACTTGGGAATTAACAGATTTGCCTGAGAATAAGGTTCCCATAGGGTCTAAATGGTTGTTCAAATCTAAGTTTAAATCATATGGTAGCATTGAAAAATTTAAAGCTAGACTAGTTGCAAAAGGTTATGCTCAAAAGGAGGGAATTGATTTTGAAGAGACATTTGCCCCAGTAGCTAAGTTAAATACATTTAGAATACTTGTTGCATTGGCTACACAATATAAATGGAAAATACATTAATTAGATGTCAAATCTTCTTTCTTGAATGGTGAACTAAAAGAGGAAGTGTATTTAGTCAACCTGAAGGTTTTGTACAGAAAGGATATGAGCATCTTGTTTGTAAATTGAAGAAAGCTATCTATGGATTGAAACAGGCCCCTAGATCATGGTATATAAATATTGATTCTTTCTTTAGTCAAAAAGGTTTTGTGAAAAGTAAAAGTGACCCTAACCTTTATATTAAGAAAGATAAAGAAGGAAATGTTTGCTTGATATCCTTGTATCTTGATGATCTGATTATTACAGGGAGTGCATTTTAGTTGATTGCAGAATTTAAAAGTCAATTGTCACAGGAGTTTGAAATGAAAGACCTGGGTGAATTGCATTACTGTTTGGGACTGGAAGTTTGGAAGGATTCTGGTAAGACTATGATCATTCGAAGAAAATATATAAGGGAAATTCTGAAGAATTTTAATATGAGTGAATGCAAAGCAACGTCCATTCCTTTAGATCATAATTTGAAGTTATACAGTGATGATGGAACTAAGGAAGCAGATGGTACTTTGTATCGCCAGTTGGTGGGAAGTCTGAATTATCTCACTACTACCAGGCCAGATATATCATACGTAGTCAACATTCTTAGTCAGTTTATGGCTAAGCCAAGTGAAAGTCATTGGAAAGCTGCAAAGAAAGTCCTCAGATATCTCAAAGGAACAATGAATTTTGGTCTTTTATATACTGATTAATTTGATGTTCAATTGGCAGGTTTTTCTGATTCTGATTGGGCAGGTAATCCTGATGACAGAAGATCCACATCAGGGTATGCATTCAACATTGTATCTGGGCTTGTATCATGGAGTAGTGAGAAACAACCAACTGTTTCTTTATCATCTGCAGAAGCTGAATATAAATCCATGTCCAGTGCTACTTGTGAAGTTGTTTAGTTGAGGAGAATTCTTGATGATATTGGTACCAGGCAAACAGAACCAACAAAAGTCTACTGTGATAACCATAGTGTTGTTAAATTGGCACACAATCCTGTTTATCATGCAAGATCTAAACACATAGAGCTGCAACATCATTTTGTGAGAGAAAAAATAGAGTCTAAGGAAATTGAATTAATTTATTGTAATACAAGTGAAAATGTAGCAGATATATTTACTAAGCCTGTTGGAAAAATTCAGTTTGAAGTCCTTAGGCAGAAGTTGGGTGTTGTAGAAAATCCATTTCTCCATTAAGGGGGAATGTTGGTGATAATGTCGAAATGATAGGATGCATAATAGTGATTGGATTGTGTGTATTTCATAATATTAGGAATAGGTTTGATATCCAAGATTGTAGGATCTAATAGTTAGTTTGTTGAAGAGTATTTCACTATATATTGTAAGCTTGTTTCATTAGTTAATTGAATCGGTTTTGTACCATTCCTGGTTGTGTAAGCGAGCCTCTGTGCTCTGCTGTCTATCTTTGATTTTTTATTAGAATAAAGTTTATAGATAAAAATTATAAAGTAGAATAATGTTTAGGATAAATTTAGAATAATGACTACGCACGTAGGATAACATAGGATAAACATTATAATGTATAATAAAGTTTATAGGATAAGTATAATGCACAATAAACTTATTATAACAAATAAATTGGTTGGTTTCATAAATATTTATTGGTTTAAAATTTTAATTTGAAATAAGTATAAGCTTAAATTATAATTAAACTACATTATATTAGTTTTATTTAATATATATATATATATATATATATATATATATACATGAAAAAAAATCATAATTTTAATTATGAAAACCAAAATTACATTTTTTAGATACTCTAAAGTATATTTCACACTTCTTTCTGCCTCTCACAGGTCAAACATACTTCTTACAGACTTTATCACCTACAATACATCAGGGATCAACACAAAAGTTTTTGTTCAAGTTTTTAAACCTCAACAGATTTAAACTACTTTCTAGTAGCCTCTTATATAGAATTTAGTAGCAACAATTTCTAGGTATAAAAACAATTCATAATATCCATTTCTCATACAAAACACATAAGATATTCAAACAGTTCATGTATAAAAAAGCAAGTCATAACACTGCTCATAGAAAAAAATATGAGAGAAACAACTCCTTATCCAGGCGTATACTTACCTAGTATGAGGAATACTTTAAAACCTTTAGAACCTCAGGATTCTTTATGTTCACTGTAAACATATTTAGTTTCTTTTAAAATCCTTAAAAAAAAATTAAAGTCTTCACTTTAATTGTCCAGTCCATCAACTTTCTAAATATCATTGAATGGTTTATGATAATACTCATTGAACTCTCCATCAATCTCCTCCACTATGTGCTAGCTTTCTTGTGCCATTAATATTCCCTCCTTTGATAGTTCATCAACAATAACATTCCTTTCTCTAAAAACATGGGTGAAAGTAGAAACCTCCAAACGTTGCTTTAGATCTTTAATATATGATAACAACCGTTTCAATAAAATATTTTGACATACTTGATTGTCATTAATCCATTTGATGATAAGTGATATGTCCTCAAAAACCTATAGAAATTTGATGTTCTTCTCGGCCACCAGACATAAGACTAATCACAGTGATTTTAGTTTTGCATAATGATTAGTTGCAGGACCCAAACCAGCTTTGAACTTGTAACCGTGCTTCTTAGAAAGATATAATATCCCACCTGCTCCACTTTGACTAGGGCTATTTATTGCTACCCATGAAAGAACGCCCATGGCTTTCCCCTATCTATCACCTCATTTTGAATCAATATTTCTTTCTTTTTCATCTGCTCCTGTGGGAAGCATTGTAAATTGATAAACTTTTTCTAGCCCATTGAAAGTAAGAAATATCTTTATCCTAAAAAATAGTTGTATTCCTATACAACTAGATCTTCCAGGATGTAATTAAAGGAAGTGCATATAATCATCAAATACTGGATTGGTGCACCATATCTCTTGCCTGCCTCTCCTCACGTCATCCCTCTCCCGCATCTATCCAATCCCCGCCAGCACCTCACCAACTCTCCCTCCGCTATCCACCTCTCTCCCACATAGACTGCCACGCCGACACTCCCCGACGCTCTTCCGCCTTATGAAGCCCGCCTGCGATTCCCCAGCTCTTCTTCCACCCATCCCTTCGGTTGCTCCCCCTACTTGGTCTCAATCCACGATCGCACCCTTCCCCCACATCAACCCTACAACAACACACAAAAAAGTTAATAAAAATTATATTTTATAATAATTATATTAATATTATTATATATTTTTATTAACATTTAAAAAAAAACCTTGTAATAAATAGAATAAGATATTATAGTATTATTATTTTTTAATAATTACTATTATTATTTTTATTTATTTTCAATATATATAAAAGATGGAGGCACAACGAAAGAAAAATGACAAATTGAGCAAAGAAATTAGTACGCAAAAGGATGAATTAAATTCATCATTGGAAGTGGGACACGCAAATCTACTGTCAAGTGCTCATGAAAATAGTACAATGTTACAGAACATTGAAGATCAATTCCATAATTTAAACATCGTCAGGGAGATGGAGCAAAAAGATAAGGATCATATTAATTTGGTTCTAAGTTCAATACTAACCGAACTATCACAAATAAACAAACAATTGCCAAAACAACGGAAGCCAGAATCAAGTGAATCAATTATTCTGGGTGGTCCACATTTTCCAAGAACTCAAGAAAGAGACTACAAGAAAATAATAAATAAACTACCACGATATGGCGGAAAAGACCATAGAGGAGCTATTGTTTGGGTCAATAAAATGGAAGGCATGTTTGAATCAAACCCTCTGATGGGAGAACGAGAGAAAATAATGACAACAACAAATTATTTGGAAGGAGAAGCTTATGACTAGTTTTATGGTGGAGTGGGAAGTGTACCACCCATGCCTTCCTTTGGGAAAACTTCATCACAAACTTATTAAAAAGGTTCGATGATGATGAAGAAGATGATCTCTATAATAAGTTCGTTCACCTAAAGCAAAAGGGGAACATCAAAGATTACACACACGAATGGGAAGTCCTCACAGCAAGATAAGATGGATTCTCAGATGAACAATTACTAAAAATGTATATATGCGGGTTAAAGGATTACATTCATAGTGAAATCAAGTTATGGAAACCTAAAACCATTGATGACGCCATATATGTAGCCAAATTAATATAAAAAAAAACAAGTACAACAAGCCATCATTCACAAGACTGGAGAATTCAAATAAATATTCAAATGAAGGATCCAATAAATTCTCCTTGGATAAGTCTAACAAGTACGTACCACCCAACCTGAGGGAGAATGAAAAACAACATCAAGACACTGAAAAAAATGGGTAAACTGGTGTAGATATTGTGGAGACAAATGGGTGAATGGGCATAAATGTAGCAATAAAAAATTGAATAACTGTGAAGTAGAGAAGGAATCAGACGCATCCATCAGCAATTCCGAGGATGAAGCTAGTAAGGAGGATGATCCTGATATCAATGTAGAGGCTGAAGAAGTAATGCCCAAGATATCTCTAGTTGCAATAACAGGTATCTCAAAACCACAAACATTGAAATTAAGAGGGCATGTAAAAAAAGAGAATGTCATCATACTTACAGACATAAGAAGCACCCATAATTTTATAGATGTGAACGTGGAAAAGAGGTTAAACCTATTCATATATCCAGCAACAAACATAAAATTTCTTGATTTTATCCAGAATTCGTCTAGGAATACAAGCTAGGCTCGTCCAAAATACTGGTACTATCCACATTACATACTTTACTAGTACCAATATTCCACCTTTTGTGAGCCATATAACACAACATTTTGAAATCCGCCTTTCACATTTAGCCACCAACCATTCCCAATCTTTGATTCCGTAAGCTACTAGTTTTAGAGAGAATCCTAGATATTTCAACCCTTCGTCAAAACATAAATGTTTAAACTGAAATAGTAACTTGTAACAATTCAACTCCACCTCTTCTAAACCATCTCGAGTGATTATTGATTTCCCCTCATTGATTAGCATCCTTGTAGCCTCACTGAACCGTTCAAGTATAGAAGAAAGTGTCTCTAAATCCCTCATCATTTCATTGTAGAAAATACGAATATCATCAACAAAAAGGATGTGTGTGAGCCTAAAGTTACCCCCTGGTACTCACTCCTTTAAAACCACCCATTCCTTTTGCTGCTAGTAAAGCTCTCCTCATGCCCTCCTCTGCTAAAAGGTATAGAAGGGGTGCTATAGGGAACCCTTGTTTGATACGACGATATGAAGAAACCTAACGCTACACCATTGATCAAAACAGAGAAATATATAGAGGATAGACATCCCATAACGCATTTGATGAAAGGAAGGAATAAACCCATCTGGGACATAACCAACCTCAAATATAACCAAATTATCCTATTGTAAGCCTTAGATAAATCGATTTTAATCGCAACTTCTTTCATTTTCTTTGATCAGATAGAGTGAATAAACTCCTAGGCTACCCCTATGGATTCATGTCTCTGTTTACTAGCTAAGAAACCATACTGCTCACTAAAGATTGCTTATGACAATTAAGGGTTCAATATACTGGATATTATCTTTGCTACAATCTTATGCACTGTACTACATAAATATATAGGTCTAAAATCTCCAAAGGACCTAGGATTATCTGATTTTGGAATTAAGGCAAGGAAATATGAATTGAAAGCAGCTAGAAACTTACTGGTTTTCCTTGTATCTTCCACTACTCGCAACAAATCCTACTCCAATACCTTGAAAATATTTATGAAAATTTTTATAGGCATCCCATTTGGCCTAGGGCATTTTTCCCTTTTTAGATTATTGAGCGCCTTCACTAGTTCTTGCTCTCAATTGCTTCCATAAAAGAAAGATCAACTACTTCGGTGATGGACTTGGGAAAATATTAGCAAATTGGTACAGCTTCTACAGTTCTATCCCGATTTTCCTCTTTAAATTTTTTGTTAACAAGTTCCATCAATTGCGATATCATTGAAGTTGTTTACCTCTACTCCTTGTTTATTTTCAATTTTCCATATTGAATTACAATTCCTCCCTTGATTTGTGAAATGGTGGAATTATTTTGTGTTTTCATCACCTTTTTCTAACTACAAAGCCCTACTTTTAAGTCTCCAATCGACTTCCATGTACTCTAAGATATTTTGCCTCTAATATTTCGGATCCACTACCACTTTCTTGGATTCCTCCGTGATAAACCCTAAACTCCCCGCTTCATTCAAACACTTCAATTTCAATTCAATATTAGATAAGGATTTTTCATGTTGGGATCTCATATCTATGGACCACTTGATTGAAATGGACTTGATTTGTTTTAGGTTTTTTTCAAATTTAATTTGGGTTGACTCCCTACTTGTCCTGATAAAAGGAACCTAGGAATTTGTTAGGGTATTTACAAAATCTTCATCATTTAACCATAATGAGTTAAACTTGAAAGGGGCCACTAGTTTTGATCCATCTCCCACCATTTCTAGTATTATTGGTAAGTGATCTGAATCTCCACCCAAACCCACCTAGTGTCTAAATCCATTATCCCCTCACTAATCAAGAAGCAATCCAAATGATTTGCAATTCTTTCCAACCCTACTCTCTGGTTTCTCCATGTAGGATTTAACTTCTTCACTGGTTCGACATCTAAAAGAACCCTTTCTTCTATTTTCCTTAAAAACAAATTTGAGAGGTTATCCTTTTGTGCAAACTGACCCCACACCTCTAAGCTTCCCAATGAAAAATTCAAATCTCCACCCAATATGAGGTTTTGATGATTAATGAGTTCCTCGGTAAACATGGTTTCCCATAATCATATTCTATCCTGGTATGGCCTATAGATGTTCAAAAAGAGGAATTCTTGACTCATCTCTTCTAAGAACAAGACCACACCCAAACCAGATTCCATGGACCAAGCATTTAAACACTTCAAATTATGGCTTCACCACAGAGTAATCAAACCTCTAGGGCGTCCTTTGGAATCAACAAATTGAAACTCCCATCCTGGAAAAGACTTCTTTAATTATGTAACTATCTTCTCAACTTTATTCATGGTTTCTTGAAGAAATAAAACATCAGATTTAGTGGAATCCACTAATGTTCGAACCTCTAACTTCTTCAAGGGGTTAGCCATCCCTCTAATATTCAAAGAAAGTACAAACATTACGAACCTGTTTCCAAGGCCTCTGATGCTCTAAGCACCCCATCTATAACTTTCTGATTACCTCCTACAACTTCCCATGCTGCTTTCTCCTGTTTTTTTGAAATAAAGTCTTCTTCCCTCTACCTCTTGTTTTCTCCCCCCTGGATTCATCCCTAAACCCATAGTTCCATCCAAAAAGGAGTCATGTAGCTCTCCCTTACATGGTATCAGGTTTTACATGAAATCTTCTTCCTCCGAACCCCCCAAAGAAGCATTACATTTATCAGAATTGGAAGAAAAATAATCGTTCATTTTCCCCAAAGGAATAAACATCCTAGCTTCAGATTCCTTTGTAATATTATTTGCATCATATGGGCCTACAAATTCCAACAAAGAATCCTCCCTTTCCCCCGGATCTTCAATGGATAATAACTTCAAATGACCAATCCCACCGACAAAGGGTAAATCTAACCGAAGAGGAATAAGGTCTTTATGGTTCTTACATAGAGAAAAATATGAAAATTGACCTTTTGAGGGAGGATAACAAACTGCTATGTCTTCCTCGAAACGAACAGGTCCCCCAATTTTCGCATTCACATTATTCATGGTCCTCTTTATATGTAAAGAAATATCCTCTTCTTATGAGTGATAACACCCTTTTTTCTTCTTTGGAGACAAAATGTCTAAATGAGATTCCTTTTCCTGATGAAGCCCCAGAGCTTTTCTCTTTTCTTCCCAGATTTTCCTTTTGAGAGGCATCGAATAATCCTTGGCTAGATGTCGATATATATGACATATATTACACTTGAAGGGTACAAATTGATAATCAAGAACCTTGTAGTAGTTTTTACCACCATTTTCAATACAATATTTGCTTCCTGTCCTTCCCTAAGATCCAAAATTACTAGAACCTTTGCCAAAATTATGCGACCAATAAACAGATAGGACAAATCTATCTCCACATAAGTGCCTATAGAGTTACCTACCACCTTGAAAAAATCCTCTAACCAGAGTTCAGTGGTAAATTTGGCATTTTCACCCAGACTGGTAATAGATCATTTCGTTTTTTGATGCATCGAACAAAGGTGACCACCTCTTAAAAAAGAGAACACTAGAATCCCACCTCCACAATCGTTTGTAAATATTGTAAGCGTCATAAGTAGATTTAAAGTGGAATGAGACCCATCCTTGTGATAAGAGTGAAAGAATCAACTTCGTAACCAAAAATGGATCCCTAGTCTCTCGATACCCATCTTTTCAAGCCATTCTCGCCTATTCTTCTGCTAGCAAATCTTCCAACGAGAAAAGTCTCAACAGACTTTACTACCTCATTCATTCTAATAGCGTCACCGAGAACAAGGTTTACAATTTTTGCTTTCCTCTTAACACATCTTTTCCTCATGTTATCGATTGAATATTCCAATAGAAGAGGGCCCTTTCCTCGAGATGAATGCAAAAGACTACTACCTGGAATTTCCATTGGTTCCTTGACCGGTTCTCTAGAAAGATCAAGAAGACAAAGTATCTTCCCAATAAACCCCTCATCAAATATGCCTTGCTCAAAAGGAGGTATCCCTAACATCCTACTATTGACAACTTCATTCAATACATCCAACTGATTGTCTGTAAGTGTAACAGGTAGAAGTGTATCATTGACACTAAAATGTTTCCTCAAAGATATAGACAGAGTTTTTAAATGTTGATATATTCCCACTTCCAAGAAAACTTTGGTAGGAGAGAGCGAGTTGTCTTTTCTATCCTGGTTCACATTAATGTGATCTTCCAAAGTATGTTCCCATACTTCACCTCATACCTCCTCCTGCATCGGATGCCTCCCATTGTGAGGCCTATGATCCAAACTCCTTCGAAATGGTGACAAAATTCTTGCAATTGCAGAGTCATTCTTTCATCTTTCGCCTTCTAAATTAATTTATAAGTTTAAAATTTATTTAATGAATATATGTTAGATTGAGTTTTAAGGAATATAGATTAGAATTATATATATATATATATATATATATATATATAAACAATTATTATTGTCAATTTGTTCATATAAGATTATTTTATGTTTATAATTCAAAATTAAAATATTTTACTTTATTTTATTTTATGATTATTTTACTTTATTTTATTTTATGATTATTTTACTTTAGTAATTTATGTATTGTATAGAAAAGTACTCATTTTTCTAGTCATATCAAAGATGATTTTTTATTAATTTGATTTCTACACATCTTTTTAATTTAACCTAACTATAGTTACATATATTGTACTGCAACTAGTGAGTTGTAAATATACCTTACCCACAAAATGACAAACTCATAATATTTTAATATATCTTTTGGAAAGCCCATTTTAAACCTCAAAATTCCCCTAATATTTAAACTTGTTAAACTTGTGATTTCCCACAGCATGATCATACTGCATCCTTCCAAATTCTAACCATCCTTTGTCAATATGAATCTGCCATTCCCATGACTTCACCACCCACATCCTATACCCTTAGACCCTCATCGGTAACCATTGGACGATTGGCATCATCATGATTCGAAAACCCTGCCAACCTATCCCAATTCGTGACTCATTTCGAATCACTATCAGGATTCAAAATGAGTCTATAAACCAACGTCTCTCTATTAGTCCCATGTCGCCCGTCTTAATAAACCCTTTCCTCTTATCATTGTTAAGTTTCCAGAACTACATCTCGACGCCTACATGTTTCTGCATTGCATAGTGAAGATGGATGTAGTGAGGTATGAGCCCGAATCCATGGAAGCCCTGGAGAATTAACCATAATTCAGTGCCTGCAAGGCCCTCTTCAGAATCATTGGTTGGTATCCTTTCTTCACCAGGTTCCAAGGGCATAATAAGAAGGTAACACGGGCGTTTGCAGAGAACTTCAATGGGAAGGTTGCTCGCGTTGGTGATTATTTAATGGCCGTATCAAAAGAGTCAGTGGCCCGAGCCACTGGGTTACCATCCATAAGAGAACGACGGTTTAAGAATAAGGAAGTAGAGAAGGAGGTTTGTGCTCAATTCTTGAAATCCGAATACCAGTAGATTGATTGGCGAAGGGAGTACCACGAGCGTGGATCAAAGACAAATGGGTGAACCCCTATTCATCCTACAAATATATATGACCTGTGAGGGAAGGTATGCAATCATGTTCCTCTACCATATTCAGTTATTGCTTCATTTTGAGTCCAATGACATGCTTAGCTTCCCGTATTACCTCTCGAAAAATCATGATAAAATGTCTCATCAAACTAAATGAAACCCTAAAAATTTAAACAAGAGCTTATATAATCATGGGTTAATTAAGATCCCGATTACTGAAGAGTTAAGGATGAGGAATGACACTTGAGAAAGCTTCGTGAGCTGCAATGGATTCTGTGAAAATGGTATTGAAGCAGCTACAGGAAGTTAAGGTATGAAGGTTGGTGAACAGGTCACCAATTAATCAAAATCTTGGTCCCTTCGAGACTGAGGGTTTCATTACTCTTGCATGGAACAAAGAGGAAAAGGAGAATTAAGGAGGAAGTGTCCCAATCGTCGATGCCCATTACTTGACGAATCACATGAAGTATCGCTAAGCAGAATAAAGCACAAAATGTTCAGTACTTAGTTGCAGTTCCTCAACAAGGTATAACAATACACACACCAATAGATTTAGAGCACTAACAGGAGAAGTCGAGATTCCTCGGATGTTTTCAAAACATTCAAACAGATGAAAACACAATTCTCAGAACCACAACGTTCTGCGCCCTATAGAGCAGAGCATGGCGAATATATTGAGCATACTGAGTATGACGCTCCAGTGTTTGATGGCCCAAATATTGATACATTAAATGAGATATTTGTCAAACAGACAACATCTGTGAATTCTACCACTCATTCAGTTTCTATTGAGATGAGAAAGGATAAGAAGATTAAGAAATTGAAAGAGGATCTCCAGGAGTTTTCTATCTTAGATCGATATGTTTAAAAGACAAAAATGAAACACTGAAAAAGCGGTGGAAGAAACTTTAGAGAGATAATGAGAAATTGGCTTCTCAAAACAAGAAATTGCATAGGTTAGCAAGGAAATGGTATCACAAATCCAAAGAGCTGCTGTCTACAATAGAACACTGAAGAGGAGATTGAGAGTACAGAGCAGGGGGAACCTCAATATACTCATAGATGTTGCTAGACTCTATTGAGATATGTGAAGATGATTCAATTTTGTCGAAGTTTTTACAGAGATCACCAACTAACTTCATTTGCATGAGGACGTGCAAAAGTACTGGTGTGGGGGAGATGTTGGGTTGTTGTTTTGGTATATTTTACACTATCAGATGGATTCCTTTTTTACCATTTAAACCTAACCTTACACTTATCTACCGCCCCTTTCATCACATTTCGTCATATTTTCAATATCAAGTGCTAATAGGGGCTTAAGATGTATTTCATTGCTAAATTCGTTAATCTCCCTTACTCTTTGATGAATTAGGAAAGTATTGAAGTGGTTTCACTAACAATGGTATTTCGATAGCTTAGTTCAGGTACTCCAGTTCAGTTCTGATACCCGATCTCCAAGTTTGGCATAGTTGCGCACCTCCATTCAAGATTTCGCCACATGGGTTTTGTATCAGGAGGCCCCAATATGGTTGTGTTGTTCCAATCAATTCCAGGGGCACCCAAATTGTGAGGTTGAATGGTCAAAGCTCCAGTCAACCACCTTGCCAACGAAAACCAAGATTCACACGAATAATAGAGGCCATTCCCATGCATTGCATGTCATGTGAATGGCATGAAGGACGAATTTAGACGTTGTATGTTCAAACGTAAAACTAACTGCATAACGATGTAACCACCGTTTGCTATTTTCAAGATTGGTGATAGGTTTTAGGACAGGTGTCGGTTGCACGACCTTTTGGTATAATTATGTGTGTTTTAATGATAGGGGAGATTGGCTGGTGTGAAATCGATGTGTAGATTCAGACTTTTATTTGTGTAAGATCAAAACCTTTGTTATACATGATTAATATAATATTGCTTTGGATGGATTATTGACTTCATTTAGTATGGTAACTTGCTTTCCATAGCAGCGCCATCTAGCTTGGAAGTGCACCTCGAGGAGGTGTGCATTGCTTTAACTCCGTAGGATAGAGTATATTTTATGTTAACATAACTATGTGTATTTGTGATACTTTGTTTTGTATATTTTTAGTTTTGTTATGTGCATTTAACCATTTTAAGATTTATATATCAATAATTTTGTGAAGTAATATGTTGTTTGTGGAAGTAATCTTGTTCATAGATTTATCATATTTTAATTGAGATCTCAACATTAGATTTTTTTTATCCGTTTACGAATGATTGGTGTGATCATAGTTATATAGGATATACTCAGAATTACTCGTTAAGTACAACCACAAACATAGATAACTCTAGGAACATTTTGTGACTGAAAAATGGAATGAAAGACCGAGTTTTATGTATTGGGTATTCATGGGTATTGATGATGAAGTAAGTGATTATGATCCTGTATACTTGCATTAGAGTATCGTGTTTCCTTATTTTTATGAATACAATAAACTTACTCTTTGTTTACATGATTTGAATATAAGCTTATTTTCCAGAGCCATAAAAAGAGAAGAACTTACTGCATTAGGATATGCAGTATTGCCACTCAGAACTAATTTACCATTGGACAGAGCACTAAACAATGTTTTAAGTCAAAATTTGGTTAAGTATTCATAAAAGTATAAACATTTTCATTGAAGATTGAGCAAGTGAGATTTTGAGTTTGGTTAATGAATAGTTCTCATTTTCCAAGGTCAAGAAGCTAGGAGCAAGTTAGTCACCTTGCACATACTATGTTAATAGTTCACAAGCTTACGCTCTCAGATTGATAAAATTAAATGTAGCAGGATTTATTAAATGACAAATAAATTGCCTGATAATCATGACATTTTAAATATTAAGTGGTAAGGAAAGGAAGGGGTTACTCTCCTATCATATTGATTTGCTCTTCCATAGATGAGTAAACCAAAGAAGTGGGACATTATGAACATAACACAAGTAGAAGACCTTATGGCAACCATTCAAGGAACAATGCCCATTGCAACTCTATAATGAGTCTATCTTTCTTTTTATTTGCAAATTTATATCTAGGAAGAAAAGAGCAAGACATAGTCTCCATCTTCTAGCTAGATTTTCCCATATTGGGTTTCTTAGGGACATCTTGTGTTCATTGTGTGGATGGTGTGGTCATTTTATTGTTGTAGCTTATTTCAATGTATTCACTGTTGTGCTTATAATGTTAGATTTTTTAATCATAACTTAATATTGTAAAATAGAGCACAACCTCATAACATTTTGCGCTATCTTGTAAGAATGTTGTGAGGGCATGCATAGTGGAGTATCCATTATAGTCACAATTCATAAATATGACAACCCATGGGCATACTTCACGAAAATTCATGGAAAATGCTAACATGATGAAGGTGCAACACAAGTCATATCATACTCGTGAAAACATATACAATTCATATTCCACAACCCTTCACCAATACTCTTGAAGATGTTGTGAAGCCATTGCTTGTTTATTACCCTCTCAAGGGAAATGTTATAATTTAGCCAATAAAATATTTGTTTTGTAAATGCTACCACCATTAATGGCTTGGTTGCGAGGATTGCTCCCAAGTAGAAAGTTTCCATAGTGATATCCAGTCAATTTTGAAATCAATGAACACAATCATAAAATGTTTTACTAGTGAAAGCGTCAATATACTATACATGGAAAACATAAATACCAATACATCATTGAATTATGCACATGTAAGACAACATTTGTACATGACAATAAAACATATGTTCTTCGAAAATTGATATGAAAGTAAATTATACTATGATAGAGGAGAGAACTTTTGATCTCTATTGTGGAAAGGAGGACCTCCAATCACATGTATATTTTTTTAATATAACAAAAATTGTGGATAACAATAAGGTTGTTTGATATGTAGTGTAACACAATTTATGTAATTTTCAAACATGTCTATTTCTCCTTGAATGATATTATAATAAAATCAAAGACAAAACAAATTTACCTACCCTTAATAAGACATGGGGACCCAATAGATAGAAGAATCAACAATGGGACATAAACTTGTGATCTAAGAAAATATGGATCAACTTATTGAATGGAAATTAAGGTCAATTACCATCAACTCCGTTGAAACCATAGTCAATATTAACTCCACCAAAAATCAATCAATTTTCATACTAGTTACATGAAAACACTTTGTACAAGGATCAATATTCATACTTGTTACAGGAAAACACTTCCACAATGAAAAGTAAAAAAAAACTTAATTTAATCAATAGATTTTTTTTTTCCCTATATATAGAAAGCTTTCTTTTCAATCAACATTTGGACATAAACTTGTGATCTAAGAAAATATGGATCAACTTATTGGATGGAAATTAAGGTCAATTATCATCAACTCCATTGAAACAATACTCAATATTAACTCCACCAAAAATTAATCAATTTTTATATTAGTTACATGAAAACACTTTGTACAAGGATCACTATTCATACTTGTTACATGAAAACACTTCCACAATGAAAAGTAAAAAAAACTTCATTTAATCAATAGATTTCTTTTTTCCCTATATATTTTTTTGTCCGAGGAAAAAATCATTTATTCATATAGAATAACACGACTTACATCATTGCTTCATGAGCAAGCATTTACATACAAGAGTTCTCAAGGAAATCAAAATATTCTCATTTTCAATGAGAAGATCTTTACTCAAAACATTACAAGGTGTTGAAAAGCCATTCTGAAACAATTCTTTTGTGAAGTCATGAAAATAAAACAGAAGCTGTTCTACCGCTTGAACTGCTTCCGATAAACTCTTCTTCTTTGGTTCCCGGGTACTAGGAGTATTTTTTTTCCCATATATATAGAAAGCTTTCTTTAAAAGTTTTTATTCATATTTTTCCAAATATGTAATATTATTATTGATGTTGATACATATTATGAACAACCTCAATTTAAAAAAAAATAAAAATAAAAATTCTTTTAACAATTATCCATAAAATTTCAAAAATATTATCATTGTTCACAACAAAAAGAATTGTTGTAATTAAATTTTTTAATTGAAAGGTAAGCTCATCAGACTTCGCCAATTAAGTAAGACTTGTCATTATTTGGTTTAGAAATAATTTGTTTTAAAGGTGATGTGCCTAATGTGCCTCAATGTTCTTTACACCATATTTTAAAAACCAGTTCATAAAAACTACTCTTCTTAATTAAACATAAATTGTGAAATTTCAAGGTTTGAATTTCCATTCTTATTTGTTGTTCATATTTTGTTATTCCCTTTAAATTGTTAGCTAAGAGAATTTATTTCAAATATTTTGAAGCCTATTTCAAAAGAGAGACTAGTCAATTTTAAATTGTTAGCTAAGAGAATTTATTTCAAATCTTTTGAAGCCTATTTCAAAAGAGAGACTAGTTAATGGCATTATATGATTTCTCCATCAAGTTTATATCTATGTATACACACTCTTATGAGATCCAAGTGAGAGCCTAGTTGATCAAGACATAATATTTCCCAACCTTAGAGGATCATTCCTATGTAAGCTTCCTATGAGTATGCCAACCAATACTTGGGAATGCTCGGGATTGTAGGGGGCTAATTTGTTTCTCAAGGTTTTAATGTAAAAAAACACTCTTATCAATTTTATTATTCTCATAACCCAAATAAGGAAAATAGTTTACATATATAACTTTGCAATAATTATATTGATTGTTACTCTCATAAGACCAAATTTGGATCTAGTTGTATAACTCATTAAATGAAAAATTAATTTTACATAGCTTGTACCTCCCTCCATAAATTAATTATACTCATGTAATAAAGAGTGTATAATTCACAATATTATTAATACACAAAATATCATGAGTTTCATTATATACAATTACTTACTAAGAGTATAATTCACAATATTATTAACACAAATTATCACGATGCGATTTTATTTTATTATATACATTTACTTACTATTTTTATTTTGTGTTCAAGTTTGATAACAATGAAATTTGGAAAATAAAAACTAATGCGAAAATAAAATCACTTATATGTGATCCAATAATATATTAAACTAAATGTTGGAATATAATAACAAACTCTATATATGTTAGCAAGCTCATTAAAGGGTCCTCATCTTTATTGATCATTGGGTACTAGACATTTATTAGAATTGTTATCAATGAATGTGGAGAATGATCCTTTGGAATTGCAAAGAGTATTTCCTTCAATATATATATTAACAATTAAAATTAATCTTAAGGATATTTTAAAGAATTTTATGAATAAAAAACTGCATGACCAATTGAACTAGACAATAAGTTTGTTGCTAGTTTTTTTTGTTAGTTACTTATGGAGTTTCGAACCGGTGACCTATCACAAGGAGTGCCTTAATAGCACATCCATTCACTGTCTATTCTATGCCCTATGGGCTAAATTTGTCGTTAGTTAATATTTAAGAAATTTAGTTTTTTTGTTTTGTTTTGCGAAAAATAACCAAATATATTCAGTAAGCTACTCAAATGAATATACATGTACACACAACAAATACACATGGACATGTTTGCACCACACCTAACTTTGGATTCTTCTTAATGAATGAAACATTCACTTGAAACCTTAGTTTTTTTGTTTTGTTTTGCGAAAAATAACCAAATATATTCAGTAAGCTACTCAAATGAATATACATGTACACACAACAAATACACATGGACATGTTTGCACCACACCTAACTTTGGATTCTTCTTAATGAATGAAACATTCACTTGAAACCTTCTACAAAATTTAATAGTTTTTGTGATTTGTCAATTTTATTATTATTGGAAAGAGAGAAGCATGATGAGTTTTATAGTCCAGTATTCGGACAATTATACAATTTATTCTCTATAATGAATATATTAACATAATATAATATTTATACAAAACTAAAAATAAGTTAGATGATTATTATTAAAAAAATGATTGTACAGTTCTTCCCCTCTATAATCCTGATGTTAACATAATATAATATTGATATAAAACTAAAAATAAAGTAATACTAAATTTTAAGAATATATTAACATAATATAATATTTATACAAAACTAAAAATAAGATAGATGATTATTATTAAAAAATGATTCTACAGTTTTTCCCCTTTATAAAATCCTGATGTTAACATAATATAATATTGATATAGAACTAAAAATAAAAATCCTGATGTTAACATAATATAAAACTAAAAATAAAATAATACTAAATTTTAATGTTAGTTAAATGATAATTATTAAAATAAAATTGTGGATGAAAATAACACTCAATAACAACAATGTAAATCCATTTTAATTCGAGATCTTTTAAACACCTAAAACCATTTGTATCTCAGTTTTTTTAAATCTCTCTAAACTTAACGTACTCCTCTCACACTCTAACAGTGTTTAGATGCTACTTCAAAGATGCTATATGGTCTTTTATTTTCTAAGAAGAATAATACTAATGCAATGGACATCAACGCAACAAGTTACTCTTGAGAAGCCCAACAAGATCGATGCTTTTTGTTATGTTTCCTTATACAATCACTCACGCAATGGATGCCAATGCAACACGCTACTATTGAGAAAAAAATAAAGGCCATAATAATAGGCACAGAGCAAACTATTTCATCATCAAGAATTTACAGCCACAGATTTTGGCACGCCCTCTGCGATCCTTCACAATACAAACTCGCTCTGACTAGTGCACCTGATAAAGGAATTGTATTGCAGTTATCTTGTATCACCTACTCCTTAAGAAACACACTACTGCGCCCTTTGTGGGTCGGTTAGCCTGAAAATGTAGGCCCATTTATGGTTTTCCTTTGTGGGCCAGTTCACCCAGCAAACATGGGGTTGTGGGTATTTCTTCCTTTGTAATGATAAAAAAGGAATTTGAAGCTAAAAGGTTACAGTACTCACTTTTCCAATCCCTTAACAAAATTCTGTGCATCCTTTGCAGGCTTACACATTTGACTAGTTAACTATTTGGTCGTACTGCGAGCAAAGTTGAATGGCCCATGGACTCTTGTCTGGTATCCAGGAATTTGGCACACCACTCAATGCACATAATCTCATGTTAAAAAGTGCTGCTGCAAGATATTCTTTAGAATCGTCGAAAATCTCCATAAAAGATTCCTCAACCTGCGAGTCTTCGTCGAGGACAAGTGCTTCAAAAGTCGATTGCATTTCCCGCTGAATAGTTTCATCCTCTGATATTGTGCGTACACTTAATACTTGCAATGCTTCCAATGCAGTATCGATAAGACCACGATTATAATATGAAAAAAAGACATGTAAACATGTTTCTGGATCTGGTTGAATATTTTCACGATGCATATGCTCGATTAGTAGTTCAATAATGTCAAGACGTCCCTGCAAACAACATGTCAAGTCTGATAGAATAATTTTCCAAAATAGGTTTATCATATTTTCATATTTTGCATGGAAAAGATTAATAAAAACCGAAACAACAAGTTCTATAAACATTAAGAATTTTTTTTTGCAAAATGAGTTATTGACTCAGTTAATTTGCAGTTTACCCAAAAACTTACCCTTGCAGAAGCTGAACGAAGAATGGTGTTATAACACTGAACATCGGAATGAATTCCCTCGTCTTTCATTTCATTGAAAAGATTAAGTGCTGCTTCAAAATCATTATTTGCCAGCGCTATCTGTTAAAAAGAAACCGTCAACGAAATCACTAATATAATCATCTTATGTCCACTCCGAATTAAAATTAAACGGTTAGCATTCCAATCCTTTCATCTCACCAAGGGTGCAGCATCGGAAATGAAATTAGCCTTTCCAGTGTTTTACATAATACAAGGTATCGTACAACAATAACAAACAGCAAGTCTTGAAAGATATATATTGATTGCACTTGAAAGATACATTCTGCAATTCAGTATGGGGGAGTCCATTTGTGTCTTAATCCCAAATGTTTGTTTTTTCTTTCCCCGAAGATGGCAAAACCTATCATAATTCAGTTGTCAAACTAGAAGGGAAGACAGCCATCGCTGGCTGGCTGCTATCCACAAATGCGAGTTGACTCATTACCTGTATTCAAGGAAAACAACACCACCTAAAATAACCCACTGGTGGTCCATAAGGGGGCAGACTTCCACTCTTGCCAGATGCCTCTGGGTCTGGGGCCATTAACTTGTTTCCTTACGTTAGAGGAAAACGAGCTCTTAGCCAATCGGAAGCAGTTTTAGGTCTTTCTCCAGGACCAAATCTTAGTTCTAAATGCTTACATCAACTGAATAAATAAATAAAAAATATTTTGTTGATTTATTAAAAAGATAATAATAATAGATCTAGTGTAAATCCATCTTAATTTCAGATCTATTAAGAACCAAGAAGGATCAACTCTCTCAAGGTGCAAACTCAAATTTTGCACCATGAAACTTTGATATGCAAACCTCTACCTTTCCTCAAATTTTGCACCATCAAAAAAGTTTGTGCCTTGAGGGATTTGATCCCTCTCTGGTATATGTATCCATGAAGAATGGGTCTTATAAAAGAGCAGTAATACTAATCCTATTCTTAAATAGGCCTTTATAGATAAAGAGAAATAAAACTAGCATAAATCCATCTTAACCCCAGAGCTCTTAAGCATCTAGAAGGGATTAAAAAACTCGAGGTGTAAACCTCAATGCTTTTGCAGCCTCGTACTATTTAATAAACATTGAAGTGACCACTTCACTTTTATTTATCCATCTCGATGCATAATAGATCCAAGGTAAGATGGATCTATGCTAGTTTATTATAGTTGATAAATAATATACCCATTTTTTTTTAATGTTATGACAATTTAAAAAGCAAGACATCAGTTTTTTGTGTCAATTTATTTTATTAGCATCACACAAACACATGAACATCTCCCTAGCCTATGCTTAAGAGCACCTTGCTTCTTCTCTCAGTGCAATCAAAAGATGACAGAGAGTGGAGTGCTGATGATCAGTGAACACAAAGAAGAGATCAACTCTTTCCGCCAATGCCGAGGTTTTCAATTAACGCTGCAGTGTTGTGTTTTTTTCTATATGGATTGTGAAAGATCTCATTGTTGTGACTATGTTCCGCACACTAGCAGTGCTTCTCTGTTTTTGCTCTTTGGGAATATCCTTTGATATAGATGGGTAAATGCCCGGATGCTGATCAGTTTTTTTCTGGATGATGGGTACAGGTAGCATTGTAATGGTTGATAAGAACTTATGTTTTCTAAGACATTTGCTAAATGTATCAGTCACTGTTTCTCCATGAAATAAAAAGTGAATTTTTTTCTTTGGAAATAGATATTTATCACTTTTTATTACACAGATATGAAAAACCCACACGTTGTGTTGGAACTTGGAATACTTGTGAGGATAAGCAATTCTCCCACCCAGAGCCTGCTTATCAAGGACTGGTTACATACACCAGAAATTATCATGGAGTTCTGCAATTATTGACTTATGTATTTTTTTTTTATGGTAAAAGTCCCATCTCTGTAGTTGGTTCGATAGTAGCCATTTATTATTTTATACCTAAGAAATATTTTTACTGGTAACGAGTCTAGGTTATTAGAATGACTAGAACTTATTTGCACACGAGGCTTAATTGAAGTGGCACCTCACCCACTTAGAGATTTATGCAATTGTGATAGGGAATATTTAGATTTAGTACAGTGGACTTTCTAATATGTAATTTAATCATATCTCCTCTCGCTTAGTTGATAGAATCTTGCTACATTTTGTTACATAGCAAGTGTCATAAGCTGCCTTTCTTTTTCAATTAGAAAGTCTGACACTCTAATTGGAACCAAACTCCTTTGTCTTTTCTAGGTAATGGAGGAGTTAGTTTCCCATTTTTGAGAGATTCTGTTGAGAATTATAGGGTCAATCAAAGAATCAATGGAATCAAATTTCACCCAAATTCTAAAATAGTCTTCCTCAAAAGTGAGCTAGAGTGAGATGGGTCTAGTGTGCTACAGAGAGTGCAAAACCCAAGCACAAGTGTTGAAAAACAGAAATAAACAAGTGACTAAGAGAAAGATGCCAGTCACAAGAGAGAATGCCAAAATTAAGTGTTGTTAGTCTTGTTATCACACAACTTGTAGTTGTCCCTAGAAGTATCCCATCCAGCATGGTAGAGGAGATGGACAACTAAAGAGGTGACCCAAGAGATGCCACGGTTCCCAATGCGAGCTGGGTGTCACGATAACCGAGGCACTCGTCACTTTAGATCAAGGGGGAGACCCTAGCCAATCAAAGAAGACTAGCTAACCCAAAGGTTCCTAGGGAAATGTGTAAGTTGAGTTACGGAAACCAATGAGTGAGTTAGATCTATGAAAATTAAGTGGACCCAAGCATTGATGCATGGTTGGAGAGGCTTAAGGGGTGACAAGTGTTTCAACCAATGAATGACAAGGGCCACTTATCAGGTTTAGATAAATCTATGGAGATCTAGTACCATGAAGATTACACATGTGGGCCCACTCCTTAAAATGTGGAAAATGGTTCAAATGGGACCCACAAGGTCAAGTTAAAAGGTGCAAATGGTACTAAGGGGTATGCAAAGGATGGACCTATGATTTCAAGATGAAAGAGGCATTACCCACATATGGGATCTAGCAAAAGACCACTAACCCAAGGAGTGCGATTTATCCAAGGGAGACTAGTGCCTTAAATTGAGGGGGCAAATGGAATCCAAATTCCACCAAATTATAGATCGAGGTAGTTAAGGTGATTAACAAGGTGGGTTTAAATTATCAAGTCCAAATGCTTGCTAGATCTCCATAGATCTGAGATTGAAAATGCATCACCAAGTGACCCAAGTGGGGCTCAACCCTCAAAATGAGGAATGGGGCCCACAAGGTGAAAATCAACAAGGTGGAGCACTAGAGGTAGGTTATCAAGGTTGATCTATCCAAATCAAGTGGGATCTCACCTACCCATGTCAAGGAATTAGCCAAACTAGGCTTCCTCAAGGAGTGCGAATTGCCTCAAGGAGGGCTAGGTGCCTTGGGAAGTGGGTCAAATGACGGCCAATCACCACCAAACTATAGATCCGAATTGCCGTGGATGCTATAGAGGTGGGTTTTAAATTTTATACTCAAATCCAAGCTAGATCCAAGTAGATCTAAAAAATGTAAAATGAGGGTTTTGATTTTAATTGTTTATGTGACCAATAGGATGGAGAACAAGCGAAATGGATAAGTACCTTGTAGATCTTACCTCAAAAGCTTGCGGCTACTTTGCATATGAATGATTCTTTCCCTTAGTTACAATTCCAAGCTTGATCCAAGTGTCTTCAACCAAAATCGTCCAAGCCCTAGGAGGAGAGATGTCCCATCCAAGTTGTAAATCAAACTACAAGATGTTAGATTTGATCCACAAATCAATGAGATCTAAGCATGTCATGTCAAAGAAGCAATCAATGGGCAAAGCACAATTGAAAAACTCCCTCAAGATGAAGACGTCTTGCCCATGAGGGATGTGGGCAACCCCTACAATCTTCCCATCAAGCAAGTCACACTCTAGCTCCAAAGCAATTCGTTCTCCCTCTGTAGAAGTTGATTTCCCCTGTTACAAGCAAAGATGTCTAAAAGAAGAGATACATAACCATGTACAAGAGCAACCCAATCAAAGCCAAGAAGTAGATCTCCAAAGATAGTATTTTATTCCAAATTTTCTAGAGCCCAAAGGTGCTTTTATAATAGGGGGGTCTCCTCCTTTTATAGGATAATAAAGACCAAAACCATAAACCACAAAACAACTTTCTGAAATGAGTGGTTGAGATCAAAAGATACAACATAATAATCCATGGCTAAGATGAGCCAATACAATATATCACATGGATCACTAAAGTAAGTGATGATGTCATAGCTAGAAATGACTCAATGAGGGTGACGTCATACATGGGGTGGCATGTGCCACATCATTAAGATCAAGACAAGTCGCTACAAGCTCATGGTGGGGCTAGGAGGCACTAATTTCCTTCACTAGCATGTCCCCATGGCACAATAATATAAAATATAAGTCTATGACATGTCCAAGTAACACAAATGATCAAATCCTGTCCCCAAAATCTGAGAGAGACATGTAGTAAAAGACATCCTGTGGCCATTGTGGACCCCATTGACTGATGCCAACTGATCTGGAAGAAGGGGGGTTCACCATGGATGACCTCTAAGAAGACCAAGTGCCAAAACCTTGCCTCAATTGCCCAAGTCGAATTCCTCAGTGACCCTTTTATTCCATTTTTTATCTTCTTGAAAACCCTGAAAGTGCCCCAAACTGCCACCCAGGGTGCCTGCACTGTCAAACTGAGTGTACCAGGCTGTCTGGAAGGGGGGTATAATGGTAAAAACAAGTGCCTGGACCACCCCCTTCCTCTACAGCGCCCTAGGCAACGACTGGCCTCTAATGCCTCTACTGGATAGGTTGGATCAGCATGCCCAAACTGGTCAAAAAGGTGGATAACTGCAACTATCATCATCAGAAGTGCCCGGAACTGAAAGATAAGTGTCTCAATGGATCCAAAAGACGCAAATCCACTAGAGATGAGTACTCATACACCTCATGATAACCTGTGGGGTCATCAGTATGGTCCACCATACCCGGACAGTGTAAAATATGATGATCTGGAAATAATAATAAAACTGATCAACTGCATCAATCATCATCTGAAGCATATGTCCAACATATGGAATCATCAATAAGTGTATGTGGGACCATAGATCATCATCCATAAGCATAAGTGGTCCATCTCATCACGAATCCGAAGAATGACCATGGTCAAAATACAACCAAAGACTAGATTATAACAATAGACTAAGACATGTTTCTTTAATCACATTCACAGCTTAACTTAAAGTACAAACATCATTCAGCGGTAGTCAATACATATATATTTCAGTGTTATTTATAGTTTATTTGCACAAAAGCTTTAAAGACATACTCACCCAATGGACATGGCCTAACTGCTAGCAAAGGATGAAGGCTATGGACAAAGCTAGGCAAAGGGGATGACTTGACCAACTCAACTAAGTGACACTTTGGACGGGGAAAGGGGGAGCTATACTCTGTGTTGGACAAAATAACAAAGGGAAGGGCAATGCCTCACAAATGGATAAGTTGTTTAGAGAGTGCTTATTCAACTTAGGCATCATGTCTACATCAAGTTGATCCATGTTCATTAGGATCATTCATTTCATTTCCATGGCCTTTTTGGCCTATATGACCCCTTTGGGATTTCACATGCGCTAAAAAGCACAACTAATCGCAGCTTGCATCCGAAGCATATTTACATTTACAAGGTCAGCAATATTTAGATATAGCATTTGTTTAACCATTGCTTTTTGGACCTTTCTATACCCTTCATGGGGTATTTTAGCATTTCATTGCTTTAGCCTTTATTCATCGTGTGTTAAGAAACACATTCTAGAATTTTAAGTTCACAGGCTTTATAAGAGATTTCCAATATAAGTAGTACATGTGCTTTCAGTTTTGGCCAACAACAACTCAAGTGACTAGAGGGAATTCCACACAAAGCAAAACATTGGGACAACCGACCAGAATGATCTAGGCATAAAATCCAACTCACCAAAGGCAAGTTTTGTCACCAACTCAGAGCCGAGACACAAAACAAACATGGATGCGGTCCAACATAGAGGTAGAAAAGGGGAAGTCCTCCATATCAAAAAGTCAAGAAGGCAAGTCAAGGTGAAAGCCAAATAGGGAAGGTCATGGATGGATGGAGTCAAGTGAATGTGATGCCTAGGATAGCAGACAAAGATGTCAGGAAAGACCATGTCTAAGCTCACAGGAGGGTAAATGAAACCAATGAGTATTGTCAGAAAACCTTAGTGTGCAAGTAATACATCCAATTTTATATTTATAACATCATCCAAGATATTTCATTTCATTTTAAATAGTACTGCCACATCATGAGTTATATACCAAGTCAATGCGATGAAGATGACTAAAACAACAAGATAATGATCTAATGATAACATCATAAGTCTAATGGTCACATCACTGTATATCACAAATAGTCATCATAAAGAACCACTGAAACATTGTTGCAATAATACAACTAGGCACTGTACTGAAACTGTATGGAACAAAAGGTCACATTGGTCATCAAATCTAAGCTCTCAAGGCTCAGCCTTGGCACAAGGTCTACTCAATGTCTGATACATATACTGCTCTGATCTATAAGTGATCTCAAATAAATATGCTCATCATAGTTGATCTCTGTAAAAGCAAAGCTCTGGAAAGTGCAAATATCTGCTCAGCAAGAATAGTAGCCCAGCTACTATGGTGTGATAACAAGTCTCATGACAATTTGTATTTCAAATCAAGATCACGGGATGAAATAATACAAATGAGAGCTTGAGTTGTGTATTTATACACAACTCAAGTGATGCATCCCTTCAAGAGGGGGTTATGAGCCCACAAAAGAAGGGCACACATCCCAAGAGGGTTATTGAGCCTACCTATTGAGTTTGACTACGTCAACCTTGACCATACCTAGTAATACAATAAAATAATAAAGAATATTGCCTTAACCTTAATTACAAGTAATAATGATACATGCTGTTGGACACACCGAGCACACTGAGAGGGGGGGGTGAACAGTGTGTATAGCTTTTTATTACTTTTTCAACTTTAACAATCATCAACTGCTTCTTCAATACATCATTCATTAATGTATTACCACATTATCATTATATCATCATCACATAGGAAGCATAGCAAAACACAGTACACAAGATTTTTACGTGGAAACCCAAGTCCTGGGGGAAAAACCACGGAAGCCTTTATAATAATAATTTACCAGCAACAACTGGAAGGAGGTAACAACCCCCTTTGTTACAAAGACTTCAATTCTCCAGCTACAACTGGAAGGAGGCTACAACCCCCTGGTTTACAGGCTACAACCTGAAGGAAGCCTTAGCTCCCTCAATTTCCTTGCCCCGTCCTGCCACCCTGATATGAAGATAGATACTGAACTATTGAACCACAAATTGCACTGATCCTGCGGACTTGCTATCCAACACCTGTACCACACTGCACAATCTAAACCACACTGCACAACCTGTACCACACTGCACAACCTGTATCACACTGCAAAATCTAAACCAAATTGCACAACCTGTACCACACTGCAAAACCACTTTCACTGCTTATCAACTGTCCACTAACCATTAACTGACCACTGCTCATCACAACTATGTCACACTGTTTATCATCCTGTACAATCAATCTGTGCAATCTGGCTGTACCAATCAATCTGTTCGATCTAGCTGTACCAATCAATCTATGTGCATAAATCAATCTGTTGTTCACATTGTTCGAATCTATAAAACTGAGTTCAACCAACTGTGTACTAGACCACCTGGGTCAAACCAACTGCTCATACAACTCAGCCAATCTGAGTTAGACCAAATGCACATGTAGTAGCCTGTGCTAATGCTGCTCAACTGAACCAATGTACTCACTCCTAATTACCACTATTCATCATTGTACTATTGTCGTCATTGCATCATTTATAATTCCATATCATCAAGGTGTACAAGATGTATAGCATGCAAGGTACCATTAATATCATGTATTCACCATCATCATATAATATCTTATCATAGTGTTCATCATCACCAAATATATTGCTGCAACCAATCCCCAAGGTTGCAAGGCTCAACTTGCCAATCAAGAAACACTTCTGCCACTCAATCCACTGTCAAAATCATCAAGTCAATCTGATATTGATTACTCCTGTCAAATCAAACTCCTGTAAGTTATCGCTATCAAATCAAAGAGCTGTCATGTCAGAGTAATCTTTGTCAAGTCAAATATGCTGTTAAGTCAATATGATTTCTTCAAGTCAAATCAAGTTATTGTGTTGTCACTTCAACGATCTTCAAATACTCAAAAGATCTCAAGCCCATAAACTTAATGTTGATCTCACTGCTTTGCCAAGCCACAATCATCAGGTTGTCACATACCACAGTCAAGTCAAAGATATCTCTGTCATATCATGGCTATCACAAATTATTCTGATGTATTTTGACCTTGCTTCTGTAGCATCATCGTTTGACATCATCATCAACGTCCAATCAGCTCATTAGCGTCACTGTCATTGGCATCATAGTACTAGTGTCTCTGTTGTGTCAGCCTCATTCTTTCAAGTTCTGCAATTATCTTTTCACCTCTGAAGAGTATGTGCAAGAATGTCTTTTTAATCTATCCACAAGTGATTTCATCAAATGTGAATGGTCTGAACAGCATATGCATAAACAGTTCCAGCCCTTGACACTTACAAATCTGCTCTCAACAATGTTATAACAGACTTCAAAAGTACTCATCCAAATCTACAGTACATCATCGTGGTATATGGGATTGCATCATAGTATGTAATATCTTCATGCTACAAGTCATCATCACAATAGAATACACATCACTGTATATTACTTTACCAAAAAATCATTGTTCGCACACCACTGTATGTACATTTGACTGTACATTCACTCATGCATTATCATCATGGTGTATGTCATCAAAACACCATCATCTTCAACATTATCATGGAATATCAGATATCACCATAAGGTACAAGACATCATCAAGTCTGCTATGTACTTGTATACTTACTGTTCATCATACGCATTCATACATACCTTGTCTGTAAAAGATCTTAATCATGTATATTTATATCATCATAAGGTATACTTTTTATTGCACAGACTGCTGCTCATCTCTGTCAACATTATCATTATCTTCATTTGCCTTTATACCATTGATCCATGTGCATCATCATATCATGGTGTGTAGTAGGGTTTGCATCATCAGTATACATCAACATCATACATTTTACCACTGTACTCTTTTCAATATGAAGATATCAACATACCTTGTATACTCCTCACCTGGGTTGTGTTGATTTGCTGTAGAAGACCTTACTCCATAAGAACTTGCTCTTTCAAAACATGCCACTAAATCACTGTAACAACACAATGGTTTATGTCACTGTAGATATGCATGTCAAAACTTAGGGCTGTGTAGATATCCCATACTTGGACTGTGTATTTGGAAAGGGTTCCAATTGACTGTTTTAACCCCAAGCAAAAGAGAAACTCATAACTGTTATACTTGAGCTGGTAAGATCTTCAAACAACAACCATAGCTGTGGAAGATTCGGATCTCTGCTGTTGCAAAATTCGGATTGTACACTGCTGCAAAATTCAGACTATACACTGCTGCTGCACTCGAATTTTTACCTCAGCCCAGCGAAAAATTCAGAGCTACCTCACAAATTTCTTCACATCAAAATTTCAGAGCTGTTTGTCCACATCCTCAGAAGATACACTCGAAAATCAAAGATAATAAAAACATAAAAATTCTGCACCAAAAGAAAAACTCCTGCTGCTGCCCCCAAACAAAGATGAAAACAAAATTTGAAAATTGCTGTTCACTGTAGCTGCCTGCTACAGTACCCGAAAATTTTCTCTAAGCTAGTCCAAATTTTTTTCTCTAAAATGAGATCGTGAGCCCTCCATTTATACACGTTTTTTTTCAAAAAAATTGTTGGGCCGACTTCTCATTAAAATAATTTTTATTTTTAATTTAAAACTTAATTTAATTTTTGCTTGGTTGGCTGGCCCATAAAATGAGGTACTCCAACTTTAAAAATTCATATTTCATGAACCGTGAGGAACCACGTGACGTGCCACCTACCGTTGGAAACGGCATGACAAGGGCTATCTCCCTATGATGGGTTTATTTGCAAATTCTTGGTCTAATACCCTTAAATTATTCAATGTGTCCAGGACGTCAAAGACCCCACACATGAGGGTGCCAAAGACCATACCACTAACTACAAGAGTTTCAAAGTCTTCTTCAACATATCAAGGCACGTCCGTGGGATCTACCTCCATCTACATCCCAATAGCTATATAACCACAAATAGGACCATACATCACCATGGTTCAAGACCCAAGGCACCACATGCAAGGGTTTCAAGGATTCTTTCAAGGATATCATATAATATTTAAACAAGATACTTTCCATGGACTTCAAGCCCATCACATAGGACTCCATCACCAAGTGATGAGGGAATCATGACCAAGGATTCTATCATATCAAAGGCTCCAACAATCATGGGCTTACAAACCACCATATGTATGGATTCCAAGACCCAAATCATTTCCAAATGCACCATCAATGATCATATAGTGTCCAAGGGTCATCATGCCGCCATTTATGTGGGTGCCAGACCTTCTCATGCATAATGACCATCTCCAAGGGTTCCATGACCCAAGTTTGTGGGCTTAACGACCAAATTAACACATCATCCAATCATGCAACATAGAGACCTTCAATCAACAGACAACTAGGAGCAGGGGATACAACAATGGACTCAACTGGGACCAAGATACAGCTTAGGGGCACTTAACCAAGTTAATGGTAGCCAGGGATTTTGCCATTGCCCCAAGGCCTCCAAGGGCTTCAAGCTTGGGCTTGGACAAAGTCAAAAGGTCTCCTCTTGACACAGACAACCACAAACCAAACACTAACCCTCAGGGGCTCCACAAGGGGCACCAAGACGCAACTGTTGGCATCAATGGCCAGGCACTGTTGGCATCAATGACAACTTAATCAACAATCTCCCCCTTTGTCATTGATGACAACACTCAGGCTCCCCCTGAGAATAGGCTCCCCCTATTCACAACTTCTCTCCCCCTTTGGCATCAATGGCAAAGGGTACTATCTTGAGGTAACGCTCCCCCTCAGGGCATGCTCCCCATGTCAACAACTTCTCTTCCTTTTTGCATCAATGGCAATGAGAACTTTCGTTAGCAATACTGCTCCCCCTATCACTGGGCACTGCTGCTGCTTATATGCTGGAACCAACTACTGTAGGATAATCAAGTACATAGCTCCTTTTACACTTCATAACACTGATCGATAGTCTTCAAAATGGTATTGGGTTTTTCCCAATATTTTCATCATTTCTGTTTTGATCATTGGTGCAATCTACTGACTTTATTTTCCATACTTTGGTAGGCTGATCACTGTTCATGACATTCGGTTGAACTTGCTTTCTTCTCCAAACTTTAACTTCTCCCTGCATCTTGCAATGTTTCGTAAAATGACCATAATGATAACAATTATAACATTGAACGGAAAACATACCTTGATTTATATCTAGAATTATTCTATCATGAGTTCTGCAATGGATGGCTTTGTGACCATAGTTGTTACACTTGTAGCAGTGACCACTGAACATCATGGGATCTCCCTGAGCAAAGGATCTTCTTTGTGATGCAAGTTCTCTGTTTCTATTCTTCCTTGAATCTTGCTGATCATGGGATCTACTGAAAATATCTATATAACTATTGGCCTTTTCTTCTTTTTCCCTGGAACTTTCACTTTTTTCAATGTTCTTTTCAATCTTTGAATTTGTCTTCAATTGAGCAACTGCCTTGTTCAGATCTTCCTTTAGAGAGAGGATCTTCAATTCTTGCTTTTGACAAATTTCTATCTTTTCTTGGAGTTGTCTTATTAGGTCTTCTTCAATTTTCTTGACTTCTTCTATCTGTTCTTTCAGATCAATGACAATACTGTCTTCCATTTGTCCTTTTATTTCTTGATTTTCTTTTCTGAGTTCTGAGAGTTCCTTTTCAAAGTCAAAATTCGTCAGACATACCTTTCGTAATTCTATCTTCAAGGATTTGATTTCATCTTCTTGTTTTCTTCTTATTTTCTCTTCAATCTCATGATTGAAATAAATTCCCGTTTTGTCACTTGGATCTTCTTTCTGACTGGCGGATCTTTCCTTCTGCATTTTTTCAAGTAAGACACTGATCTCACTATCTTTGTCTTGAAGCTTGCGAGTCAATTCTTTCTCCTTATCTTCTAGCTGTCTTCTGAGCTTGTCAATTTCTTCTGATTGTCTTTTATTTTCAACAACAGACTTCTCAAGTTGATCTTTCAGAGAGTTGGATATGGCTTCTTTGATTCTGGTAGCTTCTTCAACTTGGAGATTTAGATCAATTATAGTCTGTGTGGCTTTCTCAGATTCTTCTTGATTCCTCTTCTCAGATTTGCGCAATTGTTCTTGTAATACCTGGTTCTGTTTACAAAGTTTCTCAACCTTTTGCAAAGCATTAGTAATATCATTGTTTAAACAGTCATTTCCATCATTTATCAAGAAACAATGAGATTCATCACATTTTGATGTATTACAATCTATGAATTTTTAATAGCACTTATCCTCTATACCCGATAGACATATTTCTTCAAAAGCATTACAAACAGGGTGTTCAATAGACTTACCTTCATACTTACCTGGATCTTGTACTGACCTTTCTATGGAGTTGTCTTCTGCTTTTTGTTCTTCAAGTTGATCTAACTTCAGTGACAATTCTTCAATTGAGTTGCACTTTCCTATTTTCTTCTTTTGGAGATCTGTCAGATCTGCAATCATGAGTTTCATAACTTCTTCTTCATGTTCCTTAGAGGAGTAGAGATGTTCTATTTTGAGCCATAGTTCCTTAGCAGTGTTGCACTTTCCAATTTTCTCTTTTATGGAATCTGATAAGCCTTCAAGAATGGATTCCATAGCCATTGAATTATTTTTCCTTGCTTCCTTCTGAGTTGTTGTTTTTACTTTCTTCGGATGATCGTACCCAGTAAGCACTGACTGCCATACTCCACTGCCTTCTGCTTCAAGATAACCTTGCATTCTTCTTTTCCAGATCAAGTAATTTGTCCCACAAAACAATGGTGCTCCATTCACTGAGAACCCCATGGTGTGTCAAGGATCTCCTTCCAGCTGGTAAGGCTTTCTGTGAAGGACACGCTCTGATACCAATTGTTGGACACACCGAGCACACTGAGAGGGGGGGGGTGAACAGTGTGTATAGCTTTTTATTACTTTTTCAACTTTAACAATCATCAACTGCTTCTTCAATACATCATTCATTAATGTATTACCACATTATCATTATATCATCATCACATAGGAAGCATAGCAAAACACAGTACACAAGATTTTTACGTGGAAACCCAAGTCCTGGGGGAAAAACCACGGAAGCCTTTATAATAATAATTTACCAGCAACAACTGGAAGGAGGTAACAACCCCCTTTGTTACAAAGACTTCAATTCTCCAGCTACAACTGGAAGGAGGCTACAACCCCCTGGTTTACAGGCTACAACCTGAAGGAAGCCTTAGCTCCCTCAATTTCCTTGCCCCGTCCTGCCACCCTGATATGAAGATAGATACTGAACTATTGAACCACAAATTGCACTGATCCTGCGGACTTGCTATCCAACACCTGTACCACACTGCACAATCTAAACCACACTGCACAACCTGTACCACACTGCACAACCTGTATCACACTGCAAAATCTAAACCAAATTGCACAACCTGTACCACACTGCAAAACCACTTTCACTGCTTATCAACTGTCCACTAACCATTAACTGACCACTGCTCATCACAACTATGTCACACTGTTTATCATCCTGTACAATCAATCTGTGCAATCTGGCTGTACCAATCAATCTGTTCGATCTAGCTGTACCAATCAATCTATGTGCATAAATCAATCTGTTGTTCACATTGTTCGAATCTATAAAACTGAGTTCAACCAACTGTGTACTAGACCACCTGGGTCAAACCAACTGCTCATACAACTCAGCCAATCTGAGTTAGACCAAATGCACATGTAGTAGCCTGTGCTAATGCTGCTCAACTGAACCAATGTACTCACTCCTAATTACCACTATTCATCATTGTACTATTGTCGTCATTGCATCATTTATAATTCCATATCATCAAGGTGTACAAGATGTATAGCATGCAAGGTACCATTAATATCATGTATTCACCATCATCATATAATATCTTATCATAGTGTTCATCATCACCAAATATATTGCTGCAACCAATCCCCAAGGTTGCAAGGCTCAACTTGCCAATCAAGAAACACTTCTGCCACTCAATCCACTGTCAAAATCATCAAGTCAATCTGATATTGATTACTCCTGTCAAATCAAACTCCTGTAAGTTATCGCTATCAAATCAAAGAGCTGTCATGTCAGAGTAATCTTTGTCAAGTCAAATATGCTGTTAAGTCAATATGATTTCTTCAAGTCAAATCAAGTTATTGTGTTGTCACTTCAACGATCTTCAAATACTCAAAAGATCTCAAGCCCATAAACTTAATGTTGATCTCACTGCTTTGCCAAGCCACAATCATCAGGTTGTCACATACCACAGTCAAGTCAAAGATATCTCTGTCATATCATGGCTATCACAAATTATTCTGATGTATTTTGACCTTGCTTCTGTAGCATCATCGTTTGACATCATCATCAACGTCCAATCAGCTCATTAGCGTCACTGTCATTGGCATCATAGTACTAGTGTCTCTGTTGTGTCAGCCTCATTCTTTCAAGTTCTGCAATTATCTTTTCACCTCTGAAGAGTATGTGCAAGAATGTCTTTTTAATCTATCCACAAGTGATTTCATCAAATGTGAATGGTCTGAACAGCATATGCATAAACAGTTCCAGCCCTTGACACTTACAAATCTGCTCTCAACAATGTTATAACAGACTTCAAAAGTACTCATCCAAATCTACAGTACATCATCGTGGTATATGGGATTGCATCATAGTATGTAATATCTTCATGCTACAAGTCATCATCACAATAGAATACACATCACTGTATATTACTTTACCAAAAAATCATTGTTCGCACACCACTGTATGTACATTTGACTGTACATTCACTCATGCATTATCATCATGGTGTATGTCATCAAAACACCATCATCTTCAACATTATCATGGAATATCAGATATCACCATAAGGTACAAGACATCATCAAGTCTGCTATGTACTTGTATACTTACTGTTCATCATACGCATTCATACATACCTTGTCTGTAAAAGATCTTAATCATGTATATTTATATCATCATAAGGTATACTTTTTATTGCACAGACTGCTGCTCATCTCTGTCAACATTATCATTATCTTCATTTGCCTTTATACCATTGATCCATGTGCATCATCATATCATGGTGTGTAGTAGGGTTTGCATCATCAGTATACATCAACATCATACATTTTACCACTGTACTCTTTTCAATATGAAGATATCAACATACCTTGTATACTCCTCACCTGGGTTGTGTTGATTTGCTGTAGAAGACCTTACTCCATAAGAACTTGCTCTTTCAAAACATGCCACTAAATCACTGTAACAACACAATGGTTTATGTCACTGTAGATATGCATGTCAAAACTTAGGGCTGTGTAGATATCCCATACTTGGACTGTGTATTTGGAAAGGGTTCCAATTGACTGTTTTAACCCCAAGCAAAAGAGAAACTCATAACTGTTATAATTGAGCTGGTAAGATCTTCAAACAACAACCATAGCTGTGGAAGATTCGGATCTCTGCTGTTGCAAAATTCGGATTGTACACTGCTGCAAAATTCAGACTATACACTGCTGCTGCACTCGAATTTTTACCTCAGCCCAGCGAAAAATTCAGAGCTACCTCACAAATTTCTTCACATCAAAATTTCAGAGCTGTTTGTCCACATCCTCAGAAGATACACTCGAAAATCAAAGATAATAAAAACATAAAAATTCTGCACCAAAAGAAAAACTCCTGCTGCTGCCCCCAAACAAAGATGAAAACAAAATTTGAAAATTGCTGTTCACTGTAGCTGCCTGCTACAGTACCCGAAAATTTTCTCTAAGCTAGTCCAAATTTTTTTCTCTAAAATGAGATCGTGAGCCCTCCATTTATACACGTTTTTTTTCAAAAAAATTGTTGGGCCGACTTCTCATTAAAATAATTTTTATTTTTAATTTAAAACTTAATTTAATTTTTGCTTGGTCGGCTGGCCCATAAAATGAGGTACTCCAACTTTAAAAATTCATATTTCATGAACCGTGAGGAACCACGTGACGTGCCACCTACCGTTGGAAACGGCATGACAAGGGCTATCTCCCTATGATGGGTTTATTTGCAAATTCTTGGTCTAATACCCTTAAATTATTCAATGTGTCCAGGACGTCAAAGACCCCACACATGAGGGTGTCAAAGACCATACCACTAACTACAAGAGTTTCAAAGTCTTCTTCAACATATCAAGGCACGTCCGTGGGATCTACCTCCATCTACATCCCAATAGCTATATAACCACAAATAGGACCATACATCACCATGGTTCAAGACCCAAGGCACCACATGCAAGGGTTTCAAGGATTCTTTCAAGGATATCATATAATATTTAAACAAGATACTTTCCATGGACTTCAAGCCCATCACATAGGACTCCATCGCCAAGTGATGAGTGAATCATGACCAAGGATTCTATCATATCAAAGGCTCCAACAATCATGGGCTTACAAACCACCATATGTATGGATTCCAAGACCCAAATCATTTCCAAATGCACCATCAATGATCATATAGTGTCCAAGGGTCATCATGCCGCCATTTATGTGGGTGCCAGACCTTCTCATGCATAATGACCATCTCCAAGGGTTCCATGACCCAAGTTTGTGGGCTTAACGACCAAATTAACACATCATCCAATCATGCAACATAGAGACCTTCAATCAACAGACAACTAGGAGCAGGGGATACAACAATGGACTCAACTGGGACCAAGATACAGCTTAGGGGCACTTAACCAAGTTAATGGTAGCCAGGGCTTTTGCCATTGCCCCAAGGCCTCCAAGGGCTTCAAGCTTGGGCTTGGACAAAGTCAAAAGGTCTCCTCTTGACACAGACAACCACAAACCAAACACTAACCCTCAGGGGCTCCACAAGGGGCACCAAGACGCAACTGTTGGCATCAATGGCCAGGCACTGTTGGCATCAATGACAACTTAATCAACACATGCATCGTGGCTGTTATACCATTTTATGTATGGGGATTTTTACCCATATTTTTGCTTCAGAGATCAAGCTGAGATCCAAAGTTCAGTGCATTCAGATGTGATCACTGATGAGCTACTAGCAGTTGATGCCATATTATGCCTTGAGATGATGCCATATTATGTACTCATGTGATGCCATGTTATGCTTGAGGATTGATTTTATGCATTGTGCTTTGGATTGATGATATATTGCAGGATGTTGCAAGTTACTTTACAATGATTGATTTTGAGAAGTATAACTAGTAGGATTTTTCATAGGCTAATACCAAGAAGAGATTGTTGTTTTAATTTTTGTGCACACATCATTATCTAACAACTCATGGTCTTTGTTGGGATTATAACTCTCCACTGGCTCTTTACCCTCTAGATTCTTTGCAGTGCATCCTACCAAATGTGCCAAAGAGGGGGGTCTTTTTTCCATTGTAAAGGCCAAGAGGGGGCTTGTTTATGTTACAGTGTTGGTGTAGCGGGGCTCATGACCCTTGGTCTGGTCATGGTAGGACCTCTTGGTTTTCATTTTAAGGAGTGTTGGCTTAGTGGCATTGTTGACTACCCTTTCATGGGTGAACGTCCCCCATCATGTTGGGCATTTATGTCCTGGGTGGGTGTCCCAATGCACCTTGGGATGAATAGATTAGGACGCATGGCTTGCGGCTCCTACCCACACTTATGTTTTATGCTTTGTGGAGGTGATTGCGCTTGTAAGGGTTGTCATACCCACCTTAACACACCTCATGAATACCCCCTTGGACGTATTTTGGTTGTATCACCCTTCCCTCTTGGTCATCTTGGTTTTCAAGAGCAAATCGTCCACCTTCCAAGCAAACAAGAAGAGGTCGTACCAACCTAAGGAGGGAATTGACGAAAAAGCACAACCGTGGGGTTAAATAGGGCATGACGTCTTCCTTCCAAATTCAACGCATCATCAAGTTGAAGCATTTCGTCTTATTTTATCATTATTTTATGTTTTGTGAGGTTTAGTCCCCGGATTGTGGGTGAGAAACCCTAAAAAATCATTAAAAGTCATTTTAAAGATAAATTAGGTAGGTCGACTTAAAGGAGGTTTTAGATAGCCTTTTCAAGCATAAATAAGGCAACTATTCCTCATTTGTAATCAAGATCATGGGATCTCAAATATTTTTTTTTCTTGTGTTCATGAGTAAAGTAAGTTGTGCACCTCCTTTCTTGGCTCTTCTAGGGTTTTTCAAGGGATAATTTTGATGTTTGAGGCGTATCTACTATCTTTCAAGCTTGTCTAAGGTGGAAGGATTCTTGGAAGGCTACTCTCTTCTCTTTTCTTCCTCAATTGTGGTAAGATCTTTGAGTCTCTTGTCTTGCACTGCTAAAGGCATCCAAGGTAAGAGTAACCTAGGGTTTTTATGCATGATAGTATAGTCCTGTAAGTGAGACATCCCTCTTGAAGGGTTTGTCTTGTGATTGGGCCTTGGCATCTTTCTTTGCTGTAATTAGGTCAAAGCTAACACAATCTAGGGTTTCTTGTCTTTGCTCTAGTTAATACAAATATTGAATTACCAATTCTTAGGAGAAGTGTTAACCCCGATTTCGTGGTGCTCGGAAGGAACAAGACCTAGCTCTTATTCCCTAATCTTCACCTACTTCTCTTTTTATCAAAGTCTTTGTACTATATATTAGAAAAAATATAAAAAATCCTAAAAATCAAATATTTTGTGAAAAGTCCCCCAAAAAAATTGTCGATGAAATTATTTTACTTATTTATTTCTACAATAGTTACAACTGTTATTAATTTTGAAGTGATTATACTGTTGAAAAGTCCATCAAAAGTTGAAAAATTCCATAAAAAGGTGCTTTTGCAGCTAAAAAATCCCTAATATAGAGTGACATCAACCCTAGGGAGGGTGACATCACTCCTTAAGGAGAATTGCAGATCTGGTTTAGGTATATTGCAGGTCCATTTTAATAGGAAGATCAAACCCTAGGGGCTAGAAAGGGTTCCTAGCTTATCTCCAAGTCATCCGAGGTTGGCTTAGGGGGGTTTTGAAGTGCCAAATCAAGTTGTTCAACCCTTACTGCAGAAAATTGTAGAACTGAAGGTGAAATCAGTACCAAAACGAAGTAATCATCTGTCCAAAGAAGTGCACCCTAGGGGGGATTGAGTCTCTTTGGGTTGTTGATCGTCGGGAAGTATTTTCCGGGGTGTTACTGCGCAAATTAGTAGGGCTAGTGCCCACTAAGAACATGTAAGGAGCTTGTGACCCAATGTCACCTCAGTCACACCCCTTTAACTTCTTGGGAGAGTTTTGACTTCCAAGGGGAGAGCCCTTTAATGGTTACCAGTGGACAATGCTCAAGACAAATGCTATACCTTCCTACTTTTCCTAGGATCAGTGCCTTAGGGTGGAGTCACTACATAACATGTATTCCATAGTAGCATTAAAACAATATGTAAGAAGGAAAACAAATTAAGCATTAACCATTAGTTTAATGTATCAATGTACTAGTTCATGCATTGCAATTTGCATCTAAATGAGCCTCATTTATATGTTGACCAAGCAAACATTTAGCATAAAAATAAACAGTACGTTTGACCAGCAATATAAAATATGTAACAGCAGCAGTAAGTAACCATTAAATAGCACTGTAAATTAGACCTAATTTAATGATCCAAAGCAATACTTATCCAACCATAAACATCATCAGTCAAAGAAACATGTTGGACTGTTTGAGTGACTAGAAACAGAGGTCTGAAATAAAATTTTACAATCTGGAATTTGGGACAGCAGCAGTAGGTCTACCCTTGGGGCTTCAAAAAAAACAAGTTAAGGGGTTCGCTTGGGTAAGGGAAATGCCTAAGAAAGGTAGAACGAGAGTGTAAGGGATGAAACCCTAGGTGAAAGGAGGGAAAATAGGAGATGTAGCAGGTCTCAACTTAGGGTTCTGCAGCAGCCAAAGAAAGGTGACGCCCTAGGGTTTTGAGGGGTAAAAAGGCAGGCAGAGTTTTTAGGAGAGGGCCAAAATTTTAGGGAGGCCCAGAAGTTCAAAAAAATTTAATAATTTTTTTTAAATTTTCCTGATTTTGTTATATTTTTAGTGTTTTTTTGGGAATAAAAATGTAGACCAAAGGCTAACCCTAATCTACCCTGAAAATGCTCTATTTACACATGAAAATGCATGGAATTTTGAATAAAAAGGTGACAAGAGAAGGGATATGATTCTTGTCTCAATCCCAGGCCATAAGGGATCGATGATCAGCGTCCCTACAAGAAGAGTTCCTCTAAGATTGCAAAATTAGGGCATCCACCAACAACCCCTAGGGTTCTTTGGGGGAGCCTTACAAATAGCAAAGTAGAGATCCAAGGCCCTTTACAAAGAAAACTTCTTCAAGAGAATGTCTTTTAACCATACAAAATTGACAAAATCTTGATAATTAAGCCCTAATCAACAAGTAGAATGCACTAGCATAACACCACTCAATAGAGATAGAGATATTATTACCAAGATTCAACAAAGATAAGCAAATAAAGACCATAGATCACCTTTGTGCACAAGTTACATCCAACCATTCTAGCATCAGCATGTATGCGCAAAGAAAACCCAAGCATTCATCCACATTTCACATCCTAAACCCATATAACAAGAGAAAAAGAAGAAGTATCATATTTGATCCCAAGTCTTGTGTTTTACAAATGAGTGAGGAAAGGCCTATTTATAGCTTCACATTCTCACTTTTTACAAATAACCTAGAGGAAAAGCCACTAAAATGTCAATGTAAAAATAAAACACAAAATAATCTAAAACATGGGTAACTTGGGGTATTTTCCCCCAAAGTTACCAAAATCTGATGAAATTATCTAAAATTGAGCAAACAACTCCACTATGAAGGATGGAGTCAGCAAGGGGGGAACGCCATGCCCCATCTAACCCCAAATATGCTGAAAAATCCTCAATGTCCCCCCTCAATCAAGCCTGAATGCATGGGCAGCAAGGATGATGTCATCATCGTGTAGGCTCCCAGAGAGAGGGCATTGTGCTGAAAGGAGGTTGTTGGTCACTATTTTGATACCTATTTTGCCTTATAAAGCCTTCAACTATACCCATTATCCTTCATATTTTGCCATAAATCCTCATTTTCATCCATAGAACCTTGAAATTAGATTATCAAAGGTATAAATTGTTGTTGCTCTTAAATAAATTTAATTATGCAGTTTTTAAAGCATTTAAATTGAGATTTTAAATAAATTACAGGATTAATTGACTTCCCGTAATTGCTCCTAGATTGGATACTTGCAGGCCAGCTGAGCACAAACTGAAAGATAGAGAAGGATCCTCGAAGTCCCAGGATGGATGAATTTCTAACAACTTTATAAAACAGGTTTTACAAGTGGCAAGTCAACACTAGTCAAAGCAATCTTCTAGCACTGCCACTTAGCACAAAAACAGGGATAGTTTCGATTTTGTATCAATCTGGTCTATTTCTATGGATCTGAAGGACGATCTCGAGGATAGTAGAGATATTAGGGGAATGCCATTATTGATCACTAGGATTGTAGTATTTTTAGTTTTCAAACAATTTGTATAAGTATTTGAATTCGAGATGTAATTCCGATCCGGTGATGGTGAACTTATGCTAAAGAAATAAAGACTTCAAACTTCAAATATCTTTATGTTTGTTCATCCTTATGCTGTGAATGCAATTTTAGTGTTGAGAAATTTGTGATTCTTCCTGCGTGTGTGAGTGAAGCAGTGGAGGGCCCCCTCTGTCGAACCTGCACACCCATTTTCCTTGTTGATGCGTATTGGTATGTGTTCTAAAGTTCCTGTAGAGTTCAATTGAGTTAACAATCTGAGTTTTAAAATCAAATTCGATTTCATATGCTGCAAGCAGGGTTTTACTACAGAACAAGGTTAAGCGTTTATATTTAATCGATCAATCGCTGTAGGTGGTTTTTAGTTTCATCTTTCATTAGAATATATACTGAACCGTTGAGGAATTCAAATACTTTGTGAGATGACCTCTTGTAAGAGAACTCAACGTATTCCTGCACTCAACAACAGAGTTTTAATCTTATAGTTTAATTTTATGATTTTGTTATTTCAAATATTTAAAGTGCTGATAGATTGAAGGATTTGAATGAGTATACTTCTGTAAGGGAGCTTTTGTATTCCTTAGATTACAGTACTTAAGTAGCTTTAGATTCATTTCCATAGACTAAGTAGTTTTAGATTTATTTCCAAAAGTTAAGTAGTTTTAGATTCATTTTCAGAAACAAAATGCACTTCAAACCAGTCTAGATCTAATCCATAAATTTTGGTTATGCTTCTAAGTTTATGATTCTGGATTGACATTTTAAATTGAAGCTTTGATTTACAACAGTAGATTGGAACCCAACATTTTGGCGCCATTGCCGGGGAAGCATACTTAGAGTTAGACTTAGGAAGTTTAGTTTTCTTATAAAAAAAAAAAATTTCAAAAACACAGAGTAGACTTTAGTTTTATGTCAAGACAGAGAGACGAGAAAGGAAGATTTGTGAAAAATCCCCCAAAATTAGAGATAACAGGAACTTCTCCATCTGAGAAGAAAGAATTCCTTACCATAAGTGCTGAAAATGATACTGCAAAAATGAATGATGAGGAAACATCTAAAAAAGGAGGACTAACCCTAGAACAACATAGGGAGTATGAACGCAGGATGGAGATGGAAAACAAACGCAGAGAAATGGCTGAAGGAGAAACATTAAGAGGAGGACCAACTCCAGAACAACGAAGAGAGTATGAAAGAAGACTGGAATTTGAAAACAAAAGACGAGAAGATAGAAGAAATGAAAGAGAGGAAAGAGTAGAAGAGGAACAGGAATCCACTTTCAAATTTCCAATCTTAGACACTAGTATTATTCTAGGACAAGAAGTAAAATTGAAAAACATTCCACCATCTGTTTTACCTAACTTTTATGGCATGACTTCTGAAGATCCAGATTCATTTCTGCTTGAATTTGATATTTTATGTCGTACTTATGGATATACAAATGAGACACATAAACTTCGCCTTTTCCCTGCTACTCTTAAAGCTGCTGCATTGAAATGGTTCATGGGATTAGGAGAACATACTATAACCAGTTGGGAAGACATGAGAAAGATTTTTCTTAAGAAATATCAAGCATACTGTAGATCCAAAGATTTGAAAGATGATATTTTCAGGATGTCTCAACAAGAAGATGAAAGTCTAGAAGAATATCTTGAGAGATTTTCGTATAACCTACAGAAATCCAAATATAATTCTTTGATATCTGATATCACCAGGACAATCTTTTTGAAAGGCATAAGAGATGAGTATCATGATATTTTGAATGTAATGGGAAAAGGGGATATTTCTTACCTACCATTTGATGAAATTATAGAGTTATGTCAAAAGTATTCACGAGGAAGAGCCAGAAATGGAAAAAGGGATGTAACTTCCAAGACAACCAAATCAGCAACAGGAGGTATATCAAGAGCTGAGCTTGGAAATTTATTAGAAGATTTCAAAACTGACCTTATGAGTACTTTAGGGACACAGGTTGAAACATCAAAAACTAAAAAGAGACAATAACAACAGGATCAACAAGATCAAGCTCTGTCAATTTTCTGTCCTAAATGTAGAAAGAAACATCCATTAAAAGAATGCCCTCTAAATAATGTGCAGATTTGCGGATTATGTACAGAGAATCATAACACTGATGATTGTCCTAGGTTGAAAGAATTACAGGCAGCTCGAGTGGAAGAAAGTCAAAGCATGGAGTCTCTCTATCTTATGGCGTAGAAAAGACCATGGCGGCCATGCTTTCCAGGTATGTTTCAAGACCCTATGCAACAATCTTCTCAGAATTATCAATATCCTGTTCAGAATTCATGGAATGCTCCTATGCCTTGGCAAACATGGTCTCCTTAGCAAAACCAAAACCAATCTGCTCCAAGTTGGCGAGGATACGCTCATGGAAATCAAACATATCAATAGGCCTATCCCTAGCCTTACCAATAGTCTTTTCCTTATCCACAGTACCAGCAGAATCAACCCTCATTTCCTCCACAGCAAAACCCTACTTCCCAACTCACCCAACCTCCACAACTTCAGCTACCATCGAATCAACCTCCACCTCGACCAACACAATTACCAGCCCAGCCAGTACCCAATCCTAATAACAGAGTGGAAAAGCCCATGTATAATATTGATGAAGGAACCACATTTTCATATTCAATCCTTCCCATTCAAAACATCCACTTGCGGTCTGGAAAAACTTTGGCAAAAGAATCTCCTGTTATCATAGAAGAACACATAGAAGAAGAGAAAAATCCAAAAAAATCAAATACAGAAAATTTGCAGCTAGATTTACAAAATCAGAAAGGTAAAACAGTAATTCCTCAAACACCTCCGTTTCAAGAAAGGTTAGTTAAGGAAAAATTACCAATTGGCCTTCCTGATTTTGATGTCTTAACTGAATTAACAAATGTTTGCGTCAAAATTCCTTTGTTGCAAGCCATAAAAGATATTCCAATCTATACCAAAGCAATTAAGGAATTATGTCTTAATAAAAGAAAGAAGGATCCACCAACAATTCATGTCATTAGGAATCTAGCAGGCCTAATGTCAAATACTGTCTTTATTGAAAAATATGTTGATCCAGGAATTCCAATGGTAACAATCACTGTCAACAATTTTTCAATTTCGAAAACATTAATTGACTTGGGTGCAGCTATCAATGTAATGACACTGGAAACAATGGAATATCTGGACTTGAAAAGTATCAGACCAACCACTACAGTCTTAGAGCTAGCTGATAGGTCTAAAATCACACCAGAAGGAATACTAGAAGATATCATAGTTTCTTTGGATTCCTGGGAATATCCAATAGATTTCATAGTTCTTCAACCAAAGTCTAATCTATGAGGGCATCCATTGATTCTTGGAAGACCCTGGTTGGCCACAGCTAATGCTTTTATTGGTTGTAGAGTTGGAAATATGATCATTTCCCATGGAACAGAAACGAAACAAATTACACTGTATCCTCCTGCTCAAAGACCTTCTATGACAGATCAATTAGCTTGGATGAATGAAACAAAAGAGCAACAGGAAGAAGTAATTCAGCCCATCTTAACTATTAATCAACTTTTTTTATTTTCAAGAGGAAAATAGTGAAGATTTGCTAGATTACTTTATTTATGAACCATATATCTCTGAAGAATTAAGAAACATACAGTATGATATTGCAGATCAGGTCTTAGGCCAAAATTTTCAGGAAAATTGCACAGTTAGTTCTTTGGAATCATCACTTAATGATATTTTTTCTGTTCATTCAATAACTAATGCCCAAAGCAAAACAATTGAAATCAATCATGGGAAACATTTAAATATTGGTGCACATCTTACTCTATCACAAGAAGAACAGCTGATTGAGTTGTTGAATAAATATCACAGAGCATTTGCTTGGGAATACAATGACATGCCAGGAATTCATCACGAAACATGCACTCATCACATTTACACAGATGATAATATTAGACCTCTAAGGCAACCTCAACAAAGAATGAACCCCATACTGAAAGAGATAGTTAAGGAGGAAATGCAAAAGTTATTAAAGGTATGATTTATCTACCCTATCTCTGACAGTCAATGGGTCTCTCCATTAGTTGTTGTTCCCAAGAAGAATGGAAAATGGAGAATTTGTGTCGATTATAGGGAGTTAAACAAAGCAACACTTAAAGATTATTTTCCATTGCCATTTATTGATCAAGTGTTAGATGCATTAGCTGAAAAACACTATTTTTCATTCTTAGATGGTTTTAGCGGATACAATCAAATCAGAATTGCATCAGAAGACCAGGACAAAACTACTTTCACATGTCCCTGGGGTACATATGCCTATAAGGTTTTACCTTTTGGTCTATGTAACGCTCTAGCTACTTTTCAGAGAGCAGTCCTAGCTATTTTTTTTTATTTAATTCATGAATGCGTTGAAGTATATATGGATGATTTTTCTGTGTATGGCAATACTTTTGATGACTCCTTGGAAAAGTTAGAGAGAATCCTAAGAAGATGCATTGAATCAAATCTTTCCCTTAGCAATGAAAAATGTTTCATGATGTTAATTGAAGGGATAGTGTTAGGTCATCATATCTCATCATCTGGAATAAATGTGGATCCTGCAAAAATACAAATCATTGTGAATTTATCTAAACCAAAAACTCAAAAAGATGTGAGAAGTTTTCTAGGATATGCAGGCTATTACCGGAGGTTTATTGAAAATTTTAGTAAAATAGCTCTACCATTATTCAAATTACTTTCGAAAGATGTACATTTTCATTGGGATACTAACTGCCAAGTTGCCTTTCAGAAACATAAAGAGAAGCTCTCAACTGCACCCATCTTAAGGGGACCAAATTGGACATTGCCATTTCACATCTCTACCGATGCATCAGATACTGCAATAGGGGCCTCTTTGGGTCAAAAAGAGAATGCCATGACTTATGCTATTTACTTTATCAGCAAAAATCTAACCCCTGCAGAATTGAATTACACAGTTACTGAAAAGGAGATGTTGGCAGTAGTTCATGCTATGAACAAATTTCGTCATTACATTACTGGTTATGAAATATTTGTCCATACAGATCACTCTACCTTAAGATATTTAATGAACAAGTCGATTACTAATGGTAGGATAACCAGATGGCTATTATTGATGCAGGAATTCAACATTACTGTTCTAGATAGACCTGGAAGAGAAAATCAAGTGGCAGATTTTCTGTCTCGATTACACAATTCTGGTGAGGTTGTTCCTTTTTCAGATAGTTTCCCTGACGAACACTTATTTGCTATTTCTGTTATAACTCCATGGTATGCTGATATAGCCAACTATTTATCATCAGGACAGCTACCTCCATCTATGTCATCCAAAGAAAAGAAAAGAATTATTAAGCAAAGTGCTAGACACATATGGGTCAATGGAGATCTTTTCTACATAGGATATGATCTTATCATTAGAAGATGTGTACGACAAGATGAGGTTTTAGAAATTTTAAAAGCTTGTCATGATGAACCGTGTGGTGGCCATTTTGCAGATCAAAGAACAGCATACAAGATACTCAAATTGGGGTATCACTAGCTCTCTATTTTCAAAGATTCTAAGAAGTATGTTAGGAGCTCTGATATTTGTCAAAGGATGGGACGACCAATACCATCTGATGAGATGCCACTCCAGCCACAAGTCCTCATAGAGCCATTCGAAAAATGGGCTCTCGATTTCATCAGTCCAATCAATCCACCATCACAAGGGAAGAAGTAACATTTTAGTATGTACCGACTATGTTACAAAGTGGGTGGAAGCCAAACCATTACCAAGAGCCACAAAACAAACAGTAGTAAACTTTCTCTTTGAAGAAATATTTGTTAGATTTGGAGTTCCTAGAGAGATTGTTATTGATCAAGGGGGACAGTTTACTTCTAAACTGGTGCAGGAGATAGCAGGCAAGTACAAGATCAAGCACAGAAAATCTACACCTTATCATCCACAAGCCAATGGCCAGGTGGAGTCTACCAACAAAACTTTGGAAGGAATCATCACCAAAACAGTCCAGATGCACATAAAAGATTGGTCAGCTAAGCTTACTGAAGCTTTATGGGCATACAGAATCACTTGGAAAAACAGTACTGGTTTTTCTCCCTATCAACTAGTCTATGGTAAGCAAGTACTACTACCAATTGAATTCCAAATTCATACTTTTAAGTTAGCAGCTGATTTAGGGATGGATCTTTTTGAAGCACAACAAGAAAGGATACTGCAGTTAAATCAATTAGATGAGATGAGACAAGTTGTAGTAGAACAAAATATTTTGGTACAACAACAGAGAGCCCAATGGCATGATAAGTTCATCAAAAAGAAACAATTTCACATCGGTGACTGGGCCTTATTGTTTGATTCAAAGTTCAAAGACTTCAAAGCCAAGTTCACAACTCATTGGCTTGGTCCATATGAGATTGCAGAGGTCTATGACAATGGCTCAGTCAAACTACAAACAATAGATGATGAAGCAAGTACATTTGTGGTCAATGGCCATAGGTTAAAACTCTACACTAAGCCTGTCAACAAAGAAGATTTCATACAGCAGATTTCTCAGCAGAGGAAGATGGAAGTGCTGGACAAACACACTGGTGTTTCTCTTTCACTTTCTTCTTAGAAATATTCTGATTCAAATAAAAAATAATAATAATAAAAAAGAAAAAAGAAAAAAAAAAGGAGTTTAGTTGTGAAAACTAGGCAACTGGCACAACATAAACTCGAATTTTCCTTGGAAAACCAAGTTTACTTGGCCATTGAAAATTCACAAAAACAATTTCAAATTCCTAGTTTCAGTTCTTTCATGGATTATTTTTGCCATAAGCAATTTTTCCATATTGGTTTTTATCAGCAAATAAAGATTTTGGTTGACTTGAGGACAAGTCAATAAATAGGCTTGAGAGGGATGAGCATATCAAGCTTTCCATGAGCATATCAAGTTTTCCTTTTCAAAGTCTTGAAACCCTCCAAGCCTCCTACAGATGCCAGCATAAGAAGACAAAAGCACATTTCATCCGCAGAGGAACTTGAGGCAAAGACATAGTAAGCTACACATTTCATTTGCAGAGGGACCTGAGGCAAAGGCACCACAAGCTACAACCAAAAGGAACATCAAGACAGTTGCAGCAGAAGACACATCAAAGCAAAGAACACATAAAAAGCAGAAGGACCATCAAAAGCTATAGCAAACCAACCACTCCAAGCAGCATGAAAGCACAAAGTGATATCAAACAAGTCTGTAAGAATTTTGATTTTTATGTTTTAAAAGTTGCATGGTTCTTTGTTTTTGAGTAATGACAACATGCCTGTCACCCTCACAATCCTAGCCATCTACCCATTCACCTATTTACTTACCCATTCATCTACCCTAGGTATCAAAATTATTGGTCCAGGACAGAGGCACTTTCAGACTTTTTAATCCATGCCTAAAAAGTGCATCCTACAGGCAAGCTTTAAATTCAATTTCAAAGAAGTAAGGAGGGTTCTTTAACCTAGAAAATTCGAAATTTCACATATATTTTCTCTACATACTCTATTTTATTTGCATTTTATACATCAAGTCAAAAAGTGATAAAAGAGTATGTCAATGGACTAAAAAGGTACGTGAAGAACTCAGGACCAGTTTGAAAAATGACTGCACAAGAAAGAGGGAAATCATTGAAACTCACCCCCACGAAATCTGCCTATACATAGGGAGGCGCACTCTTCCAATTTGAAATTCAAAGTGTTTTCATTTTTTTTCAACCGTCTTTGCTAAGTCCCAGGCTTCACTTCCACGATGGTTGAAGGGGTGAAGCCGATGAAAGGAGGTAGTAACAAAGGCACTGCATAGAAAATAAGAAAACGCAGCCTGTTAACTGGTAAAACTCAGGAATTTTTATCCATTATCTTCAGCAAGAGTCTTTCACGTGGTATGATGAAGAGAAACCCCAGTTGCACGCAGCCATAGAAGTGTTTATCTCAGGACGTGTTCAGGAAGGAGTCACCAGGGGAAAGGTAAATTTGAAATTCGACTTCCAGGTTTTGCTAAATTTGAATGACAGAGAAACATTTAAGAACATAATTTTTTTCAGAAATTTTCGAATTTCAAGCTAGGGTCGAGTTCTGCTTGTAAGTTTTATTTGCATAAAAGGATTCTTCTTGTAGAAATTGCAAGATGGTGTCTAGACTAGAATCAGAAAAATTTGATTCCTCTGTCATTCATGAAAAATGTATGGAAATTTTTGAGAGGAAACAGTGGGTTCCCTTGTTTGAAAATTTTGATGGACAGAATGACAATGTTAGCCTAGAGTTTGCTTGTTCATTTGATGGAGAAAGGGCTACAGTAGGTAATCTCACCTTCAGACTATCTGAGGACATTATGGCACAAATCATTGGTTACCTCAACAAGGAGAGAGGTTCTTCAAGACAAAACAGTTTGAGGAGAAGGCATGGACACCCTTCTTGTGCAGATCAATGGTAGGCTCAGTACAATGGAAGAAAGGAATACCAAGGAGTTGGTTGATTCATCCTTGGGATGAAATAGCCTATATCATCCAAAGATTCATCACTTGTGAATGAAGGTTCAGCATTATATATCTCTATCACATCAAGATAATGCAGCATTTGATGGGTGACTGTGAGATTAACATACCTCATTTTCTGTTACAGAGCCTCTCTAAGATGGCTAAAGCTGTCCAAAAACGTACTAAAGACAAGCTAACAAGCCTTTTTCATTGTGGGCTCATCAAGATAATTATCATACTTGAGTTACAGAAACAATCCTTGACATGGCAACAATTTGTCATTTATAATAAATTTGAAGAACCAGAAGAGATACCTAAAGAAGGAGCGCTCATAATAGCAAGCACTGAAGTTGAGGAAGATAACCCTAAGGCAACAAGTTCAAAACCGCCCAAGGGAGGAATCGAAGAAGATGAATTGCTAATGATAGCAGGCACTGAAATTGAAGAATATAACCCTAAGGCAACAAGTTCAAAGTTGTCTAAGGGAGGAATGGAAGAAGATGAATTGCTAATGATAGCAGGCACTGAAGTTATAGAAGATAATGCTAAGGAAACAAGTTCAAAACTGCCTAAGGGAGGAAGGAAAAAAGATGAAGTGTTGATGATAACAGATAATGAAGATGACTCTAAGGCAACAAGCCCAAAATAGCCTAAGAGAAGAATAAGAACAAGGAGCATGGGGAAAGAAGAGAAGAAATTCCAAGGAAAAAGATAAGATCTTCAGCACTTATGAGAAGAAATCAAGAAAAAGTCAGCAAGCTAAGAAGAAGCAAACCCTAGAAAATGATGATGAAGCACAACAAAAACATTATGAATACATTCAATCCTTGGAAGGTCAAGAGGAAAGTCCAGCAGGTGAGATCGGACAACATGATGAAGAGGTGAATATCATCTCTGAACGGCAAATTGTAGAAGAAAGTATGGAGATAGATGTTCAAACAATTGAAAAGACTCAACTAACAGAGAAGAAAAAGATGAGGATGCAACCATCATTTCTCCTGTCTTTGAACAACAAGTCACAGAAAAAGATGAGTATGCAGCCATCATTTCTCCTGTCTTTGAACAGCAAGTCACAGAAAAAGATGAGTATGCAGCCATCATTTCTCCTGTCTTTGAACAACAAGTCACAGAAAAAGAAGGAAAAGAGTATTCAGGGCAGGATAACGAAGAAGAGGGAGTTGGAATGGACACTATCTCTGAGCAGCCTTCAATAGATATGAAAAAGAAGAAATCTTCCAAGAATAGCAAAAAGATTGAGAAGTTAAAATTGAAGGTGAAGGAATTAGAGCTAGCAAATAAGAAATTAAAGGAGAAAAATAGAAAGCTTCAAGTTCAAAAGATGAAAATCTCTAAACATTCATACAAATGGTATTAGCAAAAGAAAACTTTCAAGGCAAAATATCAGAGATTGGGGGTCCTTTATGCAGCTCGACCTAGTACAAATGCATCATCACAAACAGGAGATATGTCAGATGATGAGTAGCAGCAGTACAACAACCATTTTGTGCATGGGAATATGCAGATTCAGTTTTGGAAACAATTTTGTGCATGAGGACATGCAATAGCTTCCTCTTGGGGGAGATGTTGGTCACTATTTTGATACCTATTTTGCCTTGTAAATCCTTCAGCTATCCCCATTATCCTTCATATTTTGCCATAAATCCTCATTTTCATCCATAGAACCTTGAAATTCGATTATCAAATGTATAAATTGTTGTTGGTCTTAAATAAATTGAATTATGCAGTTTTTAAAGCATTTAAATTGAAATTTTAATAAATTACAAGATTAATTGACTTCCCGTAATTGCTCCTAGATTGGATACTTGCAGGCCAGCTGGTCACAAATTGAAAGATAGAGAAGGATCCTCGATGTCCCAGGATGGATGAATTTCTAACAACTTTATAAAACAGGTTTTACAAGTGGCAAGTCAACACTAGTCAAAGCAATCTTACAGCGCTGCCACTTAGCACAAAAATAGGGACAGTTTCGATTTTGTATCAATCTGGTCTATTTTTATGGATCTGAAGGACGATCTCGAGGATAGTAGAGATATTAGGGGAATGCCATTATTAATCACCAGGATTGTAGCGTTTTTAGTTTTCAAACAATTTGTATAAGTATTTGAATTCGAGATGTAATTCCGATCCGGTGATGGTGAACTTATGCTAAAGAAATAAAGACTTCAAACTTCAAAAAACTTTATGTTTGTTCATCCTTATGCCGTGAATGCGATTTTAGTGTTGAGAACTTTGTGATTCTTCCTGCATGTGTGAGTGAAGCAATGGAGGGCCCCCTTTGCCGAACCTGCACACCCATTTTCTTTGTTGATGCGTATTGGTATGTGTTCTAAAGTTCCTGTAGAGTTCAATTGAGTTAACAATCTGAGTTTTAAAATCAAATTCGATTTCATATGCTGCAAGTAGGGTTTTACTACAGAATAGGGTTAAGCGTTTATATTTAATTGATCAATCGCTGTAGGTGGTTTTTAGTTTCATCTTTCATTAGAATATATACTGAACTGTTGAGGAATTCAAATACTTTGTGAGTTGACTTCTTGTAAGAGAACTCAACGTATTCCTGCACTCAACAACAGAGTTTTAATCTTATAGTTTAATTTTATGATTTTGTTATTTCAAATATTTAAAGTGTTGATAGATTGAAGGATTCGAATGAGTATACTTCTGTAAGGGAGTTTTTGTATTCCTTAGTTTACAGTTAAGTAGCTTTAGATTCATTTCCATAGATTAAGTAATTTTAGCTTTATTTCCAAAAGTTAAGTAGTTTTAGATTCATTTTCTGAAACAGAATGCACTTCAAACCAGTCTAGATCTAATCCATAAATTTTGGTTATGCTTCTAAGTTTACGATTCCGGATTGACATTTTAAATTGAAGCTCTGATTTACAACAGTAGATTGGAACCCAACAAAGGCCAGGAGGGGTGCCTGGGGTGACTGGAAGAGGAACCAAGTGCCTCTGAGTAGAACGTTGTCACCTGTGTGGAGATCAAACAAGGGGGTCATGTGACCCAATGACCTACCCCTAGGAGCCCAGACACCAACCTCAGGGCTACAAGCCCTAAAATGAGGCAGTCAGCAATGCCACTAAGCCATGGCACTCCTAAAGGAAGAATTAAGGGGTCCAGCCATAACCATCCCTCAAAAGGTGTAGATAACACCCCCATCTTGGCACTGAAGAAGAAAAAACAACCCCTCTCCCTGGGCAGATATCTGAAAGTGAGATGGTACTAGTACAGCGTAACACGAGGTATTCCTATAGTCAATTTTGGGTTTTCTTCCAAATTCATGTTGCTGGTTTTTACTGCAGCAAATAGTTTTATCTCATTATTTAATCAGCAATCAAGATTTATTGCTCCTAAACCTTTTCAATCATTATGTTTTTATTGCATATCTCATTTACACCAATAAGGCATTGATATACTGATATAGTGGGAAGGTCTTGTAGAGGAAGTGTTGAGCCTCATGTGGCCCAAGGAGCAGGCCTAAAGAGAGAGAAGAGTGCATTGAGGTGACAGTGAGTGCATCTCCTGAAAAGTTCCCAATCTTAGCAATGTCCATTGTGGCCTAGTTTGAAGGGGGCTAATCTCTGAGGTAATAGGCTCCACACTTGACCGTACCTTCATCTCCATACCATTCCACCTTAGTCTCAAAAATCCCATTGGCTAAAAGATGATAGGTTAACTTTTGACTCCCCCCTCTATGTCCCCTTCACCATGAATGCCTCCCTATCTTCCCTGTGTCTCAGGCTTGCTTATGTTGTAATGAATTCTATGATAGTTTAGGAGGCTCACTTGTAAAACCCTAGGGATAACTGCTACTAAACAAGAAGAGTCACCATTAAGCAATGCTCTCCCTAGATCCAAAACAAGTCTCCTTACGCTATGTGTCATAAAAATGGTAAATGGTTGGAAGGGTAGGTACTCCCTAAATTAAGAGGTTAAACCTATTTGTTCTCACCAAGCATTACTGTGGCAACTCTATCAGGCCTATGGATGATCGCTAACAACGGAACTAAGGTTGTGTCATCACTAGTACCTAGAAGGTATCCATGGCTAGTACCTTTGAATCATTATCCAAAGAAAAAGAGCAAAAAGTAAAAATATTTAAAGAAAAAGAAAGAAAAGAACAAAAGAGAAAAATAAAAGAATGCAAGGGAGGCTTGCAAGGGACAAAAGCAGAAGTATCTCATTACACAACACCCATTTGTTGAGCCACATTCCCTATCATCTACACTAGTGGTGAAGATCACAGAGGTTTCCCCATCCCCTTATCTTGAGTAAATCAGTCAACCTTGGCCAATCCTCACTTGATTACCCACCTGGACTATCCAATTCATCCAAAGGAGAATTAATCTTTTCAAATATTTTGATGTCGATTTGGTTTTGATATGTACATAAAACACTAGCCTCACACTCTATATGAAACTTATGTGGCATGATCTATGTTTTAAGCTATGTGATGAGTCATGTGAACAATCATTGTATGTAAATATATAATTCAAATACTTCATCATTCCAAGACATATACGATGATAAATCCTCCCTCCAAAGGTCCATAGATTCATTGGACAATTTTGACCAACTTTGACAAAAGTTGACTTTTCAACAGTTTGACTTGGTAAAAGGGACAGTTTGACTTGGTCAATAGGACCAGCCAGCAGAGCATACACCCTTATCATCATTATTAAGCTACTTGAAGACTTTGGAAGTGAATTTGATCCTTCCAAACTTGGTTTTATGCATATATGGACTAATAGGCAAATACTAATGTATTTTCCTAAGTTTCAGATTAAAAAAGCCCAAGTCTAGTGTTAATATTTTGGATCATATTATAAATGGCATCTTCAGATCAGATTTTTACATGGAGTTGATTGGTATGATCTTCAAGGGAATCTTCAACATCATCCAAGGCATTTCCCCAACATTTTGCTCATGATTCCATAATTTTGGAATTAATAGGCATCTAATTAAATAGTTTTTTAAAGTCCGATTTAAAAAATGCCCAAGTCTGGTTGAGAAAAATTAACCCATAGTGGGAAAATCCAATTTGATAATTTGGCATTATGGCTCCTTCTCAAAGGTTATATGGATGTCAACTCAGCTTAGAGAGATGAGGAGGGTGAATTTGGGCACCACTAGATAAAGATTTTGAGGGCGTATTTCAGCATGAAAAATCATCTCACATGAGTCACTAAATCCACCTTAGCAATTCAACATTGATGAGGGAGCATCCATACATGCTTCACAAGCCATTTTTGACACTTTGGCATATTTATTTGGCCTACATATGCTCCACTTCAGCCAAGTGTGCCCCAATTGAGGAGGGGGGCTTGGCCATTTGAAAACTCAGCAATGTAAAGATGTAATCTGAGTCATTGATTGGAAAATGAGACTCAAATGAAGATCTCAACCATCCATCCCTTTAGATTAGGGATTTTGATCTCTCCTCTTGAGTTATAAAAGAGAGAGAAACTCCATTGTAAAGGGTCGATTTCTGGAATGAGAATAGAGCTATAATTTTGCAGATATTTCATGTGTACCTTGTATCTATGGTGTGATTGTGATTTTGACTCTTGCTCTCTTGTGGAAATTTGATGGTAATGTCTGTTCTTAGTTGAGGTAATATTGTTCATGGTTTTTCTCATATGTGGATTTGAATCTTAGATTGCTAATAACCTCTGAGATTTTAACTAAGGAATGAAATTTAGAAATAGATTGAGCAATTCTCTAGTTCAGATTTTGTTTCTCTTGTCCAATATATGATTACTAACTCGTGGGTGGTTGGGCATTGTTGATTTGGACAATCATAGTTGTTGCTGTCGGATTGCGCACCTTGTTAACGCAGTAGAAATCTCACTATTGCTCGGTGAACCCTTGGGGGCAAGTCTCGAGTCAGGGCTGCCACCTGATCCTGACTCCTCCGTTTAGGCCAATTCCTAACAGAGCCAAGGGGGGTAGTCCCTATAAAATGTTTCTAAGGCTGTTAAATGTTTTAGAAAATTAATTATATGGATCTTTTTAGGTGTTTAAAAGAGTGTGATCTCACTGTCCAAGATTATGGAAAATAAATTAAAGACACCAACATCAAATTTAAAACATCGACAAGATGAAAGCTTTGTAAAATATATCAAATGAAATACTAGTTCCTTGGAGTCAAATAAACAAAGTGTTGTTGCTGAAAAGGAAATGTTTTGCAAATGTGTCTTGGTCAGTTTTAGAATTTATTAAAGATGGGTTCGATTAAGGGAAAATGGGAGCTCCAGATATATCGTGAGGTACAAGGAGTAATGTCCGGAAATTAGTCAAGGTGGCTCCTCACGAAGACGTGTGGGCTGGAACGAAGTCTCGAGGGCGTGTTCAATACTACACCAACAAGGGTGTACCCTAACGGTGCCTTGAGGTCACTTTCAAGTGGTTCCTGCTTCTTCTGAGAAATTTCCCCACATAATACTTAATGTTCGAGTGCCGGATTTTCACTATGTTTGGGGTTGTTGATTTTATTAATGTGAGCTTTTAATTAAATGTTTGAGAATTAATAAGTTCTTGTAACTCTTTCTGATTTCCCCAGGACCAGGCAAATGTATGCAAAGGGAAAGAGCATACTTTGAGCAATAACAAAGTGTTCATTCCGATTCAGTGCTTGAAAATAAAATGCTTGAAACAAAAGTAACTTACAGAAAAGAAAGATATAGATCACCGAATCTATGTGTCACTTTCTGATCCACCACCACTAATCGGCAATGCCTTTATGTAGTGGTGAGAGCATAATTTGTGGTAACGAGATCGGTTTTATTTTAACTACTTAAAAAAAATGAAAATAAAAAAATTATTAAATGGTTAAAACTAAAGTATACAATCCTGTAGTGAAATGTGATTGTGTGCTTGTGTTTGTTAGAAAATTGATTTCACGAAACTTTGAGACAGCGAATCCCTCCAGGGGGGATGGGTGTGGGCGCTATGTAGCCGACTTGCTCTCTATTAATATTTTTACAATTTTTGCTCAAAAGAAATGCCTCTTAGTCCTTTTAGACTTGGATCTAAGGGCTTACAAGTCAAAATTTCAAAGAAATGATGAAAGAGGATCCTTGGAAGGTAATTTTGGCAATTTCTGACAAAATTTCGCTAGAGTTTCCTCCTTTTTTTCCTTGGATCTGCTAAAAACCAGCAAGCTAATTACAATCAAATTAGTGGGTTAAGCATATACAAATACAAAAAAATCTAATACAAAACTTATACTAGGAAAAAATTTGAAAATTTTTGACAACTTCAAGTATAAAAACTATGGATCTAGATCTAGTTTGAAAAGTAAAATTTGAAGCTAATCTAGATATGATATATATGCTTGATAAAAGAAGACTATTGATATGCAAATGTAGATCTAACTTTTACTAAGCAAGGGTAACCAAGTAACCAAGAAATATTTTAAAATGAGAGATGATAGAAGATGAAGAAGTAAAAGAATCTGTGGACAAAAACTTGTTAGATCCAAAACTTGAAATTGATGAAGAGAAGGTGGATGCAACCGAGCTCCAAAATCCCTTCACCTTAAGGCTACCTGCAAAGCTACACACTTCTCCAAGCAAGCACGATTAAACTAGTATATTCATCAATCAAGATAAGGAGAATAATCGTACAAGCAAATACATCATATTACTTCTAAGATCTTGAAAGCATGAACATAAGACAACTTGACAACTGCAAATACTTATTCCAATAGAGCTAGATCTAATCATTAAACTTGCATAAGAGAAATTAAGCTAAATGGATATCACCTCAACCAATGATGCATGCATGAAATGGAACAAGAGCCACAAATTAACCTCCAAAGCCTTCAAATCTTATTACTCATAAAACTTTAAACATTACAGGAGCAGAGGTTCTATGCCTTCCCATCATGGGAGAAAGAGCATGAGATACCTTGCTTAAATAGAGTTTGAGAGAGGGAGGGACAAATTCATGGAGAGGGGGGTGCATCCCTCGAAGAGGGGATGTGAGATCCCTTGATTGATCCCCCAATGCATGAGATGGAAGCCACCTAAGAGAGGCAGCCTCCTTCAAGCATTGTAAACTCATCCCACCTCTCATGAGATGCCACATAAGAAAGTCGCCCAAGAGGAACAGAGGGCGCATTCTCCTTAAGAGGACAACTCGCCATCCTCAAATCCATGATTGGATGACCCAATATTGCAAGAGATATTCATCAGATGCCATAACCAACTCAACTAGGTCTTTACTGGAATAAATTCCATTGATTTAGGAATTTGATTTTCTCTCATATCTTTATTTTTTTGATTAATAATTCCTTCCAGTCTCATTGCATATTGCATATGAGGATGTCATAAAAATGAACTAATCCTAAAGAAGAATTGGAGCACATTGCTTGGAGTGCTTGTGTGAGACAATTTTAGTGAAAGATTAGGGGTGGACTTCTTGTTGTTGATGTTAGCTTGTTGTGGAGTCTTTAATGTAGCTAGATAGCTTAGTGGAATGCCTTGCTAGGTCTTTTTATGGCTGGTTAGATTTTTCTATTGATGGCAGAGGACCTAGCTAGGGTTTGGAGAGCATTGGAGAGTCCTGACTCCTAACTTGTTATAAATTTCAAGGAAGACTTGTATTGGCTTGTGATAAGCTGTTGATATGTACTTGTAACTTTATTCTTATGTATATATGAAGAGTGCTTTGCTGTCTGAACTTGGTGTACTTGCAGATTTGGTTTTCAACATATATCTCATGGTGAGTGTGTCGTGTCCCCATTTTTTGGATTTCCTTGTTCTGTGGTCGGAGATGACTTCTGGGGCTTGTGTCAACCATGTCAGAGGTGGGAGATTATGTTACCAGTGATTTCAGAGGGTTTGGAGGAGTTTTATGGGGCCCAACCTAGTCCATTTACCATTATTCCTCATTAGGACCACTTCCACACAGTTTGTTCCTGGTTTCATTGCATTATGGCGATTCCAATAAATTGGGAAGATTATTGTGCATAATTTAATTAAATTCCCTAAGGGTGTCATCTCGATCATATTCTTTAAGGAAACACCTTGGTGTAATAGCTCATTAGAACAGGAATGAAGAGCATTAAATGTTGGAAGGGTGAAAAGTGACTCCAGTGCCCGAAAATGTTTTAAAATGAAATAAATCACTTTTCAGAGAAAAAAGGGCTTAATAAATTAATAAAGTGACAATCATTTTATAAAGTCATTTTTATTAATTAATGGAGCGGGAAAAATGTAAAAGTGGCCCAAAAAGGTAAAATGAGCTTAAAAAAGCAAATCACCCCCTCTCATTCATTCATGAATATTTTATTAGATTTGATTTTTGGAAAGAAAGCTATCGTGGCTTGTGCTCTTGGGACGAAAACCCTAAGAGTGAAATAGTTTCAATGGTGAAACCATCCACCCTAGCTATCTAAAGGAGAAATCACTTTAGATTTTTCATGGCACTTCATTCAAAAAGAATAGAGGAGATATCTTGCTGGTTTGTCGAGATCCAGTGAAAGAATGGACATCAATTCCAGTTGTGCGTAAATTATTGAGAAGATTCAAGCTGTTGAGCAGATTGTTTGAGTTTGGGAGATATCTTGATGGTTTGTGGAGATCCAATGAAAGAATGGACACCAATTCCAGTTGTGGGTAAATTGTTGAGAAGATTCAAGCTGCTGAGCAGATTGTTTGAGTTTGGGAATTTCTCCAAAGAGTTGAAGGCTGGGAGAGGGCACACTCCTTAGTCTTTTGTTGAAGAAGAGTTCCATCTCTACTAGACCATTGGAGAAGGGCATAGTCATCTCTAGAGGGTCAAGTTGCCATTTATTGGAGTCATGGGTATAGTATAGGCAGTGTGGGCATCTTGGGAAGGGCGCAGATATCATTCAGAGGCCAAGATTATTCCTTGGGGTCGTCATACCCTCTTGGAGTGTATTCATTTAAAGGGAACTATTGCCGCCTAATACACACCTAGGGGGAACGCAACAGGAAACCTTCAAGCCGCTCGGTGTGTCCTTGGGGGCAAGTGAGAGTCAAGTGCTGTGACCTAATTACTCGACTCCTCCGTCTAGGATTACGCCTAGCGAAGCCAAGGGGAGTGGTCCCTATAAAAGTAAAACTAAGGCTTTTAATCTATTAACAGAAATAAAAGTCTAATCCAGGAGTTATTTAATGATGAAATGAAAGAAAAAATAACTAAGTACTGCTTTGTGAGTTAAATCAGAGGATCAACACCACACAAGATAGAAAGCATTCATGACATCTATGATTGAACTTAAAATATGGAAAAATAATAACCAGTGCCAAGAATGTAAAATGCGTGTGATTCTTGATGTGTAGGGTTGCTTCTGTGGTCTCAGTGAAAGTATTGCAGTGTCTCAGTTGGTTTATGTTATGATTATTAAATGAGTAATTAGGGAGTAGGTTAATTCTTGGTTTGGCTGAAAAGAGACCTAACCCTTCGAACTGAGTGCTTTAGCAACTTTACCAAGTGTCCAACCAGGCAAGGATGAACATGGTTAAAGTAGCCTACTGACTCTATAGTTTCCACCCATGCAACCTCCCGAGTTCTTAGGATTCGGTTCTGATGGATTTTCCTATTAAAACTAAGTACCTTGCACCCGTTTCTGATTGGTCCAGCTGTTCCGACTAAGTTGCAGAGGCCAAGAGCATACTTTGGGCTTGGGGTGTTGTTCATTTCTATTAAAATGTGTGAATGGATGATTAATCTAAGCTAAACCCCAAGAGTATATTTTCTTCCACCAAAGGTGGACTACTTCGGTAGAGCAAGTGGGGTTAATTTTACTCGAAGTTTTTTAGAACAAGTTGTGGTTTATTTTGTAACACTTAGGTGAAAAACTGTAAGTCCCCCTGGGGCGCCTTGTGTGCTTTGTGGATGTTATGTAATTAGTAATAACAAAGAGAAAACTAGTTTAAACCAAGGAAAAGGGAAAAATTGCAAAAAAAGTGAAAAGTGAAAAATCTGAATCCCCCCTGGGGGGATTGGGGTTTAGGCGCTTGAATTGCCTACTTGCTCTTTTTATTTTTTCGATTTACAAAACGTAATAGATATGGATTACTGCTTGCCCTTTATGCTTAGGGGTTCAGGCGCTGGAAATGCTGGTTCTTGCGGGTGTTTGGGAAGCGTTGAGATGGTGAACTTATTGTTTATCGAGCTTCAACCTATCAAATACAAAAATCAGACCAGCGAACAAAGTGGATTAGAAATCACAATCAGAACACTTTAAGAGTGTTCTGACAACACTTTAACTTGCCAAAATGAACTACAATGCGACTAGTATGAAAAAATGATATTTTTGGCACTTTTTGGGACTTGAAACTAGCTTTAAAATGAAATACAAAGTTGGGACTGATATTTTAAATGCGAAAAACCAGCAAGTTATCAAATGCTTGAAATCTACCAAAACACACTTTAAGAGTGTGTTCGCTTATATGCCAAAAAATGGAAAAAATTCTACTTTAAAAGCACGAAAAAGAATGAGAAAAAGAACTAAGGCAAGCTAGAAAGCTTGCCTTCTTAGGATCATTGCTTGTCTCTTTAAGAGATGACAAGCAAATCAAAGTACTATTTACTTGATAAACTTTGAAAGACTTTTAAAAGGAAAAGCTAATCTATTTTGCCTCTTTGAGATCTACCTTAAACTCTTAGCAAATGGAAAAGCTTAGCAACCTAGATCTAAGTAAAAGGTGAACTTTATTAAAATTTTTAGATTGCTACTTGCTTGGATCTACTAATCAAATAAGCATTGAAACACGGTTTTTTAAAAGGATAGTAACCAAGATAGAATTACAAGAAGAGATCTAGAAAATTGAACCCATGGGGCTTGAGTGTTTTGAAGAGAGAGCAATGGAGTCAAGCTTTCTGATGCACCGGTGGGATCTACGCTTTAATCGATTTTGTTAAATGAAAACATGATCAAACAAGTTCGTAGTCTTCTTCAACTTAGGCTACCTGTAAACAGCTGCAAAAAACTAGCAAGGGAATAAGAGCATATGTAAACAATAAACATAAAGCAATGAAGTAATGAATTCAAGCAAGAAATATCACTACTCTTTGCATCATAATATCATCAACATAAGTAATCAAACTATAAAGTATTACTTACAGATCCATAAGAAGATAGCTTCCTTTCACAAGACATATAATCCAACAATACTAATTCATGAAACACAATACAGTTTACCTCATAAGCTTAAAGCATGAAGATCCAACCAAAGACAATCACCAGACTAGCCTCCAAAGCCTTCTTTATTACTCAAAAAAATAATACAATGTAATGCAAGCAGAGGTTCCACCTTCCAAATGAATAATAATGGACCTCAGCTCTGTTTAAAAAGCACAAAACATGCATGAGAGTGGCCAAAACCCTAAGGTAGGTGCATGAGTGATTGAAGAGTTAACTTGAAGTTTGAATGTGTTGATTGGAATTGAATGGAAGCCAAACCATGAGGATTTGCGCCACCTCTCCATGAGGTAGGCGCACTCCAACATAGGAATCATCACACGAGTCGTGAGCCGCCATGTGAGCCCAACCTCCATGCATCAGTTCAACACATAAGAGAAAGGCTAAGTCGATCCCTTGATTCAGGATGTGATTGGATTGGCATGTCGTGGGAGTGTGCCTCCTCTCCAAGATGTAGGCGCCTCCTTCATTGGTATTACCACATCCAAGTGTGAGTTGCCATGTGAATGCCCACGTGAAGATGGTGGGTGCATTTCATAGCTTAGAACGTATGATATAATCACTTAACTTTATTTGCTTTGACCTCCGACCATATCCTTTAATCTCTTAACTTAGTCGCCTTCCATATGCCATGTCATTTGGCATGTGCCAAATTGATTTTTTTAATTTTTAATTTTTTGATAATGGTGCACTTTATAACATCTTTAGCATTTAAAGTGCCAGTTCATAGCTCTGATATGAAAAACTGCTCCACGAGGCATTTTGGTGGCCCGAAACATAGGAAAACCAGGTATAAGGGTAAAGAGGATGCTCTGAGCTTGAAAACGAGCATCCCTACGCCAAATTCCGACTCCGGATCACACTTTTATCATCGTTTGAATTTTTTCATTTAAACCATTAAAAAATGGCTTAAAAATGCGAAAAAAATTATTTTTCTCGGAATTGACTGAAACTTCAGGGGAACCTAGTACATGACCAAACGATAAAATTCTAGTGTCTAGCATGTTTATACATGTTACAAAATGGACTCTAATAACCCCCTAGGACCTAACCACCACTTTGGGCATTCCAGCTTTGGAGGTGCAGGAGAAAAACTCATCGATTATACTCGGCTAAAGGCAGAGCATAATCGACAAGGGAAAAAACTCCTTGGAATACCTTCTTTGGTTGTCAAGTCTTAGGGAACCAAGTCACTCAAAGACCACCATGCTAGCACGCTTATTACAAACCCCGTGGGGCACGGTCATGTACTACAAAACACTAAAAAAAAGGGGCCCTGAACAGGCCAAACTTGGAACTTCATAACTCTGAAAGAGAACAAGTAATTGTACAATACTAGCGGCTCACTGAAGTCCAACTAAAGTGCAACTTTAGGTGGTAACATCTGGCTCCAACTGTGGGACGTGTGCTTGATCTAGTCTTAAGGCAAGGAGAGCATACGAGAACACCAAAATCTCTGGTTTCTATGACCTGTAAAAACATCTCAACTTGACAAGAAAACCTTTCAGTAGCACAAGTGTTTGCAAGAAACCAATGAACCATAAGTTACTTTATTCAAAAAGAAAAAACTAACTAATAAAAAGGAAATGCAGAAAGTAAATGCTCACTTTGAGGACCTTATTTCCTACTCTAAGCATAACATGATAAAAATGCTAAGTAAAATGATAAATCCAATGCAACCATTTTAACATCTTATCAATATAAAAAGACTTCATCTTGTGTTTGGTTACCAGCCAAAACAAAGATACCTTATTCAAGAAATGCAAACTTGCGAAAATATTGAGGATGGGAGGGTTGGATGGGAGATCATCATCCTCAGCGGCAAACTGTTTCCTTAACTGGCAAGTCCTCTCGCATCCTGCTTCTATCCAAGATTGGATAGGACTGATGTACAAATTTGTAGGATGAGGTAGATCAACCCCACCAGTCTGCTTTAGAGGGCTTATCGAATGAAAAATCTCCGTAGTAACATAAGCCCCAAGCTGCTCCAAATCATAAGAGAAATCTGAATGTGAAGATGAAGGTTGTGACTGACGTTCAATTGACTGAGTCCCATCTGAATCTTCAATGCACAACTCCTTTGGGTCTTCATTACTAGTACTCATGTTTGGTTCTGACTGATCACATAAAGCACATGCATGCTCCTCTTTTATATCAAGATCTCCCAAGATTTATGAATGCACACTCCCTTCTCTAGATACATCAAAAATGGGTTTCTCAATGTATGTCCAATAATCATCATAGGTATCTTTGGCAAAGATGGATGAGTCTTCAATATTTGTATCATATCCCTGGCTATATATGTACTCCTCATGGTCATAATAAACTTCTTTACAAGGCTCATCTTCAAAAAATTTACACGAGAACAAGCTTTCCCTAACTTCATTACCATGTGGAGAGTAAAGAGGAGTATTACCATACACAATATTGTCTTTGTCATAATTTTTTCTATAAGCCTTTGTACTGGTTTCTTCTGAAGGTAGATGCGAAGTACAAGTGTCATCATCCTCTCTGACATGATGGTGAGATAGCTCCAACTCTTCAATGCTTTTCATCATGGCAATATGAAGAGGTTCTTCAATAACATCTTCCATCAATGGTTGCTTAAGAGTTTCTTCATCAACTTCTATAATGGCTTCTTCATGCTCAGAATCCTCCTCTTCAGAAAAAGGGTCATAAGGAAGTGTTATCACCAAACTTGTAGTTGCCCCTATAAGGTGGATCCATAAGGATGGTAGAGGGGATGGGCAACCAAAGAGGTGAACCAAGATAGCCTCGACTTCCAAATGGATGGTTGTCATGCCAATCGAGGCAATCTTCACTTTATGTTGTCTTAGCCCAAGACAACAATGGGGGAGACTCAGATCTACTCCCGACAGGAGAGATCAGACCAAAACACCAGATCAAATCAATGGAGGATGAAGTACGTAAGGTGTAGGGTGAAGTAAACCCTAGATCTATAAATGAAGTCACAAGGTGAAGTATGGATTGGATCAAGAGGCTTAAGAAGATTATATTTGATCCAATGTTGAAATACAAGTGACTTATATGGTAGCTCGGCTACTATATATGTGATAACAGGAAGTAATCCTTCCAAACCATCATCATTATACACATTGCAAACTTCCTCATTTTCAATAAGGGCTTTTGTAATAGTTTCTTCTGGAAGTGGCTTAGGAGTACAAATGTCGTCATCTTCACTAAAGTAATCTTCGAATCCCAAATCCTCAATGTTTGTTACCATGGCAATGTGAGGAAACTCCTCAAAGACCTCCTCAATTAAAGATCCCTCATGAATGTCTTCGTTAATATTTGCAATGGCTTCCTCTTCAGGTAAGTTTGGAACATACATATGATCATCATTATTGAAATGGACCTGGGAACACTCTGAATCTTCCATATTTTCTGTTAAAGTGAAATGAGGAGGGTCCTCAACCATGTCCTCAATCAAGGATGCTTCATGAAACTCTTTAATGGGATCATCATGGATCATTCTCTCAAAGTCAAACTGTGCTCCAGGGAAAATGGCACCATGCTTTTCAATAAGCTGCATAATCTCTTCTTTAGTGAGAGAGGCTATAGGAACCTCCACATATTCAATGTTCTTTGTCATGACAACACAAGGAGGCTTAGGGTCTTCCATTTGATATTCTATTTCAGGTAAGAAGTAAGCCAAGGAATTTTTTCACATTGTCACCATCACACTACCATTGCTTTAAGAAAATTCTAAGGAAGCATGAAAGGGAGGTAATACATTTGTTAGGAAGGCCCTCAATAAACCAATAATAAGCCTCTCCTTCTAGAGTACCCGCAAACATCTGCATCATATTATCTTCATACAAAACAGTGAAATCAGCCAGAACCTTAAGGAAAGACATGATGTGTTGGATCACTGGATCCCCATTTCCATGAAACATCGGCAAATAACTTGATATATCCTAATCACCATAGTGAAAGTTAGGAAAACCTGGGATATATGAAAAATTGAGGGGAGGATATGCACTAGCAATTTGAGCACTAGACCCTTCATCATCCATATTTGTGTCAAAAGCGTCAGTATGAAATAACCATGGAGGCCAACTTGTATTGAATCAGGGGAGTTGTCAGAATGATGAGCTCTTAAGTTTACTGTGTTGCATGGGCTCATCTACACATAACCAGTCTCAACAAAACTATGAGATACAAGGGTTTTATCCCTTCAATGGAATCGCCATGTGAGAAAAATAATATGCATTAAAAACTCTACAAAATTAACTATTTTTAATTTGATTTTTTACAAAGAGAAAAGGGTTAGTGGAGTCGCCAGATGAAAGCATAAAGGTCTACTCTAAACAATCATCAATCAAAGCAAAAAACAAAAAAGGAAAAAGAAAACAAAAAGTCGTGACCCGGGAATAAAAAGGTTTATCCCCGGCAACGGTGCCAAAATGTTGCTACCTAATACACACCTGGGGGGAACGCGGCTGGAAACCTTCAAGTCGCTCGGTGTGTCCTTGGGGGCAAGAGAGAGTCAAGTGTTGTCACTTGATTACTCGACTCCTCCGTCTAGGCTTACTCCTAGCGAAGCCAAGGGGGGTGGTCCCTATAAAAGTAAAACTAAGGCTTTTAATCTATGAACAAAAATAAAAGTCTAATCTAGGAGTTATTTGATGATGAAATGAAAGAAAAAATAACTAAGTACTGCTTTGTGAATTAAATCAAAAGATAAACACCACACAAGATAGAAAGCATCCATGACATCTATGATTGAACTTAAAATATGGAAAAATAATAACCAGTGCTGAGAATGTAAAATGCGTGCGATTGTTGCTGTGTAGGGTTGCTTCTGTGGTCTCAGTGAAAGTATTGCAGTGTCTCAATTGGTTTATTTTATGATTATTAAATCAGTAGTTAGGGAGTGTGTTAATTCTTGGTTTGGCCCAAAAGAGACCTAACCCTTCGAACTGAGTGCTTTAGCAACTTTACCAAGTGTCCAACTAGGCGAGGATGAACTTGCTTAAAGTAGTCTGCTGACTCTATAGTTTCCACCCATGCAACCTCTCGAGTTCTTAGGATTCAATTTTGATGGATTTTCCCATTAAAACTAAGTACCTTGCACCCGTTTCTGATTGGTCTAGCTGTTCCGACTAAGTTGCAGCGGCCAAGAGCATACTTTGGGCTTGGGGTGTTGTTCGTTTTTATTAAAATGTGTGAATGGATGATTAATCTAAGCTAAACCCCAAGAGTATATTTTCTTACACCAAAGGTGGAGTACTTCATTGGAGCAAGAGGGGTTAATTTTACTTGAAGTTTTTTAGAACAAGTTGTGGTTTATTTTGTAGCACTTAGGTGAAAAATTGTAACAGATTGTAAGTCCCCCTAGGACGCCTTGTGTGGTTTGTGGATGTTATGTAATTACTAATAACAAAGAGTAAACTACTTTAAACAAAGGAAAAAGGAAAAAATGCAAAAAAAGTGAAAAAGTGAAAAATGCGAATTCCCCATGGGGGATTGGGGTTCAGGCATTGGAATTGCCTAATTGCTCTTTTTATTTTTTTGATTTACAAAACGAAATAGAGATGAATAACTGCTTTCCCTTTATGCTTAGGGAACAAGTCAGTTTACAATTTATTGATGGAAAGAAACAAGGTTCGAACTGTTGGTTCGTACGAGTGTTTGGGAAGCGTTGAGATGGTGAACTTACTGTTTATCGAGCTTCAACCTGTCAAATAAAAAAATCAGACCAGCGAAGAAAGTGGATTAGAAATCACAATCAGAACACTTTAAGAGTGTTCTGACAACACTATAACTTGCCAAAATGAACTACAATGCGATTAGTATGAAAAAATTATATTTTTGGGCACTTTTTGGGACTTGAAACTAGCTTTAAAATGAAATAAAAAGTTTGGACTGATATTTTAAATGCGAAAAACCAGCAAGCTATCAAATGCTTGAAATCTACCAAAACACAATTTAAGAGTGTGTTCACTTATATGCCCAAAAATGGAAAAAAAAAAAATCTAATTTAAAAGCACGAAAAATAATGAGAAAAAGAACTAAGTAAGGCAAGCTAGAAAGCATGCCTTCTTAGGATCTTTGCTTGTCTCTTTAAGAGGTGACAAGCAAATCAAAGTACTATTTACTTGATAAACTTTGAAAGACTTTTAAAAGGAAAAGCTAATCTATTTTGCCTCTTTGAGATCTACCTTAAACTCTTAGCAAATGGAAAAGCTTAGCAACCTAGATCTAAGTAAAAGATGAACGTTATTAAAACTTTTAGATTGCTACTTACTTGGATCTACTAATCAAATAAGCTTCGAAACAAGATTTTTTAAAAGGATAGTAACCAAGATAGAATTATAAGAAGAGATCTAGAAAATTGAACCCATGGGGTTTGAGTGTTTTGAAGAGAGGGCAATGGAGTCAAGCTTCCTAATGCACCGGTGGGATTTACGCTTTAATCCATTTTGTTAAATGAAAGCATAAACAAACAAGTTCGTAATCTTCTTCAACTTAGGCTACCTGTAAACAGCTGCAAAAAACTAGCAAGGGAATACAAGCATATGTGTAAACAATAAACATAAAGCAATGAAGTAATGAATTCAAGCAAGAAATATCACTACTCTTTGCATCATAATATCATCAACATAAGTAAGCAAACTATAAAGTATTACTTACAGATCCATAAGAAGATAGCTTCCTTTCACAAGACATATAATCCCAACAATACTAATTCATGAAACACAATACAGTTTACCTCATAAGCATCAAGCATGAAGATCCAACCAAAGACAATCACCAGACTAGACTCCAAAGCCTTCTTTATAACTCAGAAAAATAATACAATGTAATGCAAGCAGAGGTTCCACCTTCTAGATGAATAATAATGGACCTCAACTATGTTTAAATAGCACAATACATGCATGAGAGCGGCCAAAACCCTAAGGTAGGCACATGAGTGATTGAAGAGTTAACTTGAAGTTTGAATGTGTTGATTGGCATTGATTGGAAGCCAAACCATGAGGATTTACGCCACCTCTCCATGAGGTAGGCGCACTCCAACATAGGGATCATCACACAAGTCGTGAGCCTCCATGTGAGCCCAACCTTCACGCATGGGTTCAACGCATGAGAGAAAGGTTAAGTCGATCCCTTGATTTAGGATGTGATTGGATTGGCATCTCGTAGGAGTACACCACCTCTCCAAGTGGTAGGCGCCTCCTTCATTGGTATTACCACATCCAACTCTGAGATGTCGTGTGGATTCCCATGTGAAGATGGTGGGCGCATTTCATACCTTAGAACATATGATATAATCACTTAATTTTATTTGCTTTGACTTCCAAGCATATCCTTTAATCTCTTAACTTAGTTGCCTTCCATATGCCATGTCATTTGGCATGTGCCAAATTGATTTTTTTTTTATTTTTTATTTTTTGATAATGGTGCACTTTATAGCATCTTTAGCATTTAAAATGCCAGTTTGTAGCTCTGATAGGCAAAACTGCTCCACGGGGCATTTTGGTTGCCCGAAACATAGGAAAACCGAGGACCAGGTTAAAGAGGATGCTCTAAGCTTGAAAATGAGTATCCCTGCGCCAAATTCTGACTCCAGATCACACTTTTATCATCATTTGAATTTTTTCATTTAATCCATTAAAATATGGCTTAAAAATGCGAAAAAAAAATATTTTTCTCGGAATTGACTGAAACTTCAGGGGAACCTAGTACATGACCAAACGATAAAATTCTAGCATCTAGCATATTTATATATGTTACAAAATGGACTCTAATAACCCCCTAGGGCCTAACCACCAATTTAGGCATTCCAGCTTTGGAGGTGCAGGAGAAAAACTCATCGATTATACTCAGCGAAAGGCAAAGCATAATCGACAAGAGAAAAAACTCCTTGGAATACCTTCTTTGGTTGTCAAGTCTTAGGGAAACGAGTCACTCAAAGACCACCATGCTAACACGCTTATTACAAACCCTGTGGGGCACGGTCATGTACTACAAAACACAAAAAAAGGGGCCCTGAACAAGCCAAACTTGGAACTTCAGAACTGTGAAAGAGCACGAGTAATTGTGCAATACTAGCGGCTCCTTGAAGTCCAACTAAAGTGCAACTTTAGGTGGTAACAGGGACAAAGGTACATTGTTGTAGTTGCAAATCATCATTTCCGGGGGTGAAAATAAGAAGCTAGAGCTGATATATATTGCTGGGCACTAGTTTAGTGGCTGCTATCAACCCACGGTCCTGTATCTTCCATTTTAAGGGCGCAGATATCATTAAGAGGCCAAGTTTATTCCTTGGGGTCATGATACTCTCTTGGAGTGTATTCGTTTAAAGGGAACAAAGGTACATTGTTGTAGTTGCAAATCATCATTTCCAGGGGTGAAAATAAGAAGCTAGTGCTGATATATATTGCTGGGCACTAATTTAGTGGCTGCTATCAACCCATGGTCCTGTATCTTCCATTTTAGACATCAAAGAAATTGTTATAGTCCATAAATTCTAGCTGCTTATTGTCATTAAATACCAGGTCAGCAAGTGATCTGTCACTAGATTTATCGTAGTTTAGATCTGCTGCTACAGTCATGGTATTGTATCTGCTGTTAATTGCACTTGAGCTTCTCTCTTGGTAATAAATGTCAAGTAATGATTCCCCTTAATAATATGCATATTTATGGCAATTTATATTGAATGACATCTGAAACAAATCATCATACCCAAGCAAAGAAAAACCAATCAGATATGTTACAGTGGTGAAGGAAAGGATTTTTCGGTGGCATAACAACTATTTGACGAAACGTGTGAACCATAAGAATTCCCCTTTAGCAGTAGCAAACTAGAAATTGTATTAGCAATTGGGGGAAGGGGATATTTCAGTGGTATTAGAGCATGTTGGGGAAGTGTTTGATGAAAGCCCAAAACCAAGGTTGCATAACAGTTAACAAAATATTCAGTCTAGATTCGGCTAGGGAAATTATAGTGGTATCAGAGCTGTGCATCCTGCCAGCCTGATGGGAAATCATTGAAAAAGACATTTTCAAGTTGTTTCCATTGAATGACCAGCTCTATACCTCTCAATTTCAGCAATGGTGACTTGGTAGCAAGGTTTGCTTCCAGTGGCTTAACAAGGATGAAGACAAACCTGGAACTCTTGGCAGAATTGTTACAAGCTTCTCAAGAATATCAGAAGAATCTAACCACATTGTTAGAGCACCCTGAGTGGTTGGAGCTTTACTTGCCAGTCGAGAAGATGGAAGAGGTTCAAATTCGAAGTGTTTGGTGATGTGGATGCCTCATCACTTCATGAGGAAAGTTTGACAGGACCCTAGGATGACTTCTTGGAAGTGCATGCACCTGATCATGTTGAGGATGTGTGCAATGAGGTTGATAACACAATCAAGGACGAGGATGACAATGAGAAGCATGACTGTGAATACAAACTAGAAAATTTGGATGAAGTTGATAGTTCCCATGAGTCCCATCTTTTTACAGGGCAATTGAAGGTAAGCGAAGACCAGATCATGGCAGCCATGAAACATTTTGATGATACGCATGCATTGGTGACAAATTATTGTTGGAGAGCTCCAGGGACATATGACAGTTTGGGAGGAGAACCTTCCCTTGCAAATTTTTAGGCACTTAGAGAAGCAGTGGTAGTAATGAAAGTTTTAACTACCTAAAAGCTTCCTTTGGTAACTTGTTACTAGTCTAGCTTATAGATCTATTCGTTTTAAAGTTAAATCTTTCATAGATCGACATAAAGTTAGCTTGCATAGATCTAGAATTTCTTTTAAAGTTTAAAATCATTTAATTTTCTTAGATCTAGCATAAAGAAGCCATTCTTTTACAAGCTTTCATATTGCAATTTTTTCTTGTTAATGTTAGGATAATTAATACTCCATCCTTGTTCTACTTAGCATTATTTACCTTTTCCTAGCAATTAATGATGTTATTTGCCCCCTAGTGGTGTGCATATGTCATCTAGGACCCAATAGCCACTTAATGCGCTCTGCATGCATGATTTTAGGACCACTAGAGGAAATTACCTACATTTTAGGAGCCAACTCAGTGATCTGGTTCAATCCACCTGAGTTAGCTAACTCTTGTGGGGGGTTCATGCTCCGATTGCCACTGTATGTGGCCTCATGCGCCCTTTTCCACCTACTTTCATGCAAGACTCACTAATGCGCCCTCCTTGGTCAGTTAACTGAGTTTTGGTTCAATTGAGTTGAGTTTGGGTCTTTCGGAGCACTCTAGTGGTGACAATTCCTATGCTAGACTGATTGAGACTCAGATTCTCCTGTGGGATTCAAATTCTCTCTATTGTAACATCATTGTTGATTATACTGATTATTGATTAATGTGACATTATTCTGTTCCTATCTAAGTTCTCATGCATGATTAATTGTGTGCTCATTTTTACTGCAATTTTCACTGTAATTCATCTTTTATGCTCATTCTTTCTCTGTGAGGTATACTCAACTCCATGATCTGTTGTGATTTAGAATTTAAAATGGTATAGGAGCCATTGAGAGAGTGTAGATTGAGCAACTGCTTACTCTAGAGCACCAGAAGCCTTCGAATTTCCATAGCAAATCTGGGTGCCATTGCATTGAATTCATTAGAGAAATCCTTTGAGGTCTAGCCAGGTGTGAAGGATCCGGAAAAAAGTGCCTAGTGTCCTATAGCAATGCTCAGTAGATTAACTATCATGGTTTACCTCAAAAATTGAAAGTTTTGCAGGTTCTTCAGTGCAATAGTAGCAACAGTTCCACATTGTATTCGCTCTAGTAGCTCTAATGGAGAATTCAAATGCTCCCTTGTCTCCCAAAATCTCGACACCCTTCAATTATCTTGATTGGAGGGATGATATGCAGCTGGTATTGTGCAACAACAGTCTGTACAGGGTCACTATGGGCAAGGAGGTCGAACCTCAAGTAGCTGTTGAGAAGGATAAGTATCTGAATAGATTGGATGAAGCATTTGGTTTCATGTGTATTCATATTTCCAGAGATCTACTCTTCCACCTTGATGGATTGAAGACTCTAAGGGAGGTTTGGTTGAAGTTGGAGACCCTCTTCGACAAACAAGATGAGCTAAGGGGCCATATTCTGGAGAATGAGTTAATTGCTCTTCAACCCAGCAGTTTCGAAACTATACAGCAATTCTTTTCTAAATTCAAATCTTTGGTCATGCAATGCAAGTAATGTGGCATTGAGAAGAAGGATGAGCAACTGGTGCTATCCATTCTAAGCAAGCTTGGTCCGGAGTTTTCAATTTTTGTTTCTACCTTCCATTCAGGGAGATTGTCAATCCCTGGTTGGAAAATTCCATCCTTAGATGCATTCACCGAATCTCTCATCCACGAACAAGACAAACTGATTTAGATGGGCGCTTTGCAAGCCTCCAAAAATTAGGCTCTTATGGCTAGAGAGTCAAAAAGTGCAAATGCCAAAGGGAAGAACAAAGTTAAGGAGAAGAAGCAATTTAAGACCAATCAAAATCCAAGTCTAATCCATCGGAAGGAGCCTCCAGCTACAAGAAGGATAAGCAACGAAGGTTTGAGAAGACCAAGTGTTCTTATTGCAAGAAAGGAAACCATCCAGAGAGTTCATGCATGAAGAAGAAGATAGATCAAAAGACCAAACTTCTTGAACAATACAACATTTCCCTCCCAGAAGGTGCAAGGGAGTTTGATTTTGGAAGTGAGAGTGAAGACCATGAGAGATGCCATGCACTGAAGGCTGGATTCTCAAGATCACAAGCCTTCCTCATAGATTTTGGAGCCTCCAACCACATGGTTTCCTCCAGAGAGTCTTTCTCTTCTTTAGATCTCAATGATGGCCCTAGTATTCACATGGGAGATGATTCTCAGATCTCTGCTGAAGGGAAGGGAACAATACATATGGAGCATGGAAAGTTCAAAAATTTTCTATTTGTGCCTTCTTTGTCAACAAATTTGTTGTCTGTTTACCAAATGACTCACACAAGTTCTCCGAAGAAAGTTGTGTTGAAATAATGTAACTTCGAAGAATATTCTACTTGTATTATTCCTCCTTTGGGAGATGTCTTTAATGTAAAAGGCCATGTAAAAGTCATGAGGTAAAACCTCCATTGTAAGTCGAGTCATTAGTACCCAAAAGAATGTAATATAAATATTATTTGAGTCTCCCTAGAGAGGTCGGCCTAGTTAAGTTAGTGAAGCCGACCTAGTTAGGTTAAATGTCAAGTAAAAGGTAAAGTATAAATAGAGAGTGGTTCCTCTCATTTGTACCATTCACTCACTCAAGCATTGCGCACTAGACAGAAGAGGAAGATTTTGTCTCTCTTCTTTATGAGACTTATTTCTTTGGGCATTGTACTCTGGTAATCTATATTGAGGAAGTTCTTGTTGTATTTTCTTCCCCTTGAGGGTTTTCCAGGATAAATTGTTGTGTACTTTGTGATTGTGTGTCTTTCAAAGATCCTATTTATGTTGTTATTGTGAATATGTACCAGCATAGATCCATCTTAAACCCGTATCTATCAAGCACCAAGAGGGATCCAATTTCTTAAGGTGTATTTCTTTTTTTAAATTTAAACTCAAGAAATTTGATCTCTCTTGATTGATAAATCCAGGTTTAAGTTTTAAGTTTTTATTTTATAAACGAACATCTATTTTTTAATTACTTTTCATAATATTTTCTTTTATGAACCAACATGGATTTTTTTAAAATACTTTCCATAATTTTTATTTTATGAGCCGACATGAATTTTTTAATTATTTTGTTACATCACACAAGTTACAACATCTCCCCCATACTGAGCTGTAGAGCACCTCGTTTCACTCGGTGCAATTAAATGCTAATGAAGTAGGAATCTAAGTTATTACATCATATAAACTTAACAAGTTGTCTTTGGTCCTAACAAAGTTGAGATTGCAGAGATCTCTTCTAGGAAGATTATAGCGAAAGGGGTTGCAAACCATGCCTCAACGGCATATGAATTCTCTCATTTTTTATCATACTCTCTGCCTACTCCATTGGCATCTGATGAAGATCAGAATGATATCTTTTCTTGTAAATATTTGATCCAGAGATCACTACTCCCTCTGGATTGCCCTGAGATCTCAAGCGGTATGAATCTCGATATCAATACAACATTAACATGAACTCAAACAACTAGATCTGCATTTACCAATTGAACAATATAAATGCAATCATACATAAACACCAATGTACCCTGGAACCCTTTCAGGAGAAACCAGCAAACTATGGGGCTATCTTCATTCTCGAACCCAGAGCATATAGGAAAAGAGACAAGTACAATACAGGGTTACCTCAGTAATCTTTTCTGGCCAATTCAAGATTTGCATGCATCTAGCCGATGCATGCACGGAAGAGATAAGCCCTAAATGGAAAACTGGATTTGAATGTCCCTATATCCGCCTCTGCCTGATCTATCTAACTCTATCCTCAACTCTGCTCTGCTCGCTCTAAAGACTGCCCAGTGACTGAAAACGTCCTCTTCTTGCATGCACAAGTGCGCCCTCCCTCCAACAATGAAAGGCTCGTACTAAATCAAATCTCAGCAGATCTGACCTCTGATCGTCACTGATCTTCCTCAATCTCTGAGACGAAGATACTATGTAAGTTACAGACACTCAAATGCTTTATCGGATGCGGTACAAGCTTCACCCTCCTTGAAGAATGCACCCTCCTTCACATGTGAAGTCATCCTCCTCTCTCATGATCTATCTCAGATCAATGATCTCACTGATGAAGACAGTCACTTCCTATCTTCCTTATAACATCACATCATCAAGTTAGGTTTACCAAAATCCTAAAATGGCTGCATGCAAACCTTTTGCATGCATTTCTCTCCAATCATTTTGCAAATCTTGATGTTGAGTATGAAGTTCAAGTAGATCCAGATCTAGATCCAACACGTGCTCCCAATCCATGGCCAAGGCCAATATGGGCTCACAAAGTCCTTGAAGCAGATGGGAACATAGTTGGGGATCCATCTAACTATAAAACAACCAAATTTTAGTATCATGCAAACTTTGCACTATGTCTTACAGATTCACTTCTCTCAGAGAGGTGCTACATGATGGTGGGGTTTGATCCCCAATCCTTCAAAGAGACTTGCCATGATGGATCTACAACTCAATACAAAGGTCAGTTGGTTGACAAAGGGTACTCAAAGGTTCATGATTTGGACTACAATGATCCATTCACTCTAGTAGCAAGAAGGGTTCCTGAAAGACTTGTTTTGACAAATACAACTTCAACACAGTGGGAGGTACATCAGAGGAGCAGATCCAGATCCAAATCTAGATCCAACACCTACATTTCTATCCTACAAGGAGTAGATTGCCTACATTTTTACAAAGGCTTTCACTCAGGAAAGTTTTTCCTTCTCTGCTTAGTATGAAGGTTATTTGAGTTCCCTACTGCTGTCCTATTTTTTAGGGGGGGATTCCCATGAGGTTTTCCCCATTACCTTGTTTCATGGACAGTTATTTTCTTTTCATCATTTAATTGATTGTATGGGTGACCTTTGGTCTCAGTAACCAGAGCCTAGGATGTCCAAGTTTGGATTAAGGGGGGTTGTTAGGATAATTAATACTCCATCCTTGTCCTATTTAGCATTATTTACCTTTCCTAAGCAGTTAGTGATGTTATTTGCCCCCTAGTGGTGTGCAGATGTCATCTAGGACCCAATAGCCACCTAATGCACTCTGCATGCATGATTTTAGGACCACTAGAGGCAGTTCCCTACATTTTAGGAGCCAACTTGGTGATCTGGTTCAGTCCACCTGAGTTAGCTAACTCTTGTGGGGGGTTGTTCATGCTCTGATTACCACTTTCTGTGGTCTCATGCTCCCTTTTCCACCTACTTTACATGCAAAACTCATTACTACACCATCCTTGGTTAGTTAACTGAGTTTTGGTTCAATTCAGTTGGGTTTGGGTCTTCTGGAGCACTCTAGTGGTGACAATTCCTATGCTAGACTGACTGAGACTCAAATTCTCCCATGGGATTCAAATTCTCTCTATTGTAACACCACTGTTGATTATACTGATTATTGGATCATGTGACATTATCCTGTTCCTATCTGAGTTCTCATGCATGATTAATTGTCTGCTCATTTTTACTGCAATTTTCACTGTAATTCATCTTTTTTGCTTATTCTTTCTCTGTGAGGTATACTCAACTCCATGATCTGTTGTGATTTAGAATTCCATAGTTAAAAGATAGTTTCTCTTGATCTTTAAACGTTAAATCAAGCAGTAATCAGGGTATTTTTTAAGGATTATAAAAGTATACTTAAGTATAGTATTCTAGGCATTTATTTTGGATTGAAAAAAGCATACATATAAATTGGTAGGCGAATATTAAATTTGAAACGTAGGATTTACTATTGAATCTTGTAAATTTTGGCGAATATTATGCTAAAAAAACATATTTTATGTAAATATAGGCGATATTAGAAGCTTAAAATGATCAAATAGCGAATTTATTTTTTGAAAAAAGGGCCAAAAAATAGCCAATTGGCTAAATTTCGCCCCTAAAAATTTCCCTGGCAGTAATGTGCCTTTAAAGGTTGTCCAAGATCTTAAGAAATTGGGTCATACAAGCCCAAATTTCTTAGTTCATTTTTGTAGTTAGATCTAGTTTACTTAGTCTTTTTTCAAGCAAATTTTTTTGGTTGTCCAAAATCACTTTCCATGTGATTTTTGGGCATTTTTAACACTAATAAGCTCGCTCGTTTTTTACCTTTTTTAGCAGGTTTGGAGGCTTTTTGGGCGGAAATTTGATAAATCCAAGTTTTCAGAAGTCTTTGGGAACACCCCTCTTCATCGGAACTTGTTTCCAAAACTTTTGTAAACTTCTTTTCTCCAGACCTATAAGGAGAATGAAGCTACGTTGTTGGGAGCAGGGAGCGAGAGAGAGAGCGGGAGTGAAAAGCAAAAGTTTCAAAAGCTTCCGTTTTGGGAGCGTTTCGGGAGCATTTTTTATATAATATATATTTTAATATATTTTGATACATATATATTAAAAAAAACATGTATTATGCCAATTAGCTATAGAGAACATGAAAACATAGATATTCATATAACCATTTAGTACACATTGATATAACATCAATCATCTAGGAGCTATAACTTATAACATTGTCATTAAATGATCATCATCAAATCATCAATCATCAATCATCAACAACATCAACCTTCAAATTTCAACATATAATATTTGACATCAAACTAGCCATAATGTTTACAAAATAGGCCAAAATAAACATGGAAATGAAATACAAAGTACTATGAATCTATGATACTAACTACTAAGCTTTCTGCTTGCCACGAGAAACTTCCAATTTCTTTTCTCGTGGTCTAGGTGGAATAGGAGCTGCTGGAAGTGATCATGGAACATGAGAAGAAGATGAATGGGCCCCACGGGCTGTTGGACGTTGTGAAGCTAAAGGCAAAACTCCTGCATCCAGAAAGTTGCTACTGCTTGGGTGTGGCATCTCTGTACGGGTACCTGCAGTATGAAATTATGAATTGGATCATCATGATCACCCAATAGTTCATCCTCCAAGCACTGTAATGCTATGGCTCCATCCTCCACATTAGCCTCCTTTGGATTGTTGTCCCAAGTCAAAAATGTTCTATCATTCTTGGCCGCTTCACAATAATGGGACAACAACCTCAAGTTGTAGTGCACATAATCCAAGCTTTATGCGCATTCTACATTCAGACTGTTTCTCTTTACACTGTGGATGAAGTTGTAGGTGCTCCAACACCTCTCTGCAGAAGAGTTATTAACAACCTGTGAGAGCACTCTCACAACCAATTTATGCAAATATGTGGCTCCAGAGCCATACATGTTCCACCAACGGATAGGATCCAATCTATCTCGATCTTTGGTTGCATGCAAGGTACCAAAGGCTCCATGCTCACTGATGTATTCGCTCAATTCACTCCGTACTTGAGCACACCCATCCTCATCAAGGACCAACTTGTTTAATGCAACCATATACCCATTTTACACCTATGGATCTATGTGGGGTTTTTTCCTAACTCCACCCCTAGGTACAGGTTGGGCCAACCAAATTGGAGAATAGTATTTTGGGGTAAGGACATATGCAAGGGCATGGAGTGGAACATTTAGATTATCCCACCTTTTGACCACATGTTTATGAATATGGTCATATAAGATTGCATCTCTTTGCTCAACAATGTCTTTGATTTGACCAAGCATGCTATCCATCTGCTCATATACCTCCCCAATCACCGGTTGATCTGTATCTGTCTTTTAATTCTTGCCATGGATCACTTGAGACCATACTAGCCAATGCCTCTCTTACCTTCAAAAGCCTCCTGAAGATGAGGTAGTAGCTAGCAAATCTAGTCTTTGCAATCTTCAATAGCTCCAACCTAGAGTGATTGCGAAAAATGTGGTGGGCCATGCTATGATTAGTAATAAATTTGATATTTTCTTACCTCTCTTGTACAAGGCACCAATCCATAGGTAATTAGGGTCCTTCATCTTAACAATATCATGCATCAAAAGGTTCAATGTGTGAACCAAACACCCTGACCAAAATATGTTGGGATACTTATCCTCAATGATTGCTCCTGTTGCCTTACAATTAGCAGCATTATCAGTGATGACTTGAATGACATTGTATGGCCCTATCTCCTGAATGGTTTTAAGTAAAGGTTGTGCAATATTAATACCGGTCTTGTAGCGATCTGAGTAGTCATGGCCTGAAAGGAAGATTGCACCGCTAGCAGAAACGCCAAGAATATTTATCAATGGCTTGCCTTTAACATTTGTCCACCCATCAGATACAATGGATACCCCATAGTTGGACCAATCATTTGTAAACTTTCCAAGAGCACAATTGATTTTGGCTCTTTCTCTGTCAAGTCCCACGATTCTAGCTTTGTCATACTCAGGGCTTCTGTATCCTTGAGGGGCACCATTGATGGCTTGTACCATTTCATGCCAATAAGGTGAGCAGAGAACATTGAATGGCACACCACATGCATAGAGAAACCTATAAAATTTTGAATCCGCATCATCTCTACATCCTTGGTCAAGGAAATCCGATAATGTTCTTTGCATAGGTGAGATTCCATGGGGAGATGAGGGTCCCAATCGAGCCGATGATGATCCAGCGCCACTACCAAACATTCTCTGTGAGGATTCATATTCAACCCTTGATCTCTTGGAATTGTTTTGAGCGGCCTCTTCTTCCATCTTTTATTTGCTTCTCTCTTTAGCTGCCACTTTGTCACAAATTTTGACTCCAGTAGCCTTACCTTGATTGCATGGCATAATCCCACACAAATGCTTTCTCACCCGAGTATATGAACCTGTGTAAGTTTTATTACAATGGGGGGCATATAAACTTTGTGGTTCCACCCCCTCTCCCTCCCCCAAGCCTCGTCACATACTTCCACAAAGGTGTTGTGTCTTTTTGTTTTTTCCCCTGATCACTCTCATTCTCATCATCATCACCCTCTTCTCCTTCCTCCTCTTCTCCATGGTATGTGTCACTCTCTACCTCTTCCCCCTCATCACTACCACCACCATATCTACTTCCAACACCATCATAATGAGAAGAAGTGGAATGAAAAGCCAAAACCACATACCCATCATGTTTCTTGATTCAAAATGAGAGTCACTTGTTGCCTGCAATAGAATGATGGAGAAGAAGAAATTGGAAAGAGTAGGAGAAGAGAACATTGCAAGGTTTAAAAAATTTTAACATAGTGAAAAAAAATTTCAAAAACAAACAAAGATTGAGTTTTTAGAGCCTACCTTTTAGCTCTTCAATGGTGGTTGAATTTCTCTATGAAAGATTCAATCTCCCTTGCAAGCTCTCCCAAATAGCAGCCTTCAATATCCCCTTCAATCTCCCCTCCAAGCTCCCACAAATTTGCTCTCAAACAACTAGCAAACCCACTCAAAGCTCAAAGCCCTAGCAAGAGAAGTGAAATCAATGGAATGAGTCCAAATGGAGTCCAATGCCCTTTATTTTCCCAAATCAACCCTAGCCCATCCCTAAAAAAAAAAATGAAAAAATGAAAAAAATCTTCATGAAGTCCGCCAATCCTGCAGAATCGGTCAGGGAGCAATTGTTTTTGCCCGAAATCGCTAAGGGATCGATGAGGAATCGATCCGGAATCGTCGATTCCGGATCGATTCCTCATCGATTCCTGGAAAACCAAGGATCGCTTTTTTGAGCCCCGGAATGGTGAATTCCCAAATCGATCCCGAGAGGAATCAATGAGGAATTGCGATTCCGGGATCAATTCCTCCCGGATCATGAATTGGGGGCAAATCGACGGGGGGTAGAGCGATTCCTAGCTGCTTAGGAATGAAGTACTTTTTCTTTCAGATCTCATTGTAACAAACATAATAAAGTCACTTTTGGAAGTAATCTCATAAAGCTTGTTTCTCATCTCCCCAGGGGGGATTGGTGCCAATGCCCTTTTGTGGTTGTTTTACTTCTTTAGCTTTTCTAACTTTTCGTTTTAGTTTTAATTTGGCTAAAATTAACGCAGATTAATTAAAATTTAACATTTGAAGTGTCCGATCCAAATATAAGCTTTCAGACTCACTCAGGACATATGAATTTTTTAACTTTTTTTTTCTTGCAGATCATATACTTTTACAGTACAAATTTGATTTATCTTTTGCAAAAAGTAATCAGATACTAACCAATACTTTGGTAGTGTAGTAATTAGACAACCTTTTTTAAGTCTTTCCTTTATTTCTTAATTAAACCCCTTGCTTTTTTTTTAACCATGGGAAGAGCAACCTCCCAAGGGTATATCCAACAGCCCGCAAGCTAGATATACCAGAAACTTGTGACTCGGCAAGAGCCAAGACGTCCTGAGACCCTTTATCCTAGGGGAGAGCCTCTATCCTAGGGGTCACCTACCCTTTGAGCCTTGTCACAACAGGCCAATGAACAGCCCTACCCCCGCCGGTTTTGAACCTGTGAACTCATCGGAGATAACACATGTTCTTAACCATTAATTAAACCCCTTGCTTTCCCAAAGTACGTATTTCAGGATAAGGGCTTGCTCGAGTAATGTCCGGAAAAGAGATTCTTGGGTTGTTAATAAACAAGAAAGTTTTTTTCAAAAATCATTAAAATTAACAAAGCTATCTCCCAAGCATGCTCTAGATCTCTGCCGATTAGACTAAACAATTGATCATACCAGAAAGGGACCTAGTTACTAGTAATTAGTCTTCACATCTTTTAATTAACCTCCCATAGACGAATATCCAGCATCTCCATTTTGCTTCTGTGTGGGCAAATTTCAGAGAGAAAGCGAGAACAACTAGATAGTGACCATGGGGCCTCGTCAGACTACACTATAATTTAATGTAGTGTTAGACACACCCCCGTGACTCAGATCTAGCCCACATTTTCTTGCGTGGAGCCAACTTTGATTATTTTACGGACATTACTCCTTGTACCTCACGGTATATTTCGAGCTCCCCTTTTCCCATAATCAAATCCCATCTCATAATAAATTAAAACTAACCAAGAAGCACTCGCAAAACATTTACAATACAACAACATGCAATTTTGACTCCATTTTTGGCACTGATCTTGTTTACAGTGTTTCAATTTTTTGTCAAACCTTATATTGCTTATAACTACTTATGTTGTTGATCTTAATGTATATTTGCAAGTGATTTTTTTATTTCAGTCAATCTTTCTCAAAACTCCTAAACAACTTACTCATCCACCAAAACTAATTAGCTTAATCAAGCCTTAGTAACCTTTAGGGTCCACAAAGTCATACTAAGTCATACTTAGTTGGATTTGTGCAGGATTCCTTTCTAGGTCAATGGCATTGTTTAAATATTTTTGCATTGTTTGTGACGTGGAAGCTCAGGTGCAGGTATGTGTTTGATCAAGAGATACGTACTATGTCTTTGTTTGTTGCTCTATGGAAAAATGAAGTATGTCACCAACTTTTGGCCAAGAAAGTCTTGTTGATTAAAGATGTTGATCTATATTCTGACTTTATTTCTGCTTTAGTTAGTCTGAGAAAGAGGTCATGATAGGCATTGTATATACCCTACCATGCTCTACACTTTTGTTTGTAATTACGTTTACGTGAATATAAGATGTATTCTTCAAAAAAAAAACTAGGCATATTACACTCACAATGAATATTAATGAAAATATATTTTCTGCCCTTGTTACGTGTCAAACATTATATCTTTTACAGAGAAATGTTTTGTTATAGGATCCATCTAGTCTAGGGGATGGATTTAAGGATCCCGGGATCCAATACGGATTTGGATCCAAATCTGCCTCGGATCCACTTCCAAAACTGCACAAGGGTTCCAAAAAAGCAATAATGAAAATATTAGCATGCTTGCTGGAGAGCACGAGGGCAGCGTGAGAATAATAATATGTCTTCGCTGGAGAGAGAAGACGAGGCTATGCAATAGGGCATACTTTTGTTGGAAAATGTGGATGACTTCAGGACGTGGTCAGTTGAATGTTGCATGCTTTAATATGAAGTTTGTAAACTATAAAACATAATATAACAATATTAATAATAATCTATTTTTAATGTCACAGCCTAGCCAGACACCAATTTGGTGTAGAGACCCCCTTCTTTGTGGGACAAGGGTCCCCCCCTACGTGCAGCGATTTTACTGCTAAAGTCTATAGAGGTGTACAATGTACATACCCTACCCCCCTCCGGATTTGAACCTACGACCTCCTAGGAGGAAACACATGTTCTTAACCATTAGGCCCACAGACTATAATTATAATATAACTTCATAAGCTATAGTATATAAACTGTAACATATATAAACTTAATTTGTGACTTTATAGACTTTAACATAGAAGTTATATTATGTTATGTAAGTTATGTACTAAATTATAAAAAAAGGTTACTTACATAAGAATATAAAGTGACTTCTATAACTTAACTTTATATACCCAATGTTTCGAAGTTCATAATTTAACTTGTATTAAATTAGTTCTTTATAGGCCTTGTACCTTAATCGTTTTATATAAATATTATATATTAAAACATATATACAGATTACATTAATAAATTTTCATATATATTTTTAATTTTTATATAGGTTTATTTTTAAAAATTATAAAATACATTTATATTGTTTGTACCTGCAGTTTCCCCATTGTATCTAGATCTTGGCTTTACAAAAATATGATGGATCCATATATCCAAAGCTACTATGTCTAAACTTCAATATGAAATTTAGTCTTGAATTCTAGTTAGTCGATTCAATCTCATGTGCATAAGTTATATAAGTGGTCTAAACATGCTACGATTTGGACTTTTTCTCGCCACATTTTTCCAACCATTGTTGTGCAAAATCCGGCCAAAAATTTAGAAGAGTTGTTGGAATTGCAGATATAGTTGTTGAGATTGCACAACTCAGATGCAATAATGGTATTTGAGGGCACTGAATCCATTTATGACTTCAAAATGCAATTTCAGCAATGAAAAATTGCAATTTAACCAAAGATTGTATACTTGGATTCCGGTGATGATAGCCAGAAAACTCAGTGTTCCACAGGGACGCGTCCCGAAGGGTCGGGGATGAGTTTCGGCGTTTCTTGCGTCCCAGAGACTCGGAAACTCCATGTGAAACGTTTCGGGACGTCTCGCTTTGGGTGAAACACACAACGAAACGTTTCAGTGGGCGCTGAAACTCGACGAAACTTGGGGGGGACTTCCTGGCGTCCCACCCGAAACTTCCGAAACTCCGGCGAGACTTGTGGGCGTCCCGCCCGAAACTCCGAAACTCCGGCGAGACTCAAAACTGAAATATCAAATATTAAATATCAAATGACAAAGACTCAAAAGTGACAAACATGAAATATGATGTTCATGTTAATCATAGATTCATATATTAATATAATCATGATGAATCGTGTAATGTGTTTGAACTTTGCATTTACATTGCATGATTGCACAATGATGAATGTAGTGTTTAGTAATTCACTAATTTGCATGGGATGGTTTGTTATTGTTGGGATTTATATTTTGCATATTTTTAAAATTTTTATGACTCTCGCGTCCCGCCATCCCCCCCGAATTTCTCTAAAATTTGGGGGTGGTCTCCACACGTCCCGAATGTGCATCTCCCCACACCCGTGTCGCGCCGTCTCGGAATCCTGGGGGAACATTGAGAAAACTCCAAATTGTATCAAAGTTTAGACTACTCCCAAGTTATATAGGACTTTTGATTGTTCTGTTTTCCTTCCTATAACATCTTAGAGCATCAAGGTAGAGAATGTGTCCTAGCAAAGTTCCACGTGCTAGGATTGAAGGCCACATTTTTTACTATTAGGTAACTCAATATGTCTTCCTAGAGGACATAGGAAGCAAGTGCTGTAGATTTTCTGCCCTCACTGGCTGCTGGTTTAATGCCAAGTTTAAGGTGGTTTTCACCTACAGTCGGTTTTGCATTGGCTGTAGGTTACTTAATGCACATTTAAATAAACAATAAACACACAGCAAAGGAATTTAACAGGCTGCAAACTAATCTACCAACATGCACACATAATTTGACACAGTAGTTTTTGGCCAAATCGAGCCCTGGAAAAACCCCCACGGGGAAAACCAGTTGAGTGAGAGAGAGATATTATTTCTTCAGCAAAGTTTTCATCACAGCATTACAATGAAAAGACAAACTTATCTTCACCCATTAGCAGAAGCTTTCTGGAAAATATGCACCAAACTGAACCTCGTTTGGTGTGCCCACTGCCTAGAGATTCCAGCCAGGAATAACTCAGACAGTGCTGGGAACAATGCACATTCTGATCACTGTCCTATCCCTCTATTCCTGTGCAAAAGCTGAGCTGAGATCCACCTTGAATCCTGTGTAATTAGCTCTTTATTTCAGTGCTTTCATTCCTTCTAGAAAACTGTGCCAAGATGGTGAAACTCGTGCCCTGTACCTTCACCAAAATATTCAGCAGAAGGTATATCTGGAATGGTGCCCAAATTCTCCTGTCAAAGTTCTGAAACCCTTGCCTGATGCCTTCACCACAGATTCAGCAGAAAGTGTCTCGGGACTAGTGTCCAGATCCTCCTCGAACTGTAGACTGGGAATAGTACTAGCAGTACGGGTTTCCTGTACCTTCACCACGAGTTTACTGCTGTAGCTAACCTGCTATCAACACGACCCTACTAATAACTCATGCCAAAAGCATGCCTCGAATTCTGAGCCAAATACTGAAAGAACTGTGCCTAGAAACTCGTGCCCATGAGGTCATGAGTTCTGTACCTGCGCCCTAGCTTCTCCTTCTTCAGACTCTCGAGCTCTCTCCTCTTCTCATTCACCATCACAATGAATAGGTATTCTGCCTCCCTCCCTTTTATCCATCCCTAAAAGGAATCTTTAAACCAATGGTGTAGATTAGATCTAATCAAAGGCTGAGATTGGTTGTGAGTAAAAGTCACTTAATTAAATATTACTCACCCACTTTATGACTTAGGACAAAAGTGACTTTATAGTCTCATTAATTAATTAATTAATGTGAGGGTCCCATCACCCCCTTTCTTAGTGGCTTAGGCCAACGTCACTAGGGGGAACACATCCATGGTACAAAAACTAACACTCCCTCTTACCGAGAAAGGTGTTTCGCACCACTCCCAACTTATCTCTGAAGAAGACAAACTTCCCCCTCCCCAAAGATTTCGTTAGGACATCTGCAACCTGCTGATCAGTGGATATGTACTGAAGCTCAACTGCTCCTCTCTGAACGTAATCCCGGATGAAGTGATATCTGATCTCAATATGCTTTGACCTGTCATGAAAAACTGGATTCTCAGAGAGCTGAATGCAACTCTGATTGTCGCAGTAAATCACGGTAGGCCTCAACTGCTGATCAAATAAATCTACCAATAGCTTGCGAAGCCAAAGTGCTTCGCAAGTCGCCTGACTGGCTGCCATATACTCAGCCTCAGCAGAACTCAATGCAATGGACTTCTGTTTCCTGCTGAACCACGACACTGCTGCCGAGCCCAAGCTGAAACAGCAACCGGAAGTGCTCTTCCGGTCCCTCACACAACCTGCCCAGTCTGAATCTGTGAACCCAATCAAACTAACTCCACCTGAACCCCTGTAGTCCAGACCATAATCCACCGTCCCTGCAAAGTATCTCAAGATGTGCTTTGCAGCACTCCAATGTACACTCCTAGGCTGCACCATGAACTGGCTAAGAGTGTTGACTGCAAAGCACAAGTCTGGCCTGGTGTTGACCAGATACATCAACAATCCGATGAGCCGACGATATAATGTGGGATCCACCAACTTACCATCTGAAGCATGCAGTTGCTTCAAGTTGGTGATCATGGGTGTAGACATGGGCCTGCAGTCGTCCATCCGAAAAGTCTTCAGGATCTCTGTAGCATAATTCCCCTGTCCTAGGAAAATATGTCCTGGCTCTTGCCATACCTCCATCCCCAAATAGTAATGCATCAGCCCAATATCTGTCATCTCATACTCAGCTGCAAGATCTCTCTTGCACAGAGCAATAAGACGCTCATCTCCAGTGATAAATAAATCATCAACGTATAGCAGAAGAATGAGCGGATCTCCACCAACCACAATGTAGTATAGGTTGGGATCAGCCTCACTCTTCTGGAATCCCATCGACATCAGATACGCATCTATCCTGGAGTACCAAGCTCTGGGAGCTTGTTTCAGACCGTACAAGGCTTTCCTAAGCCTGCAAACATGTGAATCTCTCCCATGTGTCTCAAATCCCTGTGGCTGCTCCAAGTACACCTCCTCCTGCAGAAGACCATTGAGAAATGTGGTCTTCACATCCATCTGGTGGATCCTCCAACCCATCTCTGCTGCAATCGATATCACTGCCCTGATGGAGGAATACCGAGCCATTGGAGCAAAAGTCTCATCATAGTCGACTCCCTCAACCTGTGAGAACCCTCGAGCCACAAACCGAGCCTTGAACTTCTCTACACTGCCATCAGCTGCATGCTTGACCTTGTAGAGCCACTTGGAAGTCACAACTGACTTCCCCTCAGGCCTCGGTACGATCTCCCAAGCATCATTCTTCATGATGGAATGGTACTCTTCCATCATGGCATCTCTCCACACCTGATGCTGAGAAGCCTCCTCAAAAGTAGAAGGCGCTGAGTCACGAAGACTCGCAACAAGGGCTGACCCATATCTATCTGGCTCAAAAATAGTCCTGATCTACTCCTGAGGTCTACCAAATGCCTCTGCTTCCTTCAAGGTGTCCTGAAGCCACTTGGGCTTCTTCTTCCTTGAAGGCTCCTCTGAACCTGGTGTACCCTCCTCTGAGGGCATGTCAGAAGCATGAGGTCTACCACCCCTAGGACCTGTAGCTGATGAACTAGTCCCAGAAGACCCTGCAATCTGTGAGCCAGAAACCGGTGATCCTGAACCTGTGGCAGTCCCTGTACTTGTCCCTGTACCTGTAATCTGAACCACTGACCCTGTAGAACCTGTGCCTGTACCAAGTGATCCAATCACCCCAGAAAGCTGTGGACCTGTAACCTGTATCGAAGAAGCCTGTGCCAACTGAGGTGTGGGAGCTGGTGTCTCCCCCTGATCTAACTCTCTAGACTTCCTGAAGGCCCTCTCCTCCTCAAACTTTACTTCCCGCCTAACTACAACTCGCCTCTGGCCAGGAATGTAAAGCCGATATGCCTTTGAAGTCTCGTCGTAACCCACAAAGATGCCTCTCTCTGCGGTGGGCTCGAACTTCGTCCTCCTCTCTGAGGGGACGTGAGAGTAAGTCAGAGAGCCAAATATGCGAAAGTGGCTCACCTCAGGCTTTTTGCCTGAATACATCTCCTCTGGAGTCATCCTCTCCAAGGCACGGTGGGGACTCCTGTTCTGCAGGTACACTGCAGTGTTGCAGGCCTCAGCCCACAGGAAGAACGGTAACCCCTGATCATGAAGCATGGCCCTCGCTGCTCCAATGATCGACCTGTTCTTCCTCTCTGCTACTCCATTCTGCTCAGGAGTGTAGGGAACTGTCAACTGACGCTGTATGCCCTCCTGTCTGCAGAATGCACTGAACTCCTTGGAGGTATACTCACCCCCGTTGTCTGATCTCAACATCCTGATCTTCCTCCCCGTCTGCTTCTCCATAAGGGCTTTGAACCCTTGGAAGACACTCAATACAAGTGGGGACTTCTTGCTGCGCAAGAAGTAGATCCAGGTCTTCCTGGAGTAGTCATCAATAAAGCTGATATAGTACTCATGGCCACTCAAGGATACTGAGGACATAGGACCACATATGTCTGTATGAATCAGATCGAGCACACTTGCTGCTCTCGTGTCACTGCTAGGAAACATGGTCTTGGTGTACTTTCCCAAAGCACACCCTCTGCACACATCACTCTCCTCAATGTCAAAATCAGGTAAACCTGTAACCATGCTCCTCAACACTCCCAGAGCGGGGTGATGTAAATGGGCCATCCTCCTGTGCCATAAATCACACAGCTCACTGCTGTTGCTGTTGCTGTGTGCTAGAGCATGCTGCGGCTGAAACAAGAGCTTGTACAGTCTTCCACATCTAACTCCAATATCCATGGGAGTAGATACACCTGTGGTCTTGGGATACACCTGCACTCTCCCATCTGAGAAGCACACCCCAAGACCCCTGTCCTCAATCGTGGAAACTGAAACAAGGTTCTTCTTCAGCCCAGGGACATACAACACATCCCTCAAAGTCATGGGACTCATGGACTCCCTCTCAAATATAACTGTCCCCTGACCCACTGCTCTAACAATGGTGTTGTCACCAAGCACAACCTCCACCTCTCTCTCTGTCCGTGATAACTCGAAGAAGAACTCCCGAGAACCTGTCATGTGCCTCGAAGCTCCGCTGTCAATATACCACGTACCAGTGGTGGAAGGACCTGTCTGATGCCCTGTCAACAATGAGTGCTCAATATCCAAATCCATGTCAATGCTGGTGGCTAAAGAAACTCTCTCTCTCTCACTCTGTCCAGCATATAGGGAAAACTCCCTCTGAAACCTATCACCAAACTCATCAATCTCTGCTGAGGCTGCTGTCTGCTGACCTGGTCCCTTCTTCCTCTTCTTGTTTGGACACTGAGATGCATGGTGCCCAAACGCCTGACAACAGTAGCACTTGATTTTACTCAAGTCCTTCTTCTGCCCACCCTGTGGATGATGCTGCTGCTGCTGCTGCTGTCCCTTGGCCTCATGCTTCTTGGGACCCTTCTTCTTCTTCCCTTTGGCTGTCAGAGCCACGTTCTCCTCATCTGCTATACCACCTGATAAACTACCCTGTACGAGACCCCTCCTGGTCTCCTCTTGCACAAAGTCATCCCACAACCTCTCCCATGATGGAAGGTTCTCCCTGCCCACAATGGCCTGCACAAATGCACTCCAGGGCCTTGAAGCCCCATTGACTGCTGTGCGAACTAACTCTGTAGGGGATACCACCTCACCAACTGCTGCTAGTTCATCACGAACTGCTGAGATCCTGGTGAGATACGCTGTGACTCCCTCTCCTCCAGTCATCCTGATACTCTTGAGCTTCTCCTTGAGAACCATCTTCCTATTCTCGTTGGAGCTCTCATACAAGCTGATCAAGGCACTCCACATCTCGTGTGCCTTGGTCTTCCCCGAAATGTGAGGGATGATGTGGTCTTTCACTGCATCTAGAATGATTCTCCTAGCCTTACAGTCTTTCTTGTTGAAGGCTGAAAGAGCGGTCGCATCTGTGCCATCTGGAATGGTAATGGGGTTTGTGGTGGTGTTCCTCACCACCTCCACCCATAACTCGTTCTCCTCCAAAAGCAACAGAATTCTGGCCTTCCAAGGCACAAAATTCTCCGTCCCACTCAATCTATCCTCAATCCTCAACCCTGTAGCCATCTTGAAATTAGTCCAAAAGAACGCTGCCCACTAACAGAAGGTAAGAACACTTAGTTTTCTGAGATCTGCAAATTTTGTGTGTGTCTGCAAATCAATTTGATTTCTGCTCCCTGCGCTCTGATACCATGTAGATTTTCTGCCCTCACTGGCTGCTGGTTTAATGCCAAGTTTAAGGTGGTTTTCACCTACAGCCGGTTTTGCATTGGCTGTAGGTTACTTAATGCACATTTAAATAAACAATAAACACACAGCAAAGGAATTTAACAGGCTGCAAACTAATCTACCAACATGCACACATAATTTGACACAGTAGTTTTTGGCCAAATCGAGCCCTGGAAAAACCCCCACGAGGAAAACCAGTTGAGTGAGAGAGAGATATTATTTCTTCAGCAAATTTTTCATCACAGCATTACAATGAAAAGACAAACTTATCTTCACCCATTAGCAGAAGCTTTCTGGAAAATATGCACCAAACTAAACCTCGTTTGGTGTGCCCACTGCCTAGAGATTCCAGCCAGGAATAACTCAGACAGTGCTGGGAACAATGCACATTCTGATCACTGTCCTATCCCTCGATTCTTGTGCAAAAGCTGAGCTGAGATCCACCTTGAATCCTGTGTAATTAGCTCTTTATTTCAGTGCTTTCATTCCTTCTAGAAAACTGTGCCAAGATGGTGAAACTCGTGCCCTGTACCTTCACCAAAATATTCAGCAGAAGGTATATCTGGAATGGTGCCCAGATTCTCCTATCAAAGTTCTGAAACCCTTGCCTGATGCCTTCACCACAAATTCAGCAGAAAGTGTCTCGGGACTAGTGCCCAGATCCTCCTCGAACTGTATGCTGGGAATAGTACCAGCAGTACGGGTTTCCTGTACCTTCACCACGAGTTTACTGTTGTAGCTAACCTGCTATCAACACGACCCTGCTGATAACTCATGCCAAAAGCATGCCTCGAATTCTGAGCCAAAGATTGAAAGAACTGTGCCTAGAAACTCGTGCCCATGAGGTCATGAGTTCTGTACCTGCGCTCTAGCTTCTCCTTCTTCAGACTCTCGAGCTCTCTCCTCTTCTCATTCACCATCACAATGAATAGGTATTCTGCCTCCCTCCCTTTTATCCATCCCTAAAAGGAATCTTTAAACCAATGGTGTAGATTAGATCTAATCAAAGGCTGAGATTGGTTGTGAGTAAAAGTCACTTAATTAAATCACTTAATTAAATATTACTCACCCACTTTATAACTTAGGACAAAAGTGACTTTATAGTCTCATTAATTAATTAATTAATGTGAGGGTCCCATCACCCCCTTTCTTAGTGACTTAGGCCAACGTCACTAGGGGGAACACATCCATGGTACAAAAACTAACAAGTGCTAGGGGGCATCCTTGCCTAGCTTATCCAAAATGCCCAAGACCATGGTATCAAGACAATGACCACTTGCTTGTGATAGACATGAAAACAAGTTTTAAAACATCTCTTAAACGTCCCAATCAGGTCACTTAATACAATTGATCTAATAGAGAAAACTCAAAACCGTGTTGAAAGATTAACTTTAACAGAAAAAACGATGATGATAACCTACATGTGATAGATGTGCAAAACAGTTTTATAACATATTTATAATACCCCAACCAGGTCAACTAATACAATTGATCTAGTTGAGAAAACCCAAAACCTTGTTAAAAGGTTAACTTCAGTAGCATGAAGATAATGATCACATGTGATAGCTGTGCAATAAATTTTTGAAACATCTTTAATGTCCCAATTAGGTGACCTAATACAATTCATCTATTAATGAAGAAAATTCAAAACCTTGACAAAAGAAAAACATCAGCGTTTTCACGTTATTATTCCTTTCATGTTTGGCTTCTAAGTTCGATCTTTCTTATGTAATTACATTGGATTATATTAAACTTGGCTCCCTCTAAATTAAATATTTATCCCAAACACCTCTACAGATCTAGCCTAAAACAATTTGTCAATGTAGACTACTTTTTGTAGTAAATATGTTATTGCGGAAAAATAAAAGAAAAGCTAATAGAGTTCAATTTAGAGACTACCTTCATGAGAATTGAGTAAGTACAAGCATGAAACGTGAATCCATCCTGCAACATCGTGGCCATCAATGCACGTGCAGACTGTAAATCTCCTGTAAGGCTGCAGCAATCAATCATAATATTGTATGTTGCTGCATCAGGCTTGATTGCAAATGCTTTCATCTTCTCAAAAATATCGATGGCTACATTCCTCTAGTCAAAGACAACACAGAATTCTTGAGTCAGCCTCTTTACATGCAATAACTTCCTAAGCTAAATTGCAGATATACTTCATAGTTCAAATTGTTGAAAATATAGAGCATACTTCTTTTGCCTCAACTAGTGCATGAAGAACAGTGTTGTAGAAGTCTGTTCCAAGCAATAGAGCACTTGCAGCATCTCTGCCATTGAAGTTATCTTCTGCAACATGTAAATACCGTAGCAATTCTTTTACCATTCCTTCTGCTCCAAGAGCTTTCAGCTGTAGCATTTTTAATCCAAAATTTCAGTTCAACTGTATCATGACAATCATTGTACTCAAATGCAAAAGGGTTAGAAACCCACTGCGTATCTATACTTGCCTAACATTTATCTAACAAGCAACTCTGAAAAATGCAATAGATTAAAACTATTTTTCACTTATGTTCAAAATTACACCAATAACATGCTAGAATTCCAAATAACATTTAATAAATTCCATTCCACATTCTGTGCAAATTGCATAGTAATTTTAGAATCTGAACATCTCAATTTCTAATTATATAATTTAGTAATTTACCGAAACAACTTATTTCTTAATATCCTAGGTGTCAATCTAGAGTTCATAATAGCATAAGAATACTCTAAGCAAATTAAGCATGAAACTATTACAAAACCCACATGTATATTAGTCACAACATCAATCATCATTAAACATCCTAAAAACATTCAAAGTGGTACAAACACATCAAACACTTCGATGGAGTAGATCACATATACATGTATTAGAGGTTCATCTACAGAAAGTTGTGGCACCTCCACAACTATACAGAGGGCAATGCAATAACACTTCATTGGCAAAGCTATCTTGCACATATAGGCACTGCAGACTAGAGGCCACTGCTAGATGGAGAAAGGCTAAGGACCTAGCTCCTAGCAGTCAACCACATAATTTGTGGTCAAACTCATTCTAACTTCAACTAACTTTACTTCCAGTGTTAATAAAAAATAGCGGTCTTAACCCAATCCTGAGATGACATGCACCCCTTTTGAGCCAGCTTTAGGCCCTTGGGTAGTCAGCACTGCACTTCCCTGTTTTGTGCATTGTATTTCACTGTATGATGCCAAACACACTAAGTTAATTTGACTATTTCATGCTTGCATGTAGCAACATTTATTGGATATTAGGAATAATGTAAAATAGTAAGAAGTGTGTGTACTTGGACAAGGTTATCAGAACTGGAACCAACCGAGATTCAAACTGAGACTGAATTGGAACCAGTCGGAGAGCCGGGTTGAAGAACTGATCTACTAAAAAATACATAAAATATGCAAAATTTAATTAAAAGAAATATAAATTGTCCATGTCAATCTAAATCCAAACCATTAGACAACCTAGTGAGTGAGCTCAATTGGTTCGCTTAGAAGGCAGAGTTACCGGCCAATATTGTGGCTGGTGGTTGAGTTGCCCTTCATTTAGATATCCTAGGAAAGAGGGGAGACGCCGCAGGTTTTCCTTGGAAAAAAAATCTAGACCATTAGACACCAAACATGCAAAGTTTGCCCATGTACATACTACATAGCAAGGGTGAATGTAGCAAAATGGCACATAGTTCAATACATATTTGAAACACAATACACAAACATTGAAGCCCTACATGGCCTAAAGAGTCCAAAAAACATTAAGCTATAGCCTATAACAAATAACTACATACCAGCAAGCAATCTGTAAAGCCCACTTTTCACAGTCCTTGGACTAGCTAGACTACAATCATTGATGGTGCAATGCTTTCCTTCAAATTCAACTCTACAATGATGATATGCCATTCAAGAAACTGAAAGCAGATTCTTTTGTAAACCAGGAACTGCATATCAGCAAGGAACTTGTAAACCCCACTTTTCACATACCTCTAGCCAAAGTCCTTGGACTAGCTAGACTACAATAATTGATGGTGTAATACTGTCCTTCAAATGCAACTCTACAATGATGATCTTCCATACAAGAAACTGAAAGAAGATTCTTTTGTAAACCACGAACAAAGAAAACAACACTCAACTCAAGAACATCACCTGATGGCATCTGGAAAGAAATGAAGTCAACTCCTCTCGTAGGATAAGTAGCATCATCACACAACTCCACACAAAATGAGTGACCTGTCATAGTTATAAGTCCCGAAGCCCCATTGTACACATACCAACCAACACTTCACACAATGTTAGAAGACAAACAAGAGACCATAATGAAGGTTCTGGCAAACTAAAAGGAATCCTCCTTTACTCTTGCTACAATCCCAACTGCAACCTGTTTCTTCCCCTTTTCTTTTTTCTTCAATGGACACTGGTTGGCATACTGTCCCATCTCGTGACATTAGAAACACATCACTTTATACAAATCCTTCTTTCCTATACCTATACCTTCCTTCTTTGTGTACCCTTTCTTTGCTATTTGTTAACACCGGATTTGACTTTATAATTCTGAGTGCTAATCTACAAGACATATTCATGAATATCATTCAGAGTGAGCTCATGGTTACAAAGTTCACCAATTCAGCATCAGTGGTTCGTGAGTCCATTATGGGGTTGATTGGTTAGATGGTCCACTGAGCATCGATAGTTCCTTGAGTACCTTTCACACTTCGCACATGGTCGTATGTCTTTATTATTCAAAGATAGATGGCCGGACAGAATTCGGATAGGTTATTGCTATATAGGTACATGCATAGAACATATCATAGGTACATATGGGTAGGTGATGTAGTGAAAGCAGGTTGTTAAATTTTGGTTAGGGTTAGGGTTTGATGCAGAAAAATAAAAATCTTATATACTTTAATGCAAAATTTAATATAACAAATTTATACTGGAGAAGAATAGTACAGCTGTCACTTAAACAAGATAATTTCCATCTCTTTCAACTTTTCAACTTTTCAACTTTAACACTACCAATTGGGTCACCGTGTTAAAGTAATCTTCAGTAACATGTAACCAGCAGTATAAGATTAACAATAACAAATCTAATTAGTAAGAAGAGCAAGTTAGGGTACTTACCTAGAGTGTGGGACCCTAGTTTTATACTCAGAAATTTTACTTTCAGAATGAGCTGAGCCTCTCAGAGGCCAGTCAACACTAGGAACCAGCTGACCCTGCTAGAGGGTAAGTACAAACCAGAGAGGGAGAGATGATTGGGCTATTGTACAGTCAAACGAGGACAGTTAAAGACAATAAAAGCACAGCACAATAGATCTGAACCCCAATCAAAGAATAAAACCTCAAGCAAGTAGCACAAGGGATATGAGCACAGTTAAACTTCAGCTCATGTAACAGACCCTAAATAGATCTCAACACAAAGATCAAGTCCCAATAATATAGATCTGGTCAAAGAGAAGTCCCAGCAGTATAAATCTGATCACAGACAGGTCTAATTAAAGAAGCTCATAGTTTAACAGGGTAGATCAGATCCTAGGGCCTTACGGCCTCCACCAGTAGACTGTATCAGACCCTAAGGCCTCACGGCCTTCACTAATAAACAACCAGCAGGTAGGTTAAGGGCTTATAGCTGGGTTTTAAAGTCACGTATTCCCCCAACAAGCAAGTATATGCAGATCAGACTTCATCAACAAGTCAATAGGCTTCAAGCAAGTATATGCAGATCAGACTTCATCAATAGTTCAATAGGCAGAACACAATCAGATCGAACTTCTTCAACAACAGATCAGACCTCGATTAGGCAGGTTAAAAACAAAACGGACTCCAAACTGATCACAGGTAGCAGATCGGGTCTCAATAAAGGCACTAAAGGGCAGATCGGATCACAAAGGAGCAGATCAGATCACATTCAAAGCACAAGAGGACCAGATCGGATTCTTCAACAGACAAAATGTCCTCAAAAGAAATCACGGGTTGCATAACTGGGCATAATAACTCCTCATCAGACCCGCGGTTCAAGTAAACAGCAACATATAAACTTTGACGTCATCCCTAACAGTTAGAAATCAGATCTGAGGAGTGTGAAAGACTTCAGCAGGTGGGCGGCCTCCAAAGTAAATAAACAAGTAGCAATACAACCTCTTAAACCCTTGACGTCAAGCAGCAGAGAAGACAGAGCTGAGATATGGAGATGTGAAGTCTTAATCATGACAAAATGAGGAGGATAGATTTCAATATATAGGATCATAAACTTCTAGAAAAAATCATTAATTAATCTTTTAAATAAGTTAGGGTTCCACATATTTAGGAGGGTACTTAAAAATAAAAATCAGAAATATAAAATATAAATAAGTGACTTAGCTGGGTACCAACACATTATGGTCAAAACAATAGTCACATTTAATAACATAAAATATAAGTAGGGTGACATTAGGTGGGTACTAGGGTCATATAAATAATTAGGTGAGGGTACAAGGACCAACACATGGTACTGTTATCACATTTATAGTAGTTGGGGCTACCATATCTTCAGATCAGATTCTAGTATTTTTCTCAGCCAGTCCTTTACATTGAGATGCTTGAGATTGGCTAAGTGATGAGCATTCATTAGGATCACACAGCCCCAGAGCAAACAGTAAAGCCTTATGCCATGACTGAGCCTCATGACCTCAGATTTGATGACCAATGTAGCCATTTTTGCCATACAGAGTAGTATGATAGTGCCCAGATGTGTACAGCAGCAGTGTTCCAGTGACAATGGATGGTTTAGATGGTATGTATAGGTATATGACCCAGGAGGTATATGGATGTGAAGTGGTTATGATTGCTTTGCCGTTTTGCTCATTTTAGTAGCTTGACTTGGTATCTAGTGGTCATGATTTGGCAGTATATATATACATATGTTATATAGACATGGTTGTTTCAATGATTATCTAAATGGTTTAATTACTTAGGATAAGAAGTTTTTGTTTATACTCATTGGTTTCACCCTCTTTAGTAGAATGGACGTGATCATTCCCACCATTTATGGCATGCTAGTTTTGGCACCACCTTTCACTTTCCCCATCCATTTGTTCTCTTCCATCCTTTGTTTTACCTTGACTTACACCTCAGCCTGTGATATGGAGGACCTCCCCACTTTTGTCTCTATGTTGGATAGCATCCCTGTTAGTTTGTGTCTCGGGTCTGAGTTGGCAACAGAACTTACCGAAGCCTTGATCCCTCTGGGCCAAAAGAACCTGCTGGTGTTGGTTCTTGTGCTTAGGTGAGTTGGATTTGATGCATTGACCTCTCTGGTTAGTTGCCCCCGATGCTTGGTCCTAATTGTAGATGATCCCCCTAGTTGCTTGAGTTGTGTTGGCTAAACCTAGAGCAAATTGTACTACCATCATTACATGCATGAATGAACTATTGGTATATCTCTTATGCAAGCCCATGGAAATTAATTAAAATTGTGCCTCGCGGCACAATGAAGGAGGGCTATGAAATTGAATGAAATGAAATGTGAAAGCACCCCAGACGAAAGCTGCGATTAGTTGTGCTTCTAAGCACATGCAAAATCCAAGGGGTCCTAAGGCCTAAAAACAAGTGGTTAAATGTATGCTAAATCCAAAGACTGCTGGCCATGCTATTATGTAATGATTAAATTCCTCACGGATCCTATGGGTTGGGATGTGAGATGGAGTAAGGGATAGCTAATTATAAGTGTCCCCTATAACCTCAAGATACGATTAGCTGTGCACCAAGTTATGGCGGTTCTATTAAAGATTCTCATGGAGTTGGATTCAGCTTGGATGTGAGCTCTAGACATTTGCCAAGGTTGAATAAGCACCTCTCAAAACAACTCATTCCATTTGTGAGACATTGCCATTCCCTGTGTGTTTATTATCCAACATATGCTTAAGTGTGTATTCCCTTTTCCCTTATCCAAAGTATCACAGTGTTGAATTAGTAAAGTCATCCCCTTATCCTAGCCTTGCATTTTTCACTTTCACCCATTGCTAGCAAAATGATCACAACCATGAAATGAGTATATTCTTGAGGTTCTGTTTTGAGTAATTGATTATTTTAATTTATATTTGATGTTATTATTGCTTAACCGCCAGTGATATGCTACTTTATATTTTAAGTCTTGCTATTAGAATGATTAAAAGAGCATACTTTATCTATTTGCACTTGCAGCATGTTGACCACCAAAACCGACTTCGTGGACAATGGTGTACCATGCACATGTTGAATGTGCCTTGAAGATGAGAAAGAAGTATTTAATGATTTATTCAAGAGAGGGAGCTCTTTTTCTTATTTTCTCCCCATGAAATTTCTGCACCCCTGCGGGGGATTTTGTAAGGATATGTCAGCATGAGGGTCTAGTTTTGTGTAACTTAATCACCTAAGACTTTATCATTAGGGAAGTTCTTTCATCGAATGTTTTTTCACTTAAATAATTAAAATTCATTTTTAGTAACTTAATCACCTAAGACTTTATCATTAGGGAAGTTCTTTCATCGAGTGTTTTTTCACTTAAATAATTAAAATTCATTTTTAGTGATTTTAATTATTTGAGCTTTTCACTCAAAAATACCTCCAAAGTGGTGAAAGGCGTTCTAGTGATCGAGTCCATGGGGTGATTGGGGCCTAGGAACGTTCTATATTACCATGCTAGACATTATCCAGAGTCTTGCGGAATTTCATTAAGTTTTACATAGGATTTTTTAATTTTTGGTCATTAAAAAATGTCCCTCAGCATAAAAAAAATTGTAATGTAAAAGAGGGATAAATGCACTTAATGCCCATAAATAGAGGTATGGGTACTCAAGATAAATGGCATGAGACTCCCTACACCATTGGGCAAAGTTTGAAGTCATTCGGACAAGTCTTTCTGAGGTTTTGGACACATTTTCCTAAGTTAGTCAAGGAAATCAGGAAATTGGGCAATTAATTAGTTAGGCAAATTTTGGAAAAGTGCCTAAAGTCACTTGGGAGGTGGAAAAATTGTTTCCTAATGTCAAGTTATGTTCCTAAGGTGAAATTAAAGTCCAAGAGGGACCCCCCAAGCAAGTGTTTTTCAAGTTTGAAGTTGTCGCCAAAAGGGGCAAACCCTCTCTCACCATGGGAAATGAGATAAATTGAAATAAGCCAAAAGAGGAGGTCCCACCTTCATGATTCCTTCCCTATGGCCTAACAATGAAATATAAAACATGAGTGGGGTTCCCCCCCCCCCCCCCCATTGTTTGTTATTTTAACCCAAGGAAGTGCACCCACCCTTCATGGGCCCCCTTTCTCTCCAAGAGACAAATGTCATTCATGCAAAGGAACTCTCCCCTCTCTCCTTTCCTATTTAAGGAGGCTCTTCCCCCTCATTTTGGTTATATTCACTCATGCTCTTGCTCACTTTCTTCTTGTTGCTCTCTCTTGCTCTCTTGCTCCATTTCTTGTCCAAGAAGAGAGCCATTGTATTTCCAAGCTTTGATATGTTAATGAAGTAATCTTTGGAGGAAATATGGTCCTTGCTATGTGTATGAGGTAACATTGTTCCATTCGTAGTTCCATTTTGCAATTGTGGATCTCAGGCAAAGTTTTTTGCTTGAGAATAACATTGTAATAGTTTTGTTGCATGTTATGTGGGTTGTCTCTTAGCATTTGAGAAGTTAATATATTTCTAATTTGAATATCGTGTTCCTCAAGTCTTTGTTCATCTCTCACCCCCATTTGCATGTTGAGCTAGTTTGTTACAGGTTGCTTAAGTTTGGAGAGTGGGATTCTCGGGTGGGATACCCCATTGTTCAACTTTCAAGAGGACTTAACATTCCTCTTATTGCAGATTTTTATATGCTTATTTTGCACTCTTATATCATCTTTTTTCAAGTTTTTACATGTTACATTGCTCCATAAAAAATTTCTGATTTTATATGCAAATTTTCAAGTTTATTCCAAACTCATTTTCATCACATGTGTACTATATTAGCTTGTTGTTTTGTGCAGGTTTCTAATTTTACAGGGAGAGGAAATGCTCAAAGTTAGTCAATAGCAAACACCAAGAGCACCCAAGAGTGGCCACTTCAAGCCCTTCACAAAAAATGGTCAAAATCACTCTTTTCTCCCTCTTTTCTCCTGTATATTAAGTGCTGAAATATACATCATTGTAACAAGCCCAAGAGAGTCTCTTGGGCTTGAGTTTATTGTATTTCATTTCAAGTATTTACTTCTTAGTTATTTTTCTTTCAATTGCATGCAAGACAAGAGGCTTTGCCCATACTTGCATGGTTTTGTAAGTAGCTTGGATTTAGGCATCCTTTATTTTTTGCACTTTCTTTTTGCCCGCACCTTGCATGAGAAGAGGCTCTACCCATCCATACAAAATCGTTGAGGCTCGCATTTATTTTCTAGTTATTTGATTTAAGTTTTTATTTTTTGCCCACACCTCACAAGTGAAGAGGCTCTGCCCATCCTTGTGAAATCGCACTTGGCTTGCACTTATTTCAATATTTTTTTAAGTTATTTTGTTTTGCCCACAGCTCACAAGTGAAGAGGCTTTGTCCATCCTTGTGAAATCGCACTTGGCTTGCATTGCTTTGTAGTTTTTTTTTTTTGCTTAAGAGGTTAAAATTTAACTTAAGCCCCGATTTTTGCCCCGTATTCTCTCCCCTCGCCGGTTCGACCGATCTTGGGTGACAAGAAAGGGCAAAGATTTGAGTTGGCTAGTCTAACAGGCACCTGAAAATATATCTTCATTAAAACAGAGAAAAAGAGGCTTGTCCTGTGTGAAGCACCTGCAACAATTAATTAATAAGAATATGCGAAATAGCAGAAATGACAGAACTCAAAATCACTTTTATATTGATCACAGGCCACTTCGAGGGGGCAACCTCCTTTGAGCAAGCTCAATACAAATAACTTCACGGTTCCTTCATAGGTCTCAACACACACTTATATACAAAGTCTAGGCGCCAATACTATGGGTCAAAACCATGGGCCACTACAAACTATGGATCAACAATACTTTAGGCGACTTACAAAGCATATGCGCCAACAACAATAACACAAACTATTGATCAACAAATACTACGGAACGACTTACAAAGCATACGCGTCCAACAACAATATACTAACAAAGTAAAGACATGGGTTCTTAACATCCCCTCCCCCTTAAAAAAAGCTTTGTCCTCAAAGCTTTAGATGTGGAAATTGTTGTTGAATCTGAAGGAGTGGTTCCCATGTAGCATCCTCTGGTTGCATGTCGTGCCACTAAATTAAGACCTCTGTGATAGAGCGAGAGCAAAGCTGACGAGTGCGCCGATTGAGGATGGCCTCCGGCTACAAAAGGATGGATCCTTCATTATCCAGTTCGGGTAAAATAGTTTGTCCACTGATGTTGGTGCCAAGAACTTTCTTCAGACAAGAGACATGAAATACTGGATGAATGCGGGAAGGAGGAAGTTCCAATTTATAAGCAACGGACCTAATCTTCTGAAGAATCCGATATGGGCCGTAGAACTTTGGAGCGAGCTTATGATGCCCTTTGAGTTTCTGGGAGGATTGCTTGTACGGCTGGAGACGAAGAAAAACCATATCGCCTACTTGAAAAGTGCGCTTAGAACGGTGCTGATCAACTTGTTGCTTCATGTAATTTCTTGCCATGTGAAGATTGTCCCGCAAAATGCGAAGAATCTAATCGCGGTTTCGAAGGACCGTGTCAACTTCCTGAACTGGTGAACTGTTGGGGGTGTATGGAAAAAGAACTGGAGGTGCCTGACCATAGACTGCTTCATATGGGGTCATTTTAGAGGCAGTGTGATAAGAGGTATTGTACCACCATTTAGCGAGAGGGAGCCACTTTGCCCACTAATGTTGTTGTTTAGAGGTGAAGCAACGAAGATAAGTTTCCAAGCATTTATTGATAATTTCAGTCTGACCATCTGTTTGTGGGTGATACCCTAAACTCATCTTCAGTTTGGTGCCAGTGTGGTGAAATAGTTCTGTCCAAAAATGATTGGTGAAAGTCACATCACGATCCGAGACAATGGAAGAAGGGATGCCATGAAGACGAAAGATCTAGTCCAGAAAAATTTGAGCGACTAAGGAGGCTGTATAGGGATGGCTAAGAGCACAAAAATGACTATATTGGGAGAGGAGATCAACCACAACAAGAATCACTGTCTTCCTGCCAGATTTAGGGAGCCCTTCAATGAAATCCATAGAAATATCTGTCCAAATCCGTGTAGGTATGGGCAAGAGTTCGAGCAATCCTGAAAGGAGTGTTGTTTCACCCTTATTGCGCTGGTAGGTATCACATTCAGCCACCATTTGTTGAATTGTCCTTTTCATGCCCTGCCAAAAGAAGTTATGCCGTGCCCGTTCATATGTTTTGAGGAACCCAAAGTGCCCTGCCGATGGAGAAGCATGGAGTTCATAGAAGATAGCCTGTTGAAGATCTGTGCTCTTGGGAAGCACCAGACGACCCTTGTATCTCAGAGAAGCACCATCCCAAGAGTAATATGGTACAGCAGAAGGGTTGTTGGTCAAGTGTTGCATGATTTGAGATAAGGAAGAGTCATTGACATAACCCTGTTGAACAGATTGCAACCAATTTGGAACAGGCACAGAAATAGCTGAAAGAGAACCTTGGGCATCAAATGTGCGAGAAAGAGCATCTGCCACAATATTGTCTTTACCCTTCTTGTAAGTGATCTCATAGTCATAACCCATGAGTTTGCTAACCCATTTCTGTTGTGTTGGGGAGGAGACACACTGTTCCAAGAAATATTTCAGACTCTGGTGATCAGTCTTGATGCAGAAATGATTCCCTAATAGTTATGGTTGCCACTTCTGTACTGCATGCAAAATAGCCATCATTTCCTTCTCATATGTAGAGGCAGCTAAAGTCTTACCTGAAAGGGCTTTGCTGGTGAACACAATGGGGTGTTCATCTTGAAGGAGAACAGCACCAAGTCCATTGCCGCAAGCATCACTCTCAATAGTGAAGGGCTTGGAAAAATCGGGCATAGCTAGAACAGGTGTAGTACACATAGCTTGTTTTAGTTTGTCAAATGCACATTGAGCAGCATGTGTCCATGTAAAAGCATCCTTTTTCAATAGAGCAGTTAATGGAGTTGCAATCTTCCCATAATCCTTGACAAACTTGCGGTAGTAGCCAGTCAACCCCAAAAAACCATGAAGGCTCTTGAGTGTCTGAGGATGCGGCCAATTGTTCATGGCATCGATTTTGGCAGGATCCACGCGAACCCCTTGTGTTGAGATAATGTGCCCGAGATACCCAACTTCCTTCTATCCAAAAACACATTTAGACTGCTTGACGTGGAGATGATGGTTAGAGAAAAGTTGCATGACAAGATTCAGATGCTGGAGATGTTCATCCCATGTTTTACTGTAGATGAGGATATTATCAAAGAATACCAAAATGAATTTCCGCAAATAGGGCTGAAATATTTTATTCATTAAGGCCTGGAATGTGGAAGGAGCATTAGTGAGGCCAAAGGGCATGACCAAAAACTCATAATGGCCATCATGTGTGCGGAAAGCTGTTTTAGGGATATCATCCTCATGAACCCGAATTTGATGATACCCAGAATGAAGATCCAACTTGGAGAAAAATTGAGCCCCATGAAGCTCATCAACAACAGGAATTGGAAACTTATCCTTGATGGTGAGGTGATTAAGTGCTCGGAAGTCAATGCAGAGGCGCCATGACCCATCTTTTTTGCGGACAAGAAGAACTAGAGAAGAAAAAGAACTAGTGCTTGGGCGAATAATACCTTGCTTCAATAAGTCCCGAACGAGCATTTCAATCTCTGTTTTTTGGTGAAATGGGTAGCGATAGGACCTGATGTTGGGAGGAACGCTGCCAGAAAGGAGCTAAATACGATGGTCTTCTGGCCTTGAAGGTGGCAATCCCACTAGTTCAGCAAAGACACCTGTATATCGATCCAGAATGTGTTGTAGATCCAAAGGAGTAGTGGAGACCGCTGATGGTTGCATCTAAATGGAATGGATCTGAGCGATGACACCATGTGAATTCTTCTTGAGGAGTTTTTCCATGCGATGTGAACTGATGATGCTGAGAGACCCTGGTTGTAATCTTGTCAATGTGTGTTTTTGTCCATTGAGGAAAAACTGCATCCAAAGTTCAGCAAAATCCCATAAGATAGGGCCAAGTGTGCGTAGCCATTGAGCGCCCAAAACCACATCACATCCGCCTAAGGTCAAGACAAACATGTCAGAGCGCAAGGTATAATCTCCCATAGATATACGCACATTTCGACACTTCCCTTTGCAAGGTAAGGAGCCCCCATTGGCAACCATGACTTCAAAGTTGGAGCAAGGATGGATAAAACAATCAACTTGTTTGGTGATCCGAGGGTCAATGAAATTATGAGTGCTACCAGAATCAATGAGTATTGTAAGAGGAAGCTTCTTGAAGTAACCCCTGACCCGCATTGATTGGGGGGTGGTGATTCCAGCTAAGGCATGGAGAGATATCTCTAGCTGGTCATCCTGAGACAGAGGGTCAATAGGTGGTTCCTGAATGTCGATCTAAGCATCCATTGTTTCTGGATCTTCGTCACCAATTTCAGAGGCAGGCGGAGAATCCACATCCAAGAGATAGAGCTTTTGCTGAACACATCTATGTCCCCGAGTGAATTTCTCATCACAATTATAGAAAAGCCCCTTTTCTCTGCGTGCTTGCATCTCTGTTTCAAACAAACGCTTGATAGGAGTTGGTCGAGGAGCCTGCGGTATGGGTGGTCATTGAGAACCCATATTTCGGAAGAGAACAAAAGTGGGCTCGGAGCGCTGTTGGGCTGCAATCTTGTCTTCTGCCAACTTAGCCAACCCTAGGGCTTCCATCATTGTGTTGGGACAGAACATTTTGACCTCAGAGCGGATGGCATCCTTTAGACCACTGATAAAACAACTCTGGTAAAAGTCATCAAACAATCCTTCAGTGTGGTTGGCTAGTTTCTCAAATTCGGTTTGATACTCTCTCACAGTGCCAATTTGGCGAAGTTTAGTGAGGGCTCTTGTGAAGTCATCAAAAGCACTAGGACCAAATCGTTGCAAAAGGAGCTGGCAAAAGTATGGCCATTTTGGCTCTTCATGAGCCTTGATGTACCAACGGTACCATTGAAGAGCTTTTTGTTCCAAATGAAAGGATGCAAGCGGAACTTTGTTGACATCAAAAGTATTATGCAGACTGAAATACTGTTCTGCACGATAGATCCATCCAGTTGGATCAGTACCATTGAAGCAAGGAAAATCAAGCTTCAGACCACGGAAATTGCTGGAAGAAGAGAACCCATTGTCTGATGAAGACTCGGACTAGCGTTTGTTGTTCATAGCTGAATGTTCAAGATGGAGGCCAAGAAATTTTTCATCCAGATCCTGGAGTTTGGCTTGGATGGCTGCAAGTGCTTCTTCCATGGTTTTTGCTCCTGCGCGGGTGACAACCATAACCAAGAGGCGTTTGTTTTTTTTTTTTTTTTAGGGTTGACTGGGTAGAAAAACAAAAACAGAAACTGCTTCAGTAAAGGAAAATCTGGATTTGGGAAAAAATCTGAAGGGTAATTGGGGTTTGACTAGGTTTTGGACACTGTCAAATAGACAAGGAAGCAAAAAATGAGGATTTCAGAAGCGAGGTGAAAGAATGGGAAAATTTGGTATAGGGGGGCAAAGAAGCAAAATTCGGAAAGGAACTCTTTGGTAAAATTTGAAGGTGATTGGGTGAAATCTGAGGAAGTTATGGCAAACCCTAAAAATAAACAAACGTGCGATTTCGAGCTTTGGGAAGTGGAATTGGGGATAGGGTCCTCAGGAATGAAATATGTAGAATGGGATGACAAGGGTTCCCCGAAAATTTCAAGGGAAACAGAGTGAAAACAAGGGAGATATGGAGAAAAAAATGAATTTTATACTGGAGCGGCTACGGTTCGGAAGGGATCTGAAACAGATAGATCTGCAACGGCCCGGAAGTGAGCGGAAACAGAGGGATCTGAAACGACACCGAATGGATTGAAAATGGTTGGATCTGGAACGGCTTTCAGAATCAATCTGAATGGCTGGATCTGAAATAGCGCAACAGTGATCGACAACAGTTCAGCTAAAAATAGATATGGACCCTAGGTATGTGCGGCTTCCTAACAGTTCAGGGGTTTCACTCGGCCACCAATGTTGTCTGACGGCTTGCATATTGGGGCAGTACCCCTCACTCCTCGGCTCAGGTAAAACTGATAACCGCTTTGCCACAAACGACAGCTCTTGGTTTACCTCACGGGTGGGAACTAGTCAATCAGGTAGTGGTCGTTGCCCTTTTCGCTGGCAGGTCCTCTCAATGGGCCAGCTACTTCAGGGTTCCTGTGGTACTCCTGACAATGAGTTTTAGGGCTTATGCCCAAGTACTTCCCACAGTTAAGCGGATAGGGATTATTCCCAAATCCGAACCTGCAACAGATGCGAAAAAAAAAAATTTGGCAGAAATTTCACCCAGCGAGCCCAAGAAAGTGCTCTGATACCAGATGTGAAGCACCCGCAACAATTAATTAATAAGAATATGCGAAATAGCAGAAATGACAGAACTCAGAATCACTTTTATATTGGTCACAGGCCACTTCGAGGGGGCAACCTCCTTTGAGCAAGCTCAATACAAATAACTTCACGGTTCCTTCATAGGTCTCAACACACACTTATATACTAAGTCTAAGCGCCAATACTATGGGTCAAAACCATGGGCCACTACAAACTATGGATCAACAATACTACGGACGATTTACAAAGCATATGCGCCAACAACAATAACACAAACTATTGATCAACAAATACTACGGGATGACTTACAAAGCATATGCGTCCAACAACAATATACTAACAAAGTAAAGACATGGGTTCCTAGCATCCTGTGGAGCTAGTGGGGTAGAGGCTGTGGGGAGCCTCGTGGCACTTTGTGTCCTCTAGTTGAGCACCTAGCAAGTTTCGGGATTGACCCATGGAGCTAGTTGGGAACCTTGTGTTCTCAGGTTGAGCACCCAACATTCTCTCTCTAATAGAAGGAGATAGTCTCTTGGGGTAGACACATAGAATAGTTCTATTTCATTGCAGCAAAACCTTAATCCCCTAAGTTAAAGAGAGACCTAAAATATACTAGAATTTACAGGACCACTTGCACAACTTTGTTGTTATTGTTCTCAGTACTTCATTTCCAAAGCATTTCATTTACAACTTAATCTTCTTATATGTACCTTTGATTCACTAAGTTGTTCATGTTCTACAATTTGATGCTTCATATGACATTTGGATTATCTTATTGCAAGCACTTTACATCAATTTGTTCATTTACTGGAAATCATTATTTCTTGTCATATTTGGTTAAATGAATGAGTTAATCCTTTGGAAAAGTATTCGATTAACTGATTGTTGTGACTCCATTATTGAGGAAATTTTTTGAGGATAAAAATGGTTAAAATGGTTACTGAGGAAATCGATTTGGGCAAACGAGGCAAAGAAATGGCATGAGGTTTGTTCAGAGGATTTTTGTGATGCATCCCACACCTTCCGGCACAGCTTACAGCATTCAGTGGAGTCTACACACACTACAGGCTATCATTTTGTATTTTTATTATGTTATTAAGGGGGCACGATTTGGCCATGCATCACAGTATGGTTATCATGATGATTTATTATATGTTATTGTGCCATGGGGACATGCTAGAGAAGGATAGTTACACCTCCTAGCCCCACCATGAGCTTATGTTATAATGTCTAGTCACTTTTATGTGGTGCGTCCCCCCTAGGGCGACTTAACTAGTGCATCGCCTCTATTATTGAGTTGATCAATGTATATTGAAATTGGGCTCATCGTAGCCATTGATTATCACTTATGTATCTTTTGATCTCAACCACTCGTTAAAAAGGTGGTTAGGGTTTTGGTCTCTATCATTCCTATTTAAAGAAGAGACCCCCCTCATTGTAAAAGGACTTTTGGCTCTGGATCTTTGGCAATAAAGAATTATTTTGGGAAAAATCTTGTGCCTTTGTTATAGATTGCTCCCGTGCTTGATTGTAGCTCTGATATCCTGTCACTTCTTTGTTGTTTGATGAGATTTCCATGCTAGACGTTTTTGCTTGATGCGTGCTCTGCAAAAGGGCAAAATCACTGGAGGATTTCATGGGGCTTCTTCGGATCTCTTCATTGGATGAGTAAAATAATTAGGGAGTAGTTTTTATTGTATCTTCGATCAATATTTATGCTATCTGATTCTTCTTACATCATTTACTTTCATTTTCTGTAAATCAATTCTCATTGAGATTGTCATCTGCAGGAAGGGGGGCGCACTCGCTATTGGAGGAAAATCAATTTCACCTTGGGAGCTGTCAAATCAACTTGGAATTGCTTTGAGGGAGTTGTAACTCATTGCACTTGGCATCTGCAAGTCACGGGAAGTAAGTACCATTGTTTTTCTTGAGTTATTCATCTATTGCATATGTCTGCAGTTACTTCTTTTTAAAACCCTTACCGTAAATTATTCGAAAAATTCTCTGTGCTTGATTACTTGGTTTATTGGAAAACCATTTCTAGGTTTTTATCTTAAGGCCAAACCTCAGGTGGGTTCTCAAGGGCATCATGCTCTGAGGACTCCATTTGCCCCTTTTCCCTAGGCACTGATCTTTAACCCTTGCACCCTCCTTGGTTAGCCTATCTGTCGGGTTGTTAAACCCTTGTCTATTGAGCTTGTGTGCCTTGATACTGTCAAATCTACTTGTAAGTTGTGCTAGAAAGCCCTAACTCTTTAGATCTACTGCTTGGGACCATTTTCCCTGATTTAAGGTTCACATTTCCCAAGGCAACTGAATTTGAACTTTTTCCCTAGCACTTAAATCTTGGATTCACTCTTAATCTCAAAGTCATTGTGTTTAATCATTCAAAGTCTAATATTATCTTACCTAAGCCTCCACAGTGACCTTGTTTCCTTAAATCTAGGGTTCTTCACCCTTCACCTTACGTACCCTATCTACATCAATGTTATCGGAACCGGACCGGAACCGGCAAAACTGGCCGGTCAGACCGGTTCACAGGCTTGGTCGGTCCGGTCCGGCAAAAAAAATTTGAAAACCGGATTTTTTTTCAAACCGGTTCACAAGCTTGGCCGGTTTTGACCGGTTCCGTACAGAACCGGCCGGTCCGTATCCTAGATAAATTGTGTGAAATGGCATGGAAGAACTTAGGACGTGATGATCATGTTATCATGCTTTGTCATGGAAAGCATCAAATATCTAGAATTTGCCACACTCAAAATTTTAGGTAGTGCAATAATCTCGCTGAGTTATACAATATAAACAATGTTTGTTCATGTAAACCACGCCACTAAAAATGCTCCAAAGAGTGGCACTTGAGCCATTAATGAAACCTGCCAAAAGAACAAATGAGCATTTCCTATGTCTTTAGGTGTTTGTATCCAATTTCCACGGATCTCTTATCACGATGGAACTCTAATGAATAGATGATGCCAGTGCCACTAGTGGACCTATGAGGTACAAGTGGCCATTGTCCATTAGGATTTTAAAAAAGACAATTACTCCTAGCTCTAAATTTCTAATATCATATTTTAAAGGGTATCAAACCATACAAAGATCCTCTCCACCTCTAGGAACAAAGCTGTAAACAAGACTCTATGTCAGTGGTGTTTGGCTACTTTGCCACTGGAGATGTATTGCACTAGGTGCTATTTTGGTTATTTGCTCCCATATTTGCTATATATATGAGAAACTTTGCATATTTGTGTATTAATGGTTTGGATTCATATGTATGCACATGAATATATATGTTTTTTTACAAAATATGAATATTTTATCTATTTTTTAGTCGGCCGGTTTTTTACCCGGTTTTTTGCCAGTTTCGGTCCGGTTCACATTTTGGGCTTCGCTGGTTCGATGACCGGTCCGGTTCCGATAACATTGATCTACATAGCTTGATCTGGTGATTGGGTTAGATCTCTCCTGTCGAGAGTAGATCAGGGTCTCCCCCTTTACTATCTATGGCTTGGATAGTATAAAGTAACGAGTGCCTCGATTGGCGTGACAACCAATCCACCTTGGGGATAAAGGCCCTCTAGTGTCATTTATCTGGTTGTCCATCCCCTCTTTCGTCCTATATAGGATCATCTATTGGGGCAACTACGAGTTGTGTGATAACAGGTACAACATAAGATAAGTGTGGGTACATGACCCATAACCCCTAGGAACAAAAACATCAAGGTGTAAAGACCAAATGTCAATCAACCAAGGTGGGGTACAACCCACCATCTCTCTCTCCAATGTACAAATGTTCCATATAACTTGAAAGTCCATCATCACTGTATAAGGAAGGGTCCACACTGGATGATATGATCATGATGATATGGCCAGCCCCTTGAGAAGACAATCTAGCTCAACCATCTCGAAGACCTAGGAGAAGAGGACATCACACATCATCATCTTGGTCCACTAACCAAGATCAACCTGGTTAACTAACCAGGTATGTCACTGAAGGAACTACTTGGTCCTCGTGACCAAGAATCTGGCTGGTCCCACACCAGGAGGTCTCTATCTCATCCTGCAGGACCTGCTTGGTCCTTTGACCAAGAAACTGTCTGGTCTGAGACCAGATACCCTAGAGACAAATAGGGGCCCTAGCCACATGCTAGGGACTTTGCCATGGCATCAAACTGCTTGGTCCCTGACCAAGAACCCCAGGAGACAGTTGGGGGCCATAGGGTACCTTCTAGGGTCTTACTCTTTACTCTTCCTGGTTAACTTGACCAGGAACCCTGGTTAACTGACTAGGGTACCATCCTCTCTGAGAATGGGTCTCGTAGCTGCACTATCTTTAACACAAGTGCCCTATACTTATAGATCCAATGCAGTATTCAAAGTGAGTATGGGAGGTTGAAGACCCCAAAGGGTGTGATCATAGTGATTTTGCAGTTTTATATTTTGCCTGATTTAATCATAGTTTGGACACACTTTGGGGAGATATGTAAGGGATTTTGATTTTAGGAAAATCTGAGAAGTTGTTTTCAGCAATTGTTATTTTTAGCAGTTTTTGGAGAGTGGTGTGATTGACGATCTAATTTCATATTTGAGGACCTGGTTGGAGGATTAGCCCATGGTGTGAGTTTCATTGGATTCTGAAGACGTGTTAATTTTAGCAGGATCAATGGACTTGGGTACCCAGTATGGCAAGCAGCATCAGTGTTCAATTTCAGGCCATTCCGATCACTTTGAAATTTTACAGACCAATTGCATTTTGGCATGGTCAAGAAGGTCTTTTCATGTGACCTTAGCTGAGGAGTGCTTGGCCTAGAGGAGCTTACATTGTTATTTTAAAAGTTTCTCCTTTTTAAAATTAGCCTAACTCATCATAGTATTTCTAATCCACACTTATCCCATAATTTTAGGCTTAATTTTAGGAAAATTTCTCCTTGGAAAATTCAAAGGGTCTGCTTTGGGGATAAAAAGTGCATTAAAAAATGAAATTTAGCCATATACAAGTGTATCCTCTCTTATGGGTGGTTAGCATGGAAGGAGGGTGATATTTTGGAGTAGTCTCTTCATACATGTGTTATTTTCACTCAAAAAGGAGTGCGATATTAGAAGACTAATATTTGTTCTTCCCTTCTATTTTCTATCTCACTTATTCTTATTGATCCATCCCAAGACTCGACTAATTCCTAGTCCTAGTCGACTCCTTGGTAGGATCCTCGACTCAGTCGTCCCAACGGATCAGTCAATTCCGCAACTCGACAACCGACGGCACATGTTGATGGATCATCACACATGCCCGACGGTAGTTGATGATTCCAGTGCATGTCAGACAACATTCTGAGCAATCGGAAGGCATCCAAATCGTCGTTGATGTGGTAACGATGTCTCTTCATCTTCTTCTAGATCACTAATGGGAAAAAGACATATGGTCTCTTTGTAACTGTATTTTGTAACTGAAACGCGGCAGGTAGTTACCCAAGCATCCCTCAGAATTGTATAAATACTTGTAAGCTCGGAGATGAAAAAGATTTTGGTTCTCTGCTCTTGATTACATTAAGACGAGTTCCCAAAGAGAAGGATCAATTGGTTCCCGATGGTTCCTATAATCGACCTCTTACGACGACTGCCCAATACAACCAGAGTTTTCACCCTTGGGGTTTCTCCGTTATCAATTCTTGTCTCACATTTCTCTGTGATTGGCATTGTCTAATAAATTTGCAGTGGTTTATTGTCAAATGTATGCTATTCTTCATAATTGTTTTTCCTGATCAAACTAGCATTATAGCATTTGCCATAAAAGCATCTGACTCAATCAGTCAACTCTGCTGTCCCCCTGTCGACCTCCTGGGTGACACGCATCATTGATATCAGAGCCTAATTGCTCTAACCTTGCTTAAACACTACTTGTGCAAGTGCCTAGTTGTAGATAAGGGACATATCGTCTCAAAGATTAAACCAGCATTTGATCATGTCTGCTGTGGCATTCCATAAAAGTTACTGTTCATGGAATTCATAGCTTCCCACAAATTGCCCAAGACATACTCTGATACCAGTGTAATAAGCATAAAAGTGCTTATATCCAATAGACACAAAGATGTCTATAAAATATGAAAATACATTGGATAACTTATAAAATTGACAAAAAGATTACAATGAGGATTGCCCCAACCATAAATATACTCTAAGGAGTATCTCTATGAAGAGTCATGCCTTTTCATTAATATAAAGTTATTACTAGCATTACTATATTGTTATTATATCCATTATGATATATATTGATTGCATGGTCATGAGCACGAGCATAATGCAAGAAGACATGTAGAAACTCAGGATGAGAATACTTTACAAACATCAACCTTCAAGGAAGAAGGCATGACTAGAACAGATCAATAATAAAACATCAAGGACACAACAAGGAAGAAACTTATAAGACGAATGGAGTCATGGACTTCCATCCAAGGATATCATCAACTTCAGCCTCTTGCAATTAACAAGGGTTATATAACAAATTAATAGTGTACTTTTTGGAGATGAGAGAATATTCAAATTCAACATATAATTTTCAAAACAACCAAAATATTCTCTGTCAGAATTGAATAACAATGGAAATAAAAGCAACTGTTGTGTACACAAGGTTGATGATTTAAATCTCCATAACACAAAAAAATAGGAATATAAGGATAGCAATACCCCCACCAGAATATTCATTGATTTTTGACTGTGTTCAACACCATTTCTCCTCATGTCCATCTCTATTGCAGATATTCTTTTTGAAACATCTTCCTGAGACTGCCGATTGCCTGATTCATATGGAGGATTTACATTTCCAAACAAAGAAAATAGGAGTTCATATGTCCTGATATTGGGCTTTACTTTAGCATGTCTCATTCTTGCTAACACCCGCAAAGCCCTTTCAGGTTCATCCTGCATAACAAGAAGCTTTATTGTCTCAAAGTTTATAAGTGAATAATCACTCTTCTCCCCTCACTAAAAATAATTGAGAGAGGCAGACTCCAGAGTCATTAACTGAGATACAAAGAAGTTTCAACTAAAGTAATGAATGATATTAATGAACCATATAGAAAGATGGCTAAGTTTAAAAATTTTCAAAAATTTTATATCTGGGGAAAGCAGGTTTCGTAAAACAACAAATGCTCATATAACCATGTTCAGGAAAAATGAGATGCATATTGAAAATATGGAAACAAGATATGACTTATTGATGACCTCAAACATAATGATGTACAAGAAGGGAGAATGATCTTCAAAGTAGTGACTATTGATTTAATGAGTTGAAACAAGAAATCAAATCAGAGTTCCATGTTTAATTGTAACTTCATCAAGTATGTTACCACTTCATGTTAATAGACTTGACATATTCAATTAGTTCACAGCATTTCATTTCAAATCAGTTAACAAATGAATCCTATCAACAAAGTTAAAATCCATGCATTTAGGAAAGGTTACTCCTTGATTAAAGATTACTATTATTGTATTCACCTTCACCTTAGGAGTACTCACCAGCTCCTTTTCACTCCTGGATTTCCTCTTTCCTACAAAAGTCAGTAAACAATTAAATCTCCTAACTGCCATTTGACAAGAGAATGCTTATCATTGAATTACCATAAAATGCCCCTCCACACTCCCCCCTCCTGCAACTACTTCTAAATCATGCTCCAAATGGAAATGATGTGGGAGCACTCCAAAGAGCGAGCGAGCTCCGGAACGACAAAGGGACGACCCTTACCCTTGTCAGGTTTGCTTCTTAAACCACACTTCAACCAATTCCCTGATCTCTGCTGGAAGCTCACTCCCAGAACATTCCCGAGCGCTCCCAAGGCGCTCCCTACCTCTCCTATACTAAAAGCTCCTATACTAGGTTGATAATTTGATGGCAATGTTATGGTGCCTCCCTTCTTTGCCAAGCTCCTATAAAAGCTGTTATGATTGATCATTTGATGACAACTTTATAAGTTATAACTACTAGATGATTGATGTTATATGGTTTAATCCATGTTTTCTATAGGTAATTCAACATCCTACATGTTTTTTAAATATAAATCCATCAAAATATAATAAAATATATACTATATAAAAAACACTACCGAAACGCTCTCGAAACGGAAGCTTTTGAAAATTTCGCTTTTCGCTCCGCTCCTGCTCCCCGCTCCCAACAGTGTAGGCCCTGATAACGGTCCAACACATGCCACACTTTTCTATTTTCTTTTATCTTTTCTATATGGGGTCCATGGGAAGACCCCAATAATCCCTACAACTTATATCCAAAGAATCCAATGGTTATAGAAGCCCTACTTATTTCACTTATCTTTGGCTTGGGTTTTGAGTGGGATTCTTGTTGGTTTTTAAGGAAAGGGAATTTGTGAGAGCTTGGAGTTTAGATTAAAGTCTAACATATCCACATTGTCAAGGACGTAATCTCTAAGCCCATTATGTTGTTATTTTGGTGTTGTTTGTCTATGGATTTGTTCTCTTATATTACTCTTTTCCATTCCTTCTTCTCCCTCATTCTATTGCAGGTTTTTCATCAAAGAATTGAAGAAAATGTTTCCTATCGGTGTATGCTTCTGTTTTTTATTCTAATGATATTGGTACAGAATAGGAATCACGAGGAAGAAGATGAGAATGTTCATACTAACCCATTCTATGAAGACGAAGAAAAAGTAGAAAGGGATGAAGAGCAAGAAGGTGAAAGTGATGGTGAAATATGTGAAAAATCTTCAAGGGGGAAAGGGTTTATGGTGTTCATATACCAATGTGAGGAAGAATCTCTATGGGGTATCACCGGATGCAAAGTCTATGAGATTGGGAATCCAAACTTGCACCCAAGTATGAAAATCTGATGCCACATATAGAATGTTCGACCACTCTAACTTTGCCCCATCCCCGGTGCTATGGATCCACAACCACATATATGGGGTGTAAAACAACAGTGAAATGCCTTGATGTTGGTGATAGGGACAAGGTGAATGCAAAAGTGATGGGGTTTCTCTATGCATGTATAGCATTCAATGTTCTTCACTCCCCCTATTGGCATGAGATGGTGAGTTCCATCAACTATTGATATGAGCACACCACCAGCAATGCAAGAAGATACCCACCCACAAAAAGTAATAAGGAAGCAAGTACATCAGTTTCAGTGAAGATTGCTGAAATTGTACACATGTTTATGCGCTTATGTTGCACGAGTTTCCAGAATGCAGGGAACAATGGGTATGTGGCCACAAGTATCCAGTATGGCTAGAAGCTTCTCCCACATTTGTAGGAAACAACAGATTGGAGATGGAAATAATATATATTTTAAAAAAATAGAAAATAAATTTAACAAGTTAAGATTAATTATAATTGATAATACTAAGTAAACAAAACTCAAAAAGTTAAAAATCTAATTAAAGTATTGTTATCACATACATAGTTGCTGGAGCTACCATGATGCAGCAGACTATAGTTTTCTTCGGTCGGTGCCAGTCCCACATGTTTTGAGAGCTTTTCATCCAGAGATCATCGGTGGATGAACAGTTTCAGAGCCTTTTTCTCAACAGCAGCAGTGTCCCCATTGAGATGATTCTGGTTTAGTCATGGTTCATTTTACAAATGAGCAGAGCAGTTGATCGGTGATGTTCATTTTCCCAAACTCAGTTACAAGTGATTCTAGAGACAGGTATATGTTCGAGCAATATTGCATATGGATGTTGTAGTTGTCTCTATGGTTTATTTTAATAACTGTGACTATGCATGATTAACTGACAGTGGCATTGGAGCTATATTGGTTATGGTTAAAACTTGTGTCTTGAGTGGTCAAATGGTCCCTAGTGTAAGACCATTACATATGCTCATTAGTATTGCCTACCTCACACAAACTTACTGTTGTCACATCCATAGTAGCCGGGCTACCATGATTGCAGATCAATTTCCTGTATATTTTTGAGACAGTCTTTTTGCACTTTGTGATGAGATCAGCTGATGATGAGCAGCATTATGATGATCACTCGTATACATTCAGTGGATCCATAGTTTGCACATTTACAATCTCATGCCAGGACTGAGCCCCATGACCCCAGGTCGGTGACTGAGATAGCCATTCTACCATCATTCAGAGCAAGTTGATTTTCAGAGCCCATATTATATCCAGATGCAGTGCTTCAGTGTGTTTTGGGCAATTCAGATCAGGGACTCAGGTATATGATCCAGCAGGTATATTTTGGTATATATGGGTTGTTGATGTGCTCTTCCTCTTATCTAGGTAGTTTATGACTGGGTATATTATGATGGTTATTGGCTCTATCTTATTTTATGCTTACTTGTTGTTTAGAATAGAAGTGGTTGGTTACTATTGGTAGGAGGTTCTTGTGTATACTCGTTGGTCATACTCTTACCCTATGAAGTACTGACTTGTTAATTTCCTTATTTTACGGCCTTTGTTATTCATGGCATCATAAGTCGTTTCTCCATCCATCCGTTATCTTCCAGTTTTGGTTTTATCCCGACTTACACCTTAGCTAGTGATCACGAGGACTTCCCCCACCTAGACCTCTGTGTTGGATAGATTCCCCGTTTGCATTGTGTCTCGGCTCTGGAGTGTGTGATTTTAGTCACAGTGATTGTTCTCCTCTAGTCCTCAAAACCAAGTATTCCTACAAACAGTGTTGCTAAACACTAGAGCATCGAATCTTAAATGCTATATCTAAAGGATGCTTAGTCAATAAAAACAGTGTTGCTAAACATTACCATGCATATCCATATCAGCTAGTTAATGGCCAAGGGACGCGCACTCATCCTTTTTATGATGTAAGGTTGTTTTCCCCTACAGGGAAAAAGGGTGGTCACTCCATCGCACCTATGGATGGTAGCAGGCAATGGAGGTCATACCAAGTCATTATCTGAGGCCCGCCAGGCAATTCAAGGCCCCTGCTCTTGGAGGTTGGCTAGTGAAAATCTATAAAGTGAAATAAATGTTAAATCTTAAATATAAAAGCTGACAAATAAATAAATTGCTAAAAGGTTGCTTGTCTAGAGTCTAGAGTCTATTGGAAGCATTCTCGTCACTCTACCTATTTGTGAGACACCGCCATTCCTCGTGTTATTTTCTATCCAGTATACATGTAGGTGGTCTCCTTGGTTCCTTCATCTGAGAGATTGCAGTGTTGAGGTTGTTGAGTCCTTCCCCTAGTCTAGCCTTTGTTTTCCACCCTCACCCATGGTTAGCAAATTGTTCAAGTCAGGAAACGAGTATACACTTGAAAATCATGTTTATAGTAGCTAGTTACTTTGATCTAGACTTGTATTATTTATATTATTTACATGCTTACGCCAATGAAACATGATTCTATGCTTTAGTCTAGCTACTGATATAATTGAAGGAGCATATCATAACCTTTTGTACTTGCAGCAGCAGTCATTTGTGATCTGGATCATCATTTTCGTCATTCTTGACCTGGTCAACCTAGTTTGACCAAGTCAACCACAGGGTCTGAGATGAGTTTGGGCAGACAATGATTGAGATGGTTTATTCATGGCCCATATGTGTTCATTCGATGGTTCCATGCTTCAGACAGCCTTTTCAGATGATAGTTTGGTCGATTTTTTTATGATTATTATTATTTACGGACCATTATTTTTATTATTCTGAGCATGGATGAGCTTACATAGGTATCTTTTGATGGTCACCTGCTGTATGAGTACTCATTCCTAGTGGATTTGAGCATTCTAAGCTCATTGGTGCACTCAGTTATCAGTTCTGGGCATTTGTAGATGATGATATGGTCAGATTACCACTTTTCTCCAGTTTGCCATGCAAAAATGGCCTGTCCAACACTTCCATTGAGTATGCACATTCTCCTAGGGTGCTACAGAGGGAGATGGTTTCCAGCCAGTCTTTATTACCATATTACCTCATCCCTAGACATTTTGATGCAGTCAGATTTGTGTTCGGGACACTTGGCAGGGAGCTATATGAATTTTTGTGTTTTCAAAGGTGGTTTTCTGGCAGTAGAGTGGCTCTTTGAGGAAATCAATTTGGCTTAGTGGGGGAAGGAAATGGCATGAAATTGGTCCGAGATAGTTTGATGATCATCTCCACACCTTCCAACACTTGTTCCGGCATTAGTGAGGTCCACACGTCCTAGCATTCATCATTTTGGGCACTTTATTGGTGTCATTGAGGGGCCACGATTTGGTCATTTGGTCACATTATGATATTATCTTGATATATTATTTGATATTGTGCCATGGGGTCATCGTAGTGAAGGATATCATACACCTCCTAGACCCACCATATGCTTGCTTCATGTGTCTTAGTCATTTGTCATGTGGTGTGTCCCCCTTGGGCGATTTAGTGAGTGCGCCCCCTCTATCTTTGTATTGATCCATGTGATATGTGGCCAACTAATCTTAGTCCTTGATTAGAGTGACCTTATATTAGGATCCTAGCCATTGATATTATTGGATCTAGGTATTTTGTATTGGAGAGATCTATGTATTGAGATGCTCTCTCATTTGTAAAGGGACTTTTGGCTCTTGGATTTCCAGCATAATAAAAAAAAATTGCAACAACTCTTGGAAGCTTTGTGAATGTTCTTGCAAGTGATTGTATAGTCTTTTCTCTTCAACATCATTATGGATCTAGCTCTTTCCATAACCATTTTTTTGCAGGGGCCATGTGGTAGAGAAGGAGGACATTTTTGAAGGGGGCGCTATTGTGGAGAGACTCCATCTCTCCTCCTCAAGACATCTTGCATCAGGGAGTATTTGTATTGTATCTTGTGATCATATTGATGCTCTTGATTCATCTTTCTTGCTGTATAGTTTACATTTGATCACTTGAGAGTGCTCCATATTTATATTTCATCATTGAGTAATCCAAGGGGTAACTTCCATAAGTAAAGGAGTCAACAAATAATTTAAAATGCTTCATTAGGGTCTTTATAATTTCATGATGGGCTTTTAACACCTTTTTAGGGCTAATGACATTTTATTTGGGCTATCAACCCACTCTTCTTAGGCAAGACATCTTTGGTCAATGTCTTAGCCCTTCTCTTGGTCTTCATGGTCCACACTTGCCCTAGAACCCTTAGAATATGTACTCTAGGAGAGTAGGGGTCTATCAACACAAGAAATGTGTCTTAGGCTCCTTTAAAGTTCTTCTGGCTTGAGTCCTTATTAATTACTTTACACTGGGTCCTCTTTCCTTTTCAATGGTCAACTTGTTGTCTTGAATCTTCATAAGAAAGGTTTTCTCAAGTTGATGTCGTCTCCTCTTGGAGGAGATCAAGTAACATCAACATCCTAGTCCCTGACTAGGTCCTCAGCCCCAAGCTGATGCCAATCTCTTGGAGGACGGCTCTCGATGCTGCCCAAAAAATAACATTTAGCATGGTGAATGTCCCTTTTAGCTCACTGATCTAATTATTTCTTTATTGCAGCAAGTCATTTTATTATGTGTTGAATGCTTTTAACATATCTCTAGCATTGTGTAATGTTACATTGAATAACTTGTGGCTTTATTTCAATATAATTTCAAGTTATTTTCGTACTCTACATGCTTACTATTGATGGAAACTAAATTAAATATTTCAACACTAATCACTTATTTTTCAAGTTAAGAAAGGTTTCAAGTCTTGACCTTTAGGCTTTAGCAAAGATCTTCTTTGCTCAAGGCCAACAATTCCCTTTTTGTAAGATAAGAAGTCTCCCATTTCCATGAGTGAAATTGTTATAACTCAAACAATGCACTTTTAACATTATTTCTATTTCACTCTAATTTCAGCTATCAACGCTTGCTTTTACTTTACACTTGATGTTTCATGTTTAACTGCTATGGTTGGCTTTTTATCAGTTTAGCACTTAGATTATCAATTCGCGCTTGTTCAAGTAATATATTGTGTTATTTGTTTCAAGACATTGATTGAATTATTCGCTTAATCTCAAGAGCTCATGTTATAATTTCTGAATTCATGGCCACAATCCTATCATATTAATCACCTTGAATCCCCTTAGCCATTTAGGAGACGTAGATTTAATTCATCACAATTTCCTTAAGTCCTCCTAGTTATCAAGTCGAGTGTATTTTACTTAAACTTTCTTAAATCATCCTGGATACAGTTGGTCTTCCTACAAATCAATTAGGTTAGTACCTGAGAAAGCTAGCCCACCTTGCACTGTACCCTTTTTAGGCTTGCATGTGGAACCTCTAGTTAGTATCTTCAAAAGCTTAGTTGGGGACACCTCCCATGGTTAGTCTAGATTTCTTTTAGGATTCTAGGAGACCTAAAGAGAGAGAGGCCTACCTGTGTGACACTTACGAGTAGATCACTGAGATTTTGCTAGTTTAGCAGCTGATTCTCCTTGCATCGTTTAAGCTGCTAGATTTTGCAGAAACAAGTCAAAAACATAAAATCTAAAAAATGGGTCTTTTTCTTCATTTTCGCAGGAGCGCGGGGGGGGCATAGGAGGAAGAGTCGGGAATTTAGGAGGGAGCATGTGGAGTATGGAAAGGACTGTGGAAGGGAGTGTGGATCTCCCAATAGAGGCAGGAAGCATCCTAGGAGGCCCTGGAGCATGCTCCCTAAACTGCTCCCATAGAAAGTGTTTTAGGGAGAACTCTCTCTAAGCACTCCCACATAGAGCACAGTTCTGGACCAGGAGTGTCCCCAAGTTGGACACCCACGGATCACTGACACAACCTATTACGATAAATTTCACAAATTCACAAGAATTAGAGTACAATCTGTTATGGGAGATGATTGTCATGTCATGCATGTCTAAACCTTTTATAATTTACAAAACCCATCAGTCAATTTCCAAATGCCTATGAAAGTGTTTTAGGGAGAACTCTCTCTAAGCACTCCCACATAGAGCACGGTTCTGGACCAGGAGTGTCCCCAAGTTGGACACCCACGGATCACTGACACAACCTATTACGATAAATTTCACAAATTCACAAGAATTAGAGTACAATCTGTCATGGGAGATGATTGTCATGTCATGCATGTCTAAACCTTTTATAATTTACAAAACCCATCAGTCAATTTCCAAATGCCTATAGACCTAGATTAGCTTCTTCATTTTTTTTCAGATTCTATTCCCTTTTAAGATTACAAGCACCGATCCCTTGATTAGCAAATTTACGGTTATAATTGCTAACGCTCAGCATAACACACTAATCACTAATTATGAAGTCCGTCTTGTAACTTATAACTAATCAATAACTGTTATGACAACTAATCTAACATAAACCACTTCAAGTTCAGATTAAAATCAGTAATAGCTTGATCATACGATAAATATTTACAATAAGCAATAAGATTCTTTAAATGATGATATATAAGATGGGTAAATCTATACTCCTACAGAAAGTCAAATCTCGCATACATGACATTTGATTTCATAATGAAAAAATCAAGACTTGTGTATCAACTGCACGCATTTAGTGTGCAGATAGACTACAGGACCCCAATTTCTCAAAATATATTCTCACCACTGCACGGCATGCGGTAAATAGGGAGTTGAAAGCATGCGTGTATTTTGGTTCCTTGTCAACCATTCGATCCAACATTGACTCGGCCAGATCAAGATCGCGACTTCTGCTGTATCCAATTGCAAGTGTTGCATATGTAATATTGTTTGGCTTCAGAAATTTATTTTCCATTGCTTTAACCTGTACATTAACATGATGTTGCATTATTACCAACATAAGACCAAGATGTCATCAATGCTTTTCCACTAATACTTCCAGGCTCTCACAAATAACATTATTTCACCAGCACCTAAGGATACTATAAATATATGATCCCAGATTTGCAACGATTGAAACAAAAATTTTGCCTTCAGTTCCAGAACAGCTTTATTCTCCAAAATCATGTGAAATCTGTACTACTTATCTGAGACAGATTACAAATGTAAATTAATATCTTGAAATATAAAGTGAAACTGGGACATGAGACACCACAAAATGATGACAAAAAGCATTGCATATTTTGGAAAAACATACAAAAGCTAAGAATTGTTCTAAAAAATCATGTGATAAATATTAAAATAGTAATGGAAAAATCACAATAGCTAAATTCATTAGTAATACTGAGCCTCGTGAGACAAATTTCAATTAAGAGTTTGTGGAAAGCACCAAATTTGATCCAGAGAAATGTTAGTATAATAAACAATTATAATGGTCATCTAATATCATACATGGCTCATTAGTTATTTTATGTTATATGGTTATGTTACGACTTATGTCACATTATGACTTAATCATATAATAAGTAACTACTATCACATTCCTAGTAGTCGGGGCTACCATGTCTTCAGACCAGTTTTGAGCACTTTTCTGAGCCAGTCCTTTTGCTATGATATGCACGAGATCAGCAGTTGATAAGCAGTTCATTGATGATCGCTCCTATCTGCAGCGGACCCAGAGCATACATTTATTCATCCTTATGTCAGGACTGAGTTAGCCATTTTCTTCCATACAGATTTGATGACTGAGTTAGCCATTTTCTTCCATACAGAACAAATATAAGGACAGTGCCCATGGTTAGTGTTGTCCGCCGAGATGCACACCAGCAGCAAAAAATCTTTCGAAAGTTGTTTTTTCACTAAAAGTGGGAAGGTGTAGCCTTGGGGGCAAGCAAAGAGCCAAGTGCTGTCACCTGATCCCAGCTCCTCCGTTTAGGCAAACTCCTAACAAAGCCAAGGGGGGTAGACCCTACACAAAGTTTCTAAGGCTCTTGTGTTTTAAGTGTTTTTGCATGTACGGTGTGACTGAGAGTTGTTTAGGAGTTTTTATAAGATAAACACAATAACAATTTGAGCAATCCAAGTTGTTGTTGCAAAGCACGAGATAAGATACACAATATATAAGATGACTGATTTCAAAGCATCCACAAGAAATAAATCACTTAGATAAATAAGGGACAAATGGTCCAAATTAGGTGATGCAAAATGAGTTTCAAGACCAGTGCCAAAATGGAGTCAAAAGTGTGTTGGGGACGCTGAAATACAAGTTTCAAAGATATGTTTGTGAGATCATTTTGCAATGCTCTTGGTAAATTTTATTGTGTATTTTAGAATGATCTTGATTATTAAAGGTGAGGGGCATTTCCGATATATGCGAAGGTACTTGGAAATCTGTCCAGAAAATGTTAATTTTTAGTGCAGCTGCGAGACCCATTCTCAGGGAGAATGGTACCCTAGTTAATTAACTAGGGTTCATGGTCAAGTTAACCAGGCAGAGTAATGAGTAAGACCCTAGACGGTACCCTAGGGCCCCCAGCTGTCTCCTGGGGTTCTTGGTCGAGGACCAAGTAGATTGATGCCATGGCAAAGTCCCTAGCATGTGGCTAGGGCCCCTATTTGTCTCTGGGGTATTCTGGTCTGGGACCAAACAGTTTTGTTATCACACAACTTGTAGTTGCCCCTAGAGGTATCCCATCCGGGACGGTAGAGGAGTCAGGCAACTAAAGAGGTGACCCAAGAGATGCCACGGTTCCCAATGCAGATGGGAGTCACGTCAACCGAGGCACTCTTCGCTTTAGGTCAAGGTGTAACTAGACCAAGGGGGAGACCCTATACCCCAATCACAGTTGATTAGATCCAAACAAAGGTTTCTAAGGGTAGATAAGTAATGAGTTACGGAAACCAATACAAGGCTAAGTGGACCTAAGGGTTAAGGTATGGTTGAGGGTGATGTAAGAGATTGTTAGTGTTTCAACCTATGTATGGTTTAGGCCACATGATGGGGTATGATAGCTAGGTGTAGTACCATGTGTTTACACAAGTGGGTCCAATGTTCTTGGGAAGTGTGAAATGGTTCTAGGTAGGCCCACAAGGTGAAGTTGGGTGTGAGGTTGGTACTATAGGTTAGATGTAGGGTAGATCTATGAGTTTGAGTTGGTTATAGGAGTACCCATGTACTAGATCTAGGGTTTGACACAAATCCCCAGGAGTGCGACTTGCTTTGGAGAAGGACTAATGCCTTGTTGGATGGGCTAATGGGGTCAAAAAGTATGTCAAAGTGTAGATCGGGACACCTAGAAGCCAAGTCAAGTGGGTTGGATGAGATCCAATGGTTGGATCTTACTAGATCTAGGTTTTTAAGTGATTACCCTAAGTGGACCACAATCCCTTGAAACAAGGAATGCAACCCCCAAAGCGGATCGTGACAAAAGGACAGTATGGACCTAGGTTTCAAAGCATGGGGATTCCAAATCCACGAAAATCTCAAGCACCCACCTCCTAGAAGTGGACAAACTCAAATTTTCAAGGGGGTGCGATTTGCTCAAGGAAGGCCAAAAAGTGGGTTTGGTGGACCAAATCAAGTCCAATGGCCACCCAATTGTAGATCTGGGATACTAGTGCCCCGATCTATGTATGTTCAAAATTTCAAGTGAACCCAATGGCTAGATCTTAATAAGATCCCAAGAGAATCAAAAGGGGGTTTTAACCCCTTAAAACATGGAGAGATGTCCACAAGGTAGTTTTCACCAAAGTAAAGACGTGGGTATAGGTTATCAAGTGTCTAGATTTCAAATCAAGTGGGATCTCACCTACCCATGTGCTAGATCTAACCCAACAAGCTTCTCTTAGGAAAATCGATTTAGGTTCAAGAGGGCTTTTTGCATTGAAAAGTGTGTCAATTTTTAGCCAATCACCACCAAACTATAGATTCAACTAGGGGTGGATCCTATAGAGGTGGGTTTTTAATATCTTTTCAATTGCAAGGCTAGATCTAAGTAGATCTAAGAAATACCAAAATTTGGGGTTTTGATTAATTAGGGTTTTATGACCAATGAAGATAGAATGGATGGAAGAGGCACATACCTTGTATATCTTACCTCAATTGCTTGTGGCCACCTTGCAAGTTGATAGCATTCTCCTATGTGTATATTCAAGAGTGAGATCTAAGTGCTCCAACCAAAACGTCATTCTCCAAGATAGCCAAATCGTCCTCCTCCTACAAGACAAGATCAAAGAAACAAGTCAAGCAAGATGATTATGAAAATGGTAGAAAGATGTAATAGAAAGCATCAACTATGTCACGAAGATACAATAATGATACTCCCTGTCAAAGATCAACCCAAGAGAGAATATGTGGATCCCTCCAACAATAACCCTCATGAAGTCGCCCTCCTCTCTCCAATTCGACTTTCCTGTCAAAAGATTAGTAAAAGCACCAAAATCCACAATGATACATAGAAGAGATACTGTATATTCAATATGCAAGAGAATCCACAATGCAAGAGAGATGTGCTCCACAAAAAATATTCTATTCCAATATTCCAGAGCTCCAAAGGTGAGCTTTACAATGGGGGGTCTCCTCCTTATATAGGATAATAAAGACCAAAACCCTATACCACTCTACAATACTACATCAAATGAGTGGTTGAGATTATAAGATCTCATCATACAATCAATGGCTAGGATGAACCGTAACATAATATCACTTGGATCACCCAATATAACAAAAGCGCCCTCACTAAATGGTACAATGGAGGGTGACGTCATCCCACTAGAGGGGTAAAAAGTACAATGATCCACCTCATGATGACTAGGACATGATAAAATAAGCACATGGTGGGGCTAGGAGGCATCAATCCTTACTAGCTCATCCCCAAGGCACAATAAAATAATAAAATATGTCCAATATAATAGAAATGACCAAAACTGTCCTCAGAATCCATGACAGTCAAGCAGTAAATGTCCTCCTGTGATCAATCCGGGCATACCCACATGGTGAAAACTGACTGGAAGATAGTGATGCCACCCTGGAAGACCTCTGTGAAAACCAAATGCCAAAACCTTGCCTCAATTGCCCAAATCGATTTCCTCAGTGACCACTTTATCCCATTTTTTAACTGCCTCGGGAACTGTGAAAGTGCCAAAACTGCCTCCTAGGGTGCTAGCGCTGTCTATCTGAGCCCACCAGGCTCTCCAGAAGGGGGGGTAAATGGTACAAACAAGTGGCTGGACCACCCCCTCCATCATCAGCGCCCTAGGTGAACTGGCCTCTCGGGGCCCCTGCTGCTCAGGCTGGGAAATCAGCCCCAAATCTGGTCAACAAGTGTAAAACTGCATCAATCACTGTCAGAAGTGCCCGGAACTGAAAGATAAGTGTCTCAATGGATCCAGAAGACCCAAATCTACTAGAAATGTGTACTCATACACCATGGGTTGCCCTGATGGGCCAGCTGTAGGGTCCACCATATATGGACAATGTATAATCTGCTGAAATGGATCAAACATCATCTGCATCATATGTCCATCATATGATATCATCATCAAGTATGTGGGACCATCAATCATCATCAAATAGGCATCTATACATGGTCCACATCATCACAGATCCCCATAATCTATACAACCAAGGACAAATCACATCAGTAGACTAAGACATGCTTCTCTAATCATTTTCACAACCTAGCTCAAAGTATAGGATCCATTCAGTGGCATTGATCAAGTTAGCATATTCCGTGGTTATATAAAATTACTTGCACAATAGTTCAAATGACAAACTCACCCATTGGACATGGTCAAACTGCTAGTGAAGGATGAAGGCTAGGAGCAAGGTTGGGCCAAGGGGTTGACTTGTCTAACTTAACTCAAAAATACTTTGGACTGGGAAAAGGGGGAAGCTACAAACTCTGTGTTGGACAAAAGAACACGGGGGATGGCTGTGTCTCACAAATGGGTAAGTTGTTTAGAGAGTGCTTATTCAACTTAGGCATCATGTCTACATCAAGTTGATCGAGGTTCATTAGGATCATTCAATTTTATTCCATGGCCTTTTTGGCCTACATAACCCTTCGGATTTCAGATGTGCTGAGAAGCACAACTAGTTGCAGCTTGCATCCAGGGCATGTTTTTCAAATATTTATAAGGTCAGCAATTGTTTAGATATAGCTTTTAAGAACCATTGCTTTTTGGACCTTTCTTATACTCTTCGAGGAGTATTTTTAGCTGTTCATCGCTCTTGCCCTTTTTTTTTTTGTTTCCATGGGTGAATTTATAAGTTTCCATAGGTAGAACATGAGCTTTCAGTTTTAGCGAACAACATCTCAAGTGACTAGGGGGAGTTCGAGCCAATGCCAAACATCGGGACAACCGACCAGAATGATTTAGGCCTACAATCCAACTCACCAAAGGCAAGTTTTGTCACCAACTCAGAGCCGAGACACTGAATAAATAGGGATGCAGTACAAACACAGAGGTAGAAAAATGGGGAAGTCCTCGGTATCAGAAAGTCAAATGAGACAAGTCAAGGTTTAAAGTCAACAGGAAGGTCATGTATGGATGGAGACAAGTGAATATGGAGCCTACACTAGCAGACAACTGGTGTCGGGAAAGACCATATCTATGTAAGGTGAAAAACCAGTAAGTTTTGTTCAATGACCTAAATGTGCAAGCAATTGTCCATTTTATGATTTACGGTTCATTTTAAATAATTTGCCACATCAGGAATAACATACCAAGCACATGCTATGATCATGACTAAATCAACAAGATAATAATCCACAGTCAGTGAGAACATATCCATAGATCATACAACATCATCATAATAATAATCATCCAATATCATCTGAAACACTGCTGTAATACATCTCTAGGCACTGAACTGAAACTGTAATGAGATAAGTGGTCACATCAGTCATCAAATCTGAACTCTCAAGGCTCAGCCTTGACACAAGGTCATATACAAATCTGAATAATGTACTGCTCTGATCATGAGTGATCCAAAATATATAGCCATGCTCTGGAATAATGGAAGCTCTGGAATGTGCAGATATCTGCTGTACAAGAATAGTAGCCCTGCTACTATGGTGTGATAACAAGTTTCTTGGTCAAGGACCAAGCAAATCCTGCAGGTTGAGACAGAGACATCCTAGGTCCTGCAGATGGTTGATCAACATTCAGTCTAGGACTGAATGCTCAGCTTGAGGCTGAGGACCATTCTATGGGAGAATGGAGAACTTGGTCATGGACCAGATGGTTGATCAACATGTCCCAGTCTAGGACTGAGGCTCAGCCTTGAGCAGAGAAGCCATTCCTTAAGAATGGAGGCACTTGGTTAGTTACCAAGATTATGATGTGTGATGTCCTCTTCTCCTAGGTCTTCGAGATGGATGAGTTAGTTGGTCTTCTCAAGGGACTAGCCACCCCTTGTGGAAGCTACTAACATTTGACCTAAGGAGCAGTTGAGAGGACCACATGATCACATCATCTGTGTGAACCCTTCCTTATACAGTGATGATGAACTTTCAAGTTATATGGAACATTTGTACATTTGAGAGAGAGATGACTGGTTGTACCTTTTCCACCTTGGGTGATTTACTTTGGGTCCTTGCACGTTGTTGTTTATTAAGTCTTGTGGTACCCTATCTTTGATTTGTGGTAAATAGGGTCATTGACCCACCTTCTATTTATACCACCCTTGTTGTTCTTGGTCTTGTGGTACTTTGTGTTGTTTACCCACTTTGACATGTTTTGATGTATTTCGGTGTTAGGGTTGTGTGCCCACCTTTGTGGTACACCCCTTGGGTACTAGGGTTTTGGGTCATGTACCCATCTTGTCTTTGTACCCTAGTACCCACCTAAGTTACCCACTCTGACACTTTAATTATTTTTATTTATTTATTTTTTATTGTTTTATTTTTTTATTATTTTTATTTTTTTATTTATTTTTATTTATTTTTATTTTTGATTTATTTATTTATTTTATTTTATATTTTATATTTATCTTTTTTATTCTTCCCTAAATCTATGGAGCCCTAATTTAAAGGATTAATTTAATTCTTTAAGTTCCTATATATTGATATCTTTTATTCCTCATTTGATAAGATAATTTTTACATCTGAGCTCTCCTTCATGCTTGACGTCAAGGGTTTCTGTTGATTGCTTCTACTGGAGATCTCCATCTGTTTTACAAGATCTGATTGGGTTGATTTTATTATACCGGTGCTTGATGTCATGCTATTTTCTGTCTGCTGCTGCTAGGCCGTGAGCCCTTGTTAGTCTGTCTATGTTACTGAGAGCCCACTAGTGGAGGCTGCATGCCCCAACAATTATTTGGTGGTTGTTCTTTGTCTATTCTGGAGGCCACCTGCTCTAGAAAGCTGAACCATGAGATAGTTGAGGTCTTACTAAGGTTCGATCTCTCACCCATGTGCCTCATGGGTCAGATCTAGCACTTTTGTAAGGGTCGTGGTCTGTTGGTTTATTTTTTAAAGGGGGATACAGTCTCTGAAGCTTACCTGCTGTCCTAAGGGAAGAGGTCGTGACCTCTTGTATTCATATCTAGGGCTGCTTGTTGCTCTAGGTCTGTAAGTTATCAATTTTTTGTGAAGACAAATTACTCCTATGGTTTAACCTTTGTACTAAGATCTTGTTGGAGTTAAATCTTTTATGTTGAACCTCTACTATGATCAGATCCATGTGCCGAGTCCTGTTTGTCAAAGGACCTGTTATCACATTTATAGTAGCCGGGCTACCATACATTATTTTTCTGATGCCAGTACACTATTCAGCCAGTTCCCCTACATTTGAGATGCTGAGATGAGCATCTATATTGGATCACTATCAGATTGTGGACAGCAGTTATATTCCCCATGCCATGACTGAGTTTCAGGACACTCAGAGAGATGCCCGATATAGCCATTATGCCATTGGTACAGAGCAGCCAGTAGTGCCCAGAGTTACAGCAGCAGTTCCAGAGGACAGATGATGGTACAGGTCGATGTGCATTCAGGTATATGACTCAGCAGGTATATTACGGTGTTATGGTTAGATTGCTTTTATACTTATTCTTATAGCATGTCTTAGCACTTAGTGTCATGATCTGGCGATCATATAGATATATGGACCTGGTTGATCTATTATATATATTATACTGTCCCTACTCAGACTTAGAAGTTCACTATTCATACTCATTGGTATATACCCTCCTTAGGGAGAATAGAGGTGATCATTCAACCATACCTTGGCTTGCTAGTGTTGGCTTCATCATTTCATTGTCTTCATCCATCCATGACTTACCTTTTAGATTATCACCCTGGCTCACTACTTGACTAGTGGCATGGAGGACCTTTCCCCCACTGTAGCCTCTGTATTGGATGAGCTTCCTTGTTTATTGTGTCTCGGCTCTGAGTTGGTGACAAAACTTACCTATGGTGAGTTGGAATTCCCCCTAGTCACTAAGGTTGTGTTGGCTAAACCTGAAACTTTTGGTGCTGCCATGAATACAAAATCTGGAAAAAATGAAATGTTATATCTTTTGGAAAAATAAATACCTAGGTAAACAAGCTGTCCATGACACACCTAGAAGTGCTCAGGTAAACAAGTGCCTTAAAAACACACCTGCAGCAGAAAGCCTAAAGAAAAAATGTAAATCTATGCAATGTGTTTGTAAACACACATAGATCAAGGCTATGGAAACCTCAGGCCCAAAAAGCAATGGAACTTAAATGTTATATCTAAACAATTGCTGGCCTTATTTGTATTATGGATTGTGCGCATCTGTGAAGGTGAATAAACCCTCTTTAAACAACTCATCCATTTGTGAGACACCGCCATTCCCTGTGTTATTGCTCATTCAGTATATACTATGGTGTATTCCCTTTCCCTTGCCAAAGTGTCACCAAGTCAAGACAGTTAAGTCATCCCTTAGCCTAGCCAGTTAATTTAGCCTTCACCCTTCACTAGCAAATTGATCACAACTATGAAGTGAGTATGATCCTGAAAGTCTAGTCTGAGTAATAATAATAATTAACAACACTATACATTTGGATTTAGATCGCCAGTTATGATCATTTTGTGTTATAATTGCTATTTGAATAAGTTGTAGAGCATGTATTAACCTTGATACTTTACAGCAGCCTTGGATGATGGACTGAGTTATATTTGGTCTTGGTTGGACCTAGTTTGACCATGGAGGACCATGGGACAAGAGATGATAGACCTTATGATGATATGGATAGATGATATATGGTCTATGTACACATACAGGATGATTCTATGCAGCAGCTACAGGGTTATGATGATGATTCTTGGGGTACAGCAGTGTTGGATCATTTACAGAGCATTATTATAGGCCTTGTTCCGGTATATTGGATATGTATTTTGATCATGCAGAGACTCATATGGTGTACGAGTACACATCTTGGATAGATTTGGACCTTCTGAGTCCAATGGGACAGTTTGTTTTCAGTTCCGGGCACTTACAGTGATGATTGAGCCTCAGTAGGCTGTCCCAGTGCAGTTTTGGTCTGTTGGAGGCCCTGTCAGAGCAGATGTGATTTTTATCCGGTTGACCTAGGGCGCTGATGATGGAGGGGGTGGTCCAGCCACTTGTTTTTACCATATTACCCCCCTTCCGGACACACTGGTGCCCTCACCTTGACAGCGCCAGCACTCCAGGAGGTTGTTTGGGGCAGTTTCACGCTTCCCGAGGCATTTCAGGATTGGTAGAAATGGCTATTGAGGAAATCGATTTGGGCTACTGAGGAAAAGTTATGGCATGGGATGATCAGTGATGATAGATCGGGACCTTCCACACCTTCTCCAGCAGTTTCAGCTTCATCGGGGCCCGCATCCATCACTTATGGCACTTTCTGTGGATTTTTGAGGTCTTTTGAGGACCACGACTTCACAATGGAGGCACGATTTGGTACATTCATGATTATTTATTGGTTATTGTGCTATGGGGATTGACCAAGGAGGGATAAAATTACCCCTTGGACCCACCATAAGCCTCTTATGATATTTCATCATCATGATTTGGTGGGATTCCCCTCTTCTAGGGCGATTTTGTCCACTTATATTATATTTTATGTGTGATCCATGTATTATATTGTTGAGCTCATCTCAACCATTGATTAGACATTTGTATCTTCTAATCTTAGCCACTCATTCAAAAAGTGGTTAGGGTTTTGGTGCCTCTCCTTCCTATTTAAAGGAGAGAGCCTCTCATTGTAAAGGGTCTTTGGCTCTTGGATTATTGGTATAGAAAAATATTCTTGTGGAAATTCTTGTGGTCTCCTTTGCATCTGGTGTTCTTAGATGGTGATTGGAAAGTCTATTGCAACCTAGCATTTGGAAATTGTGGTGAGATCTATCTTTTTGGGAAATCATTGTTTGTCTACAGGAGGGCGACTTCAACAAGGGCGATTTTGCAAGGCTTCTTCAAATCGACTTTCTTGGCATTCGCTTGTATCAGGGGGTTATCATTAGCATCATTGTGATCTATGCTATCTTTCTGTTACTTCTTTTGTGGCATTAGTCTTATCTCTTGATGCATCAAATCTGATATTGTTGACGTTTGTTGTGCAGGAGAGAGGGCGCATTGGCTTCTTGGACCAAATCGACTTGCATAGAAACTACCTCAAAGCTTCTCAAATTGATCGGGTTTGCATAGATCATCATCATCAAGGCATCTACAAGGTTACCCAGGTAAGATCCACAGGTTTGTTTCTCTTTCCTTTATCCAATCCATTGACATAGCTCATAAATTGTTAAAACCCTAAATATCTTAAAACCCCCATTTTACATTTTCTTGGATCTACTTAGATCTAGTGGGTTGTTGGGCATAATACTGAAAACCCACCTCTATAGCATCCAAGGCATCCCGGATCTATAGTTTGGTGAGGATTGGCTTCAATTTGATCCCCTTCCCAGGCCAACTTAGCCTCTCCCAAGCAAGGCGCACTTCACCAGTTGAGCAAGTTGACCTAGATCTAGGTGGTGGGTGTTTGAGATTCCACTTGATTTGACATCTACACATCAAATAACATACACCCAGGTTGTCACTTTTCTGAAATTCACCTTGTGGGCCCTATTCCACATTTCAAGGGATTTAAACCCCACTTTGGACCACTTGGAACACTTAAACTCAGATCTAGTAAGATCTAACCATCGGATTGCCGTGAAACTATAGATCCATACCCCTACTTGACTGATCTACCCGGATCTAAAATTTGGGTGCCATCCGACTTGTCTTGACCCACCTAAACCCCACTTTCAGCCTCCTTGGGTAAAGTCGCACCACCTTGGAGAAGTGAGTTCACTCACTTCTAGGAACTGGGTACTTGAGATTATTGCAGGTCTGAAACCGGAATAATTCAAAACCTAGGTCTAGACTATCACTTTGTCAAATCTTGCCTTGGGGATAGCATTCCTTGTTTTAAGGGATTGTGGTCCACTTGGGTCAAACCTAGATCTAGACACATTCAACCATCAAGACCTCTATTGCCCACTTGTCTCATGTTGTAGGAGTCCTAAACCATAAGTCAACCCCACTTTGACTCCACTTCCCAATTCCCAAGGCACTGGTTTCTCTTCAAGATAATTCAACTTTCCTAGATTGTTGGATTGACTTGTGGTTTGACCTACGCATGGTAAACTATACCTTTGAAGACATCATGAACCATGGTCAAGCTTGTCTCATGTACTAGTTAGCCCCAATCTGACCCCTAAACAAACCTGCATTGGACACATTTCCCAAGGCAGTGGATTTTCCAACATTGAACTAGTACACTCATCCTAGATCTCACTTCAAACATTATAAGTCACTCTCACATCAACTATGAACCAAATCTATACCTATTGAACCCCCACTTGGCTTGTGACTTCATCTTTAGGTCTAGGATAAACCATACACCTAACTTCACTTGGAAATACCCTGATTTGGTGTCTTGGTTTTGATCTCTCCTGTCGGGAGTAGATCGGGTCTCCCCCTTTGTTGTCTGGGCTAGATAACATAAAGCGAAGGTTGCCTCGACTGGCATGACAACCATATATTGGAGGTCGAGGTGATCGTGGTTGCACCTTTTGAGTTGCCCTTCCCTATTGCCATCCATGACTGGATCCATCCATAGGGGTAACTACAGTTTAGGTGATAACAGGACCTATGTGTTTTTGATTCAGATTTGTTATGCCAAGTTTTGTCTGTGGTCAGATCTATGAGATTTACCTGGATTCATTTTTTTTTCTGAGACATTGCTTGGGTTCAGATCTTTTACTGAAACTGTTGGGGTCTGTTTTATGCCGACTTTCACTGTGTTTTCTGAATGTCATTGACCTACCTTGTTTGACTGTACTACAGCCGTCTCATCTCTCTATCTCTGGTTTGTACTACCCTCTTGTAGGGTCTGATAGTTCCCAGAATTGACTGGCCTCTCCGAGGCACAGTCTTTTACTGAAAGTAACTCTTCTGAGTATTCTTATAGGAAGGGTCCCACACACAGGTAAGTATCTTCAACCATATCTCTTTTATTATTATGTGATTAAATTATTTATTCTAAGTTACATGTTGCTGGAGATTAATTTAGCACGGTGACCTAACTGGTAGTGTTAAAAGTACTTTAACACAGTGACCGACCTGAGAGTGCTAAAGGTGTGAAGTTGAAAGAGATGAAAAATTATGTTAGAGTTTAGTATTGCATCATTTCATATTCAATGTTTCTAAATGTTTATTAAATGTATTTTTTGCATTAAAGTATATTGAATAGTTATTTTTCTGCTCATAACCCTAATCTGATGAAAATTTAACACGGTATCAGAGCATAGGGCTTGTAGCTAACTCTATTTTGCAGGCTATCAGAGTCTACATAGATCCTAGGATAGGGTTTTGAATACTAACCAACTTGACTTCAAAAGGTCTTTAGCAAGAGTTCATCAAAGAAGTATTATTGAATGAAAATCATAATTGAATGAACACAAATAAGTATTATTGGCTGGAAATGAAAGATGTGGCAGTAAAGATGTTAATCGATATGACAACAGAAAAGAAGTGATGAAATTAGCAGACTATAAACTCGCTTCTTTAAAAGAAATATCTCAAGTTACACTAGCATTCCTAGAAGGTTTATCTTAGGTATGTACTTCTGAGATGAGTAAGGAGCCAACCTAAATCTTTATATGACCTGATCTTTAGTAATCATGAACTTAGATGATCATGGTACCTACTAGGAGTTTTCTGATTTATTGTGATCTAGATTGTACTATTGAATAATGCCATTGCACACTTGAGAAGTATATATGATAACAAGATCAAAATGCACATTGTGACTTCTGCATAAAGACAGAAATAAAGGGGGAGGATTTCTTATCCCAACTTGTTTTGATACTTGTAAATTGTCACGATGACACATACAATATGTTATATGCTCTTGATGGCATTTGGAAAACTATCCAATATATGGATAGAAGCTAATTTGATATTGATTATTGAATTTGAATATTGATGTGATTTGCTCTAATGACAAGTGATCTTGTTAAAAGCAAGTTTCAAAGGGAGATGTGTGCTCGGGTCAAGAGGGAGTAAGAAACTCCACACAGTACAGGATCAGTTATGCTAGATGTGCATCCTCCCAAGTGTTAGCACATAGTCAGAAATTCTGCCAGGCATTTGAAATTGATGATTTGTTCCTCACTAGAATGGAACAAATGGTTAGTTCAAAGAACAAGAAGGAGCCAGAGGTGCTCCTCAATTCTCAGCAGAATGGGATGTTAAGATCCTAGTGGGCGGCCTTCACTAACACCTCGAGGTTTTGGTGTAACAGTTCGTATCATTTGGTATCAGAGCCTCCACCAAGGTTCAAGTCACAGAGCGGGTGGAAACGTCGGCATTGCAGTGTTCGCCCGGGGCTCGTACGGCGCAAAGGGGACACCACCGTACGGGCGCACATCCAGCCCAGAGTCTGGACTGCGGAGCGTGGTGGGATGTTAAGATCCTAGTGGGCGGCCTTCACTAACACCTCGAGGTTAACCCTTCTCTTTACTATGTTAGTATATTGTTGTTGGACGCATATGCTTTGTAAGTCGTCCCGTAGTATTTGTTGATCCGTAGTTTATATTAGCCCATAGTATTGATCCATAGTATTGGACGCATATGCTTTGTAAGTCGTCCCGTAGTATTATATGTCCCATGGTTTTGACTCATAGTATTGGGCATAGACTTAGTATATAAGTGTGTGTTGAGGTCATTGAAGGCACCGTGAAGTTAATTGTATTGAGCTTGCTCAAAGGAGGTTGCCCCCTCGAAGTGGCCCGTGATCAATATAAAAGCGATTCTGTTCTATTATTTCTGATATCTAGTGTATTTGCATTAATTAATTATTGCAGGTACATCACATCTGGTATCAGAGCACTTTCCTTGGCACAAGTGGGAAATTTTTTTCCTTTTTTTGGGCGGCGACTTTCAGATCAATTTCTGAAACTTTCTGCACAAAATCAGAAGAAACCGATTGCATATCTGAATTCTTCTTTCAAAAATACGCAATTTCAAAAAAAAAATCATCTCATTTGGAGTTCTAAAAGTGGAGATATCGCGGATTTAAAATCAGCAATTTTTCAGAATTTCGGCGACGGCCGCGGAAATTGCGGCGAGAAAATCTTTTGACCGAGTGCCCAGATTTCTATTCTGCTTTCATGGGTAGAAGCAGAGTGGTTGTTCCAATTCCGGAAACATGCTATAATAGTGATTCTGAGCAATATAGATCCAGTATTTGAACATTGGGTGGAATTTCTACCCAAATTTTTTCTGTTGCAGGTTCGGATTTGGGAATAATCCCTATCCGCTTAACTGTGGGAAGTACTTGGGCATAAGCCCTAAAACTCATTGTGAGGAGTACCACAGGAACCCCGAAGTAGCTGGCCCATTGAGAGGACCTGCCAGCGAAAAGGGCAACGACCCCTACCTGATTGACTAGTTCCCACCCGTGAGGTAAACCAAGAGCTGTCGTTTGTGGCAAAGCGGTTATCAGTTTTCCCTGAGCCGTGGAGTGAGGGGTACTGCCCCAATACGCAAGCCGTCAGACAGCATTGGTGGCCGAGTGAAACCCCTGAACTGTTAGGAAGCCGCACATACCTGGGGTCCATATCTACTTTCAGCTGAACTATTGTCGATCACTGCTGCGCCGTTTCAGATCCATTTTGCAAGCCGTTCCAGATCCAGCCGTTCGGCGTTGTTCCAGATTCCTTCCGAGCCGTAGCCGCTTCAGTTTGTTAAAAAAAAAAAAAAAAAAAAAAAACCCTGGTTATGGTTGTCACCCGTGCAGGAGCACACACCATGGAGGAAGCACTTGCAGCCATCCAAACCAAACTCCAAGATCTGGATGAAAAATTTCTCAGCCTCCATCTTCAGCATTCAGCCATGAACAATACCAGACATTCAGAATCTTTTGCAGCCACCGGGGTTCTCTGCTTCTAGCAATTTTCGTGGGCCGAAGCTTGATTTTCCTCGCTTCAATGGTACTGATCCGACTGGATGGATGTACCGAGCAGAACAATATTTCAATCTGCATAATACTTTTGATGTTCAGAAAGTTCCACTTGCATCCTTTCATTTGGAACAGGAAGCCCTTCAATGGTACCGTTGGTACATCAAAGCTCATCCCGAGCCAAACTGGACAGATTTTTGCCAACTCATTTTGCCACGATTTGGTCCTAGTGCTTTTGACGACTTACAGGAGCACTCATTAAACTTCACCAAACTGGCACAGTGAGAGAGTATCAGATGGAATTTGAGAAACTGGCCAATCACACAGAAGGATTGTCTGATGAATTCTACAGGAGTTGTTTTATCAGTGGTCTCAAGGATGAAATCCGTTCAGAGGTCAAAATGTTTTGTCCCAACACAATGATGGAAGTCCTAGGGTTGGCTAAGCTGGCTGAGGACAAGATCGCAGCTCAACAACACTCCAAACCCACCTCTGTTCCCTTCAGAAATATGGGTTCCCAACGACATCCCATCACGCCTGCTCCTCAACCAACTCCTATCAAGCATTTGTCTGAAATAGAAATGCAGGCACGTCGGGAAAAAGGGCTTTGCTATAATTGTGATGAGAAATTCACTCGGGGAAAAAAAGATGTGTTCAACAAAAGCTCTATCTCTTGGATGTGGATTCTCTGCCTGCCTTAGAACTTGGTGAAGAAGCTACAGATACAGTAGATGATCAGGTCGACATTCAACACCTGCCTGTTGACACCCCATCTCAGGACGACCCACCCGAGATCTCTCTCCATGCTGTAACCGGAGTCACCACCCCGCAAACAATGCGAGTCAGGGGATACTTCAAGAAGCTCCCTCTTACCATCCTCATTGATTCTGGTAGCACTCATAACTTCATTGACCCTCGAATTGCCAAACAGGCTGATTGTTTTGTCCATCCTTGCTCCAACTTTGAAGTCATGGTTGCCAATGGGGGTACCTTACCTTGCAAGGGGAAGTGTCACAATGTGCGTATCTCTATGGAAGATTATAACCTACGCTCTGACATGTTTGCCTTGTCCTTAGGCGGATGTGATGTGGTTTTGGGTGTTCAATGGTTACGCACACTTGGCCCCATCTTATGGGATTTTGCGGAACTTTGGATGCAGTTCAAAGTCAATGGGGCACAACACAAATTTATGGGCTTACAACCAGGGTCTCTCTGCATCATCAGTTCACATCGCCTGGAAAAAATCCTTAAGAAGAATTCACATGGTGTCATCGCTCAGCTCAATTCCATTCAGATGCACCCATCAACAGTCTCCACTACTTCCTTGGATAGATATGCAGGTATCTTTGCTGAACCAATGCGCTTGCTGCCTTCAAGAGACCTTTCCGGTAAGAATGTAGCCACATCTACCTCTCAGCAGGAAATGATGGCTATTTTGCATGCAGTACAGAAGTGGCAGCCATACCTATTAGGGAATTATTTCTACATCAAGACTGATCTCCCGAGTCTGGAAATTTTTTTGGAACAATGGGTCTCCTCCCCAACACACCTGCAATGGGTTATCCAACTCATGGGTTGTCCCTATGTGATCACTTACAAGAAGGGTAAGGACAATATGGTGGAAGATGCTCCTTCTTGCACAATTGATGACCCAGTTTCTCTTACAGCTCTTTCTCTGCTTATTCCAAATTGATTGCAATATGTGCAACAGGGCTATCTCTTCTATGAACTCCATGCTTCTTCATTAACAGGGGCACTCTGGGTTCTACAAAATGTATGACCGGGAACAATGTAACTTCTTCTGGTTGGGACTAAAAATGACAATTCAACAGATGGTGGCTGACGATGATACTTTCCAAGTCAACAAGGGGGAAACGACACTCCTTTCGGGATTGCTCAAACCCGTGCCCATCCCTACACAGCTTTGGCCAACTATTTCTATGGATTTCCTAGCAGCGCTCTGGTGGTACAATACCACATCTCAAAGGACACCATATGAAGCAGTCTATGGAAAAACACCGCCTGTTCTTCTTCCATACACCATTAGCAGCTCTCCAGTTCAGGAAATTGACTCGGTTCTTCGAAACCGCGATCAGATTCTTCTCATTCTGCAGGAAAATCTTCACATGGCCAGAATTCGCCTAAAACAACAAGCCGATCAGCACCGTTCTGAGTGCATTTTCCACGCAGTTGACAGGGTTCTTCTTCATCTACAGCCTTCCAAGCAATCCTCCTTGACACTCCAAAGGCGTCAGTGGCCCGAAATGTAAACCGAGGATGCTACCGGGGAACCACTCCTTCAGATTCTGCAGCAATTTCTCCAACCAAAGCTTTGAGGACAAAGCTTTTTCTAAGGGAGAGGGGATGTTAGGAACCCATGTTAACCCTTCTCTTTACTATGTTAGTATATTGTTGTTGGACGCATATGCTTTGTAAGTCGTCCCGTAGTATTTGTTGATCCGTAGTTTATATTAGCCCATAGTATTGATCCATAGTATTGGACGCATATGCTTTGTAAGTCGTCCCGTAGTATTATATGTCCCATGGTTTTGACTCATAGTATTGGGCATAGACTTAGTATATAAGTGTGTGTTGAGGTCATTGAAGGCACCGTGAAGTTAATTGTATTGAGCTTGCTCAAAGGAGGTTGCCCCCTCGAAGTGGCCCGTGATCAATATAAAAGCGATTATGTTCTATTATTTCTGATATCTAGTGTATTTGCATTAATTAATTATTGCAGGTACATCACAAATTACAAGTAAGGATGTGATCTTCCTTGAGGAAGCCTCCCAGTGATACAGACTTGTCCATAACTTATAAGTCATCCCTTTCAATTTGAAGAAAGCGAGGAGGCCAGAAAAGTATACAGTTGATCTCTTTGAGAAACCTATTGAGAGGATTCATGATTACTCTGGTTCGATATCTCAGATGAACCAGATCACTATTTCAGAATCCTCCATGTATGGAGAGGTAGCCAAACGTCGGGTTTGGAAGATGTAACGATGATGTTCAGAAAGTGATTCTCGGCTATCAAGGGAAGTTAGTTATAACTTCCAAGTGGATCTATAAGGTCAAAGTGTTTGCTGACATTCAAAGCTCTTTGAAGCTCTCAAAAAATCCTGTATTCTGTGACAGGTTGTTTCACCATGATATGGACATGGTGCAGTTGTCAAATATGTTGACTAAGCCTCTGTTTTCGACAAGCTTAGTGTTGTTGAAAATGCCTCTCTTGCTGAGAGGGAGTGTTAATTTTTAGTGCAGTTGCGAGACCCATTCTCAGAGAGAATGGTACCCTAGTCAGTTAACTAGGGTTCTTGGCTAAGTTGCACTGAAGCGGATACGGATACGGGGGGGGACACGGATACGACAAATTTTCAAAAAATCCAGATACGATACGGCGGGGAAACGGCATATATATATATATATATATATATATATATATCGCCATCATCATAAATATTATCATGGTCATCATAACCATTATAATATTATCATTGTACAACATCATCATCAGCGAAGACTACTATCAAATATCATTAATCATACATGTAACATGATACTATGAAAACTTTTAACTAATATCATCTGAATCCTCATGCTTAGAGTGAGAGTCATCATCTATGTCCTCAACAAAAGTAGACCGAAAATAGGGATCCTAAACCTGGTTTGATTCCCCTGGGCTTGAAGGCACTCTGTTCATATTCTCGAGCTATGGAAGTGGGTCGAAGTCCATTTAAGACAGAGGAGTTCAACAATCAACACCACCAACATCAAGGTACATAGAGGGGTTGATGTGCTTGATTGAATCCAGTGGCAACGTTGCAATCCTGAAATCCTGAAAACTGTTAAGTCTGTTGAATTTTGAATGGGATTAAAAATTCTACTTTTTGCATATGCAGTCCGATGAGGTTGGAACCACTCTCAAACATCCTGAAACAATTAATGGTAATGTTAAAAATTTAAGGAGAACGTCACTTTTACTTTAAGAATTTAATATTACCATTTAATATCCTTTATAGCTTCCATGGAGAGGTAGTGGGTCCTTCAGGGTTTCAATGTAGACCAGGGAAACAATTAAAAATTCGACTTCAGGAATAAAAAACCGTTGGAAACGTGGCCCTCTCTCTCTGATACGTTTCAGAATTCCCCTGAAACGTATCCAAAACCCTTGAAACGTATCTGTACCACTATGATACGTTTCAATGACGTTTCAGCGCCGTATCCCCTCCGTTTCAGGATCCGAAACGGGGAACGGCGTTTCACCAAGGCTAATAGGACGTTTCCGGTAACTTGGGTTCTTGGTCAAGTTAACCAGGCAGAGTAATGAGTAAGACCCTAGAAGGTACCCTAGGGCCCCCAGGTGTCTCCTGGGGTTCTTGGTCGAGGACCAAGTAGATTGATGCCATGGCAAAGTCCCTAGCATGTGGCTAGGGCCCCTATTTGTCTCTAGGGTATTCTGGTCTAGGACCAAACAGTTTCTTGGTCGAGGACCAAGCAGATCCTGCAGGTTGAGACACAGACATCCTAGGTCCTGTAGATGGTTGATCAACATTCAGTTTAGGACTAAATGCTCAGCTTGAGGCTGAGGACCATTCTCTAGGAGAATGGAGAACCTGGTCATGGACCAGATGGGTGATCAACATGTCCCTGTCTAGGACTAAGGCTCAGCCTTGGGTGGAGAAGCCATTCCTTGAGAATGGAGGCACTTGGTCAGTTACCAAGATTATGATGTGTGATGTCCTCTTCTCCTAGGTCTTCGAGATGGATGAGTTAGTTGGTCTTCTCAAGGGACTGGCCACCCCTTGTGGAAGCTACTAACATTTGACCTAAGGAGCAATTGAGAGGACCACATGATCACATCATCTGTGTGAACCCTTCCTTATACAGTGATGATGAACTTTCAGGTTATATGGAACATTTGTACATTTGAGAGAGAGATGATTGGTTGTACCTTTTCCACCTTGGGTGATTTACTTTGGGTCCTTGCATGTTGTTGTTTATTAAGTCTTGTGGTACCCTGTCTTTGATTTGTAGTAAATAGGGTCATTGACCCACCTTCTATTTATACCACCCTTGTTGTTCTTGGTCTTGTGGTACTTTGTGTTGTTTACCCACTTTGACATGTTTTGATGTATTTGGGTTTTAGGGTTGTGTGCCCACCTTTGTGGTACACCCCTTGGTACTAGGGTTTTGGGTTATGTACCCATCTTGTCTTTGTACCCTAGTACCCACCTAAGTTACCCACTCTTATATTCTATGGGTTGACAACCACTTAAGACACTTTAATTATTTTTATTTATTTATTTTTTAATGTTTTATTTTCTAATTTTTTTTTATTTTTTATTTTTTATTTTTTATTTTATATTTATCTTTTTTATTCTTCCCTAAATCTATCGAGCCCTAATCTGAAGGATTAATTTAATTCTTTAAGTTCCTATATATTGATATCTTTTATTCCTCATTTGATAAGATAATTTTTACATCTGAGCTCTCCTTCATGCTTGACGTCAAGGGTTTCTGTTGATTGCTTCTGCTGGGGATATCCATCTGTTTTACCAGATCTGATTGGGTTGATTTTATTATACTGCTACTTGATGTCATGCTTATTTCTGTCTGCTACTGCTAGGCCGTGAGCCCTTGTTGGTCTGTCTATGTTACAAAGAGCCCACTAGTGGAGGCTGCATGCCCCAACAATTATTTGGTGGTTGTTCTTTGTCTATTCTGGAGGCCACCTGCTCTAGAAAGCTGAGCCATGAGATAATTGAGGTCTTACTAAGGTTCGATCTCTCACCCATGTGCCTCATGGGTCAGATCTAGCACTTTTGTAAGGGCCATGGTCTGTTGGTTTATTTTTTAAAGGGGGCTACAGTCTCTGAAGCTTACCTACTGCCCTAAGGGAAGAGGCCGTGACCTCTTGTATTCATATCTAGGGCTGCTTGTTGCTCTAGGTCTGTAAGTTATCAATTTTTTGTGAAGACAAATTACTCCTGTGGTTTAACCTATGTACTAAGATCTTGTTGGAGTTAAATCTTTTATGTTGAACCTCTACTATGATCAGATCCATGTGCTGAGTCCTGTTTGTCAAAGGACCTATGTGTTTTCGATTCAGATTTGTTATGCCAAGTTTTGTTTGTGGTCAGATCTATGAGATTTACCTGGATTCTTTTTTTTTTTCTAAGACATTGCTTGGGTTCAAATCTTTTACTGAAACTGTTGGGGTCTGTTTTATGCCGACTTTCACTGTGTTTTCTGAATGTCATTGACCTACTTTGTTTGACTGTACTACAGCCGTCTCATCTCTCTATCTCTGGTTTGTACTACCCTCTTGTAGGGTCTGATAGTTCCCAGAATTGACTGGCCTCTCCGAGGCACAGTCTTTTACTGAAAGTAACTCTTCTGAGTATTCTTATAGGAAGGGTCCCACACACAGGTAAGTATCTTCAACCATATCTCTTTTATTATTATGTGATTAAATTATTTATTATATGTTACATGTTGCTGGAGATTAATTTAGCACAGTGACCTATCTAGTAGTGTTAAAAGTACTTTAACACAGTGACCGACCTGAGAGTGCTAAAGGTGTGAAGTTGAAAGAGATGAAAAATTATGTTAGAGTTTAGTACTACATCATTTCATATTCAATGTTTGTAAATGTTTATTAAATGTATTTTTTGCATTAAAGTATATTGAATAATTATTTTTCTGCTCATAACCCTAACCTGATGAAAATTTAACAGAAAATGCTCTAGGTGGCTCTGTACAAGGACATGTTGGACTACCCAAGTTTCCAGCAAGGCATTCAATAACTAACTAGCCACTGAAAACGAGGTATAGCTACCTAGCACCCCCACTAAGAATTTGCCCATGTTAGAGTATTTGACGATCAACGCCGGATTTTCGTTGGTTATGGGGTGAAGATTTTATTATGATTAAAATTGGATTAAATATGAGCAATTAAATAGCCTATACCATTTCTGAGTATCCCAACCTCCCAGGGAAGGGCAAAGCATACGCGGTATAGAAATGGTTAATTCCAATTTTAAGGGGAGTGATGAGTTGTGAATATTTTATTAGAGCACAAAGAAAGCTCTCCGACAGAGAGTGCTCTTGATCCACCTTATAGTGAGATTCAAGAGACTTAGCTAATCTTAAAATGAAAATGCAATGCAACAAATGCTCTCCGATAGAGAGTGCTCTTGACTTGTCTCATGACAGGTTCAAGAGACTTTGTGTTCTTTTTATGATTAAACAATTACAAGCAAGATACACAACAAGTAAAACTAGATGCAATGAAGTAAGTCTAATCTAACAATTATTGTTCTACTTTGCAAAATAGGAAATCTAGCAAACTAGTTAACAAATGTTAAATGCAAAAGTGGAAGAATAATCTAGCAATTAGTAATCTACTTTGCAAAATATAGAAATGAAAAGCTAAGCTACTTTAAGAAATGAAACAAGAAAAGAGACAAGACACTACAAACTTCCCCAAATGGGGAAGTGGGGTGTGGGAGACTTAAATCCCACTTGCTCTTTTTATTAGTTACAATACTTGGGCTTTTATCCCTTAAAAACTTGAAAAATGAAATAGAAGAAGCCTTAGTGGCTTTTACAAAAAGGTTTGATCTTTGGATCTTCTTGGTTTTAACTTCTTCGTGTTTGCTTCTTTGTTTTTGCTTCTTCTTGGTTTGTTTCTTCAAGTCTTTGGACTTGTTTGTTTGATCTCTTCTTCAAGCACCTACAACAAACACACACTTCAAGTACCCATTATTGTTAATCAAATCAAAATTTGAAAACTAATCTAAGATCTAGATGCAATGAAAACTATTTAAATATGAAAATCAAACTTTGAAATGCAAGTGCAATCCTAGATCTAAGATGCAATTCTTTGAAACTATGACAATCAAACTTTAAAATGCAACTAAGTTAAGATCTAAATGCAACTTTCACCAAAGTGATGAAAGGGAAGGGAGAGAAAGCAAACCAAGGCAAAAGAATGGAAGAGAGGAAGGAAAAGGGGAGAAACGAAAGGAGGAAATGAAGAAAACGAAGGGAGATGAGAGGAAGTTGAATAGAGAAGAGAGCTAAGGGATGAGAAGAAGGTAAGACGAAAGGAAGAGAAGGAGGAAGGAAACGAATGGAAGATGGAGACAAGAAGAAAAACGAAAGGAAGAAGAGAGACAAAGGGAAAAACGAGAGGAAGAGAAGGAAAGGAAAACGAATGAAGGGAGACGAAAGGAGGAAGAGTAAAGAGGAAAATGCATGGGAGAGGGAGAAGGAAAACGAAAGGGAAGAAGGCTAAGAAGATCAAGGAGAAGCAAAGATAAAACGAGAGCCAAACAAGGCAAGGGAAGCAAGGAGCTAATGAATAGAACTTTAAGACTTAGGGCTTCTTGTTATGGTAACCAGTAACCGAGGGTTTTTCAAATGATTGTTTCTTGACGAGATGAGGAGCAAGTTCTCTGAGCTTCTTCTTGGAAAAAGCTTCAATCACTTGTAGATCCTATAATCACAACTATGTTAAACAAAACTTGAGGTTGTTGAAGTTTGGGATAGAAGCAACTGAGCTCACACCCTTCTCCACTTGGCAAGACCTAATCAAAGCACATATAACTCAATACAAAGTGAGATCAAAATAAACCAGTATGCTAAGAAAACCAAGGTTATATCAGTACTAGTATAACTGAGTACGTCCTATTCATATAAGTCTTTGATAAACATTGTATAATTGACCGAATTGAAGACTACAAATGATCAATCTTAAGGACTAGAATATAGACTTCTTAAGCTAGCATTTGATCAAAACATATAAGTATTGAAAGAAAGGCTTGGAAAGAAATCACCTCAACCATAGATGCATTCACCACAATTGCAAAGACGCATGGACCTCCAAAGTCGAAATTTTATTCCGAAATGAGAGCATAAAGCATGTTACAATTTTTGCAGAGTAATCTTACATCAACCATCCATCCTAAGAGAGCCAAAAGGCATCTCATTTATACAAAAACTAAGAGCAAATACCCTAATTCGAACTTGGCATGCATGAGGAGCCAATTCCAATCAAGCGAGATCGAATTCCAATCAATGACTGAGCTTGGAGTGTTGATTGATTAGTTAACACCTGAGCTTGGTTGTTGTGAGTGGGGAGGTGGCCTCCACCTAGGCAAGGCGCGTAGGATCAAACTCCTATGATCTCGATACATCAATCTTCCTCCAGTTGGAAACTAGAGGTATGGCCATAGGTCTACAGTCCTCTATCCTGAATCTCTTCAAGATCTCTACTACATACTTCCCCTGTCCAATGAAGAAGCACCCATCTCTCTGCCAAACTTCGAGACCTAGGAAGTAATGCATCAACCCAAGGTCTTTCATCTCAAACTCCACTGAAAGATTGGACTTGCCATCCCTAATCAGCTCCTCATCTCCTGTAAGAAAGAGATCATCCACATATAGAACCAGTATGAGAGGTACCTCACCTGCCAAGAAGTACAAGTAATGGTCTGCCTCACTCCGTTGGAACACCATCTCTCATAGATAGCTGTCAATCCTCGAGTACCATGCTCGAGGTGCTTGCTTGAGCCCATAGAGAGGTCTCTGTAGTCTGCATACATGAGACTCTCTACTCTCCACCTCAAACCCCTCTGGCTGCTCAATATAAACCTCTTCCTCAATAACTCCATTGAGGAAGGTTGTCTGCACGTCCATTTGATGAACGTGCCAACCCATCTCTGCTGCCAATGATAGGATAGTCTGAATAGAAGAATACCTAGCAACAAGGGAGAAGGTTTCCTCATAGTCAATACCTTCCTTCTGGGAATACCCCTTCGCCACGAAGCGTTCCGTGTACTTCTCCACACTTCCGTCTACTACATGCTTTACCTCGTAGATCCATCTAGATCCCATTACCTTTTTATCTTGTGGCCTCCGAACAACCTCCCATACCTGATTCTTCATGATTGAGTCATACTCCTCAACCATGGCCTCTTGCCACACATCATGTTGTGCAGCCTCCTCAAAACTAGAAGGTTCAGAGTCAATCAACTCTGTCATCAGTGCCATATAACTCAATCTATCTGGTTGTCCGCTCCGTCTAAAGGATCTCTATGGAAGACTCACCTGCCTGGAATCCTGAACTGTGGACCTATACCACTTCGGTCGTGGCCTAGTGTCTGCCTGTTGTGGTTGCTAGATATCCTCCTCCTGTTGTTGTTCATCCTCCCCATCAAAGATAGGAGGATCTTGTCCACCTGACTCCCTCTGACTACCAAAGCCTGTGCCCTATGTCTAAACCTATACCTGTGACTCCTCCAACTTGACTCCTCCTGAGTCCTCAGTTGGTTGCTCCTGTGTTGGTAAGTCCATAAATCTTCTTAAGGCTCTGTCCTCGTCAAACTAGACATCCCTTCTCACAATGATCCTCTTGCAAGCTGGGACATATACTCTATAAGCCTTGGAAGTCTCATTATACCCAACTAGAAGCCCCTTCTCTCCAGAAGGATCTAGCTTCTTCCTAGTGTCAACATGAATGTGACAATAGCAGATACTCCCAAATATGCGCAAATGACTGACATTCGGTCTAGTACCTGTGAATGTTAGTTTTGTACCTAGAGAAGTGTTCCCCAAGTGACTTCTTGCCTAAGTCACTTAGAAGGGGGGAAAAGGTGACCCTCACATTAAAAGCTACTTAATGAGACTTTATAAAGTGAAAGTCATTTTTTGATTTAAATTTTTGTGGGTGAGTGAAATTTATTTAAGTGATTTAAATAAATGTGATTTTTACTCTCATTGAATCTTAGCCATTGGATTGGATCTTTCTCCACCATTGGATTAGATTCCCACTTAGAGTTTAGACAAAAAGGGTTGACGGAGGCAAACCTATTCACTTTTTGGTGATTGAAGTGAAGAGAAAACAGAGAGAGAGAGACCAAGAGCACTTGCACACATCTCGAGGCTGCCATTAATGACTTTGGGCACTGAAATCGAGGCACAATTTTTGGGCATTTATTATCAGCACAGATTTCAAGGTGAATGAGATCATCTTCAGCACAAATCCCGAGGTGAACACCGTACAGCAGTCATCTTCCTCTTGCACGCAGTTCGAGGAATTCCTAAGCACTATTTTCGAGACTGCCCTCACTCATCTCAGACAAAAAATTCAGGCACGGGTTTCAAGGCAAACTGGCACAGAAAACCGGTTTATGTCTACACGGTTTTCTAGAAATTGACAAGTACATTATGGTCCGTACAGACCGTACAATAGTCATTTCATTGCACGGATTTCGAGGGTGATTTATGCACAGAAATCGAGGAACAATTCAACACAAAGTTTGAGGTTGATTCTACACAGAAATCGAGGAGGGTACAGCAGTAATATCAGTCTGATATTTGCACAGTTTTTGAGTTTGTCTCAGCACACATTTCGAGGTAGCTCTGTGGGTGTATTTCCTGAGTGGAGATAAGTTGTATTCTTACTGTATTACTATTCTAATTTTTGCTGCTGAAGAAATAATAAATATCTCTCTCTCTAACTGGTTTTCCCCGTGGGGGTTTTTCCAGGGCTTGATTTTGGCCAAAAATTTCTGAGTCTATCATTTTATGGTGTGATTGTTAAATGTGTTTTTCACCTTGTTAGTGCATTTTTACTGTGTGTTTAATTGTTACTGAAAATTTCATAAGTAGTTTCCAGTCAATGCATAACCGACTGGGAATGAAAACCACGAAATGTTGACATAAACCAGCAAACAGTAGAGTGCAGAAAATCTTCATGGTATTAGAGTGAGGGGGCAGAAAACAGTGATAGTTTGCAGACACACAAAAATTTTCAAATCTCAGAAACTTCAGTATTTTTTATCTTCTATTAGTGGGCAGCATTCTATTGTGTTGGTGTTGAGATGGCTACAACTCTAAGGATTGAGGATAGGCTAAATGGGGCAAAAAAAATTGTGCCTTGGAAGGCCAGAATTTTACTAATATTGGAGGAGAATGAGCTATGGGTGGAGGTGATGAGAAATACTACAGCTAACCCGGTTACCATTCCCAATGCCACTGATGCAACAACACTTTCAACCTTCAACAAGAAGGACTGTAAGGCTAGGAGGATTATCCTTGATGCAGTAAAAGACCACATAATCCCTCACATTTCCGAGAAGACCAGGGCACATGAGATGTGGAGTGTCTTGACCAGCTTGTATGAGAGTTCCAATGAGAACAGAAAGATGGTTCTCAGAAGAAACTCAAGCGTATCAAGATGAATGGAGGAGAGGGAGTCACAGCTTACCTCACTAGGATTTCTGCAGTTCAAGATGAACTGGCAGCGGTTGGTGAAGTGGTATCTACTACTGAGCTTGTACGTACAGCAGTGAATGGGGCTTTAAAGCCCTGGGGTGCATTTGTGCAGGCCATTGTGGGTAGAGAGAACCTACCGTCTTGGGAGAGACTGTGGGATGACTTTGTGCAGGAGGAGACCAGGAGAGGTCTCGTACAGGGCAGTTCATCACATGGTGGGGCAGATGAGGAGAACGTGGCACTGACAGCCAAGGGTAAGAAGAAGAAGGGTCCCAAGCAGAATAGGGCCAAGAGGCAGCCGCAGCAGCAACCGCAGGGTGGACAGAAGAAGGACTCGAGTAAAATCAAGTGCTATTGTTGTCAGGCGTTTGGGCACTATGCATCACAGTGTCCAAGCAAGAAGAAGAAGAAGGGACAGGGACAGCAGACAGCAACCTCAGCAGAGGTTGATGATTTTGGTGACAGGTTTCAGAGGGAGCTTTCCCTATATGTTGGACAGATTGAGAGAGAGAGAGCCTCCTTAGCCACCAGCACAGACATGGATATGGAGAGTGAGCATTCATTGTTGACAGGGCATCAGACAGGTCCATCCACCACTGGTACGTGGTACATTGACAGCGGAGCCTCGAGACACATGATAGGTACTCGGGAGTTCTTCTCCAAGCTATCACGGACAGCTAGAGATGTGGAGGTGGTACTTGGTGACAACACCATTGTTAGGGCAGTTGGTCAGGGGACCATTACATTCGAGAGGGAGTCCATGAGTCCCATGACTTTGAGGGATGTGTTATACGTCCCTGGGCTGAAAAAGAAACTTGTTTCAGTTTCCACTATTGAGGACAAGGGTCTTGGGGTGTGTTTCTCAGATGGGAGAGTGCAGGTGTTTCCCAAGACCACAGGTGTATCTAGCCCCATGGATATTGGAGTTAGATGTGGACGACTATACAAGTTATTGTTTCAGCCGCAGCATGCTCTAGCACACAGCAGCAGCAGCAGTGAGCTATGTGAGTTATGGCACAGGAGGATGGCCCATTTACATCACCCCACTCTGAGATTGTTGAGGAGCATGGTCACATGTTTACCTGAGTTCGACACTGAGCAGAGTGATGTGTGCAGAGGGTGTGCTTTGGGAAAGTACACCAAGACTACTTTTCCTAGCAATGACACGAGAACAGCAGGAGTGCTTGACTTGATTCATTCTGACATTTGCGGTCCTATGTCTTCAGTATCTTTGACTGGTCACGAGTACTATATTAGCTTCATTGATGACTACTCCAGGAAGACCTGAATCTACTTCTTGAGGAACAAGAAGTCCCCACTAGTGTTGAGTGTCTTCCAAGGGTTCAAAGCCCTTGTGGAGAAGCAGACGGGGAGGAAGATCAGGATGTTGAGATCAGACAGCGGGGGTGAGTATACCTCCAAGGAGTTCAATGCTTTCTGCAGTCAAGAGGGTATACAGCAACAGTTGATAGTTCCCTACACTCCTGAGCAGAATGGAGTAGCAGAGAGAAAGAACAGGTCGATCGTTGGAGCAGGGAGAGCCATGCTTCATCATCAGGGATTACCATTCTTTCTATGGGCAGAGGCGTGCAACACTGCAGTGTATCTGCAGAATAGGAGTCCTCACCGTGCCTTGGGGAGGATGACTCCAGAGGAGATGTATTCAGGAAAGAAGCCTGAGGTGAGTCATTTTCGGATATTTGGCTCTCTGACTTACTCTCACGTCCCTTCTAAGAAGAGGACGAAGTTCGAGCCCACTACAGAGAGAGGTATCTTTGTGGGTTACGATGAGACTTCGAAGGCATATCGACTTTACATTCCTGGCCAGAGGAGAGTTGTAGTGAGCCGGGAGGTGAAGTTTGATGAGGAGAGGGCCTTCAGGAAGTCGAGAGAGATGGAGCAGGGGGAGCTACCAGCTCCCACACCTCAGTTGATACAGGCTTCTTCGATACAGGTTTCAGGTCCGCAGGTTTCTGGGGTGACTGGATCACAGCGTACAGGCACAACTTCTACAGGATCAGTGGTTAGGATTACAGGTACTTTAGGGACAGGTACAAGGACAGGTTCAGGGATAGGCACAGGTTCAGGATCACAGGTTTCAGGCTCACAGGTTACAGGGTCCTCAGGGACTAGTTCATCAGCTACAGGTCCTCGGGGTGTTAGACCTTCTGCTTCTGGCACTTCCTCAGATGAGGATACACCAGTTTGGGAGGAGCCTTCAAGGAAGAAGAAGCCTAAGTGGCTTCAGGACACCTTGAAGGAAGCAGAAGCATTTGGTAGACCTCAGGAGGCGATCAGATCAGTGGTTGAGCCAGACAGATATGGGATGGCCCTTGTTGCGAGTCTTCGTGACTCTGCGCCTTCTACCTTTGAGGAGGCTTCTCAGCATCAAGTATGGAGAGATGCCATGATGGAAGAGTACCATTCCATCATGAAGAATGATGCTTGGGAGATTGTGCCGAGACCTGAGGGGAAGTCAGTGGTGACTTCCAAGTGGCTTTCCAAGATCAAGCACGCTGCATATGGCAGTGTGGAGAAATTCAAGGCTCAGTTTGTGGCTAGGGGGTTCTCACAGGTTGAGGGAGTTGACTATGATGAGACATTTGCTCCAGTTGCTCGGTATTCCTCTATCAGGGCAGTGATATCTATAGCAGCAGAGATGCGTTGGAAAATCCACCAGATGGATGTGAAGACTGCGTTTCTCAATGGTCTTCTGCAGGAGGAGGTATATTTGGAGCAGCCATAGGGATTCGAGATACATGGGAGAGATTCTCATGTGTGCAGGCTTAGGAAAGCCTTATATGGTCTGAAGCAAGCTCCTAGAGCTTTGTACTCCAGGATCGATGCATATTTGACTTCGATAAGATTTCAGAAGAGTGAGGCTGATCCCAACCTATATTACATTATGGTTGGTGGAGATCCACACATTCTTCTGTTATATGTTGATGATTTATTTATCACTGGAGATGAGCGTCTTATTGCACAGTGCAAGAGAGATCTTGCAGCTGAGTATGAGATGATTGATATTGGGCTGATGCATTACTACTTGGGGATGGAGGTTTGGCAGGAGCCTGGACATATTTTCCTAGGACAAGGGAAGTATGCAGCGGAGATTCTGAAGAGTTATTCGATGGAGGACTGCAGGCCTATGTCTACACCTATGATCACCAACTTTAAGCAACTTCATGCTTGAGAGGGTAAGTTGGTGGATCCCACACTATATCGTCAGCTCATCGGATCGTTGATGTATCTGGTCAACACCAGGCCAGACTTGTGCTTTGCGGTCAACACTCTTACCAATTCATGGTGTAGCCTAGGAGTGTGCATTGGACTACCGCAAAGCACATCTTGAGATACCTAGCAGGGCCAATGGATTATGGTCTTGACTACAGGGGATCAGGTGGAGTCAGCTTGGTTGGGTTCACAGATTCAGACTGGGCAGGTTGTGTGAGGGACCGGAAAAGCACTTCCAGTTGCTGTTTCAGCTTGGGCTCAGCAACAGTGTCATGGTTCAGCAGGAAATAGAAGTCCGTTGCATTGAGTTCTGCTGAGGCTGAGTATATGGCAGCCAGTCAGGCGACTTGTGAAGCACTGTGGCTTCGTAAGTTATTGGTAGATTTATTTGATCAGCAGCTGAGATCTACGGTGATTTATTGCGACAATCAGAGTTGCATTTAGCTCTCTGAGAATCCGGTTTTCCATGACAGGTCGAAGCACATTGAGATCAGGTACCACTTCATTCGGGACTACGTTCAGAGAGGGGCAGTTGAGCTACAGTATATATCCACTGATGAGCAGGTTGCAGATGTCCTGACGAAGTCCTTGGCGAGGGGGAAGTTTGTCTTCTTCAGAGACAAGTTGGGAGTGGTGTGGAACACCTTCCTCGGTAAGAGGGAGTGTTAGTTTTGTACCTAGGGAAGTGTTCCCCAAGTGACTTCCTGCCTAAGTCACTTAGAAGGGGGAAAAAGGTGACCCTCACATTAAAAGCTACTTAATGAGACTTTATAAAGTGAAAGTCATTTTTTGATTTAAATTTAAGTGGGTGAGTGAAATTTATTTAAGTGATTTAAATAAATGTGATTTTTACTCTCATTGAATCTTAGCCATTGGATTGGATCTTTCTCCACCATTGGATTATTAGGGTTTAGACAAAAAGGGTTGAGGGAGGCAAACCTATTCACTTTCTGGTGATTGAAGTGAAGAGAAAACAAAGAGAGAGACCAAGAGCACTTGCACACATCTCGAGGCTGCCATTAATGACTTTGGGCACTGAAATCGAGGCACAAGTTTTGGGCATTTATTATCAGCACAGATTTTAAGATGAATGAGATCATCTTCAGCACGAATCTCGAGGTGAACACTGTATAGCAGTCATCTTCCTCTTGCATGCAGTTCGAGGAATTCCTGGGCACTATTTTCAAGACTTCCCTCATGCATCTCAGATAGAAAATTCAGGCACGGGTTTCAAGGCAAACTGGCATAGAAAACAGGTTTATGTCTGCACGGTTTTCTAGAAATTGACAGGTACATTCTGGTCCGTACAGACCATACAATAGTCATTTCATTGCATGGATTTCGAGGGTGATTTATGCACAGAAATTGAGGAACAGTTCAACACAGAGTTTGAGGTTGATTCTGCACAGAAATCGAGGAGGGTACAGCAGTAATATCAGTTTGATATTTGCACAGTTTTTGAGTTTGTCTCAGCACACATTTCGAGGCAGCTCTGTGGGTGCATTTCCTGAGTGGACATAAGTTGTATTCTTACTGTATTACTATTCTAATTTTTGCTGCTGAAGAAATAATAAATATCTCTCTCTCTAACTGGCTTTCCCCTTGGGGATTTTTCCAAGGCTTGATTTTGGCCAAAAATTTCTGAGTCTATCATTTTATGGTGTGATTGTTAAATGTGTTTTTCAGCTTGTTAGTGCATTTTTACTGTGTGTTTAATTGTTACTGAAAATTTCATAAGTAGTTTCCAGTCAATGCATAACCGAATGGGAAAGAAAACCACGAAATGTTGACATAAACCAGCAAACAGTAGAGTGCAGAAAATCTTTAGTGAATACCTCCTCAGGTGTCTTCCTCCCCAGTGTTGTGTGGGGACACTTGTTCTGGACATATACTGCAGTGCGAAATGCCTCGGCCCATAGGAATAATGGTAATCCCTGATCAAATAACATGCCCTTGGCTGCACTCACAAGTGTCATGTTCTTCGTCTCCGCCACCCCGTTCTGCTGCGGGGTATGAGGAACAATGTGTTCCTTCTTGATCCCCTCTGATGCACAGTACTCAATGAACTCTCTATCAATGTACTCACCACCGTTGTCTGTCCTCAATATCCTGATCTTCTTCCCTGTTTGGTTCTCCACGAGAGTCTTGAACTCTTGGAAAAGATCGAAGACCTCTGACTTGGCCTTCAAAAAATAGATCCAAGTTTTCCTAGAATAGTCAGCAATGAATGTGATGTAGTAACTGTAACCACTGAAAGAATGGACGCTCATCGGTCTGCATACATCCAAATGCACCAAGTCTAAGACTCTCATACTTGTTCTCACTATGTGGGAAAGGCTTCCTGATGTTCTTCCCCAACGCACAACCCTTGTAGTGGTTGTGCTTGTCCTCCTGTACTGAAGGAACTCCAATGATTTCCTGTCTCATATGCCTCAGTGCACCATGGCGTAAGTGTGCCATCCTCCTATGCTACAATTCACAATCACTACTGTTGTTATTGACCAGAGCCTTTGCAGGCTCAAACTGTAGTCTGTAAACCTTCCCGCTCTGAACCCCAATGATCCTATCCAATCTCTGATCAGACCCATGTGGCCTGATATATACTTTCCATCCCGGAAAGTCACTAGAAAACCCTTGTCTTCTAGTGTGGAACCTGATATGAGATTCTTGGTCATCCCTAGGACATATAGCACATCAGCAAAGCTGATAGGTTTTCCAGACTCCCTCTGAAACGAAATAGTGCCAACACCTTGCGCCTGATACCGCGCATCATCTCCTAACACAATATGGAGATTTACTCCACCCTCCTTCAAGGTCTTGAATAAAGACCTATGTCCCGTTATGTGACAAGATGCACCATTGTCCACATACTAGATACTGTCGTCTACAAAACTTGCCTTGCAAGCTATCAAGCAAAAGTCCTCATCAAAACTCTTGCTGAAATCATCCACCTCTACAGAACCTGCCATCTGAGTGTCGTTGTTCTTCTTCTTCCTCTCTGGGCACTGGGAAGCAAAGTGTCCATGCTTGTGACAAATGAAGCACTTGACATTTGCCATGTCCAAGTTCTTCTTGCCACCCTTCTTCTTCTTTACCTTCCCCTTACCTTTGCTTGTTAGGGCTAGAGCCTCTTCATCCACAATCTGTGTAGTACCGCTAGATGAATCTGAACCTTGACCCATCCAGGTCTCTTGCTGTGCGAAGTCATCCCACAATCTCTGCCAGTCAAGGAGCTTCTCCCTAGCCACCACACCTTTAACAAAGACGTCCCATGGCTTAGAGAAGCCATTGAGAGCTATACGAACTAGCTCCTCATCCTCAATCTTAGAGCCCACTGCTCCAAGCTCATCCTTAATCTGTGTAAGCCTTGTAAGATAAGGCACCACTCCTTCACCCTTGGCCATCTTGGTACTGTGCAATCTCTCCTGCAGCACCATCTTCCATTTTTCATTCTTGCTCTGGTAGAGATTCTCCAAACCTTTCCACATCTTTAATGCGGTTTTCTTCCCAGACAGATGAGGGACTATATGGTCCTTCACCCCATCTAAGATGATCAACATAGCTCTGGAATCTATTTTCTTCCATCTATCCAAATCTGTCGGATCTATGGGAGCAGACTTCTGATCATCAATGTGCTCTTCAACATCACTGGCATCAAGGACCCTGGTGATCCTCTCTTTCCAAATAGGAAAGTTATGTGCCCCGTGGAGTCTATCCTCAACTCTCAACTGTACGACCATATTGAATAGTACCTGTAAAACCTTGGATAGATTTGCAATGATCTATCCAACCAACGTGCTGCTTTCTCTCAGCCTGCTCAGAAGAGCTCTGATACCATGTAAACTTCCTTGAAATCCAACTAGGGCTAGAAGCATGCAAATTAATTATTACTAATAACCACACATGGATTTCTTCAGTATGCACCGGAACAATAAATACTAAAAGAAATATAGCAGCAGTCACATCAATAGAGACAACTCAATCTTTTTGGGTATAAATCCCCGAACAAAACCCAAGATGGGAAAACCGGTGTAGCAGTATGAGATTTTTATTTTATTGAGAAAATATGAAGCAATACAAATCAGAAATCGATTTTGCCCAATTGGCAAAATCGTACCATAAAGAAACACTGAGAAAAAACTGTAGAATGGGCACGGATCCCAACACAGCAGTGTTGTTGTTGTACGGCCTGTTTACGGAATCCGTACAACTGTACGGACTGTACTTCCTGTACTGTTCTACGATCACCTCTGTCTCTCTCCTCTGCGAAACTGTGTTGCCTTCTCCGAATGGCTGCTCCTCCATCTTCTTCGCCAAAACTCTCTCTCTCACACTTCTCTTCCTCCATCTTTGTCGGAATGCAATTGTGTGTCCTCTCCACCAATTGATCTTTCTTTTATAACTCAATGCTAAGCAAATAACCTCTCACAATAGATCTAAGGTTCAAATCCTCCGGTGAGATTGGATGGCCAAGATTAGATCCTGCCATCACTTAAATATTTCACTTACACTTTATAAAAAAGTGTTTCATTAAGTCAATAATTAATTAGACCACATTAATTTATTTTTCAAAGTAAACTTAGGAAAATTAAATTAAATACATTTTATTGGCTTCTTTCATTTAAGACTTTTGCATGCAGGAAGACCTTCCTTGTTGTCCCTTTCTAAAAGGAGGGCGCACTAGCTGCTGGAGGCAAATCGATTTCATCTTGGAGTTTGTCAAATCAACTTGGAATTGCTTCAAGGGGGTCGGAACATCATTGCACTTGACATCTACAAGACACAGGAGGTAAGTACCATTGTTTTTCTTGAGATATTGATCTATTCCATTAGTCTGCTGCTATTTCTATTGCAAACCCTAAACTGCTAAAACTTATAAAAAATATGTAGCTCAAATAACTTACGATCGTGGCAAAAGATTTCTGGGTTTTCACCTTAATGCCTAGCCCTAACTGGGTCTCCTAGGGCATCACCCCTAAGGGACTACTTGCCCAATTCCCTAGGCACTAGGTTGAATGGCTTACGTCCTCCTTGATTTGGCCAGTTTTTGAGTTGTTTGGGATCCAATTTATGCTTGTAGGATTAGACACTGTCAAATATTCCACCAAGCGTCATCCAAAAGGTACTAGAAGGCCTCATCTTGACCTTAACCCTTTTATCTTGGACACATTTACCAAGGAAAAAGAAATTATTATCATTTGCTAGTGCCTTGATCCTAGATCTGTTCATTAAGCTCATAGGTCACTTGTATCATTCACATTGGGTCAATATTTCATATCTTATAACCCTCTTGATCCAAACTTAACCTATCTTGTGACTTCATCCATAGATCTAGTGTTTCTCATACCTGTCACTTTACGTACTCTAGTGTGCTAGTTTGATCTGGTGATTCGGTTAGATCTCTCTTGTCAGGAGTAGATCAGGGTCTCCCCCTTTGTTATCTAGGGATTGGATAGCATAAAGCGAAGAGCGCCTCGGTTGGCGTGACAACCAATCTACCTGGGGATCGAGGCCCTCTTAAGTCACCTCTTTAGTTTCCTGGCTCCTCTACCATCCTATACAGGATCATCCTTTAGGGGACACTACAAGTTGTGTGATAACAGTAACTAATAAGTTAAGAGAAAAAGCATTGTGTAGCTTCGATAATGTTTGACATCTCTCTTTTGTATCGAGACTTCTCTTCATTAAATAATATCAATGTACATTCTCTTTCTTATTTTCCTAATTGCATTTTGCCTATCAATTTGTGCATTTCTAACATGGTCTCTGTAACATACATAAAATCCTGAGGGATTTGCTGAACCGCTCGCCATTGTTTGCTAAACCAGTCATGTTGTTCCATTCGCTATATGTGAAGAGGTGAAACTCATGTGCATTGTGTTGTTGTCGGATATGCACCTCGGGAAAAGGAGTTAGCGTGGCAGAAATCTTCAAGCCACTGGGTGCGTCCTTGGGGACAAGCAAAGAGTCAAGATACTGTCACTCAACACTCAACTCCTTCGTCTAGGTAACTCCTAGCAAAGCTAAGGGGGTGGTCCCTATGAAAATAAACTATGGCCTTGAAGCTAAGTTAGATTACGAAAATGATTCTAGGAGTTTGAATATGAATTAATACTGAACCAGGAAATGCAACTATGAATTAAAACAACAGTAGGAGTAAAGATACATCCATCTAACACATTGATTCACTTAATATTTGATTGTTGCAGATTGTACCAGTGCCAAAATTGAGTCACATAAGTTATTGGAGTGTTGTTGTGTCGTGAAAGTGTTGCAAGAGTCTTGTTGGTTTGTTTTAAATGATTTATTATGATGCATGGATTAGGGAGTGGGTTAGTTCTTGGTTTGGCTCGAAAGCAGTTTAGTTCTCTGTACTGGGCGCTTATTGCAACAGTATCAAGTGTCCAACGAGGCGAGGCATAACCTGCTTAAAGTAGCCCCCTGACTCTATGATCTGTCTAATGCGACCTCCCGAGTTCTTTGAAACTAACTACTCTCAGATTTCCCTATTAATCTAGTCACTTAACTCCCTTTCTGATGTGATCAACTGATCGGACAAACCACAGAGATCCAGAACATATAGGAAGACTAAGCGTTGGTTTATTTTAACAATTAGATTGAAGTTTTTAATTACAAGGTTGAGAATCTATTTTCACCTACCAGGGGGAAACCCTTTCGGTTTACTTAAGGAATACACAGCCTAAATTATTTGAGTTTATTAATTGTGAAATAAAGTACACTACCTATATAGCCTGTTAGGGTGGATTGTGTGCACGTGTTCATTTAATAAAGCAAGGAAAAGTTAAAAATAAAGCGGTTAATCTACTTTAACAAAACTAACAAAAGCAACTAAGCTAAAAGATCAAACACACCAAACTGACACGGAACCCCCAAGGGGTTCTATGGGCGCTGGGTAGCCCACCTACTTTATTAATTAAAATTACAATCTTGAGGTGGATGACTTTGGTCCTTAAGAATCTGGATCCAAAGGCTCACAAGACTTTATGAAATAAAACAAGAAAGAGGTATATTGCTCTGGGGGGTCCTGGAAGACCTGGATCTTCTATTTTTCGACAACACCTCCTCTTACCTGTTCGTTAAAAGTGAAAAAACAACCACCTGAAATGCATCAAATATGCCAAATAAAGCGTTAAAAGCATAAAAAATTTAGTACTTAAAAGATATAAATTAAGCCTAAGTACTCAATAAGACTAGATCTACTCAAAAATTACCCTTTAAACCTTAAATCTAGTAGCATACTTAAATAAATTAGCTTCTTAAAATATTCTTTAAAAATAAAAAAAATTAACTAAGCATGTAAGTAACCGTAACCAAAGAGAAATTTAGATAAAGTAAGAGAGAGAGAGAGAGAACAAAAGCTAGAAGCTTGGGAATATTTGAGTCGTGGAGCCTGCTAGTGGAAAGCGGAGGGACTATGCTCTTCGAAAATGCTCGAAAATTGGAGGAGTCAAACTAGATCAACCAACCATTCGAGCTAGATACCTACATCAACTCGTAAACTCTTGCATACAAATGGTTAAAGCGAATATTGGTGCCGCCTAGAATGGAAACTTAGAAAGCATGGAAATCAAACTAGAATACACATGCACGTCTAAGAGATCTAAAGTAAACAAACAAAGAGAATAATCAAACTAGAAATTCTCCTACCCATTGGGGGATACCTTCCCTTCAAAGGCCAACATTCAACCAAGATGATACAAGAAACTAAAGCAATACAGATTACCTTATAAAAACGTGCAATATTCATCCACACACAATGACCCCTGACACGAGATTTGCCTCCAAAGCCTTCTTATTCCATAAAATAATACAATAGAAAGATTGCATACTTCAACAACCCTTCGGTCCTCTCTGACCATGAGAGAAAAGGAGCCCCAATGCCCTGCTTAAATAGCAAAAGGAGAAGAGAGGGGACACATCCAAGAAGAGAGATTATGAGTGGCGCATCTCTAGAAAAGGGAAGCTGATTACTCTTTGAATCAAGCCATAACTCAAGTGACTTGGATGAGATGGCAGCCACCTCACAAGAGGGGTGCATCTGATAGCTTTGTGATCTCCTTCAACCATAAACCAAGTGCCACATAATGCAAGTCGCCCACATCAAGAGAGAGAACACATTTCCTCTAGGAGTTAAACTCATCCTTCACCAATTTGATTGCCAATCAGCCCAGATGTGATTGATTTGATCTCCGATTGCGATTGCCAAGTTAACTAGGCCTTCAGTTGGACAAATTTCCTTCAATTTAGGAAATTTGATTTTCTCCAAATCTTTATTTTTTGTATTAAATAATTCTCTTTTATTAATTTCGAGAGAATTTTTATTTACTTGAAAAATAATCACTTAAAACTTAGGAAAAGTGGGTTTAGGGGTTTAATGAGTGCTCCGAGTTAGAAAATGAGCACCCCCATGGCAAATTTCACCTCCTAACCACACTTTTATCATATTTTTGGATTTTTTAATGAAAACATTAAGAAAGCTCGTTTTACGGAAAAATTTATTTTCTCCGAATTGACCGAAAATCTAGGGGACCTAGTGCATGTTCATATTGACTCAATTTGATGTCTAGCATGTTCATAAACATTGACACTTGAACTTTAATAACCTCTTAAGGCCTAAGCACCAAGACAACCATTCCAGCTTTGGAGGAGCGAGTGCAAAACTTGTCGATTATACATCACTTCTCTAGCATTGCACAATTGACAAGGGAAAAAACACCATCGAATGATCGCATTTGATGTCTAAGTCCCAGGAAGCCAAGCTCTTTACAAAGACCATCATGCTAGCACATTTTTACAAAATCCCCAAGGGGTATGAACATGCAATATGATGCAATAGAATCAAATCTGGACATCTTGACATTTGAGAGTTGTTGTCTCAGGGCAAGATCCCAAACTCGAGAAAAAAACCAACAAGCCTTTCTTACTCAGAGATTCAGTACATAAACAAAGATAAGAGTGATGAAATCACAAGAAGAATAGATGCCAAGAGAAACAGCTCCAAAAATGTCTTCTACAACCCAAAAGTCGAACTTCCTTTGCTTAAGTGAACTTGCTTGTGGTGAGTGACAAATGAGGAGGGCGACCCCTCTATTTATACATGTCTTTTGAGTGATTTTCCCAACTTGGTCAACTTGTCTCTTTTACTGGGCCGACTTGTCTTTTGTAAATATAAAAATACATTTTATTTATTTGTTTCTTTTGCAGGTCAACTTTAGCTGGTGAGGATACCTCACGTAGCTACAACAACAATAGGAATGACATCCTATGAGTTATGTGGAGTATACAAGAAGAATAAATGCCAAGAGAAACAACTCCAAAAATGTCTTCTACAACCCAAAAGTCAAACTTCCTTTGCTTAAGTGAACTTGCTTGAGGTGAGTGACAAATGAGGAGGGCGACCCCTCTATTTATACATGTCTTTTGAGTGATTTTCCCAACTGGTCCGACTTGTCTCTTTTACTGGGCTGACTTGTCTTTTGTAAATATAAAAATATATTTTATTTATTTGTTTCTTTTGCAAGTCAGCTTTAGCTAGTGAGGATACCTCACATACCTACAACAACAACAAGAATGGCGTCCTATGAGTGATGTGGAGTATTGTGCATCGTGGAGGGCCTCAAACCCCAAATGGCATGTAGTAGGTTGCATTCCTATTCAAAGGATTGTAGATGGCTCAAGGATGCCTGGAGCTTTCACAGTGTTCTAGCAAGGGGTAGTTCATACTTTACTTTGCAATGTAAGTTTTAAACCTGTGCAGAGAAGCAAAGTATACAGATTCTTTTAAGCAAAATAGAGTCTACACCATAGCATTGACACATAATACACAGAAATTTATCCTGGAAACCTTAACCAGGAAAACCAACAAAACTTAGAGTCGCCCCCCTTCTTTTCTCATATTGATTATTAACCATTCACAATACAAATATAGGTATTCTGCAACATCCAAAACCCTAATCTGTTAACCCGGATTAGAAATAGACCCCAATCCCTTAACTGAGATTAAATTACATCTTTTTAGAAAAAACCCAAAAATAGCCCAAAAATTTCGGATCGTCAGGTGCGTGGTCAAAGATGCACCCCCCCCCCCCCCCCCCACACACACACACGCAAAGAATATAACACATACCCAACATGCAAGATAGATGAAGTCCATGGAGACTCAAGATGGAGTGGTGTGGACTTGCCATGTGTAGCAAAATCACCTTTGAGTCCTTATGGTGTACAAAATCATGATTGGAGCATGACACCTGTAATCTAGAGTTGACATCTCAGTTGTGTGGCCTACAAGGTCTCATGTAGTTTGCTTGTAAGGGCTTGAGTCCACATAGTATTGTTGGCCTCCCTTTCCTCTCATATAAATAGAGGAAAGAGAGAGTCTTTCATTCATATAAACTTGTGCGCCCATTCTTTCTCACTTTTGTGTAGAGATGTGACCTAGAAGAGGAGCACATTTGACCTCTCTCTCTCTAGATCTTCACTTGTACTTATTTTTCTCCCTCTCTTGGGCGCTAGTGTTTCTTGGAGAATCTTAGAGTTCTAGAGTTAGGGTTTTACCCTTGAAGATTGGAGACTAGGGTTTGAGAAAAAAACCATAGGGTGGACTTGTGAAGAAGAAGAGAAGAGGAGAATGTCTTGCCTTGGAGATAGTCTTGGCAGGATTCTCGCACTTGTTCATCTTGGTGGAGCTAGGGTTAGATGATTTACATGGGCATCTTGAATGATTGGATTTTGTAGCCTTAGGAGGCTATGGTATGTACATCATTGAGCTTATATATGAAATTTCCAGCAATATATATCTTTTGTCAATCAAGGCTAGTTAACCATCTTATGTAAAGTTCTATAGAACTTTAACATATATATAACTTTAAAGTCATATAGATGTTAAAGTTCTATATGCACTTGAAGGTCTAGACAGTGAAGAAGGTATGGTTCGTAAAATTGCATAAAAAAATATGAACATTTATTGACCTCATAAACCAGAAATAGCAATAAAATTTTCAGTAACAGTATTGAATGCTTATTGGAGAACAAATTAAGGGGGAGTGCTGAATAAATCCATATATTGCTAAGGGGGAGTGTTGGAAAATATCAACAAAATAAAGCAAGGGTGTTTGATTTTATGGACTTTATTACAAGTTCTAATATTTAGAAAGGTCAATATTTGTTGTGGGTCCAATTTACATGTGAATTAAGTGTCACATGAGGGGTGTAATGTATAAGTGAGTCATACAATGTACCAGAAAGTAACATATGAACTGACACGATGAGTCTGTGTAAAATATAATCTGGATTATAAATCGATGAATGAGGAAGGTGGAGATGAAGCGACTAAAGTTTGTAATTGTAGCATGTACCAAGAATTATTAATGTAATCTTTAGTCTCTACCCCATCCACTTTCTTCCCTGATTATTTTTGTGATCATGATTGTGTCTGTTGTGTGAATTTACATGCATTACGAAAAAAAACATCTTTAACAAGCATCTTATTCATTCATTTCTAAATCCAATAAACCATCTATAGAATTAACATACCACTTTCATGCCATGAATTACTCCTCTCTCAAAAACCACAGCTTTCAAGAAACCATTATATGTTACAAGTGATGGCTTCAACCCAATGCTATGCATCTGCAAAGGAACAGAAGCACGGATATACAATTTTAGATTTAAGATCGGTTAGGCATGGAGAACTTAATCTTGAAATAAAAGCAGGTAAGCTCATATTATGCATAAAATTCTCAAGTATATGAAAAAGGAAAGATTTAATTTATTAACTAGGAAAGTTGAATAGTTGTGATTTAAATGTGTTTTCAAAAAATGCTACTTGTATTAATACAATGGAAGAATACATACAAAAGGAACTCAAATTCACCTCAAGGAAAAAAGGAATGCTCCCCTTAGGCTGGATTGTTCCTTGAGATCACCATTACTAGCATCTCTCTTCGTGAGAGTGCCAAGGACCCTAAACTGAACCAGCTCATCAAAAAGACATTCCCAGACAGAAAAATAGAGAACTCGGACCTGCTAAAAACAGCTTCACATATAATCTTCCAAATTATATGGAAGGCAACAATTTAAATGCATTGCCACACTTCATGGAAATGAGGAGGAGCAAGAAAATCAGCATCCTCTAAAAGGGATGTTTTCCAAGGAAAAAATTGTTTTACAGGAAATGTTGCCAAGTAGCACATACAAACTCACAGCACTCTTGAGACACTTGCAGGTCCAAAAATATGTAGGTTTCATCAGTTGCATTGCAATTATGAAGCTCCCAGACTGCTAGACAATGAGAGTGCAGATGCCCATACTCAAATATTAGGAGAGGCCAAGCAAAATAGTCCCTTCTTATACAACCTCCTAGGAAGAAATCTCTTGATGTGAAAAATAGCAAAGTTCTGCACTTTCCAAGTTCAGATTGGATGGCTAGCAACATCAATCCCCTTCCATACCCAAACCAATGCTAGGTGTTACCCCTATTTTAGCAGGGGTGATTTTGACCAAAGGTTCCTGAAATGAGATCTGTGACTTTACCATAGATCATTGATCAGAGGTCCTGCTGTTGCAAAATGTAGCAGTCTAGTGATTGCAAGGAAAATCGACTGCTTAAACCAGCAAAACTCAGAGATCTACCCCTAAGTGTCACACAGGTAGGCATCTCTCTATATAGGTCTCTTAAATTCCCTACAGGAAATCTAGACTAACTACAGGAGGTGACCCCCACTAAACCTTCCAAAGTATTAACTAGGGGCTTTCCACAAGTAGTGTCTAAAGACACAACCAGATGGCCTAGCTTTCTCGAGTACTAGTTTAATTGATTTCTGTTGACTTAGTGCACTAGAAAGATAAAGATGTTTTGAAGTAGAGCACACCTAGTTGAAGGATTAGGAGATCTAAAGGGTATGACGGTAAGTTCAAGTCTCAAAAAATCGCTAAAGGCAAGATGACTTATGTAATTTCCAGCCACACTTATATTGTAATGAACATAATATATATGTAAACATCAATTAATAAATAATAATAATAATAAAGTTAAATATATCGTGTCGGCGAATATATCGCCGAGGGTCCGGAATGTAACTGTTATCACACCATAGTAGCAGGGCTACTATTCTTGCTTAGCAGATATCTGCACATTCGAGAGCTTAGATTATTCAGAGCTTGGCTATGATGACTTTATATTTTGAGATCACTCATGATCAGAGCAGTGTATTATTCAGACTTATGTTAGACCTTGTGGCAAGGCTGAGCCTTGAGAGTTCAGATTTGATGACTGATGTGACCCTTTATTCCATACAGTTTCAGTTCAGTGCCTATAGATGTATTGCAGCAGTGTTTCAGATGATATATGATGATTATTCTTGTGATGATGTTGTATGACCTATGGATTCCTGCTCATTGACTGTGGATTATTATCTTGTTGCTTTAGTCATGTTCACAGCATTAGCTTGGTATATAATTCATTAAAGCAGATAATTCTGTCTTCTAGGGAAATACCCAGTGTAAATAATGTAAATAATCCATATAGGAATATAATAGAATAAATGATAATGTAAGAGATGATTATTACATAGGTTTGGTCGCCTTTAAATATGGCCATACCTTTAAGACGAGAGGACACATCTTTTCCTAACTATTAAACTATTAACTATTTAATTATTTAATTATTTCTTTATTTATGTTTGTTACATTGCCACTCTCTTAGAAAGGCTTTGCCCTCAAAGCCTTATAATTTTGTCACATTGTTCTTTGCGATGTGGTGGCTGACGAAACATGTCGATATGAATTGCTATGTGTAGTGCATAACTTCTGATATGTGGATGGATCAATCCATCCCAAATTGATTTGTTGCTGACTGTTGGGATTCCCTATTGATCTCTCGACAAGAGCTTTGATCACATTAGTACCATTATCTTTCGACATTTCCCACTTTTTAGAATATCGGTTTTTATGGTTGGGGTGTCAATAGGGAATTTTCATAATGTCATTTTCTTTTACGAGTGTCGTCTTTTGAGCATAGATCTGAGCTGGAAGTTGTATTTTTGTCTCTTGAGGCTTTAAGGTTTCGTTTTGTATCATTTCCAACTTTATGTTATCATTTTGAAACTTCTTAATCACTTCTACTTGCGATTTTCTGTCATCTTCAGACTTCTTAAGTTGTTCCTTAAGATCTGAGTTATTACTTCTAATGCAGCTATTTTCTTTCTGCCTGTCTAGAAGTTTTCCTTCAATGTCTTCCATAGGTTGATCTACCTTCCGACTATTTTTCAACTTCTTAATTTTTGTGATTAGTGTCTTGTTATGATTTCTTAATCTGAAAATTTCTTTGGAATTGTTGGATATTGTTTTATTACTTTTTGTGATCTCCAACTTGTGTGCCTTTTTAGAGTGGACATTTTGTTGTTGAAGAATTTTTATCTGTTGTCGACATTGGCCAACCTCTGATTCTTGACTTTCTAATTTATGTCATATCTGCATTATTTCTTCATCCTTGTCGCTAACGATTTTGTTCAAGCGTATTATTTCTTATTTGTAATCGTTTATTTCTTTCTTTATATCTTGATTTTTCAATCTCTGATTGAAACCATTTTCATTTTTTGATTCCTCAATTTGCGTAGATAATCTCTCAATACGGCTTTTTAGATAATGATTATCTTGTTCTATTAATCTCTTAGACATATCCCGCTTCATCATGTCAAATGCTTTGTCCAATGCTTCTTTAGTCTAGACTGCAATTCTGCTTTAAAATTCGCCATAATTCCTGGCTTAGATGATAACTTGGTCTTTTTGATTGATTTCTTTTGTTTTTTGACTTGGTCTTCTTTTGACTTTGACTCCTTTAGCGATAGATAAACTCTGGCTTCTTCAGCAATAAATTGTCTTCGACTTTTTCGGTGATAGAAGGTCTTTGAACTCTTTGACTAGTCTTCCTTGACTTGACTTCTCCAACGAAGGATAGTCTCCGCTAGATCTTCACTTCTTTTCTTCGATTTGTCTTCTTTGTCTTTTTCTTGATTTTGTCTTCTTCTATTCTTCTTATCTATTTTCAATGATAAATGGTCTTCTTTAACTTTGATTTCTATGATTCTTCTTTTAAGGAATGAGTCTTCTTTGATTTCTTTGATGAGTCTTACTTTGACTACTACTCTTATTCGAGAATGCTTGGGCCAAAAAGGTGCAATGGATCCCAATGTCGTTGTAAGTAAATCTTCCTTTGTAATTGTTATCACACAACTTGTAATTGCCCCTAGTAGTATCCCATCCGGGACGGTAGAGGAGATCGGCAACTAAAGAGGTGACCCAAGAGATGCCGCGGTTCCCAATGCAAGGTGGGAGACACGTCAACCGAGGCACTCTTCGCTTTAGATCAAGGTGAATCAATACCTAGGGAGAGACCCTATAACCAATCAAAGATGATTGGACCCAAACAAAGGTTCCTAGGGATGAGTAAATGATGAGTTACAGAAACCAATGCAAGGTTAAGTGGACCTAGAAGTTAAAGTATGGTTGAAGGTGGTTTGAGAAATGATTACTGTTTCAACCAATGTATGATTTAGGCCACATGATTAGTTATGATAACAAGATATAGTACCATATGGTACACAAGTGGGTCCTACCTTCTTGGGATATGTGAAATGGCTTAAAGTGGACCTATTATCACCTAAACTGTAGTTACCCCTATGGATGTATCCAGTCATGGATGGCAATAGGGAAGGGCAACTCAAAAGGTGCAACCACGATCACCTCGACCTCCAATATATGGTTGTCACGCCAGTCGAGGCAACCTTCGCTTTATGTTATCTAGCCCAGACAACAAAGGGGGAGCCCCGATCTACTCTCGACAGGAGAGATCAAAACCAAGACACCAAATCAGGGTATTTCTAGGTGAAGTTAAGTGTATGGTTTATCCTAGACCTTATAGGTTGAAGTCACAAGCCAAGTGAAGGGTTCAATAGGTATAGCTTTGGTTCATGGTTGATGTAAGAGTGACTTATAATGTTTGAAGTGAGATCTAGGGCTAGTGTACTAGTTCAATGTCAGAAGACTGCTATGAATATAAAATATTGTATTTAATTAATCAAGTAAATTATTAATTAGTTTAATTGAAGGGACGTAACCCTTCTTAAGAATGCTCAAACCTTATAAAAGGCGAGCTATTGTAAAGCATTAATCATCTTATGAATTCAATAATATATCTTTTATTCAATATGGATTTCGCGTCCTAATTTTTCTGTCGCATTTGGTATCAGAGCGGAACGCTCCTTCGGCCTGAGCTTGGATTCGGCTCACATTCAGAGCGGACTCGCTCCTCCTCAAGTGAGCTCGGACTCGGCTCATCAACTCCTCCAGCGAGCTCGGATTCGGCTCCTCATTCCACCCTACACCCACTCCCACACCTGCACCCTCGTCTCTCTTCCCGCCATTACCATATACCCGTCGCCCATCCACCTCGTTGCTCCACCACGCAGACCACCATTCCGCCCCACCTGCTTCTCCCGCGCCCTTCACTTCACCGCACTGTTTTTCCTCCACTGCCACAGCGATACGCCTCCTTCACCTTCGCTTCACGCCTACTGCGTCCACGCCCTCCTCTTCTCCACCGCCCGCACACCACTCTCTCACGCCTACCTCTGCCTTCCGCCCTTCATCCTCCCGCCTTTCATCTTCTGCCCTTCATCCTCGCGTCTATCCCTGCTCCATACACCCGCCCTCTTGACCTGCATACTCCTTCACCCAGCCTCAATTCCTGCGCATCCTCGCTCCTTCACTCCAGCGCGCACCTATTCCACACTCCCTCCATCCATCCAAGCTCGCTCCCTCGCTAACGCCTCCTCCTTATCACCACCCCCACCCGTTTCTTTACCTTGCTGCCCACGCATCCACCTGCGCACTCATTCGTTCAAACTCCACGTAAAACCTAATTTTAATAAAAATTAAATATTATATAAATGTGTTATATTAATATTTAATTTTATTAAAAGTTACAATCCAAGTTATAAAAAAAAAATATATTTAAATATAATAATTATTATATTTAATTATTTTACCCAATATAATAATTATTGTATTTACAATAATTCTTATTAATTAATTTAAATCCTACCAAAATTGGGTCCAATTTTTCACCACCACACCTAAAAAGCATGACGACAGAATTAAAAGCCCAAATGGAGAAAATAGAGAAGGATTTCCGAACCTTCAAGGAAATGACCACCAGGAGCCAAGAAGCATTTAAGAAAGAAATTAAAGAGGAAGTCATTCAAGCAATGGAGCAGAAAATGGACGACAAGTTCGACATTATGAGCAAGGAACAAAAAAGGTTAGACCAAAAAATGACGCAGAACCATAATACATTAATGGAGATGTTACAAGAACTAATGCAAAAAAAGGACCAAGGCGGCAGTCCAAATATGCTAGATGCCTCATCTCATATTGTCACACAGGAAGCACTTGCCAAGAATCAAGAAGAATTGCAAAAAGAAATAAAGATTAACAACACGACGCTTAAGCAAGAGATAGAAACAAAAGTACTGCCAGAGATGGAGGCACGATTAAACAGCCAAATAGAAGCTATCAGTAAGATAGTAGAGAGTAAAAAAGATAAAAATCACCGCCAACAACGAAGCAGTTCAAATATGTCACTTACGTCATCCAGTAGTTCCGATCCACCATCAAAACATAAAGCAAGAGGGAATCAATATCACCCTTACATAGTGTACCCACCTAAGGCAAAAATAGAGTTGTCGAAATACAATGGAAGTGAAGACCAATGCGTTGCTTGGCTAAACAAAGCAGAAGAATACTTCGACATTTACAATATTCAATCTGACGAGGAGAAGGTGAAATATGCGTCAATGCATATGGAAGGGTATGCCTATAATTGGTACCTTTGGTGGAAGAGAGACAATTTTGCCTACACCTGGAACTTGTTCAAAAATGATTTTTTTAATAGGTTTCAAGGAATCAAGGAAGATGAGTTTTTCAGTAAACTTACGAGATTACAACAAGTTGGAAGTGTTGAGGAATTCACACATCAGTGGGAATCCTTGTCGACACGAGTATTTGGGTTGTCTGACAAACAAAGACTCGAAACCTATTTAGGAGGTCTTAAACCGTACCTCCAAAAAGAGTTAAAGTTACACGACATACCTAACGTAGAGGTAGCAAGACATAAAGCAAAAGCTGCAGAACGCAAACTGGAAGGAATAAAAACAAGAGGTGACAACCATTATCGACAAGAAAAAGAGACACAATGTAGGTACTGTGAAGATACGTGGTCACCCCGGCCATCAATGCCACAAAGCTCAATCATATGCCTATGAAATGGAAAATAGATCAAAGCCATCTAACAATTACTCGGATAATAGAAAGAAGAAGAAAAACATATGTCGTCGATGCGGTGATGATTGGATCCCAGGCCATAAATGTAGGAACGATCAGACAATACAGTGCAAAATCATCAATGGAAAGGAAGTGCAAGTCTCTACACAAGAAATTGCGTCCGATTCTAATACCGACACTGAATCTGAATGAATGACGACATTAGGAAAATACTCAAGCTTTGAGGACAAAGCTTTCCAAAAGGGGAAGGCAATGCTATGAATATAAAATATTGTATTTAATTAATCAAGTAAATTATTAATTAGTTTAATTGAAGGGACGTAACCCTTCTTAAGAATGCTCAAACCTTATAAAAGGCGAGCTATTGTAAAGCATTAATCATCTTATGAATTCAATAATATATCTTTTATTCAATATGGATTTCGCGTCCTAATTTTTCTGTCGCAAAGACCCACTGCCTTGGGAACTGTGTCCAGTGCAGGGTAGTTTAAGGGTTGTATTGGGGCTAACTAGTACAGATGACAAGCTTGACCATGATACATGATAGCTTCAAGGGTTTAGTTCACCGTGCATAGGTCAATCCACAAGTCAATCCAACAATCTAGGAAAGTCGAATTAACTTGGAGAGAAGCCAGTGCCTTGGGAATTGGGAAGTGGAGTCAAAGTAGGGTTGACTTGTGGTTTAGGACTCCTAGTACATGGGACAAGTAGGCAATAGAGGTCTTGATGGATGAATGTGTCTAGATCTAGGTTTGACCCAAGTGGACCACAATTCCTTAAAACAAGGAATGCTATCCCCAAGGCAAGATTTGACAAAGTGATAGTCTAGACCTAGGTTTTGAATTATTCCGGTTTCAAATCTCCAAAAATCTCAAGTACCCACGTCCTAGAAGTGAGTCAACTCACTTCTCCAAGGTGGTGCGACTTTGCCCAAGGAGGCTAAAATGTGGGGTTAGGTGGGTCAAGACAAGTCGGATGGCATCCAAACTTTAGATCCGGGTAGGTTAGTCAAGTAGGAGTATGGATCTGTAATTTCGTGGCAATCCAACGGCTAGATCTTAATAGATCTGAGTTTGAGTGTTCCAAGTGGTCCAAAATGGGGATTAAATCCCTTAAAATGTGGAATAGGGCCCACAAGGTGAATTTCAGGAAAGTAACAATCTGGGTGTATGTTGTTGGATGTGTGGATGACGAAACAAGTGGAATCTCAAACACCCACCACCTAGATCTAGGTCAACTTGCTCAAACTAGTAAGTGCGCCTTGCTTGGGAGAAGCTAAGTTGGCTTGGGAGGGGGGTCAAACGGAAGCCAATCCTCACCAAACTATAGATCCGGGATGCCGTGGATACTATAGAGGTGGGTTTTCAATATTATACCCAACAACCCACTAGATCTAAGTAGATCTGAGAAAATGTAAAAATAGGGGTTTTGATTAATTAGGGTTTTAATTGTTTTAGACAATTGGATAGATCATGGAGATAGAACTTACCTTGAGATCATACCTGAGTGATGTGAATGAGATGTCTTGATGTTGAGGAAGATTCCCGCAGAGATCAAATGAGAAATTGTTGATTTTGCTTGCCGAAATGATGCCCTAGTCCACACGTGCGACCTCCTCTACCTGTCAAACCAAGGAATAGCGATTCAATCAGTAAGATCAAGCATGGAGGAAATACAAGAGAAATGCAACAGTAACATGAAATAGAAGGTCCTGGGACAGTAATACTCCCTGTTACCAATGAAGAGATCCAAAGAAGAAGTAGGGAGAGTCTTCCCCTACCAATACTTCCTCCTCAAAGCAAATCGACCTCCACCTATAGATGCAAAAATCATGGTACAAAATATATGGCAAACAAGATCTCCAATAACTCAGTGCAAAGGAAGAACCAACGAACGAACACCAAAAACATTCACCACAACACTGGAAATAGATGCAATAATAATTTTCTATTCCAATAATCCAGAGCCAAAAGTCCCTTTACAATGAGGAGCTCTCTCCTTTAAATAGGAAGGAGAGGCATCAAAATCCTAACCACTTTTTGGATGAGTGGCTAAGATTAAAAGATACAAATGTCTAATCAATGGTTGAGATGAGCTCAACAATAAAATACATGGATCACTAATAAAATATAATGTAAGTGGACAAAATCGCCCTATAAGAGGGGAATCCCACCAAATCATGATGACATAGTATCATAAGAGGCTTATGGTGGGTCCAAGGGGTAATTTTATCCCTCCTTGGTCAATCCCCATAGCACAATAATCAATAAATAATCATAAATGTACCAAATCGTGCTACTATAGTCAAATCGTGGGCCTCAAAAATCCACAGAAAGTGCCATAAGTGATGGATGCGGGCCCCGATGAAGCTGAAACTGCTGGAGAAGGTGTGGAAGACCCCGATCTATCATCACTGATCATCCCATGCCATAATTTTGCCTCAGTAGCCCAAATCGATTTCCTCAATAGCCATTTCCACCAATCCTGAAATGCCTCGGGAAGCGTGAAACTGCACAAAACAGCCTCCTGGAGTGCCTGCGTTGTCAAGGTGAGGGCACCAGTGTGTCCGGGAGGGGGGTAATATGGTAAAAACAAGTGGCTAGACCACCCCCTCCATCATCAGCGCCCTAAGTCAACCGGATAAAAATCTAATCTGCTCTGACAAGGCCTCCGACAAACCAAAACTGCACTGGGACAGCCTACTGAGGCTCAATCATCACTGTAAGTGCCCGGAACTGAAAACAAACTGTCCCATTGGACTCAGAAGGTCCAAATCCATCCAAGATGTGTACTCATACACCATATAAGTCTCTGCATGATCAAAATAAATATCCAATATACCGGAACAAGGCCAATAATAATGATCTGTAAATGACCAAACACTGTTGTAACCCAAGAATCATCATCATAACCCTGTAGCTGCTGCATAGAATCATCATGTATGTATACATAGACCATATATCATCTATCCATATCATCATAAGGTCTAACATCTCATGTCCCATGGTCCTCCATGGTCAAACTGGGTCTAACCAAGACCAAATATAACTCAGACCATCATCCAAGGATGCTGCAAAGTGTAAAGGTTAATACATGCTCTACAACTTATTCAAATAACAATTATAACAAAGAGTAATCATAACTGGCGATCTAAATCCAAATATATAGTGTCGTTAATTATTATTATTACTCAAACTAGACTTTCAGGATCATACTCACTTCATAGTTGTGATCAATTTGCTAGTGAAGGGTGAAGGCTGAAATAATTGGCTAGGCTAAGGGATGACTTGACTGACTTGACTTTGTGGCACTTTGGCAAGGGAAAGGGAATACACACCATAGTATATACTGAATGAGCAATAACACAGGGAATGGAGGTGTCTCACAAATGGATGAGTTGTTTAAAGAGGGTTTATTCACCTTCACAGATGCGCACAATCCATAATACAAATAAGGCCAGCAATTGTTTAGATATAGCATTTAGGTTCCATTGCTTTTTGGGCCTGAAGTTTCCATAGCCTTGATCTATGTGTGTTTACAAACACATTGCATAGATTTACATTTTTTCTTTAGGCTTTCTGTTGCAGGTGTGTTTTTTAAGGCACTTGTTTACCTGAGCACTTCTAGGTGTGTCGTGGACAGCTTGTTTACCTAGGTATTTATTTTCCAAAAAGATATAACACTTTATTTTCATAGCCATTTTCATTTGGCATGCCTTTCATTCATGTGTGTTTAGAAACACATTGCATGAATGGGCTTTTCATACAAGATATAGCATTTCATTTTTTCCAGATATTGTATTCATGGCAGCACCAAAAGTTTCAGGTTTAGCTAACACAACTTTAGTGACTAGGGGGAATTCACAAGGAACTCCAACTCACCATAGGTAAGTTTTGTCACCAACTCAGAGCCGAGACACAATAAACAAGGAAGCTCATCCAATACAGAGGCTACAGTGGGGAAAAGTCCTCCATGCCACTAGTCAAGTAGTAAGTCAAGGTGATAATCTAAAAGGTAGGCCATGGATGGATGGAGACAATGAATGATGGAACCAACACTAGCAAGCCAAGGTATGGTTGAATGATCACCTCTATTCTCCCTAGGGAGGGTAAGACCAATGAGTATGAATAGTGAACTTCTAAGTCTGAGTAGGGACAATATAATATACATAATAGATCAACCAGGTCCACATATCTATATGATCGCCAGATCATGACACTAAGTGCTAAGACATGCTATAAGAATAAGTATAAAAGCAATCTAACCATAACACCATGATATACCTGCTGAGTCATATACCTGAAAGCTCATCAACTTGTACCATCATCTGTCCTCTGAAACTGCTGCTGCTGCAACTCTGGGCACTACTGACTGCTCTGTACCAATGGTATAATGGCTACATCGGTCATCTCTCTGAGTGTCCTGAGACTCAGTCATGGCATGGGGAATACAACTGCTGTCCACAATCTGATAATGATCCAATATAGATGCTCATCTCAGCATCTCAAATGTAAGGGAACTGGCTAAATAGTGTACTGGAATCAGAAAAATAATGTATGGTAGCTCGGCTACTATATATGTGATAACAGGACCCACAAGGTGAAATTAAGGGATGCAATTGGCACTAGAGGATATGAAATGAGTAGATCTAGGGATCTAAGTTGAATTTAGGAGTACCCATGTACCGGATCTAAGGTTTGACACAATTCCCAAAGAGTGCGACTTGCTTGAGGAGGACTAGTGCCTTGTTGGATGCGTTAATGGAGCCAAAAGATATGTCAAAGTGTAGATCGGGACACCTAGAGGTCAAGTCAAGTGGGCTAATTGTGATAGAATGGTTGGATCTAGCTAGATCTAGGGTTTCATGAAATGACCCTAAGTGGACCACAATCCCTCAAAACAAGGAATGCTACCCCCTAGGCAGATTGTCACAAAATGATACTCTAGACCTAGGTTTCAAGGTATGGTCGTTCCAACTCCACAAAAATCTCAACCACCCACTTCCTCAAAGTGGACAAACTCACTTCCCCAAGGGAGTGCGACCTTGCTCAAGGAGGGCTAAAAGATGGATAAGGTGGACCAAATCAGGTCCAATGGCCACCAAACTGTAGATCCAAGTAGCTTATGCACCGATCTATGTGGATCTAGAAAATCAAGTCAATCCAAGGGTTAGATCTTACTAGATCTGAGTTTTAAGATGCCAAGTAGTTCAAAAGGGGGTTTTAATCCCTTAAAATGTGGAATGATGCCCACAAGGTAGAAATCACCAAAGTAAAAGTCTGGGGGTAGGTTATCAAGTGTGTAGATTACAAATCAAACGGGATCTCACCTACCCATATGCTAGATCTAACCCAACAAGCCTCTCCAAGGAAGTGCGATTTGGTTCAAGAGGGTTAAATTGCCTTGAAAAGTGTGTCAATTTTAACCCAATCACCACCAAACTATAGATCCAACTAGGGGTGGATGCTATAGAGGTGGGCTCTTAAGATCTTTTCAAAAGCAAGGCTAGATCTAAGTAGATCTAAGAAAAACCAAAATTGGGGTTTTAATTAATTAGCATTTGTGACCAATGAAGATAGAATGGATGAAAGAGGCACATACCTTGTAGATCTTACCTCAATTGCTTGTGGCCACCTTGCAAATTGATAGCATTCTCCTATGTGTATATTCAAGAGTGAGATCCAAGAGCTCCAACCAAAACGTCCTCCTCCAAGATAGCCAAATCGTCCTCCTCCTACAAGACAAGATCAAAGAAACAAGTCAAGTAAGATGATTATGAAAATGATAGAAAGATGTAATAGAAAGCATCAATTATGTCACAAAGATACAATAATGATACTCCCTGTCACAAGATCAACCCAAGAGAGAATATGTGGATCCCTCCAACAATAACCCTCAAGAAATCGCCCTCCTCTCCATCAATTCGACTTTCCTGCAAGAAAACTAGTAGAAGCACCAAAATCCACAATGATACATAGAAGAGATACTGTATACTCAATATGCAAGAGAATCCACAAGACAAGAGAGATATGCTCCACAAAGAAGTGTTCTATTCCAATATTCCAGAGCTCCAAAGGTGAGCTATACAATAGGGAGTCTCCTCCTTATATAGGATAATAAAGACCAAAACCCTATACCACTCTACTATACTACATCAAATGAGTGGTTGAGATTAAAAGATCTCATCATACAATCAATGGCTAAGATGAACCATAACAATATATCACATGGATCGCCCAATATAATGATATCATAGTATAAAATAATCATGGAGAATGACGTCATCCGCTAGAGGGGGTAAAAATACCAAAAATCCACCTCATGATGACTAGGACATGACATGATAAGCACATGGTGGGGCTAGGAGGCATCAATCCTTACTAGCTCATCCCCAAGGCACAATAAAATAATAAAATATGTTTAAGATAATATAAATGATCAAATCTGTCCTCAAAATCTGTGACAGACAAGCAGTAAAAGACCTCCTGTGATCGTTGTGGGCCTACCCACATGGTGAAAACTGGCTGGAAGATAGTGGGATCACCCTGGAAGACCTCTGTGAAAACCAAATGCCAAAACCTTGCCTCAATTGCCCAAATCGAATTCCTCAGTGACCACTTTATCCCATTTTTTAACTGCCTCGGTAACTGTGAAAGTGCCAAAACTGCCTCCTAGGGCATCTGCGCTGTCCATCTGAGCCCCCAAGCTCTCCAGAAGGGGGGGTAAATGGTAAAAACAAGTGGCTGGACCACCCCCTCCTCATACAGCGCCCTAGGTGAACTGGCTTCTCATGGCCCCTGCTGCTCAGGCTAGGAAATCAGCCCCAAATCTGGTCAACAACTGTAAAACTGGATCAATCACTGTTAGAAGTGCCCGGAACTGAAAGATAAGTGTCTCATTGGATCCAGAAGACCCAAATCCACTAGAAATGTGTACTCATACACCATGGGTTGCCCTAATGGGCCAGCTGTAGGGTCCACCATATATGGACAATGCATAATCTGCTGATCTGAAGTAATAATAAAACCTGCTGAACTGCATCAATCATTATCTGAACCATATGTCCATCATATGATATCATCATCAAGTATGTGGGACCATCAATCATCATCAATAGGCATATATATATGGCCCACATCATCACGGATCCCAATAATATACAACCAAGGATAAATCACATCAGTAGACTAAGACATGCTTCTCTAATCATTCTCACAGCCAAGCTCAAAGTATAACATCCATTCAGTGGCATTAATCAAGTTAGCATATTCCTTTGTTATATAAAATTACTTGCACACTAGTTCAAATGACAAACTCACCCATTGGACATGGTCAAACTGCTAGTGAAGGGTGAAGGCTAGGAACAAGGTTGGGCCAAGGGGTTGACTTGTCTAACTTAACTCAAAATACTTTGGACTGGGAGAAGAGGGAAAGCTACAAACTTTGTGCTGGAGAAAATAACACGGGGGATGGCTGTGCCTCACAAATGGATAAGTTGTTCAGAGAGTGCTTATTCAACTTAGGCATCTACATCAAATTGATCCAGGTTCATTAGGATCATTCAATTTCATTTCATGGCCCTTTTGGCCTACATAACCCTTCGGATCTCAGGTGTGCTGATAAGAACAACTAGTTGTAGCTTGCATCCAGGGCATATTTTCAAATACATATAAGGTCAGCAATTGTTTAGATATAGCTTTTAAGAACCATTGCTTTTTTGGACCTTTCTTATACTCTTCGAATTTATAAGTTTCCATAAGTAGAACATGAGCTTTCAGTTTTAGCCAACAACATCTCAAGTGACTAGGGGGAGTTCGAGCCAATGCCAAACATCGGGACAACCGACTAAAATGATTTAGTCCTACAATCCAACTCACCAAAGGCAAGTTTTGTCACCAACTTAGAGCCGAGACACTGAATATACAGGGATGCGGTCCAAACACAGAGGTAGAAAAATGGGGAAGTCCTCAGTATCAGAAAGTCAAATGAGACAGGTCAAGGTTTAAAGTCAAATAGGAAAGTCATGTATGGATGGGGTCAAGTGAATATGGAGCCTACACTAGCAGACAACTGGTGTCAGGAAAGACCATATCTATGTAAGGTGGAAAACTAGTGGGTTTTGTTAAATGACCTAAATGTGCAAGCAATTGTCCATTTTATGATTTATAGTTCATTTTAAACAGTTTGCCACATCAGGAATAATATACCAAGCAGATGTTGTGAACATGACTAAATCAACAAGATAATAATCCACAATCAATGATAAAATATCCATAGATCATACAACATCATCATAGTAATAAACATCATATGCCATCTGAAACATTGCTGGAAGTACATCTCTAAGCACTGAACTGAAACTGTATGGGATAAAGGGTCACATCGGTCATCAAATCTGAACTCTCAAGGCTTAGCCTTGACACAAGGTCTAACATAAGTCTGAATAATACACTGCTCTGATCATGAGTGATCATAAAATATACAATCATCATAGCCATGCTCTGAATAATGGAAGCTCTGGAATGTGCAGATATCTACTGAACAAGAATAGTAGCCCTGCTACTATGGTGTGATAACAGTAATAATTGTAATTATTACAAATATTAAATATTAATTATCAATATTAATGATAATAATAATTTTTTTGTTGCAAATTTCAAAATATTATCACAATATAATTTTTAATAAATAATATTGTTATAATATCTATATCTATCTATATATATATATATATATATATATATATATTAGGATGTTCGCATAGTGGAATGGCTAATCAAGATTTTAAAAATATAATAATCTCATCCTAATTTTTTATTTGGATGAAATTTAGGGTTTTAAGCCCTAATAGTGGAAGGAATCGGAACGTGGAAATGGAGGGAGATGGCCGATAGTGACACGGGTTGATGGAGTGGAGTGAAGGGGCTGGTAAGGATGTGTGAGCAGGAGTGGAGAGTGAGAGAGCAAGACGCCGAGTGGGTAGAGTGTGCAGGCTTGCATGGAGGTGGAGGTGAGTGCAGAAGGTTGAAGGGCGGCGCACAAAGAGGAGAGGGGGAGCAGGTGGGATGCGGCAGGAATGTGTACGCAGGCGGTATGAGCAGGCGTGTGAGGGACAAATGGCATGGGGAGGAGAGGAATGGGAATGTGCAATGGGGAGGCCGTGTGAAGAGAAGGACGACGAAGAGAAGTGGTCGTGCTGGCGTGGGAGGATGCAAACAGGAGTGGACAAGCGCGTGGTGAATGGTGCGTGGAGTGAGTGTGGAGTGTGCAACAGGGAGTGTGAATGGCGAGAGGGTGGCGAAGGGTGGAGGGAGGCTGTGCAGGTGGAGTGGTGGAGCGCTGGAACGAGGCTGCACACAGAGGAGAAGTAAGGGGCACGGAGCGTCAAGTGCCGAGAGGAGGCAGCGTTAGCCGGGGAGTGAGCTGGGATGGGATATGAAGTGACGGAGATTGGAGAAGGAGGTGCACGTGGGTTTATGGAGGAGTGTAGCAGAGGAGAAAGAGTAAGAGCATTGGTGGGAGGGAGAGGAGTGAAAGGGAGTGAAGGAGGTGAGGGTTGTGGCCAAGGGCCGAATTTTATGGTCAAAGACCAATTGATGGGAGAAACTCCCACTAATAGCCAACGATTGGAATCTGCCCAAGAAGGGGCTCTGATACCACTGAAGCAGATAATTCTGTCTTCTAAGGAAATACCCAGTGTAAATAATGTAAATAATCCATATAGGAATATAATAGAATAAATGATAATGTAAGAGATGATTATTACATAGGTTTGGTCGCCTTTAAATATGGCCAGACCTTTAAGACAAGAAGACACGTCTTTTCCTAACTATTAAACTATTAACTATTTAATTATTTAATTATTTCTTTATGTATGTTCGTTACATTCATGATGTGGCAAACTTTATAAACTTAAAATGGACTATCTTGATGATGAATTATAAAATCGACATTTTACTTGCACATTTAGGTTGTTTGACAAAACTCACTGGTTTACTACCTTGCATAGATATGGTCTTTCTTGACACCAGTTGTCTGCTAGCTTATGCTCCACTTTCACTTGACCCCATCCATCCATGACTTTCCTTATTTGGCTTTAACCCTTGACTTGTCTTACTTGACTTTCTGATATTGAGGACGTCCCTTTTTTACTACCTCTGTGTTTGGACCGCATCGCTGTTTGTTTAGTGCCTCGGCTCTGAGTTGGTGACAGAACTTGCTTTTGGTAAGTTGGATTGTAGGCCTAAATCATTCCGGTCGGTTGTCCCAATGTTTGGCACTGGCACGAACTCCCCCTAGTCACTTGAGATGTTGTTGGCTAAAACTGAAAGCTCATGTACTACTTATAGAAACTTATGTAGATTCGCCCATGGAAACTAAAAAGGGCAAGAGCGATGAATTGCTAAAAATACTCCTCGAAGAGTATAAGAAAGGTCCAAAAAGAAATGGTTCTTAAATTCTATATCTAAACAATTACTGACCTTATATATGTATAAACATGCCCTGGATGCAAGCTACAATTAGTTGTGCTTGTTAGCACACTTGAGATCCGAAGGGTTATGTAGGCCAAAAAGGCCATGAAATGAAATCAATGGATCCTAATGAAACTGGATCATCTTTTATAAAAAGTAGACATGATGCCTAAGTTGAATAAGCACTCTCTAAACAACTTACCCATTTGTGAGGCACAGCCATTCCCCGTGTTTATTTTGTCCGACACAAAGTTGGTAGCTTCACCTTTCCCCCAGTCCAAAGTGTCTTTTAGTTGAGTTTAAACAAGTCATCCCCTTTACCCAGCCTTGTTCCTAGCCTTCATCCTTAGCTAGCAGTTAGACCATGTCCAATGGGTGAGTTTGTCTTTTAAGCTACTGTGCAAGTGAATACAAATAACAACGGAATATGCAAATATGATTAATGCCACTAAATGATGTTATACTTTAAGTTAAGCTATGAGTATGATTAGAGGAACATGTCGTAGTCTATTGATATGATTTATCCTTGGTTGTATATGGACCTAGTCAAACCCAATTTGACTATGGTCATTTCCTGGGATCCGTGATGATGTGGGCCATGTATGCTTATTGATGATGATAGATGGACCCACAAACTCTTGGTTATGACACTATATGATGGACATAGGATTCAGATGATCATCGATGAAGTTCAGCAGGTTTTATTATTACTCCAGATCATCAGATTATGCATTGTCCATATATGGTGGACCCTACAGCTAGCCCATCAGGGCAATCCATGGTGTATGAGTACACATTCTTAGTAGATTTGGGTCTTCTGGATCCAATGAGACACTTATCATTCAGTTCTGGGCACTTCTGATAGTGATAGATACAGTTTTTCACTTGTTGACCAGATTTGGGGCTGATTTCCCAGCCTGAGCAACAGGGGCCATGAGAGGACAGTTCACCTAGGCGTTGTATGAGGAGGGGGTGGTCCAGCCACTTGATATTACCATTTACCCCCCCTTCTGGAGAGCCTAGTGGGCTCAGTTTGACAACGCAGATGCCATAGGAGGCAGTTCAGCACTATGACAGTTACCGAGGCAGGTTAAAAATGAAATAAAAGGGTCACTAAGGAATTCAATTTGGGCAATTGAGGCAAGGTTTTGGCACTTGGTCTTCACAGAGTTCTTCCAAGGTGAACCCCCCATCTTCCAGCCAGTTTTCATCAGTCAGTGGGTCCAGTTTTCATCAGTCAGTGGGGTCCACAAAGGCCACGGGATGCCATTTACTGCATGTCTCTCACAGATTTTGAGGGCAAATTTGATCATTTGTATTTATTTTGGACATATTATATTATTTTATTGTGCCATGGGGATGAGCTAGCAAGGATTGATGCCTCCTAGCCCCACCATGAGCTCCATGTGTCATGTCCTAGTCATATGAGGTGGGCCCATGTACTTTTGCCCTCTTTAAAGGATGATGTCAACCTCCATGAGTACTTTCTTGCTATGACATCATCGCCTTTTTGAGTTGACCCACTTAAAGAAACTGGGAGTTTGAGATCCTGCTTGTTGTGGAAAGAGCATACCTTGAAACCTACATCTAGTGTATCACTTTGTGAAGTTTTTCCTTGGGGGTATCATTCCTCATTTTGGGGGTTGGTGTCCACTTGGGTCACTAAGTGAAACATTAGATCTAGTAAGATCTAACCATCACATCCACTTGATCTTGAAGAGCCTCTTTGGTTTGCATCTTAGGTGTCTCGATCTATATTTTGACACCTTTTTTACTCCATTTGCCCATCCATTTAAGGCACTAGTCCACCTAAGGCAAATTGCACTTCTTGGGATTTGTGTCAATTTCTAGATCCCATATGTGGAAGCAATAGCTTACCCTGGTTTGACATATATTTCCTAGAGCCCTACTCCCGTTCTTCCTACCTAACATTTTGGGTATTGAAAGGCATAGGGCTTTCCTTGGACAAACTAGTAGTCATTATTCACTCTCTCCTGCATATACAACGACACATCTTGGTAGAAGAGTTTAAATCTACCTGGCGACTCCCAATCGTGACTCCGCTGAGGAGCGAGCTCATTTACATCCCTATAACACTAGAATTTAGACAGATCTTATCGTTATCTAGAACCCATGGGGTGCATCATTTTGTTTTTAGGTTCTTGAATTTAAAAATAAATATAAAAATATAAAAAATAAAAAATAAAAAAAATTATTATCCATGGCTGCTTCTGAGCGACCTAGAACTTTCGGTCGTTTAAAAGTTTTTGACTTTTCAAAAATTGTTGGGTATCCTCATCATATTCCTCATCAAGCATGTGCAAGGTTGCCTATTTTCGATGGAAGTTTTGAAATCTCTGCTAAAAGACACCTTGAACTTTTTAGGGAAATTATTAAAGAATTATCCATAACCCATGAGGATGTGTGTATGAGACTATTGGCTTCATCTTTCAAAGAAAGAGCTGGACTCTGGCTTTCATATTTGAAACCCAATAGCATTTCTGGTTATGACATGTTTGAAAATAAATTCCTAGAAGAATGGAGAAGTGAATTCGATCATATGTATCTTTCAAATCAAATCCAAGATCAAAACCTTCCCCTTTCCGATCCTATTGTTGAATCATTTAACAATCAAATATCAAGTGACTTGTCAACATCCGGAGATGACCTTTCCTGCCCAATTTCTTCTGATGATAAGTCTTCTACTTTTGAGTCAATCGAAAGTCAAATCTTTAATCATTGTACAAACCATAAATTTTCAAATTGATTTTTAGGTAGCCCTAGTCTTGATCCTGAGGGAATTTCTGAGGATGAGCTTTTAGTTAATAAGTCTACTGAAGTTCCTCCCTCAGAGAGACTCATTAGTCATTCTGTCTTTAGTGATCATTCAATTCCTTATCAACTTACTGAAGAAGAAGAAAGTGTAGACATTAACCAAGATCATTTAGTAGTGCTTTCACATGATCATTGTGCAAATAATCAGGATGTTTTAGATGAGCCTATTGATTTTATCCCTAACAAATTGAATAAAAATGATCATTTATCCTCGTATGAATTTAATGATAAATCAATAAGTCAGTCTCAAGGTGAGGATGAATTAGTGAATCATACTAGATATTCTAATCTTTGCTCCACTTTTTATAATGAATCTTTAAATTTTCATTTTTTCATCTTTAATCAAGATAACCTAGAGTTAGATAGTTATGGTCAATCTTGTCCCTAGGTTGTAAATATTAAATTTGATCAAAAGTTTGAAATTATTCCTAGAATAAAGAATGTTTTCTATTATCAAAATCTAAGGTCGAACTTTTTTATCCATTTGGGAGAATTTTCATATTTGCAATCCACCCTCCCTTCCCAACTCTTTCAATCATCTTTGGGTTGGTGCTCTAGTCAATCTCTTGCCTTGAAAATTTTCAAAAAAAAGTATAAGCATGATTACATGTTTGAAGAAAAAGCACTTCATTTCCCTTTTCAGTCACTTTGGAACCATAATGCTTGTTGTCAAGTTATCAATCATTCTTGGTGGCTAGAAAAGATATTTAAAGATCAATTTCACCTTTTCTCCATTTTTGAACATCAAGTGGGTTTGATTTTGACTTTTCGTCTTCTAAACCTTAATTTATCCCCACTTAGTTTTTATTTGATCATCAGTCCCAAGGAGAATCAAATTGAATATGTAAGAGAAGTAAATGAGGAAGCTATGTTTTGTGAAAAAGAATTGAGTTGCAAGCCTTATATTTTTTCTCCATCAACTTTAAACAATCATCTTCATGAATTTTATGATCCTATCAATTCTTGGATGGAGGATGTTTGCAGTAATCAATCTTTCCCTTGGCATGATTTCATTTTACACCATTCAACTCCTTTCTCAATTTTTGAACAAGTGAGGAAAGTTGTGCTAATCCTTAATCTAGTCCTGACTTTTTTTCTAAGCAAAAATCAAAGAAGAATCATTAACTTGTTCGATGAATAGTTGCACTGGATTTATGATTTTACCTAACATTTGTGATGATTGGTTAAATTAGAGTAGATAGGAACTGAATAAGCCTGCTTGAGCAGTAGTTAGTTTTTCAGCCATTGAGTGTGGCACCTTTTTCCTAAGCTCCTTTTGAAGCTCCTAGTTTAACTGAGTACCTGTCACTTTTCTTTTTCCTGCACAATAAATTTCAAATTTTGCAAATTATGTTAGTAGTTCAATTTTCTTTCTGCATTTATATTTCTAACATAGAACAGATTTTATTTCAGTTGGTTTTATATTTTTCCCACACATGCGGCATGAGGTATTTTTGATGTTTGTGAATGCAGAAATAGGTTGCGAAAATTAAAAAAGCTGGAAGCAAAATGGTAGAGTGTTGGATTGTGGATTTGAGTAGTAGAGTTCGAGGACCAGAGATTCTGAGGTTCTCAAGCGCTCATTTCAGCAGACCACTTGTCCCAGCCGGAGTCAAATGTTATCACATATATAGTAGTCGGGCTACCATACATTATTTTTCTGATTCCAGTACACTACTCAGCCAGCTCCCTTTCATTGAGATGCTGAGATGAGCATCTATATTGAATCACTATCAGATTTTGGACAGCAGTTGTATTCCCCATGCCATAACTGAGTCTCAGGACACTCAAAGAGATGACCGATGTAGCCATTATACCATTGGTACAGAGTCAGTAGTGCCCAAAGTTACAGCAGCAGTTTCAGAGGACAGATGATGGTACAGGTTGATGAGCATTCAGGTATTATGACTCAGCAGGTATATCATTGTGTTATGGTTATATTGCTTTTATACTTATTCTTATAGCATGTCTTAGCACTTAGTGTCATGATCTGGCGATCATATAGATATGTGGACATGGTTGATCTTATTATATATATTATATTGTCCCTACTCAGACTTAGAAGTTCATTATTCATACTCATTGGTTTTACCCTCATTAGGGAGAATAGAGGTGATCATTCCACCATACCTTGGCTTGCTAGTGTTGGCTCCATTATTCATTGTCTTCATCCATCCATTGCCTACCTTTTAGTTTATCACCCTGACTTGCTACTTGACTAGTGACATGGAGGATATTTTCCCCACTGTAGCCTCTGTATTGGATGAGCTTCCCTGTCCATTGTGTCTCGGCTCTGAGTTGGTGACAAAACTTACCTATGGTGAGTTGGAGTTCCTTGTGAATTCCCCCTAGTCACTAAAGTTATGTTGGCTAAACCTGAAACTTTTAGTGCTGCCATGAATACAAAATCTGGAAAAATTAAATGTTATATCTTGTATGAAAAGCCCATTCATGCAATGTGTTTCTAAACACACATGAATGAAAGGCATACCAAATGAAAATGGCCATGAAAATAAAATGTTATATCTTTTGGAAATGTAAATACCTAGGTAAGCAAGCTGTCCATGACACACCCAGAAGTGCTCAGGTAAACAAGTGCCTTAAAAACACACCTGCAGCAGAAAGCCTAAAATAAATGAAAATATATGCAATGTGTTTATAAACACACATAGACCATGGCTATGGAAACTTCAGGCCCAAAACGCAATGGAACTTAAATGCTATATCAAAACAATTGTTGGCCTTATTTGTATTATGGATTGTGCGCATCTGTTAAAGGTGAATAAACCCTCTTTGAACAACTCATCCATTTGTGAGACACCGCCATTCCCTGTGTTGTTGCTCATTCAGTATATACTATGGTGTGTATTCCCTTTCCCTTTGCCGAAGTGTCACAAAGTTAAGTCAGTCAAGTCATCCCTTAGCCTAGCCAGTTATTTTAGCCTTCACCCTTCACTAACAAATTGATCACAGCTATGAAGTGAGTATGATCTTGAAAGTCTAGTCTGAGTAATAATAATAATTAATGACATTATATATTTGGATTTAGATCGCCAGTAATGATTACTTTGTGTTATAATTGTTATTTGAATAAGTTGTAGAGCATGCATTAACCTTTGACACTTTGCAGCAGCTTCCGATGATAGATCTGAGTTATATTTGGTCATGTTGACTTGGTCAAACCAAGTTTGACCAAGGTCAACCATAGGACATGAGATGGTTGGACCTTATGATGATATGGATAGATGATATATGGTCTATGTACACATACATGATGATTCTATACAGCAGCTACAAGGTTATGATGATGATTCATGATTTACAGCAGTATTTGATCATTTACAGATTATTATTATTTGCCCTGTTTCGATATATTGGATATATATATTGATCAGGCAAAGACTCATATGGTGTATGAGTACACATCTTGGATGGATTTGGACCTTCTGAGTCCAATGAGACAGTTTGTTTTTAGTTCCGGGCACTTACAGTGATGATTGAGCCTCAGTAGGCTATCCCAGTGCAGTTTTGGTCTGTCGGAGCAGATGTGATTTTTATCTGGTTGACCTAGGGCGTTGTGCTTGGAGGGGGTGGTCCAGCCACTTGTTTTTACCATATTACCCCCCTCCCGGACACACTGGTGCCCTCACCTTGACAGCGCAGGCACTCCAGGAGGCAGTTTGGGGTAGTTTCACGCTTCCCGAGGCATTTCAGGATTGGTAGAAATGGCTATTGAGGAAATCGATTAGGGCTACTGAGGCAATGTTATGGCATGGGATGATCAGTGATGATGGATCGATGTCTTCCACACCTCCTCCAGCAGTTTCAGCTTCATCGAGGCCCGCATCCATCACTTATGGCACTTTTTGATGATTTTTGAGGTCTTTTGAGGCCTACGATTTGACTAGAGGCACGATTTGGTATATTGATGACTATTTTATTATTATTGTGCTATGGGGATTGACCAAGGGTGGATAAAATTACCCCTTGGACCCACCATAAGCCTCTTGTTATATTTTGTCATCATGATTTGGTGGGATTCCCCTCTTCTAGGGCGATTTTGTCCACTCATATTATATTTTATTACTGATCCATGTATTTTATTGTTGAGCTCATCTCAACCATTGATTAGACATTTGTATCTTTTAATCTTAGCCACTCATTCAACAAGTGGTTAGGATTTTGATGCCTCTCCTTCCTATTTAAAGGAGAGAGCTTCTCATTGTAAGGGGTCTTTGGCTCTTGGATTATTGGTATAGAAAAACTTTCTTATGGAAATTCTTGTGGTCTCCTTTGCATCTGGTGTTCTTAGACGGTGATTGGAAAGTCTATTGCAACCTAGCATTTGGAATTTGTTGTAAGATCTATCTATTTTGGAAATGATTGTCTTGTCTACAAGAAGGCGACTTCAACAAAGGCGATTTTGCAAAGGCTTCTTCAAATCGACTTTCTTGGCATTTGCTTGTATCAGGGGGTTATCATTAGTATCATTGTGATCTATGCTATCTTTCTGTTACTTCTCTTGTGGCATTAGTCTTGTCTCTTGATTGCATCAAATCTGATATTGTTGACGTTTGTTGTGCAGGAGAGAGGGCGCATTGGCTTCTTGGACTAAATCGATTGCATAGAAAACTACCTCAAAGCTTCTCAAATTGATCGGGTTTGCATAGATCATCATCATCAAGGCATCTACAAGGTTACCCAGGTAAGATCCACAGGTTTGTTTCTCTTATCTTGATCCAATCCATTGACATAGCTCATAAATTGATAAAACCCTTATTTCTTCAAACCCTCATTGTTACATTTTCTCAGATCTACTTAGATCTAGTGGGTTGTTGGGTATAATATTGAAAACCCACCTCTATAGCATCCACGGCATCCCGGATCTATAGTTTGGTGAGGATTGGCTTCCATTTGACCCTCTTCCCAAGCCAACTTAGCTTCTCCAAGCAAGGGCGCACTTCTTGGTGAGGGTGAGTTGACCTAGATTTAGTTGATGGGTAGTTGAGATCCCGCTTGTTTCATCATCTACACATCCAATAACCTACCCCCAGATTGTCACTTTCCTGATTTCTATCTTGTGGGCCCTATTCCACATTTTAAGGGATTTAATCCCCATTTTGGACCACTTGGTATCTTCAAACTCAGATCTAGTAAGATCTAACCATCGGATTGCCTTGAAATTGTAGATCCACACTCCTACTTGACTAACCTACCCGGCTCTAAAGTTTGGATGTCATCGGACTTGTCTTGACCCCACTTACCCCACTTTTAGGCCTCCTTGGGTAAAGTCGCACCACCTTGGAGAAGTGAGTTGACTCACTTCTAGGACGTGGGTACTTGAGATTTTTATGGATTTGGAACGGGAATAATTCAAAACCTAGGTCTAGTAGGTCACTTTGTCAAATCTTGCCTTGGTGATAGCATTCCTTGTTTTAAGGGATTGTGGTCCACTTAGGTCAAACCTAGATCTAGACCTATTCATCCATCAAGACTTTAATTGCCCACTTGTCCCATGCAATAGGAGTCCTTAACCACAAGTTAATCTTACTTTGACTCCATTATCCCAATTCCCAAGGCACTGGTTTCTCTCCAAGTCAATTCGACTTTCCTACATTGTTGGATTAACTTGTGGTTTGACCTTAGTGCGGTGAACTAAACCCTTTGATGTCATCATGTATCATGATCAAGCTTGTCACTTGTACTAGTTAGCCCCAATTCAACCACTAAACTACCCTGCATTGGACACAGTTCCCAAGGCAGTGGATTTTCTCACATTGAGCTAGCACTTTAATCCTGGATCCTATTTCACAAATCATAAGTCACTCTCACATCAATAATGAACCAAAGCTATACTCATTGAACCTCTCACTTGTCTTGTGACTTCATCCTAAGGTCTAGGATAAACCATACACCTTACTTCACTTAGAATTAACTTGATTTGGTGTCTTGGTTTTGATCTCTCCTGTCGGGAGTAGATCGGGTCTCCCCCTTTGTTGTCTGGGCTAGATAACATAAAGTGAAGGTTGCCTCGACTAGTGTGACAACCATACATTGGAGGTCGAGGTGATCGTGGTTGCACCTTTTGAGTTGCCCTTCCCTATTGCCATCCATGAGTGGATACATCCATAGGAGTAACTACAGTTTGGGTGATAACAAGTCTCCCCCTTGGTCTTGATTCATCTTGATCTAAAGTGAAGAGTGCCTCGGTTGTCGTGACTCCCAGCTTACATTAGGAACCGTGGATTCTCTTAGGTTGTGAAAATCCTCACAGCAGATCTAAGAGATGATGTATACCTCACAAGAGTAATTATGATTAAGCAGGAAAATAGAAGAAGAGTGGTCAAAGCAGTATAATGAGCAATAGAATAATAATACAGTAGAACTCGGATAGAAGCAAAAATACTTCACACACACTAGCTAATTAATCACAATATGGACAAATAAATAGTACAATGGTAGAGAGGATTCGAATGCCTAAGGTGGCAATTCGAATTAGCCTCTCACAGTGATCATAGGATCAATAGAGTGTCATCGGAGCACAACTAGGTGTCCTCATGATCATCAGTGGAGTCATCAATGCACAAGTAATTGTCAACTGTCAGTCAAACTGAATCTAACTAAGTGTGGTAGGTGTAACTAAATGTAACTGGCACATGGAGACACTAACTGAATGAAGGAGGCTCAGTGGAGGGTGCATGAGGAGCTAACTGGAGTCAGAATGGGCAGTCAAGTCTCAGTGGAGGTCCATCGGAGTGCTAAGGTCAGTTAAGAGTCAGTTAATCCTTAAATCAAGGAAGAAACTGAACTAAACTGAAGTGGTAGGTAAGAAGGGCGCCTTTCTCAACTGGTAGATGAAAGGAGGGTGCACTAACCTCTAGGAGGGCTGAAACTGAGTGGGAGGAAGCTCCGGGGGCTGCTAACTGAGGGCTAGGTGCTGGGACTGATGACTGGGATGCATGCAAACCCTAGAATTCATGCAAACCCTAAAAGTGCATGCATAACTGAAAATGTAAATGATCAAAATACTGGTGGGACTAGGATGGAGTATAGGAATATCCTAACATGGGTCACCTCTTTAGTTGTCCATCTCCTCTACCATCCCGGATGGGATACCTCTAGGGACAACTACAAGTTGTGTGATAACAGTAACTTATCGGCAACATCGATGAAAATATCGGTAAATGTCGTAAAACCTCAAAAAAATACAAAAATACCCATTTTTTCAATTTTTTTAACATCTAAAGCAACAACAACATCAAATAAACACGTTTCTACATAAATATGAATATACAACTAATATATAGGATGCATAAGATGTCAAATGGTGGATCATTATCACATATCGACAATAAACTGAAAATACTAAAATATGTTCCTGATAGAATGATATAAAATCACCTCAAATGATCAAAATAAATGTATCTCATGAGATGAATAATCATGACTCATGAGGTATCTAGATACTACATAGTACAATGATAAATAATACAAATCAACGATCCCCTCTACCACTTTTATGGGCAAGGGGCACCAAATTCCTTTGGAAGCAGTAGATGGTAATGTAGATGCTTAGGATGAGCCTGGGGTGGAAAAGGAAGCTCCAACTGCTCGGGCTATGGTGGAAGGTAAGGGGCTGAGGTGGAAGCCAATGTGAGTTGTCTCCTCCCATAACTACATATCATCAAAATCATTGCCTATATCGGGATCCTATTCATCAAAAGCACCCTATGGCCCCCTCCTCTAGATTCTCGCCCTTGCATCTATCTCAAATCTCGAAGTTGATCCTCCAAGGACATTGGTCAACAGACTCAACACCCTACAATTTTGATGAAACTTCCTAATCCAGTCATTAAAATAAGGTAGAAAAGGCTTCCCAAGCTTAATAAGTGATTTTGCTTGAGTGAAGGGCACATTTTTATTAAGGTCATGATAGAGGAGTTCAACAATCAGCACCACCAACATCAATGTACATAGAGGGGTTGATGTGCTTGATTAAATGCTAGTCCTCATACATGATAGAATCCAGTGGAAACGTTGCAATCCTGAAATCCTGAAAACTATTAAGTCTATTGAATTCTGAATAGGATTTAGAATTCTACTTTTTGCATATGAAGTCCAATGAAGATGGAATCACTCTCAAACATCCTTGTCGGGGATAAATCTTTTTATTCCCGGAATACGACTTTTGTTTTCTCTTTTTGTTTTTGCTTTATTTGATTAATCTTTAGATTAGATTTTTAATTTTTCATCTGGCGACTCCACTAACCTTTTTTCCCTTTATAAAATTTCAAAGAAGAGCAAAAAATAGAATTCTTTGTGAGATTGTTTAATATGCATATTTTTTCTCACATGGCGACTCCATTGAAGGGATCAAACCCTTGTATCTCATAAAATTTGTTGAGACTGCTTGTGTGTAGATGAGCCCATGCAATACAATAAAATCTTTAAAGCTCACCTTATGACAGCTCCATTGATTCAGTACAAGATGTATCCCATGGTCATTTCAAATGTAGGCTATTGATCGTTGAAAATGGATGATCAAGAGTCTAGTGAGCAAATTTCCGATGCACATCCTCCCATTGACTTCTCAGACATCCATGGTTTCCCTAATTATCATAATGGTGAAGATGTATCTAGCTATCTGTCAGTCTTTTGGGAGACGGTGATATAGAAACCCGGCATGTCTTGTCTTTTCTTAAAGTTGTGGGTGATTTCAATGTTTAATATGAAGATAACATAATGGAGATGTTTGTTAGTACATTGCAGGGACCTGCTTATCAATGGTATTTTAAAGAGCTTCCAAATAAATGTATTACTCTCTTTTGAGCCTCCTTAGAATATTTATAAGGCAGTGGCATAATAGAGGAGCTAGTATGGAAGACTTGGACAGGATCCTTAAAAAGTGCTTTCCCTTGTTCATACCTTGGATTGAGTATCATGAGGAAGACCCCAACTTTCCTCGTATCATCATGACAAAGAACGATAAATATTGGGAGGTACCTCTAAGTTATATCAATTGTATTTGTCCCCCTAAAGCACATTATGACTTTAAAGAAGAGATTCAACATGACCCTATTGAAGAGTTCCATGAAGCACCCTCGATTGAATATTTTGTTGTAAACCATCCTCTTGTCACCATAATTGAAAACATTGAAGATATGGAGTGTTCTCAAATCTATGATGATGATCACATGTGTATTCCAGATTTGCCTAAAGAGGAAGCCATTAGGCACAATCTAATCCCTATCGTTCACGCAAGGATCCCCTTTATATCTCACTATGTAACTTCATTGTAGCAGACAACCCAGATGCACTGTTGGAAGGTGCACGATCTAATCCCAGTCGTTTGTGCAAGAGTCCCCTTTATATCTCACCATGCAACTTCATTGCCACGGACAACCCAGATGCGTTGTTCAAAGTTGCGCGATCTAATCCCTATCGTGCGCGAAGGTATCTCCACTCCATCTTCCAGCAGGCATTTAAACAAGATACCTTCAGGATTTCTCCAATGTAAATCCCTACCCACAGCACAATACCTAGCAAATTTAAGTTTTAGAGATCTTCTCTGAGATTTGTCCAAGCTTGGGGGGCATGTACTTAGTGCTAGCAGGTGCACAATATCATGATACCAACCAGATTAGTTATAGCAAACATTAACATAATCTGTTATTTCTCTGTTTGGGTCCTCCTCTTGGGATGTGCATGTTGATTTTTTAGCAGCATCGAGAGCCATTCTCTGGGAGAATGGGGGCACCTAGTCAGTTACAAGGAATATCATTCAATCTACGACTGAGGCACTTTATCAATTACCAAGTTGTTGACATTGGTCAACTTGATTCAACCTAGGGTTGAGGCACCAGGTTAGTTACCAAGAACATGATGTAGTCTGGCACTGAGGCACTTGGTCAGTTACCAAGTTGTTGACTATGGTCAACTTGATTCAGCCTAGGGCTGAAGCACCTGGTCAATTACTAGGCCATCACTAGAAGCCCTAGACTGGATCTAGGCAAGTGATGTGTGATGTACTCCTCTCCTTTGTCACTGGGCTATGGGTCCTCAAGGGATTGGCCACCCCTTGTTCAAATAACTAGCCTAGGACCTTGGTGTTAGTGGGGAGAACAAGACACCCAAAGACCCAAAGAATAATCTTCCTTATATATGATGATGTACTTGAGTTGGCACGTGTGGACCATGGAGACCAAGAGAAAGGGGCTAAGAATTTGTTAAAAGGTGACTTATCCAAAGAGGGTGGGTTAAAAGCCCACAATGAACCTAAAAGGGCCCCAACTAAGTATTAAAGTGATAAAAGCCCACAATGAAACTAAGAGGGACTTAACTAATGAATTTTATATTATTTGTTGAGCTCCTTGACTTATGGAAGTCACCCAATGATGGAATATAAATGAGGAACCCCCCTCAAGTGAAAAACACATCAAATTGTCATTCAAACTCTGTCCAAGAATTCGTTGAACACTTTCAGCAGCTGTTTATCTTCTTCATATTTTTCTTTTGGGGTTTGGATCAGCTAGCAGCATCAACAAGACTGTTTTTCTTTCTCTTCTAGTTGTCGAGGGTTTGTCTTAAGCCCTACAGGGTTGCTGTCTTCATCTACAGGACTGACTACTCTTCCTTGAGGCTGCCAAGAGCCTCATCTAAGACTATCAGAGCTGCCACTGTTTGTTTGAAGGCTAGCATCACCAGTTTTATAAAGGATCAAGGCTGCCATTGTTTTGTTAAGGGCTGACGTCATCAGATTAGGGCTGTCATCATCTACAGCAGGCCTAAACATTGAACAGTGGGCCGCATTCTAATTTCGGAAGGTTTATTTTTGTTTCTCTTGGTATGTAACAAGCCCTAGTGGCGTCCTTGTAAAAGTCTGCTCTCTAAATCTGCTCATGTAAAACCCAGTCATCTCATATTAAGGAAGATTATTCTTTGATGGAGTTTTATTCCTGAAAAGGTTTCCCTAGGGTAAAAATCTTTTTGTTCTTGTGTATGGTTCTTGTGGATGATGGTTTTATTTACTGCTGATTTATAATCTCAGAATTTAAATGCTAGAAGTCTGCTAAAAGTGAAAAAGACTGTTACTGCTATCAAACCAGATCTACATTATATAAAATTTAACAGTGCATACCCCCATGACCTACAAATTTGATTCTACCATCAGTATAGTTAGGCCCTATGCTTTTACTAACTTGGTAGGTTCCATCACCAGATCGAATTCTTGAATTTTAGTGATCCACTTACCCCACCTTCCATTTGCTTGAGGTTGACATAGAATTTCTTTTAATTCTACATGCGGAATGAAAGCAATAATCTGCGTCTGTAACACATACTCCCTGAAAGCTTTGAGGTCTTTAACCAGTGCATAAGCCTGCTTTTCCATGATATTGTACTTCAATTCACCATCTCTCAAAGCACTGTTGAAGAATGCAATAGGCTGCTCAAAACCATCATCGTTATTTTGTAGCAATACTGCAGCTATTGTCTGTTCTGAGGCAAATCAGAAAATCAGAAAATCTTTCTTATAATCGAGGGTAACCTGGACTGGGGCTTCTCCCAAGGCTCTCTTGATCTCAACGAATGCCCCCTTGGCTTCATCATCCCATCTAACATCTACATCCTTTTTCAGCATCTGAATCATGTCCTAAGTCACCTCATCAAAATTTGCGATGAATTTCCTCAGAAAATTCATGTTACCAAAAAATGACTGTAGACCCTTCTTGTGCCTAGGCAGAGGAATGGTATTGATGGATTCTACTCTAGCAGGGTCTATCTTTACACCTCGTCCTAGGACAATATGACCTAAGAGTTTCCCTTCCTCCATTCCAAAAAAGGACTTGTTAGGATTTAGTGATATCCCAAAACTCCTGCATCTCTCAAAAACTTTCTTTAGATGCTGCACATGATCTTCTGCTTTCTTGGAATAAACTGTCAAATCATCTAGATAAATCACAATGAATTGATCCTTGATGTCGACAAAGGAAAAATCCATAGCTCATTGGAAATTGGCCCCTGCATTTATCAGGCCAAAGGGCATCCTTTGGTAGGCAAAAGTAACCCACAAAGTGGTGAAAGTAGTTCTTAGTACATCGTCCGGATCCATCTTGACTTGGTTATATCCTAAAAAACCATCCAACATAGACATCTTTGATCCTACCACCTTTTGCAACATCTGATCCATCTTAGGCAAGGGGTAATTCTCCTTTAATGAGGCTCGATTGAGATTCCTGAAATCTACACACAATCTGATCTCCCCATTCTTTTTCCTTACTTGAACTAGGTTGGCTATCCATTCAGAATACCTGACAGATGATTATTTTGTCCTAAAACAGCTTTGTAACTTATTTTTCAATTAAGGGGTGCAGCACAGGATTTACCTACCCCTGTTTTTGTCTTAAAGGCTTGGCATCTTCTCTAAGGGGAATTTGATGTTGGAAGATATTAGGATCGTAAGCCTTCAGATCCTCATACTTCCAAGCAAATACATCTTCGAATTTCCTGAACAACTCTGTATACTATTATTTTTCCTTAGGAGACAACGTTTTGGACAGCTTAATGATTTTAGGATCTGAATCATCATTTAGATTGTATTCCTCAACTTCAGTTGAATTTGGGTTAATGGTTAGCAGCTAGCTTGGCTGGAACTTCATCTAAGCCAAACAATATTTCTAATGGGACTAATCCTTTTGGAAGGTAATTGGTCTTCAGTTGTATTACCCTCTGTCCTCCTTGTTGTGCCTGAGAGTATCTGAAACGTTCCTTCAAGATGTACCAGAGTAAGGGGTTTCTTTTTTTCTTTTGTAAAGGCCAAGTTTTGGGGCTATATTGTGTAGAGTGTTAATTTTGGGGCTATATTGCGTAGAGTGTTAATTTTGGGGCTAAATACGCCTAGTCACGTCATCGAAGGTCCCCTTGGTTTCCACCTCAAGGAGGTGCTGGCCTTGTGGCTCTGCTGACAACCCATTGGGTAGGTGTCTGGTGCCCTTGAGACAAATCATTGGTGTTGTTTTTGGACAGCATCGAGATCCATTCTCTAAGAGATTGGCATCAGCCTGGGGCTGGGGACCTAGTCAGGGACTAGGATGTTGATGTTACTTGTTCTCCTCCACGAGGAGACTACATCAACATAAAAAGACCTTTTTATGAAGATTCTAGAAGACAAGTTGACCATTGAATAGTGTAGAGGATTCAGTATAAAGTACTTATCCAAGCTAGAAGCTCTTGAAAGACCTTAAGGGTTCTAGGGAACATATGGACCATGAAGACCAAGAGGGGCTAGAGTTCAGCCCAAGATGATTTGTCTAAGCCTTCGTGAGAACTTAGAAGAGGAGCTTTTAATGGTTACTAAGACAACCAAAGAATAATCTTACTCAAATATGATGGTGTACCTTGAGTTAGCACATGTGGACCATAGAGTCCAAGAGAGGGGTCTAGATTTGCTTAAGATGACTTGTTTAAGAAGTTATGGTCATAAAGCCCACTAATGAAGGACTAAAAGCCCGAGATTAAAAAAAAAATCAAGACCCCCAGTAAAGGATTAAAAGTGAAAAAATAAACAATGGAAGCCCCAACTAAGTATTTTATATTATCTTTCACTCCTTGACTTATGGAAGTTAATCCTTGCACCATTCAATGATAAATTATAAATGAAGGAGCTCTCTCACACAATGGATAATACAATTTATCTTCTTCTTGTTTGTCCAAAAAGACTCAATTCGGGCTTCTATGCCTTCTGTTCTTCATCATAGCATTGATCACATCACCCTTAAGGCAGATCAAACTCAACACAGGTATCAGCAAATGTGTTTAGGGCTCCAAACTGGCAACTAAGGTCACGGAAGACGTGGCTAGAGTCACGGCAGGCTTGGTGAAGACCTCCACAGACATAGAAAAGAGCTTGGGGTTGACGGCAGTGTATTAAAGGGTCAACGCACAGGCATCTAGGCAAACGGCTGGGTGATTGAAGGTCTTGGGAGGCTGAGTGAAGGTAACACGGACCTACAGCAATATAATCGAGCCTTATCTAGGGCCATAGAACCTCACGGCATACCTCTAGAAGGTCACTCAAGGTCACGGCACTCTACAGCAGACTCAAAATCAGTCACGGCAGTGCCACACAACGGTTAGTAGGGTCATTGACACTCAAAATCAGTCACGGCAAGGCTACAGTATAGGAGAAAGAGGCCCTAGGGGCCACGGCAGGGTAACTCAAAGGTAGCGCAGCCCTCTTGCAGGCCTAGAAGGTTGTCCGAAAGATAAACAGTCCAACGTAGAGGCAATTTAGGGCCATCGCTCCTCATTGTAAACAGAGATAATCTCTGTGGGGCTACGTGCATGCAGAAGGAGGTCTGTTACAGAGCTACAACAAGCTCAGTTTAGCCATAAGAGGGCTAACGTTAGCAGCATAGGCCTTATGAGGGCTATCTCACGTCAACAAGTTAGCATGCATGTCTAGAAGGTTTAATCAAATTGATGTCGAGACAGATCAGAGTGAAGTAGGCCCTAGAAGGGTTTGGATCAGGGCTAACGTCATTAGTTGAAGGGCTTATATCAGCAAGCAGCCCTTCACTGCAACGAATATAAAGTATAAATGTAATAATAATAATAAATAATAATTAGTACTAGGTTAAAGGGCGCGTCTACCCATTCATGGCTGCCCACACCTTATATAAAGGTGGCCACCAAATGTAATCATTCATCATCTAATATATTATTCTATTTATCATTCAATATGAGAGTCGGATTCGACTATTAACGGTCTAACCGGATACGGTTGATGCATTCAACCGGATACGGTTGCTGCATTTGGTATCAGAGCTGAATCTAATCCCTATCTTTCAGACCTTGTCTGAATCGGCTGTTGGCCAAACCTATTATTCAGAGTTTCTCTGAAATCTCAGGTCTTTGACCGACAACAAGCCTTTGGCCACAAATTTTTTGGAGCTTTGGTTCATAATTCTGTTGAAGAAGAGAGCTTCCGCTGCAAAGGAAATACGAACCAAATCGAGAAGTGTTTCAATCACCACCATTCCATACGCTGGCAAAATAAATTAGGGTGGATATATTCACAATTCTTTGCATCAAATCTATCAGCTTTGCAGTAAAATCACTCTCAAGAGAATCGCTATAGACTTGTTGGGTGATACGTCTAGTGAGTGAAGCAGTAAATCAAGTTTGGTCATTTAAAATTTCAAAATATTCCATTGCAAAGTGAAATTTTCATTACATATACTGAAGTTTGTTTCAAATAGAAATTGTCAAAGGGAAGAGTGCTGCTATTCTGCAATTCGCTCTAGTGATTGCTGCGGCCACTGCACATCGAAACATTGTGGTTAAAAATAGAAAAACAAAAGCAAACGAACGGCGTTTAAGACGAAGCCTCAAGCATCTCATTGTGACACCGTGCTCTGTGTGAAGTAAGACAGGGAGTTGTTCTTTTACAATAGTCTTAATTTGTAGAGCCACCAATAGCCGTAATTCAACTCAATAGTATATGACCATAGGTTCAATACAGAGTTGATCGCTGTCGGTTTAAGAGGTGGTGTGCTAGCGGGTTGCCGTGAGCATCCTTGTAAACCGATTTAAATTATTGGGACATGTCGTTAAAGGCCAGTGAATTTCATTAAACTAAAGGAACAAAGTCCTGGCTTATGAGAACAGAGTCGTGGCTTGTGAGAATATCCGGCTTTTAGAATAAACAATTCAGAAGTTTTATGGGAATTAATTAAGAATATAAGTTTAAAGCCTCCATTTACATTACTACATAAGGTCTAAAAGAAGGGTCGTGCCAGCTCAATACAAGAGGTATTGAAGTTACATGGTAATAAATAAAGTTATATGCCAATATCTTAAAGCCATAAGCATTATTAAAAAAAATAGAGATTGAAACAAAAGGGTGAACGAATATCATCTCCTTACATTCAAAGAGGTTTAAAGAGGCACTTTATTAAAGTGAAAAATATATTATATTAATAAGTAATAAAAGAAAAAGTGATTTTGCTTAGTATAAAAGGGTGGCATATTAAAATATATCTATATATATAAATAAAGTTCACTTAGGTATTAAAAAAAAAATTCAAAGAAGATTTTATTTTCCTCAAAAAACTCAAAGTCAAAGGAATCAAAAGAATTTGAGACTATCTATTGTCGAAGACAAGACTATCTATCGTTGAAGAATCAAAGAAAAATCATCGATCTCCAAAGAAGTGAAGACCATGGAAGCCGGTTTGCGGCTATAAATAGAAAAATTAGAAACAAAGTTAAAACGTTATCGAAAAGACAATAAAGAATTGCGCGACATAAATAACAATTCAGAAATAAGAATTGAATTACAAGCAAGGTACAATGAAATAAAAATCTTTGACCAGGAAAGGTGTATAGAAAAATTGTATGCGCAAATTGATAAATTAAAAGCCGAAAATGAATTCAATCAAAGGTTAGGAAATCAGGATATAAAGAAGGAAATAAATAATTACGAAGCAGAAATAATACGCTTGAACAAGATCCTTAACGACAAGGATGAAGAACTGAAGCATATACGACATAATTTAGAAGATCAAGAATCAAAGGTCGACCAATGTCGACAACAGATACAAGTTCTTCAAATACAAAATGACAATTTTAAAAAGACACACAAATCAGAGATCGCAAAGAATAATAAAGCATTATCCGACAATGCTGAAGAAATTTTCAGACTAAGAAATCATAACAAGATACTAGTCACAAAAATTAAGAAGTTGAAAAATAGCCGGAAGATAGAACAATCTACGGACGACATTGAAGGGAGACTTTTAGAGAAGCATGAAGAAAATAGCTGCATCAGGAGTCATAATGAGGATCTTAAAGAACAACCTAAGAAGTCAGAAGATGCCAGGAAATCACAAATAGAGTTGGTTAAGAAGTTTCAAAATGATAACATGCAATTAGAGAACAAGTTGGAAAAAATACAAGACGAAACCTTAAAACCTCAAGGGACGAAAACACAACTTCCAACTCAGAGCAATGATCAAAAGACGACTTTCGTAAAATAAATGGACAGTGTGAAAATTCCCTATCGACATCCCAACAATACAAATCGATACCCTAAAAAGGTGGATATGTCGAAAGACGATGGTACTAATGTGATCAAAGCTCTTGACGACAGATCAGTGGGGAATCCCAACAGTCAGCAACAAATCAATCTGGGATGGATTGACCCATTCACATATCGAAAGTAATGCTCTACACTTAGCAGTTCATATCGACATGTTTCGTCAGCTACGATACCACGTAAAATGATGCAGAAACATTATAAGGCTCTGAGGACAAAGCCTTTCTAAGAGAGTGGCAATGCAACGAATATAAAGTATAAATGTAATAATAATAATAAATAATAATTAGTACTAGGTTAAAGGGCGCGTCTACCCATTCATGGCTGCCCACACCTTATATAAAGGTGGCCACCAAATGTAATCATTCATCATCTAATATATTATTCTATTTATCATTCAATATGAGAGTCGGATTCGACTATTAACGGTCTAACCGGATACGGTTGATGCATTCAACCGGATACGGTTGCTGCATTCACCTATCTCTCCTAAGAATTTCATCTTCAACTTTCTCATGTCCAAGGTTCAAGATGGCAGTTAGATCAGACTTTCAGTTATGATCCTTCTTAGAGGACTTGTCCAGGTCATGATGAAGGAAGAGTAGCAGCTCTTGACTTTGCATTATCATGCTTTAGATGATAAGAAAAATACTTGGTCTCTATGTTTTGTTTACCCTCATTTGAGAAGGGTTTAATGTTCTTGGTCATGATGTATACTTCTTCTTCTAATGAATCTATCATAAGAAAGGTTGTTGGGTTTTTCCCTCAAGAGGAGAGAGGGTTTTCCCAGGGTAAAAATCATGGCGTCTACTATGCATGTTTAGTGTGGTGTGATGTGCTTACTTTCTGCCCTATTTAGTTTACTGTCATACTACTCATGAGAAATTAATATGGTTGATGCTTTCATGTGTAATTGTGTTGAAGGAAAAAAATTTTAAAAATATACACATAATTAACTATTTATGAAAGTAGTTAAAAATTCAACAATTGGGACACATGGCCACAATCATATTTTGCTTTGTAGAGGTGATTGCATGTGTAAGGTTTGTCATACTTGTCTTAGCACACCTCATTTTGCCCACTTGGAACTATTGTTTTGATGCAAAACCCCTCCTCTAGGTCTCCAGACTCATAAACGTCATTCCTTAAAGAAGAAGCCTACATTGTTAAAAAATGAGGGCATTGAGGGAAAAGCATCTATTGGGGTTAGTTGGGGCATGACATCCTCCTTTTGGCTCACCTTGCACTTGGTGGAGCCTAATTGAACATTTTTATTGTTATTTTATGTCATTATGTGGTTTAGTCCCCAGGTTGTGGGTGCACAAACCTAAAATTTTATAATCTATCATTAACTTTGTAGGCTTGAATTTGTAAAAGGTTGAGAGTTGTCTCATATAAATAAGGCAACCTCACCTCATTTGTAAAACATGGAAAAGGGTTCAAATATGAGGTCTTTTCTTTTTCTCTCGGTATATTGGAGTAATTTAGCTATGCACACCTCTCTTGGGATGACTGTTTTTGCTTGAAGGATAATGGAATGTCTTTTAGAGTTTGATTTTGTACATGGCAATCTGATGCTAAGACTAGTTGTAATAACTCATGCTCAAGGGTGACTTGAGGTGCACTTCCTTGCTGATTCTTGATTAATGTTGGTAAGTTTATCTCCCAGCCGTAGTTGGTAAGTGCTTTGGACTGTGTTAGGGTGTAATATTCCAACTGATATTTTCTGTCTTTTTGAAGGTTTTTTGATGTGATTGTTGTTGGCTTGAAGTCTTGTTACCCAATACTTAATGAAATTATGGATGCATGTGCTAGATATGATTGCATGAGAATGCATGCAAGTGCATGGGGTTCCAAAACCCTAAATGACCCAAGTATTCAAATATGTTATAAAATAGGGATAGAATTGATGCATGTACGTACCAATTAACAGTGCTTGTGATGTAGGTCAATATGAGATAAGCATGAAAGCCATGCACCAAGAATCAGCTGAGATATGAGATGATCTCTGTCCAATAATTCGCCCTTGTAATAAATGCACCCTCTTCAGTCTTGGGATGGATGAATAACTGCTCCAATGATGTGAGATAGCTCCGGAAAGTGTGCACAAGGGTTATGATCCCCCTCTTATCAGTATAGAAGCTACATGCAACAGCTCTTAAGGCATAAAGCATGAATGTCCTCAAGGAAAGTCGTCCATGCAAAGAGAGGGCACCCTTTTGATAATGGATCTGATGATAACTTGCTCCAAAAACCAAATAAGAAGCATGTATTCAGTAACTAGGCTAATGATGGTGCTCTCGGAAGGATGGAAGCTGCATGCAAACTAAATAGTTGATGGCTATCAAGATATGATGATATCCTCCTTGTCCAAGTCGCCCATGCAAGAAGGCGAGTCCTCTTGATCCAATATGTGGCTTGAATCCTGAAGAATGCTAAAGAATGATGTATATGATAGAAGTAACGTTGAACCTGTATGATCCAACCCTGAAAGTGACTAGGGCAGGTAACTTTCACTGTCAAAATACACTTGATGGTTGAGTAGTGTGCCCTCAACCCTAACCTGGCTCTCTGAGCTCTCAAAATCGAATTCACAAATCAATAATCAATAAGCAGACATAAGCATTCACTCTATCATTCTTTTATAACTTTGACATTGCATGCCCTAGCTTTTGCATGCCTAGGTCGCTTTCTCTTCTAATTTTCAGTTAACTTGCATGCATTGCTTTCTGTGTGCATGAATGCTCAATTAAGGTGTTTTTGTGCATGCATCATGAAATATGGCCCGCATGTAATGCCTGCAGGTGGCCCCTAGTTCCTATGGCCCTCTTTTATCTACTGATGATCTAATAACCATGATTAAGATCTTCTTTTGGTCTTAATGGTATCAATCCTCAGTCAATTCCCTGAATGTCAGTACCCGCTCGAACCTATGGGAATTAGATAGGTTAGCAGGATGGTCCCTGTGCTTAAGCAAAATATGACATTACATAAGGTTTGTTGCTAGCATTTTATCAACTTGCTTGAGGAGACCATCCTGCAAAGCAGCTCTTCATTGTTTAATCCAGCCTTGGACTTCTCTATTTTCCCTAATTAGGGTTGCGCTACCTAATCCTTGAGGTTGCTAGCTTAGACCTAGTTAAAACTATTGAATACCATCTTAAGAGGAGGGACATTAGCCTTGATCTCTCATAGCCCTAGGGTTTGAGACAAGAATCTAACACCCTATCCTTCAACACTCTCTTTATCAATTTTTTACATATTTTTAGTTTATGCAAAAAAAACACAAAAATGGTATATTGCTGGAAAAACCCTAAAAGTTTAAATAAATTCAAAAACCCAAAAATATACGTGATTTAGTATTTTTGGTCCACCCTATAAATTCACCCTATGGTTTTCTTCATAAACAATAGAGGGCGTCTCTCTTGGAGCAAGTGCATTGGGATAAGTGGTTGATTAAAATCAATAATTACTTCTTGTTTAGTATTTTCGGTTCATCCTACAAGTGCACACTAGTGTGGAGATCTTTTAACCCTAGGGAGCGCACCTTTCTAATGGCCTTCCTTGGGAAGCGTGAATTGTCTTGGGATTTGTGATATTTTCTTGGAAATTGTGATAAAGAGTAAACTCCAATATTGTATGATTATTGTGTCTTGTTTAATATTGTTTGACTCTTATAAGGCATTGATCATAGCCAAGAGGGCTTGGTGGAAGGCATTTGTGGTTTGTCGGTGGTTGCAAGTATCTTTCATCGATTAGGGTCTCCCACTGGGTTCTAGAGTTACCCAAAGTGTTGAGTGGTTAGACTGTGGTGACATTGGGTTTAGCCCTCCCAAGCTTACCGTCACTAGCACTTGTTCTACATAGCCTTGCTTTGCAAAGGGATGCTAGTTCAAGCAGTAACACTCCTTCTCTAGTGATTCTCCTCTTTCTCCTGTCTTCTTGCCAAGTTCTTCTTCTACCTACTATTCTTCCTCCTCTGAATCTATATGCATATATGCATATTCCTCAACAAGATTCAAGAAATTCTTAATCTGAACATCATCTTCAAACACTTTCCATATGCCCTAGGATTGGCACTAGTCTTCATAACCCTCCCATCACCTATACTGCAAAGAAATACATCACGTTTTGCTAAGGCTAACTCTTCAAATCACCTTGTGTCCTCATTGACATATCCTAGCAATCCTAAACCTAGGAAAGCCCCCCTCAAGTTGGAGAAGAGACACCCAGAAGTGCATACAGGTGGTTATCGAGGTGATAATGGGTAAGACCTCTAGGTTGCAATTGGCTAGCCGTGTTCGGTAGGGCTTTAACTATACCTGCTAGTTGATGTTGTAACAAACATTTATGCCAATGAAAGGGGGGCACTCCAAGCATTGTACCATGCAAAATAAGTTGTTCTCCCTAGTAAAACTATGCCATGATAACAACATAATGAATAATTAGAAGCTCTACCAAGGGTTGAACCTAGGGAGCACCACCAAAGGACTAATACATGATTAATACTCCCTGAAACCTTAGGAAAAGGATGGATCACCAAGACGATGTGTAATACCCCTTTTTCTAACTCACACTTGGGAAATATGACATCACAAGGTTACTAACATCACTCATTACACATCCCCCATAGGTAATGTCTAGTGAATGTTGCAATATCAAGGAATATCATCTAGGGAAATCCCACCAAGGTAAAGTGCACTACCATAACACATCAACACCAAAGGAAATGAGACATGAAAAAAAGTGTTACCTCCATCTAGCATCAAGTATATCCTCACCACACATTCCACCAATGGGGACCAAGTAGAAAAAACCTTCCTAGTGACAACAATAATACAAAATCATCACATATAATCACCAAGAAGAATCCATATGTCAAGAGAATGAAGTAATTGCATGAAAAAGGCATCCAACCATAGAATGACCATCAACTTGTCCATCCACCAAGTAAACCTCCTCCAACAAAGATCTTCGTTGAATACCTGTCCCAAAGAAGAGAAGCTGCATGAAGATGTATATCCCCCAACTCCATCAAGTTCTTCCAAGGAACCAGCTGAAAACCACAATGTGAAACCTCATACAATAAGAGGTCTAACACTCCCAAGGGCCCTGTCAGTCCAAGACACTCTCTTGAAGACATTATCTAGCAGGCACTAGGTATGAGATCGACATTATTGGTCCAAAAGATAAAATGGGCTTGCTCTTGTCCTCTCTTCATTGCAGCTACACTTCTGTCCAGACTTCATTTCTTCACCATCAAGCGCTCATCCATTTATAGGGATTTCACCCTCAAGATAACCTACTTATATGTATGACTTCATTCTGTTGCTTCATTTTTTGTTGTTGGTGTACTTATTTTCATTTCATTTCATTTCTCATCTTGGGGGCTATTGTACCCCTTGTTTTTGTATGAGATTCTCATGATGGATGTTATCTCTAATCCCTTTGACCTAGGTTGCTATAATGGACATTAATATATATTTTGTTTGACTTCATATTTCATTATCGTTAAGAGACTTTAACAAAGAGTCATCAGTTATAACTTATAAGTTGATGTCAGTTAATAAAGCGGTTAGGTCCTAGGTAACAGAACTACCTACTTAGTATAATAAAAGGAAATCCTCATCATTGTATCGGATGACTCAATTGACTTAGATTTCATATATTTCACGTTCACTTGTATTCGTGTATTATTTTTTAACCCAATCTCCCATGGATCTATTACTGCAAAACCTATAATAAAAGGGGATTGTCCTCATTGTATCAAATAACTCCATTGAATAAGATTTCATATGTTTCAGATTCACTTGCATTAGTGTATCAATTTTTAACACAATCTCCTATGGATCTTTCAATACAAAACCCAGACACACACCTCTAGCACAAATCCAAATCTAATGTCAAACCAACACTGCATTTTCACAGATTTTTATCTCTGCACACAGCCGACTTGTTCTCCTTGATTTATGGTTTAAGTCAGCCCACAACCCCCAAAATGATTGTATACTAAGACACCAAATTTTCATTCCATGCTCACACTTACCATACCTGGAAATGTCAAAGTCACAATCCACCTATTCTGCCTGCACCAGACATCAACCTAGCTGAATTTGAGGACACAGATCTGTACAATATATAATACAGGACTGCCAATTCACAACGCACAAATTCCTAGTAGCTCAGACTGCGGATGCACAGATGCCTGAAACCATGAGATCACTCTAACTAAAAATTTCCTCTAAATACAGTAAAAATTATACTGTGTTTTTTTCCACCTAAATTCTCATCCCTTGCAAGTGATGTCGTCCCCCCAGCATGACTGCTATCCCAGCGTAATAATTAATGAACGAAAATAAATCAATAAAGAAACGTCTGGCCGAACTTCACTTTCTCTGCCCAAAACATTTCCTTAGTTTTATCATTCATTTATTTGAACAATAGAAAAGTAAACGTGAATGGCGTCTTCTCACATTGCTACCTCTCCTTGTTCACGCTCCCAGTTTGCCTGCAACAATCAGCGTCAAACCAAAATTCCTTCCTCCAAGTTCTCTTCCAAATTCCATGTTGACATACATGCAGATTGATTTTTACACAGATTACATGCAATTTCAGTCTTCAGACATCCTACAATGCAATTCATGCATGCACGATTGTGATAATCCTGCTCTTTGTTGTCTTACTGTATTGAAATTGCTCCAGACTTTTTGTTCATCTCTGTTGCTGCCACTCGCTACACGGTAAATTATTAAAAGAATATATATTTTGCAGATCCATAGCTTTAAACTTGGGTATACAAAATTATTTACCATCTGCCAGACTGTTTTCATATGCACTGACTGAGTCGGCTGCTTGCTTTCGTCGCGCTACCAGATCCTGCAATTTTTTTCTTTTATAAATATATTTTCTTATATATCTATGTGTTGATTCTCTATATATCTCTGTCCCCATCAAGTGTCGCTGTCCCTCCTACACTGCTCAACTATAATTCATTTTTAGAGTCCTTTAGATTTACTAAGTTTAAACTTAGGAATTTTATTTAAGATATTAAACGTTCTACACATTAAATGAATGAAGTCATTTTTATACCCATCTCCTCTTTCTCTAATTATTATACTTGACCATCGGTACCTCAGCTTTAGTTGCTAGGGTGCCCTGCTTCAGCTCCAGTCGTGTTCTGCGTGCGATTAAATTTATCCAAAAAGCACCTTTTTTCAAATGGTGGAATTGTTATTGAAATTCAACAATGGATTGTAGTTCTGACTGAAATCTGCGAATTTTTTACTGTTTCAGAGTGCCCATAAGGGTTTGGGAGTCCCCAAATTGAACAATGGCCACAAAACAATTGAAAAAGCAACAGATCAATCATAAATCTTACAGTTTGAAAGTGCCGGGAGGGTTTTGGGAGTCCCAAATCGATCCCTGGCCTCAAAAAAATTGAAAATGCACTATTTAATCACAAACCATTTGCCGGAAACTATAGCATTTTAGATTGTACATAACGCATATCAAGCTCTTGTTCTACTCATGTGCCCATGATGATTAAAGCATTCAAAGTGATTCTCAAATACCTTTGTGTCAGGCACTAACTCTCCTAGATGCTAACAATAGCTCTGATACCATGTCAGATTATGCACATAGCAGTAAAAAGTTGCAAAAAGAAAGAAAAATATTTAACATAATTATCAACATGTGTATGGCAGCTGTCTGGCTTTGCGGGGGCAGAAGCCAGCAAATATTACAGAAAGCCTATGCTATTAAAATATACACAAATATAAATTACCTGTGAAAACAAACGCTCGGCCAAATCATAGTTCCTAGTCGAGACAGCAACTTGTATGACATCATTGAAACACCATCTCAAGATTATCAAAGCTGGAATGCAACTGATTTGCTTCAAATTTAGCACATTGCTCTCCCCAGCTTCTGATGCAACTTCGTCCTCTTTGCTATCAAACCAACATTCGCCAGCTGGGGGTTGTTCATTCATGACATTCCTTGTGGATGAATGACATTCATTATACAATATCTGCTTGTTAGGAGCACATCCATTAATCTTCCTGGTAATTTCCTCCATGTCCACAGGCAAATTGACAGTTGTTTCTTTTGATTCCTGAATATCATTTTTTCCAGTATCATTCGGTGACTGGCTCTCAAACTTGGTTTCATTCATAGAAGAAAGCTGTAGCTGACTCCCAATATCAACATTGTCATTCTGACTCTGATTCAAGATATCCTGGTCTCTAGTCATAAAAGCTTCTCCATTTTTACACGATAAAGGAAATGAGAGAACATCCCTTTCAAAAATGCACAAACCAGCTGAATCTTTCAGACCTTCAGTTGAATGCATCTGAATCAATGATTCTGTCATATTGCCATGATAAAGTTTCATAGGAACTGGAATGTCCATTTTTGATGCACACACCCGTCCTTTTTTTGATATTTGCAGAGTACTTTTTCCCTTTGACACAACAGTGACCATCTTCTGCAGGGCCTCATTAGCTTCTGCAGAAGCCGTCATTCTACAAAGAGACTGGATTAGCTTTCTGAAAGAAAGAATATTTGGCGAGTAAAACTTATTAAGATCCGTCCAAACTTGGTTAACTGTAGAAATATTCTGCCTGTGACCTGCAAGCTGCAAAAAACTTATTTAGCAGCAATTTAAATTTAATCATGTAAAGAGCAGAACTACAACAAGGTGACATAATAAGAAACCTAGAATAATGGAGACATCTAAAGGTCATACACTACATGCCTTCATGAAGAAACAAAACACAAATTTACACATAGAATTCCATGAACCAGATCCTTATAATTGGTCCTGGGTTCAGATGCATCAATTGCATAGATACACACAACCAAACCTGTGTGCATAGAATTAGCCATATGGCTAATAAAGTTTCATAAACCATCACATTTGTGTCATTACTTCAAGGTTTATTGTAGTTATCCCAGCCCAACATTCATGCTTTCTCTCAATCATAAGCTGTTTTCACAGCTGTGACCCATGGTCAAGTGATAATCAATAAAAAAATCGAAATGCCACCTATGGTATATCCATATTGGAAAGTCTGGACTCTAAAGGGATAAAGAGTGAGAAAAGGAGAAAAAGAAGATAATGAATGCATTCAAATCAGGCTAGTATAATGCTCATGTATGGCTCACTGAATAGCATAATAAAACAGATGGACATCAATGAGATCATTTCATTTTACAGTCAAATCAGTTAAAATTGTTCACTACCAAGAAGCATTACCATTAAAATCCACAGCAAAAGAAAATATCCATGATTGACAATTGCTAATACTCTGATACAACATACTACTACAACTGATAATATTAAATGTGCCAAAAGTGAACTGGTAAATTCTAAAATCCCACTAAAATGTGTTTCTATGGTCAAAACACAAGACCATACAAACATTACAAATTTACGATTGATGCCTCTGATGAGGAGATGACGACTTCTTCTCTCCACAGGCAGGCAGCACACTACCCATTATAGCTCATCTTCCAGTTCTTCCTTCAGACAGAGTACTATTTCGAGATTCATTTATTCAGCTTCGGATGTTAGGAGATCCCAGATCCACTTTTGTATCACAGATCGCGGATCCACTTTCCTTGTACATTTTTCTTTTGTATCGGCTCTCTGTGTACTTATCTCTTTTCGATTGGCTCTCCATCTTAGGAGTATGCTCTTTTTGGTTTTAGGTTAGAGTCTTACCTCTTGCTTTATATAGGTGCCACTTTAGCACTCCCACTTTGTATTGACATCGTGGCACCACAGTTCTATTGTTCGTTTTTCCCCAAATCTCAGATTAGTTTCAGTTCTCAACAAGTATTATTCCCAAATTAATACACAGAACTTAATATGGCATTAAATTTGTTGGGAACTGAAACCAATATGAGATTTGGGGGAAAACGAACATGGTATCAGAGCTTTAACAGAAAAAACCAGCAGATAACACAGAGGGCAGCAAGGGATTTGCTGAGATTTTTGTCACCTAGCAGATTTGGGCTTGTTTTCGGTTGGTCTGTGAAAATGTCTGTGACTTTTGGCTTACAGTTTGAGGACAGGCTTGAGGGTGCATCCTACTTCATTCCATGGAAGGAAAGGGTCACTCTATTGTTGGAGGAATTTAACTTATGGGGTGTAACCAAGGAAGCTGTCACGATACCACTGCTGTCGATGAATTGGCTGAATATAACAAGAAGAATGTGAAGGCAAAACGTATTCTTCTTGATGCAATCAAAGACCACCTGATACCTCATGTGACCGGTAAGAAGAATGCATTTGACATGTGGGCAGGCTTGATAAAGCTGTTTCAAAGTGAATCAAAACTGGAAAATGGTTTTGAGGGAAAAATTAGGAGACACTAAAATGACCAAGACCAAAAATGTCACATCATACCTTACTTGGATTTCATAGGTACATGATGAATTGTAGGTTGTTGGCAAGATAGCGGGGGAAGCAGAGTTGGTGAGGACTGCTTTGAATGGTTTCTCAAAACCATGGCAAGACTATGTGCATGCAGTTGTTGAGAGAGAGAACATGCCTTCATGGACGAGACTTTGGGATGACTTCATAAAGGAGGAGATCGGAGTTGGCTCCACCAACCACACAGTTCAGCAGCATGGGGTGATGAGGAGAATGTTGCTCTTACAGGAAAGAGCAAGAAGAGGCCCAAGAAAGGTCCAGGAGATGGGTCAAACTTGAAAGGTGATCATAAGAAGGACATGAGCAAAGTGAAATGCTTTGCTTGTCACAAGTTTGGGCGCTATGTAGGGCAGTGTCCAAACAAAAAGAAGAAAAACAAGTCACACGTAGTTGCATCAGCTAAGATAGAGGCCTTTACTGCCAGATTCGAGAAGGAGTTCTCATTGGTGACTCCACTTGCTTCCCATTCTAACTGCTCCAGTGTATGGTATATAGACAATGGTGCCTCTAGTCACATGATAGGGGTATGAGAGCACTTCATCGAGTTTACTGAGAGCAGTGTGGATGTGGATATTGAGTTGGGTGATGATTCCAAGGTCAAGCAGTTGGCCTTGGAACATTGTCATTTCAAAGGGAGTTCCAGCAATCCTTGTTGGTGAAGGAGGTCTTGTATGTTCCGAAGTTGGCCAAGAACCTGATTTCATTGTCTACTATAGAGGATCGGGGATTTGCAGTGATTTTCCAAGATGGACAGGTGCTCATTCATCCGAAAGGGTCCATCCCAAGTACAGCACGAGTGATTGGGATCAAGTGCAAGAAGCTTTACAAGCTTATGTTTCAGCTAGCTCGACCATTGATACACTGTAGTGGTAGCGGTTTGAGCGAGCTTTGGCACAGACGGATGGCACATTTGCACCATGGTGCTCTTACCATACTAAGAGACTGTTATAAGATTTCCTGACTTCAGAGTAGAGCAGCAGGATGTCTACAAGGGGTGTGCTCTTGGGAAATACTCCAAGGCCTATCCTAGCAATGATAGTTGGAGAGGAGAGCTATTGGAGTTGGTACATTTAGATGTCTGTGGGCCCATACCAGCGATGTCCTTGTGTGGATATGAGAATTCGGTCACTTTCATTGATGATTTCTTCAGGAAGACCTGGATCTACTTCTTGAAGACCAAGGATGGGATCTTTTACGTAGGGTACCAGTACCAACACACCTTCAGATGTTCCCCAAGGAGAGAGGGTCATTTTTTCCTAACCAGGAGGGGTGTTTCCCAGCATTTTATGAGGGAAGGTTATGGCCAGACCCTTTGGTTCTTCTCCTAGGAGTACTATGGCTTAGTGGCAGTGTTGACTACCTCATTAAAGGGCTTGAAGCCTTGAGGTTGGTGTTCGGGCTCCTAGGGGTGGGTTACTGGGTCACATGACCCCCCACCTGTTTTATCATTCTGGTGACATTTCTCTCAGCACTAAGGCTTTTGTCTCTCTTCCAAGTCACCATATACACCCTCCTGGCCTCTCTGCATCACAACGCCCTCTCTCCTTGGGCTCCTTGGCATGATGACGTCATCCTTTGTACCAAGCCACATTGCTTGATATGGGCGGGGCGTTGAGGGATTTTCACTATTGTTGGGGTTAGATGGGGCATGATGTCCCCCTCTGCCCACTCCAAGCTTCAGTTTGGAGTAATTTGCTCATTTTTAGCTATTTTAGTCATTTTTTGGTAAACTCTAGGGAAAATGCCCCAAGTTACCCACAGATTTGATTATTTTACATATTTTATGTTATAATTTTAAGTTGACATGTTTTAATTTTAAATTGACATTTCAAAGCATGAGATCATATAAATACAATCTCCTCACTACATTTTTACATACAACTTATGGGATAAAATTCATTATGTTACTTTTTTACCCTAAAAAGGTCTTTTTGGAGTGATGCGCACCTCTTGGAGGAAGATCTTTTTGTCTCTTGGATGAAAGTTGGATGCACTCTTTGTCTTGCAAATGCTATGTAGATGTTAGAATAGTTGGAATAACTCATGCACAAGTAAGTCATTTTCTTTTGAAGGTTTGTTTGTTGAATGGTAGGTAAATTTTGCATCTTAAAAGATTGAATGGTAGCCCTAAGGCTGCATTCTCTTTGAACAGGGCCATTTATCTACTTTTCTATCCCTTAGCATAGTAGAAACGCTCCCAAGAGGAGGTTCCTACATAGCTTAGCCTTGGAGCTCCAATTTTGCCCTAGTTTAAGCTCTTGAAACCAACCCTTGGGGTAACATCCATTAAAACCCTAAGTGGGTCACAATTTTTTACCAAATTTTCTTGCATTTTCATGGTAGAATTAGGGTTAGAATTAGGTCTGCAATTTTATGACAAAAACCCTAAAAATAAAAATTAAAAAATCAAATTTTGGCCTCCCTAAAATTTCGGCCCTCCTCCCTATAATTTGGCCTACCATTTTAAGCCCTAAAAACCCTAGGGCGAAATTTCAGGAAGCCCTAAAAATTTTAAAATATCAAAAATTCATAAAAACCCTAGTTAAATATTAATTTTAGGTTAAATTTTACTTCTTTTGTGTAATTTAGGTCTGATTTTTGTTTTATGGACTTAATTTTCATCAAATAAAACCGTAAACCCTAATTTCTAGCACTTAACCCTAGCTGCAGCATCTTTTTTGCCCTAGCAGCCACATTATTTCCCCTCTCTAAACCTCGATCTCTCTTTCCCTAACCTCGCCTTCTTCCTTTATCGCATCTAGCACCTTCGTCTTCCTCATATCCTCCTTTGTCCTCCCTTATCTCCTATCCTTCCTCGCTCCCTCTCCTTTCCTTCTTCTAAACCCTCGCTTCCTTCCTAGCTCACTCCCCCTTCCTTCCTTCTTCACCTTATCCCTCCTTCCTCTTCTTCTTTGTCCCCTTACCTTTAGACCTCGGTCCTCTCCCTAGAGATCTCCGTCCCTCCTCCTTGACCTTCCTTTGCCTTGAATTTGCCTCAGCAGAGCTCGCACTCATTTGGAAGCCTTATTCAAGGTCTTGGTACCCCTAAAACAGACCTTCTACTCTGCTCTCTCAAGTCTGCATAAAAATTATAGACCTCTAACTTGATTTGTTATTTTCCTTACATCACTCACAGCAGTGTATACAAGCAAATAATAAGGGTTAATTATTGGTGTTTTATAAGTGCATTTTGAAGACTGTTTGGTATTGACAAGAAAGCTAACTCTACACACAGCATTCTGGAACTTGCATTTGATACATTACAGTGAATGATAAGAGTGGTTTAAAGAATATCATTGTTCTTGTCCCTGTCTCCTTGAATTGATCTTGGCACAACTACTATAACTGCTGTTTATTCTTACACATATTACATGCTGCTATAATTCTGATATAGTTGTGATCTATCGCATGAAAGTGGGAAGGTGAAGTCAGTTTAAAGTATTGTTCTTATCGCTATTGTTCTTTACGAGTTGGGGTTTATAACACTGCTACTAATACCTCCTCAAACAGGTCTAAAAATCATTATTACAGCCTGCTATATCAGCCTTTTATGTGACAGACAAAATTGGAGTTTAGATTATTCTTTGTTAGCAGCTCTTGGACATTTGTTGTTTCCAAACTTAACATCTCGTGAAGATACCTTACTGCTGTGCCTGTTATAGACATACTGTTTACAAATTGACATATGCTGCTGCTATACTGTGCTAACATCTCTTTATACAGACCTGAGACAAATACTTTTTAGGCTTCTTTGAGGTGATGACATATTAGATCTTGCATCGTGATTAGCTGGTTATATTCATTGACCATAATTGTTAGTAGTGATTACACTTTTCTATCATTGACATTATATTTACTTGGTGACCTATGCTAATGTACTGAATGATCAAACATTGATGCATGATCTTATTTACACACTAAATTGCTATTGATGATTATATTCCCTAGTTGTTAAGTGATCTATATCTTATGGTGATGCTAATCATTGTTATGTTAATTTGTCATTGACTATCCTACTCATACATTGATTTGATACCTGAGTACACGATTACATAGTATGTCTTCTTCATTCGCATAAACATATTTGTTAAGGCACTGGTCACTGATTTGTTATCTAGAAGAGATAGTCTTGTTGTTCTAAATGTGTTGCAGATCATTGAAGGGCTCTCCCCTTGGAGGTTCTGACTCTCCGAAGCAGTTTGGAGGAGTGAGTAAGGTGACAATGGTCACTTTCTCCGTGCATTTGTTCATTGGATACTAGCCCTGCTAGTTCATCCAGAAACAGGTTCTTCGACAAATTCCAAGAGTTCAAAGCTCTTGTGGAGAATTAGACGGGGAAGAAGATCAAGGTGTTGAGGTTGGATAACGGGGGTGAGTATACCTTCAAAGATTTTCATTACTTCTATGCTTCAGCTGAATCAAGAGAGAGTTGACTATTCCTTACAACCCTCAGTGGAATGGGGTTGCGGAAAGGAAGAACAGGACCATTGTTGGGGCTCCGAAAGCCATGTTGCATGACCAAGGTCTTCCATTCATTCTTTGGGTAAAGGCATGCAGCATTGCAATGTATGTGTAGAACAGCAGCCCACATCGAGTGTTGGGGAGTAAGACTCCCTTCACTAGCAGGAAGCCTGAGGTGGGGCACTTTCGCATCTTTGGGTGCCTTACGTGCTCACATGTCCCTCCTGAGAAGAGGACAAAGTTAGATCCCACTACAAAGAAGGGGATCTTTGTTGGTTATAGTGAGACTTTGAAGGCCTTCCAAATTTATATTCCTGCACTGAGGAAAACAGTTGTGAGGTGGGATGTGAGATTCGAGGAGGAGAAGGCACTGAGGAAGTCACTAGAGTCATCTTCTATAGGGGTGGAGCAATTGGTTCCTACAGGTATAGGTACAGATTCACAGGTCTCACAAAGTTCATCCATACCACAGGTTACAAAGCCACAGAATACAGTTACACAGGTTTCAGGTGTTACAAGTTTCCCACGCTTCAGAATGCAGATACACCAGTCACGAGTGTTCAAACATCAACATCATAGTCTTTCGATAGTTTGGATGAGTAGGAGATACTTTCAGGGAGGAGGAAGCCAAGATGGCTTCGGGAGACCTTAAGGGATGCACGAGATCATGTGGAGAGTCCCGAGAAGACTATCAGAGAGAGCAAGCCACCAGATAGATTATGCAATTATGTGGCGATGATGAGCAGCATTGTCACATACCCATAAATTTCAAGTCAGTATTTTCGCGAATTAATAGTTTTCATGGTTTCTCAAATCTTGTTTTACTATGAATCCTCAAGAATAACAAACTATATTCGTGTATTAACACTATTTGGGTTGCCATAATCATAACGACTTCAAGAGGTGATCTAATTTAAATTTTCATTTAACTAGTTCATAGATTCCATACCTTTCTTTTTGTACATCCATTATGAAAGAAAATCTCCAAAGAAACAAGAGTTGAACCATACCAAGAGTCTACCCTAAAGATATCATTTGCATTCTAATATTTTCTATTTCTTAAGTATTTATCATTTCACGCATTAATGCGAACCCGGGCCTCATATGGATATTTCATATCATTCATGTTCTCCATGTCTTATAGTTCACCTCATTAGTATTAAAAACCCATAAGACCCTATCCTTACAACAAAGAACTTAATGACAATAAGACATTCGATACAACGTTATGGTCATTTACCTAATCCACATGAAAAATAATGAATTATCCACACATACAATGACACAACAACCAATGCACAAGATACACACATGAAACACATAGAGACCGTTTTAAGGTGGTTCACCCAACCGTTGGGCTACGTCCACGAAAGTATAGCATCTTTAATTTATTCATCACAACCATAAAGGGGTACAAAAATATCTTCCTCTTTCTCTTTGGGGTTTCTCGTAAAGATTATTATCAAAATATCATCTCAGGAATGTTACCGGGATTTCTCCCCTGCTGAACACAACAGCTCATAAAAAGAAAACATAAATAGGTCCTGATACAGGGATCAGGCCTCTATTGGGCCATCCCTTCCCAGGTCCCTAAGACAGGTACTTAATAATCAGACCTAACACCTGCATAGTCAAAGAACTGTAACGCAGTAATATTGACCGAGATCTATCTCATGTTATTTACATATGTGATTACTCGCATCCATACTAAACACTGACATTTAGACATTACTACTAGATACTCAATACAATACAATTGTGGTTCGAGTTTAGAGTGCAACATAGGGAGTTGCAAAAATGTTATCCAATTCGACACTATCGACGGTAACTATAATAGAACCAAACAATTTTATAGACATCACTCTATAACTGATCGGGACTGCATTTTGACTTCAGTCGTCCAACTACCAAGTTAGGAACATTTATATATAAACTAAACATACAAGTTAGATCACAACCTAACACTCAAGTAAAGACTTGACTGATCTATACAACAATAGTGGATAGTCAGAGATCAAAATATGAGTTCAATCCACAGACGCAATAAGATGAGATATAAATAGGACTTCATTTGCGAACAACAAGAAGCAAAGACTCAAAATACAACTTCGATCCAGCATATATGAGTAAGCCGAAATACTATGTTTCTGGACCATTTTTAGTTTGCAATTAATCATCATATAAGCAGAACACAGAACCCAGACAGCTCTACTACAAGACATTAATGTGCAAAACCCCAATCAACGCAATCAAGCAATAAACATGAAAACGATTCCCTCAAATGAAATCGCCAACCCTTTTTGACTCAGAACCAGAAAGACAAAAAAAAGATCTCTTTCTCTTCGCGGGCAAGGTATGGCGTATTACAACCAAACGTACCCTTACCCAAAATCTTAAGCATCATAAGAAGATCCATTTTTGATCTACAAGCAAACAGTGATCAATCAAAATGAAACGTATTTCATCAAAAGCAGCGATCCACTTCTAATATTATTAACCTAACATAGATTCATCAAAATTCACGCAGAAGTTAAAGGCTTGACCTAAACAAAAAGTATACCCCAGTGTTTAAGCAGGATCTATAGATCTGTTGTCGATTGGATGAAAGAAGGCTTCACGCAGTGTTTAGAATTTGTTTTAACAAAATGCATATATTAGTGGAGGAGATGCCCAAATCTTGTGCAACGCCTGATTCAGCACAAAACTCGATAAAAAAGAACTCAGGGTGGGTCCTCACTAGGGAGGGATTGCCCATATTTTCTCAGCATAGTGTAACAAACAACAATGACACGACCAAAAACGTTTGCAGGGTCGATCCTCACTGAGGGAGAGATCGCCCAGATCTACTCAGCAATGTATAACCAAAACAACCCATTACACAACTAAAACAATTGCACAACACTATAATAACCCCAAAACACAACCATTTAAGAGGTATCACTGCGATGACTCTCGCAGTTTTCCAGAGACCACGCCTCATTGTATTGCGGAAAGAAAGACCAGAGATGTCAATCCGACTATTTCCGACAGTCGCACAACACACTAATCTTCTTATTTAAAACCATAATCAAAACTGAATTCACGGATTCCACATAGAGGTCGTTCTTCAAAACTAAACCTAGGTAAAAACTAAGTTAACTAAGTTTTTACCGCTTTCTTAAGATCTCACAATATACATGAGATAGATCTACCCAGCAGGAAACAGAACATATAAAAAGCATTACGGCAGTCATCCTAGACGGCGTACTGTGCTTAGTAGACTCCCGTCGATCGCCGGAAAGAAACTCATACTAACAACTGATAGACTTCACTAAAACTGTAAATCCTATCTTGGCGTAAAGAACAAGCAT